>OZ036006.1:13296689-13979189 GCA_964035015.1 Corallium rubrum | reverse complement strand
TTGTGTTAGAATTTTTTTCTTATGGCGAGAAATTTTTTCTTATAAGAAATTTTTTCTTATGATAAGAAATTTTTTCTTACGATAAGAATTTTTTTTAAGAAATGAATTTTTATATACATATACTTATAATTTTTTTTATGTTGCATGTGCATACAGTGTATCTCTTGCATGTGTGCATCTACATTGTAAAACAAGCATTTCTTTTCAGGTTTATACAGTATATACTTGGACTGAAATGACATTGATATAGTTTCAACGAATCACTTACCAGTGAACTTTATTTCAATAGTTACCAATTTACTATATGATCATACTTTTTATAGTTATTAAAAAAAATAGTTATTTAGTTAAATAGTTAAAAAAATGAGTGATATCGTCTCAGTGAAAGTAGCTGGGCAATCATCCACTCCACATCGGACGAAGAAATTTGGGTTACTGCTGTGTATCGAGTAATAATGATTCATTAACGCCCTGAGTGTAAGCGCAACGCAACGAACACGGCACAGAAACCACATTTCCACGTTGGAACTAACCTGAATGTCAGGCCTTTATTTGTTCCCGCCTTCCGCTAAACCCGGCAGCACGGGCAGAGGTGCGGGCGAGCGAGAAGGCGAGAAAAATAAAGGCCTGAGGAAACTCTTAACAAAACCGTCTTCCGCCCACTTTGCTATTTTTAAATATGAACGAGTATGATTGATATGAGTTGTCAAAATATCAAAGCGTATGTTTTGATTTCATCCCACAGAAATATATAGTCTTTCTCCGCGTCTGGTTTTAGTCCAGACTAGTCTAGGTAGACTTGCAATAAATACACGAGCTCGAATTGAAGGCGTCTATCCATGGTATATCTAGACCCGATCTACAGAAGAAGTCGAAGAATTAGAAACTACGATAAGAAACCGAGAAATTTGACAATTTGAGAATATACATATATATTGATTCAAAATTCCACCATAATAAAAGATAAACACGATTTGATAGCCGCCTTGATATAGTTTCGACTAAATTAATAATTATATAATTTTGTGGCATTAGAATTTAAATTTTAGAATGCAGGTAGACCATTTAATTAATGTTGATACATAATTATAAACACGTCTCAACCGTATAAACTCAGTCATCTATAAACTGCTCCGAGATTCCCGTTTTGCAACTTACGGGTCCGCTTTTCTGACAACCATTGTTCAGCAGGTTCAGCACTGCCATAAACAACTTGGAATTTCGCATCGGCTTCGCCTTCAGTAGCCATCGTCACTGATCATCGAACGAAGGACCCAAGTAGACTGTTTTTCACACGGTCTCCACCTGCTACAACGAAATTCCTCACCGTGCCATGTTGAAGTCGATGAAGTTCAGAGAATACAAATGGCAATATCTGATATATCAGACTTTCACCAAAACCAATGGGCAAAACAGCAAAGACATCTTGGCTGTCAACAGACAACAGCGAGCTTTCGAATACACGACGTTTGTTCTGGTTTCAAAGACTCATAGCCGAAATGCGTCAATGAATTTAACAAAGCAGTTTCGAAAAATCCTTCTATGGTTTGATTTTGCGACATAATAAATGATTAAATGAATGAATTGGTCACAGAAACGTACACCATAAACAGATTCGAGAAACGGCGATGACCTTGTCACGGTGTGCACCTTGACGGTGCATCTTTGGGCAAGTTGTTTATCTGAATGAACCAATCAAAATCCTTAATTCAATTAGTCAGCCAATCAGAGCTCCCGTCCATGAGATGGACGGAGAACCCACAGTTTTATGAAGAGTTTCCTCAGGCCTTTATTTTTCTCGCCTTTTCGCTCGCCCGCACCTCTGCCCGCGCTGCCGGGTTTAGCGGTAGGCGGGAACAAATAAAGGCCTGACATTCAGGTTACCTTTCCACTGATTTTACAGCCCGAACAGGACCGGAGCCTGCACTCCTGTTGCACTCCGCACCTTATTTTACTCGCGAGGATTGCGTGGATATCCCATGATTCTCTATGATCTGTTCGTTTTTCGAGCCCAAGACGCAAATCGAAGTTCTCGACTTTATATCTTGTCTTTTGTATTGAAAATTTCAATTCAAACTAATTTGCGATGGATTCCGAACCAAATACGTTGATTACGCAGATTCTCGCTGTAGATGAAGAAATAGGGGAGCTACTGGAAGGTAAGACCTGTTTGAATTTATTTGTAATTTAAACGAACAACGGTTTATATATAAATATCCACGTGGGAGGAATTATAATCTACATAAAATACCAAGGCTTAGGCTTCTCCCATAGACGTCAAGACAACCCTTTTAGTATGATTATGTAAATATCGCAATAAATATAGGTGTTTCGAATGTTAATAAGGCAACTGTAATGTATAGTTTGGACTTTGGTTGAATCAGAAATGGTGCCATTTTTTTAATATCACCACTCCATATTTGTCTGCATTTCAATCCTTATCCATCTTGGTCTTTTAAATGACTCGTTGCATTTGTGATGTATCCATATTTGTTTAAACATAAATAAATTTGTTACATATCTGTTTTCAATAAAAATTGTTTAAAATGACCACAAATTTCGTCAACCCATTCGCTTTTTATCAGAATAGTATGTTCACTACAGTATGTCTATGCTACATGTAGTCATCACTCATAAGTGTCACAGTGCTCTTCATAGTGGTATTGAATTTGTTGAACGCTTTGGATAGAAATATATTTTTATTGATTTCAACAGTTCTTAATATATAAGATTTATATAAACCATACCTTGACAGTCTGATCAACTATAAACTCTGATCAACTATAAACCTGATCAACTATAAACATCTTTTACAGTCATACATTACCGGATGTTCATTACCACGGAACATTGCAATATTGACAGCAACATTGCAATGTTGATTGCAATCGGTACACGGCTAAGTTGCTAAAAATTCGCATTTTAAATATCGAACTTTACATAATATGAAGTTTACATAGAATTAGTTATTCTGACTTTCAATAGAACTTCATATTATGTGAAATTCAATATTTTAAATGCAAATTTTTAACAACTTAGCCGTGTACCGATTGCAATCAACACTGCAATATTGCTCTCAATATTGCAATGTTCAGCGGTAACCAACATCTGGTTTGACTATAAACTGTGCAACTGAATCGAAGATGTCATTATCAAGTGTGGACATGTTTGTTCAATTGTCTTTGGCTAAATTTATTATATAACCTTTTAAATGATATTAAAATCAAAATGTTTAAAATTTATAAATGTCTTTGATTTATTATATTTTTATATATTCTCTCCATATGCTTTTGATCACTGTTTTGGGAGTGATTATGAAACACCTGTACACTTTTAAACATTCATTTACATGCAAAAATAAGCATTGCATTGTGATTTAAAAACAGTTTAAACCTATAAAAGAATAATGAAGATCATGTTGAGGTAAATCTATGTATAGCTAACTGGTGGGACTGAAAACAATGGCTGAGAGGGACTCTTACATTAAACCCCAAGTTCTGTGTTGAGGCTCAACTATGTTGATACTATCCATTTCTGATGATTATTAACAATAATTATTTTAATTTACCCAAAACTTAAAACAGATGTGCCAATTTCGAGAAAGCTTTTGCATGGTGTTGGATAGACCCTCAAGAGAGTTTACAAATTTGTTGAGATCTATGAACCCAGTAGCCAACCAGTTCGAAAAGATTTGGTCAAAAGTCATCTGTATGATAATAATTATTGATATTCTCACAACCTACTGTATCCATATTTTATAGGTTATAGAAGAAGCACGCAGGGTATTGCAAATTGAGAGCAATGGTCACACTGTTTTTATGAAGGAATGTGTTGGGCGATTGTTGGAAGAACTTGAGATGATGCTCTATTTTGGGATCCATAAAGGCTTAAATCATCCAAAAAGCCTCAAAATAAGTAAGTTATTACCTAGAATTATGTTACATTGGGGTTAGGTGCTACTCCGAGTAACTGGATAAGTGGAGAAAACTCTACTTGGCCCCACTGGGGTTTGACCCCTGCAACCTTCAGTTTGCTCTACTGACTGAGCTACAGTACATAGAGATCAGGTGGGAGCAGGTCCCACAATGATTATTCTAACTTGAGAATTGAGATGAAGACATTGTCACAATATTGAAGAAACTAGATTTCAGTTTCAAAATATCAAAACCCCAAATACATGTACCTTAATTCCACGACCTGCTCCCAATTGACCTGTAGCTCAGTCAGTAGAGCATCGGACTAGCAAACCGAATGTCGCTGGGGTCAAAACCCAACTGGGCCAACTAGAGTTTTCTCTACTTGACCAGTATGGTTCATCACTCGGAGTAGCACCTAACATTATTGACCACCCAAGTTTACTGTCCCAAAATGATTATTATAACCTGCAGTCTCATTCTCGAGAAAAAATAAAACATGCAAATTAGGAGCCTTGTGACATCAATTTCTCACAATGATATTTACAAAAAATAGTGATGATGAAAATCTCTGGCAGTAACACTAAACAGGCAAAATAAATTCAAATTTGCAGAATTAAAGAATATGATAATTTAAATGTCTGAAATAGAACCTGCATGTATGTGTATATACAAGTATTCCTGTGTATGCTTTCCTGGATTGGCTAAATGAAAATAACGAATTTGTTGTACCAAGATAGCTACAACAAGACTTCCGGTCAATGGCTGCCAAATGCTGCTTCAAAATGTGTAGTACTGATCATAATAAAGGCATGCACATTCCAGTTTTATAGAGATCAGTGATTGTATGTTTAATGTTTTGCTGCATGGTTTAGACAATAGTAATTAAAGACATTTGCTTTATCCTTATTCCTTACAGGTAGCAAGATTATTTATGTTTTAAGTAACCTTGGTCTTATATTTCCTGGCAAAAAAATGGCTCAACAAAAAAAAGGAATTGAACTAGTCCATGAACTGAAGGTAAGGAATCAATGATTTTTTTTTACAACTATTGGTAGACAGATTGACCTTTAAATTCCCTCATACCGTAGAACGGTCCAGTGTTGTATAATCATAAGACTGCTGGTCTATTTTGATTGTGAAATATCTCTTTCTATTTTAAGGATTATGAAGATCCCAGTTCGTGGTGTGCAAAACAGTCTGGCAACGTACCAGTAATGGTTGTAGATGGGAATATGGTATATGTTACTGTGGGGAGTAAGATCCTCTTCACTGGTGATATTAAAAGTATTGGGGAGGCCACTGTTGGATATCTTGCATCGTTTTACCTCCTTGATTTTGATTACCCAAAGTCATGCGAAATTGGACTTAATATGTTGCAGACGATTATTTTTGAAGATCAGCGTGTACCAAAGGATATTGCTGTAACTTTTAAACATATTTTAAAATCTTTTACTTTGTTTAAAGCGAGTGCATAAGCACAATATTCATTGCATGTGAAATAATTATAATACTTTGCACATGTACATCAAATCTCAAGCATGTTTCTGATATATTGAGAACATTTGTCTTATTTGTCAACAATATCCTCAATTGAGGAATTATTTCTCAATTATTAACAAAATTTGCTTTTCTTGAGAAGGGAATACTTCTAGTGTATATATATATGTGTATATATATATATATATATATATATATATATATATATATATATAAGTTTCATGCATGCTTATTTTAATCTCGTGCATTTTCAAATTATTTTCTTTAAGAAAAATACTTATTTTAAGAAATATTTTCCATTTTTCCCAGTAAATAGCAAGAAATTTTTTCAAGAAAATATTTCACAAAGCAAGAAATATTTTCTTAATGAATTCTTGATTCTAAGAAAATATCTCTTAAAACAAGAATTTTTTTCTTATATTAAGAAATATTTTCTTAAAATAAGAAAATTTGGCTTGGGAGAATAGCAAGAATTTTTTTCTCGGTAAGAAAATTTTTTAAGAAAATATCTCTTAAAACAAGAATTTTTTTCTTATTTTAAGAAATATTTTCTTAATGAATTCTTGATTCTAAGAAAATAGTTTTCAAAACGAGAAAAAATTTCTTGTTTTAAGAAATATTTTCTTAAAAAATTTTCTTACCGAGAAAAAAATTCTTGCTATTCTCCCAAGCCAAATTTTCTTATTTTAAGAAAATATTTCAGTAGTATAGGATATGGGGGTACGAGGACAGTTTATTTTGGGTGCTACGACAGGGATACCTCTCCTCCCCGAGGCGTGGACGAGATTTTTGTCTATTCCCGGGGTGTTTTAAAACTAACCACATGCGTCACTTTTTTTTCTTTTTTCGGAAGTAGCCATATCGGCGATTCCACATTTTGTACTACTACCGGCCAACTATAGGAAGAGATTAGTAATTTTCAGTACCATCACTTTTTGGCCGTCAGCCCCAGCCGTTGGCCCCAGTGGTTGACCCTACTTACCCCGTCAGCGCGACCACTGGAACCACGGCATAGAACCACGGCTTGGCTATACGGGTGGTTATAGTTAATGGGCCAGTTTATTTTGCCCCCAACTCACCAGACCAGTCGGCTGCCACCAGGAATCCAAAACCTAGGAATACCAATGACCCAACCTATATGAAATTATTTTTCCATGCGACATAAAGTTTACATTAGGTACGGTGGAAAAGACAACAGCGACCAAGTGGTTTGGCGATGGTCTAGAGCTTTAGGCTGAGAAGGACGCCCATGTCCTTCTTGGAGTTACCAAGATCAAGTCATCCGTATGGTCATTTACCTAGCACCACACAACAGCCCCGAACAGAGGCAACCTGGAGTCCAGGCGGCCACACCGAGCCGAAGGCGAGGTGTTGGGCCGCAGTCATACCAGGAGTCACCAGTGTAAAGTCTATTGTGAGTCAGATAAAACCTTCCAACAAATGGACCAGTTTATTTTGCCCCCAACCGAGCAGTCATGACCTTAGCAACTGGGAGTTCCACCACTATTCCAAAATACAAGTCTTCACAGAATCCAAGTCAGATTTTATTAAAGGACATTGGCAACGAAAATTTTTATTGCCTATTTTAAAAGTGTTGCACCATCTAACAATGGATATGGTATTAATTCCTTACCAAAGTCTTTTGTTCATGAGTTATATGCATCTTAATTCACCGAAAATCTATATATCGTCCGCCATATTGGACAAAATTTTAAAAAATTATCTTCGGGTGAAATTGCCGGATGTGACGTCATTAGATGGGTTGAACCGAGACGGCAATATATTTTGTAGTGTGTTCATCGAGATTTGTTGCGTTTTGATAATGAAATTGTAGGTTTTTATTATTGTGATGGAAAATATTCACGAGAACCAAGTAGGAGAAGTGTTACCTTACCAATATGAACCAGAAGCGGAGGCAAAAACAAGTAATTTAAGCGATAAAAGCGATTCCGAACAAGGCAGTGATTTGTCTTCGTCTGACGAGGAAGTCGATCACGAGTTTGATAGAGTAAATGCTTGGCACCTTCAAAGTCTTAGTTGGTGTAAATGTGGACATTGCGCTTTATCAACAAAGGCTATTGAATGTTTCTGTTGCCACGAGAAAGCGTTAGAGTACGACGAATATGAAGTACTTCTTGACCAAACAGAGGCACAAGGCGAAAAATGTTTGACAACACATCCGGACTTTAAAGAAAACATGCTTTCAGAAGGCGTACTGAAGATAGATGTTTGTCGTTATCTTGAGGAAAACTGGCCTCTTGATGATGGGGATCTGGAAAGAATACACAGACTTTATCGACTGGTGGCATATCAGCGATGTTCTCCCTGGGTTTTCCAGATTTTGGGGAAAAAGAAGAGAAGACCTTTTCCTGCTTGTGTTTACTCAAGAATACGGAAACGCTTCGCATCGCCTGATGGCCTTTATACGCATTTTAAATATGCCAAAGCATCTAAACGGTAATCTTTTATGTTACTTTTAATAAATGGCACTTTGTGTAGTTGCTAGTAAATTAATATTTATTACTGATTCCTCGCTTCAGTCGCTTGTGCTGCTTTCCACGTCAACTTCTGTTGTTGTTGTTTT
The DNA here is from genome assembly GCA_964035015.1 of Corallium rubrum. NCBI lineage: Eukaryota > Metazoa > Cnidaria > Anthozoa > Scleralcyonacea > Coralliidae > Corallium > Corallium rubrum. Next base: position 13,971,191 of record OZ036006.1, on the reverse strand, counting down.
GTAGGATCTGTTTCGACATTACGGGATTTTCCCTGAGTGTTGTCTATGGCTATGTCTGTAACCTCGTCTGTAACTTTACCGACCGCTTGCGCTTCCGAAATAGACGAATATTCCACAGCCACAGGCACCGCGGATTTCGTTTGAAAGAACGTGGAAGTTGCTGTCATAACTGTCTGCGTTTTAACTGATCTTGTTGCTTGTTTCTTATATGTTTGTGTCGATCTTTCTCGAGAGTTGGGAAGAAACAATTCGGTCTCGAATGTCGCTGACGTACTTGGCTCTTCGCTTGGTTCGGTTAGCTGATCTGGCATTTCGTCTGACACAGTTTCGGCTTCTTCTGTTGAACGTTCGTCTTCCTTTGGTAGTTCTCTGGGATTTAGAAGTTCAGATAGTCCATATAATTGTAGGTAAATATTTATAATAAATATTTTGGGGGCAATGGCGATCTGGCAATGATGGTAATTTGTCGATCGAGAATTCGAATTACCTTTTCTCGTTGTCTTCTTTCCGTAAAAGTCCTTGCTTTACTTGCGCTTGTATCAAGTAATGGTTCGTTCAAGGTTGGCAAGGCATCACTTTTCAATCGTACTCGAAACGTTTCGTCGCACTCTATACGTTCCAGGAACTGTGGCGAATGTCCAGGTTCGTACGCGTCTTCAGCAAAATGAAGCGAGCAAATTCTACTGTTAGACAATGGCTTAAATGCTTTGCGTTTGCAGAACTCAACCCATGCCTTTCTTCTAATTTGTTGGGATACCGATTTTCCGTTTGGAAACGCAAAGAAATGTATCCCGCTAGGATTTTTTTTTGGCGTCACTATTACAACCGTATACCGGGCAGTACGACATGTTTTCAAATTCGCTTCGGCTTGCAATAATGAAGCAGCAAAATTTGTTTATGGGCCTTATAGCTATTCCGCAAACAATGCTGTATTAGAACCTGTCAGCACCGTCGTGGCTTTGTAAACTGAATCCATTTCGCAAAGGTAATAACTATATAACCAGGCGCCTTGGTCAAACGGGCCAGCCAGGCGGGCTCATGTAAAAGCCCCTAAGAATTTTAATATACAAAGGTGTATCCGGACGAATGGAGAGATAATTCAGAAGTGCCGCCATAATATACTTCTAATGCGCTAATGTCCTATTGTTGTTGCCCTAGCCGACATCATTTATGGCTAAAGACTTTCAAACTTGGTGGCCAGGGTCAGTGAAAGCCCACACAAGTCAAAACAAGATTTTCAATACTATCTTCAAGACTGGTGGTTCGCCCTTCCATAATACAATTTCAGTACAATATTGTCGCTAGTTGTGTTCGATGTTTTTTTATAGAAATACTTCGAAGTATTAAAATCTTATATGGGGTGAAAATCTAAGCGCATTTAACAGTTCAAATATACGCGTTTATTGCAAATATTGTCGAAAACATATCCGCAGACAGTGATACTTATGTAAATACAATATAATTTGTATTGTCAGATTTGGCCTAACCCATCTAATGACGTCAGCAAATGTATGCATGCATAAATTAGCATACGCGTTTTTTTTCAAAATGGCGGACGACTGTTCAACATTTTCACAAATTTTCTCTACAACTAAATGCGATAGACACACGGAAACATGAAATTAGGTATTCCGTAGGTAAGTTTAATAGATATAAGGAATAAAAATTTTCGTTGCCAATGTCCTTTAAGTGGTCCGCTACATTAAGCAGACTTAAAGAAACCTCCTTTTGACTGTACGGAGGGAAATATGTCAAATGCCAGCGTTTTTAGAGTCCTAAATTTCCATCCTATACTGGCATCAGGAGAAATTGCCGATTTCAGTCGGTTTAGGCACTAGCACCACCTTTTTTACTCAGAAAACGCCCAACCACTCCTGTAAAACCTCTCGTCCAGGGGTCTGATGAAATTATGTCCATAGGCATAGCTGCTAACGCCGTCATTGAGTATGTACCTTTTGTCGTCAAAGCAGCTGAGCGATATTTTGTTGACTTCGTAGGATCCCAGCTGGTGGTAGACACTTCTTATGGTTTTCATTTTGTGTTTTAACTGCTTTTGCCCCAGTAGAGTGTCCTTATAGTCGTTATGTTTTATGTCCTTACTTATAACAACCTTCTTGATTCCCTTAGCCTTCTTGTCCCCTTTATCATTGTCTTTTGTGTAGGAGTACATTTTACTCTTCAACCCTATGAACTCAATGATAGGTACCCCGGCTGCCTCATCCTTCATCTTACCTATAACTTTTTTATTCTCTGTGAAGTGATATTCAGAGTCCACCGGGTAGTCGCTATTATCAAACTTGTCACGGTCAGATTGAAAGTCCTTGTAAACATCCCCAGCAGATATCTCGTATAGTAGGCTATCGGTGTCAGTGAAAAGTAGCTTAGCCTTAGAACCATACAGATTTCCTATGTATCTGTAGTGGAAGTCATACATCAGGGTCTTAGACATGTCAAGTATACACATCCCAACGAAGGCAGGTCTGTTGAGTATTAGGCATTCCTTGATTTTATGTACAGCGACCAGGTTTTCGTTGAATATTTTACTGCTTACGAATGTTGGCTTGGAAGTCAGTTTCATTAGTTTATACGGGTTAGTTACAAGTCTAACGTCAACCCTTTTCCTAAGGTTTTCCATGGTCTTTCCGAAGATGCTGTTGTTCATAAGTTTGAAGAAGTCCTTCTCGAATGCATTCCTAGCATGAGACCTCTTCTGAGTGTTGTAGTCTATATACTCTTTTAACCACGGGGACTGGTCAAATTCCAATACCCTATGTATTTTCTTGAGCTTCATCCCTAGCTCCATATATAGCCTTAGGTTCCTGTAATGTAGAACGTACTTTTTCTTATCCATCAGGTTTGGTATTAGTTTATGTACTGTTCCTATGTGGATGTTATACTTGTCTTTTATATCCCGGCAATAGTCTGACAACATATCCGATTTTACCCTGAGCTTTTCTGGGGCTAGAGGAAAGTCATTATGTTTTTCATGAAGTTCGTCCGGATACTCCAGATCAACCTCAAGTATAAGTCCGCGGTCAGACTCATCGCCATATTTACTCAAGTCCACTGTGTCAACGTCCTTAAGCCACTTGAACCCTCCAGTAGGTAGGTACTGACTCATTGCCCATCCATAAAGGTTGTTGGCATCCAGGTAGACTATCATCATATTTTCTCATATACTTGTTATTAGCCGCCCCATATCTGTTAGCGATATATGACGTTCCGCCTCTCATACCCTTTTCTATGAACTGGAACATGTTTATATCAGTCATCAGTTCAATTTCCACTCCAGTCATTTTTAGCATCGCATCCCAGGACAACCCGGGACTGGAGAAGTAGTGACATGGGTCAAACTTATAGTACTGCATGCAGGTCTTCCTAAAGTTTTCGAAAACATCAGCCAGAAGCAGTACATCTGATTTCATATATAGGTCATGGTATTCTCCCATATTACCCAGTCTGAAGGTTCTCCAAACCTTATGGGCATGTGCATAGTCATTCTCAGAGATGTGTTCATTATTCAGGGCGCTATAAAACTCGTCCTTGGTTGGTAAGCAGGTGTCATCGAACTTTTCAAAGCTGCTCATATAGTCGTATGGATAAACTCCCTTGCGAGTCATCAGATCGAACTTCTCACCCTTGAACTCCTCAGACGTTATTACGAACCTATCCTTAGGTAAGTTGTCAACAGGTCGTCCCAGAGCACTGGACATGAACTGTAGGCTATCTATAAAAACCAGATGTCGTCCCAGCATGAATGACACGTACTTTTCCATGTTGTTAGGTATCACATTTATATCCATTCCAAATTTACCTATTTCCTGCATTATGAAGTGGCTGTCATAACCCCTTAGATTGTGAAATATTACTGGTATCTTATCAGTAATCCTGTAAGCCATATTACATCTGGTATGGGCTGACCCCCTATACCTACCAGTTATATGGCAGTGATCTCTAACCCTATCGTCTAGGTCTTCATAGCTTTTACCGCATATGTGACACTCCTCTGATTTCTCATGTTCATCAATCTCAGCTCTGGTCATAGTCATGTCTTTGTTAAATGATTTCTCCTTAACGTTTTGACAGTATGCAACTTCCTTAAGCATCTTCTTCATAAACTTAAAGACAGCCCTCTCACCTCTGTAGACCTTTACCGGCTTGCTAAAGCTATCGTCGACGCAGCATACAACCTTATATGAGAACCCACAGTCTACATGCCTCTGATACTCTTGTGTGTAGGACTTACTATCATCTTTGCTAGGTGTGTTATTATGCATTACCAGGGCTTCGAAGTCAGCATATATAACGAAAGGTACTTCAAGCTGCTTACGGTGGTTGATGAATGTGAGTTTGTTCTCACTCTCCTCAGGCATCTTTATAGCCTGTTTACCATTCACCACAATACAGTTCTCACTATGGGCTGACAGTATAGCGTCTGAGCTGAAACACTGTAGACAATGCATGCAGAAGTGCTTCCTATCCTTATGCTTAGTCTTTAGGTACATGAACTTATTGAAGTCCTTAATCAAGATGTAGTGTCTGTCAATAAGCAGTAGGTTCATGCATAGTTCGTGTTTTTCCTTGGATACGTATATTGGGTAAGCCTGCCCGCCCTCATACCCAAACACATTTATGCGTATGTTATTCTGCTTTTCTATCTTACTGTACTGTCTTGTTTCGACTGGGAATTTCACGCCATTGTAGTCCAGAGTAGGTAGTAGAGCTTTGTCAGTTTTGTTAATTCTTTCTGGATGTATATTCTGTGGGTTTAGATATCTGATATGACACCATCTGAAACATTCGTTGTCACAGTTCTTTATGTTTATAAGTCCCTTTGCGGAGTTCCTCAACTCTTTAGGAAGTTCTACATAACTACTACCTTGTAACGGCCTATAGGCTACCACATTAAGATAATGACTCATGATGCTACCTATGACCCAACCACTACCTTCAGAGGTCCATGACTCGTATAGGTTCAGCATATTCTGACCTCCCACTGCTGCTAGGGACTGCAGATGACTTTTGTCTATGGCTACAGCGGCTTTACTCCCAAAGTAGACATCCTTGAAGAGGAAATCGCCATTATTTTGTTCCTTCTTCAGTTTTATCTTCAGCATTTCCGCAAACTTTATACCACCAATATCCTCCATCTCAATTTCAAGCACTCTGCGGACTAGACTTCTCGTCTGATCTATTTCAGACTCAGGATCACCTCTGTCTATGATACTAATTTCCAAACCCCTGGTATAACCCTTAAGAGCCCTTCTAGCCTCAACAACTCCCAGCTCATTATGCAGATCCTGTCTACGTCCCGCTAGTGTATCAGCATCTGATGGTATCTCTTCAAGTGGGTTTATTTTCTTAACTGTTCTTGACATACCAGCATTTGATGATATTTCTTTAAGTGCTCCCGACATACTATATCTATATGTTTTTTTATTAAATGATTTAAACGCACTATATCTTCTATGCTAATTATATGGAAGATGTAGTATTTGCCAGAATCTTAAGGATCCGTAAGCAAGTAGAAAAACTAGTAGATGAGGTTTTTAATTTAATTGAGATGGAGAGGGAACTGGTGGATAGGTATATTAAGTTTCTGGAGTGTAAGAGATCCTGTGGAAGTACTTACAGTGATTACTAAGAGTTCTCTCATTATGGAACTTCCTACCGCAGTACCTGCATCTTACTCTCACCTCTGTCATATACTCATCAATGCATCTATGTATCTCATCATAATTGCATGACACTAGGGTCATATATCCATTGTCGCTCAGGGTATCTATGAATGACCTCTGCCTGTCTGAAAAGACCCCCGTACTATTCGGAGTCTTGAGCTCTATAGCTAGACCAGCGTATGTCTTATGCAGGTTCCCTATAATGATATCAGGCTGCCCACTTCTGTATCCCTTTTTCCAGCTAGTTATCCTCTTATATTTGGTGTCCTGATTTTCTCCCAGACCTGGGATGATTATGGCGTTATGACGATACTCCCTTACATACCTTATTACCTGGTAATGTAGGTCAGTCTCATTCATCAGTGACAGCTGGTTACCAATAAGCCTAGGTGCTGTATACTGTCCAGTTTTTCTTATCGAGGGTAGAACATCCCTGAACACCCAGTTTTTAAACCTCTCTGCTATAGGTAATTTGGATGAGAACACCAGACTATATACTCCAGGCTCATTTATCTGGTAAATCTGAGAAGCCCCACCCTGAGGCCTTTCTGCTTGCGTCACCTTTTTCCTATCGCACTCACTAACATGATAACGAATTGCGTTACCTGGTCTTTTATATCCTAACGCCTTAGCAACATCTTTTCCACGGAACCATATTTCATCACCTTCCTTATGCACTGTAATATCTGTACCACCGAAGTTGAATATACTCGTCATACTAACATCTGGAGTTATTCCTTTAAGTTCCCATTGCATACTATACATATATATTCTTACTAAAATATTTTAAACGCACTATATCTTCTATACTAATTATACGGAAGATGTAGTATTTGCTAGAATCTTAAGGATCCGTAAACCCCCTCGCTAGCGTGAACCTGGGTTGCATTACCCAGCCTGGCCCCACCAGGAAACGGTGGGTTAGGTATTGCGATCCTGACCTGAGGCCTCATTTTAGGGCGTCTAGAGCTGTTCGCTATTTTCTGTCCGTGTTTCATGGGTGAGACTTTAGGATATTGGAAGGTGGCCAGACTGTTAGCCAGATTGTCAAAAGACATAGCTAACTCAATAGGTAAAATACCTGACAGAGATATAGATAAAATGATGGGAGAGTTAACAGATCTTAATAGTCTTTACACAAGGTTAAGACGTAAAAGGTCTAAAAATAAAAATCACCGGGTCAACCAGCTCAGCGCTTAAGCGTCACACGCCTACATTTCTGAGCTTGGCATTCACTAATGCATGGTCTAGGCTCTTGGTCGCTATTACGACGGCACTCACTGCTGCATACCAGTATTGGGTAATTAGATAGGTTAACTCCGGGGCAGTCTATAGGGCAGTCTATTGGTGGACAATCGCTGCAGCCTGAATTAAACTCTCGCATGTATCCGCTTACAGCCGCCCATATCTCATGTAGGTTCTCAGACGCAACAACAATGTACGACCTATCGGACATCATTTTCAGGTAGCTAAACTGCCTGTCGCTCAGAGTGTTAAGGTCATATCTCCTGCCGGCTTCACCAATCCATATAGCCATCCCGTTATGGATGTGATCAGGATTGATTATTGTCATGGTAGGACTATCATCTGCGCCAAGTCCTAGTATTATCACAGATCTTGGAAATCTCTTTTTAACGAACTTAGTTATCATTCTTATTGTATGATTATCTGGTGTCACACTATATGTTGGACGGTTGGTTATACCATGGCTTAGAAACTCCACTATTTCCATCTGGCGACTGTCAGTCCTACTGGGGTCACAAGGTTGTCTGGCTATATACATCATTAAATATAGCCTAAGATCGTCGGCGTCATCCCCAACTTTAGTGTCATATCCAACTGCATACAACCTTCTTGAGAACCTCACATCGGTTTTTGTCATCCTCGATTTTACCCACAGGGCTAACCCAACATTTCCATACCTAGGCTCGAGTATCATAATGTCAGGTTGTCCAGGCCTATACCCGTTTTCTCTATTCTCAGCTGTGTCTTCAGGCCTCAACATAAACAAGACCTCCGGATAATACTTCTCCATATAATTTACCAACTCAAGTACGACTTCCTGCGTATTATACCTTTCCATATAATTTACCAACTCAGTTACGACTTCCTGCATATACTATATGTATAAAATTATTTCTTTAAGTGTCTTTATTTTTCCACCTCAGAAATATAGGACATCTGCATTCAGTGCCCCAACCCAACTCCTTATATACAGATCCGAACAACCGATCATCAAACATGTTCTTACTATATCCATCACACATGTCACTGACGTCTGTGAGTAGTGTAAGACCTCTTCGACTAGCCAACCTTATTATATAGTAGTTATACCTACTTACATTTTTTCCTATCAGGCTAAGTCTCATCAGAACTGACACAACCTCTATGAAATCAGCTGTCAACATTCTCTCATCGGAACTGTTGACAACTCCCGCTATCCTTCTAGCAAACCACTTACTTCTCTTATGAACAGTCTTCCTCTTGCTCCACGACATTAGATCCAACTCTGGTACAGGTATTGTGAGAGGTCCCTGCAGACCACATGACGTACAGGTTGGGAAACCATGACAGTTTATACGGTAGCCGCCACAGTCGCATGTGTACATCTCATCGATTTTCCTGAATCTCCGCTCCACATAGTCTTCCCTCCTACCCATATTATAGCATAGGAATATATCTTTAAATAAGCCCTGCCCTATGTGCTATGAAACCCACAGAGACTCCTGCTATAGCAACAAACATTACCTGGTACTTCTGCATCTCCTCAGAAGGTTTATAGAAGTCCCCAAGTTTAGGCTCATCCCTGAAGGTCATACCATTTGAGGTGTATGTTCTCAGCTTATCCAAGGCCCTGTTAGTGGTATTTATGTCGGCGTTGGCATCACTTAACTCCGCTCTAAGTTGAGCCAGTCTGTCCTTGTGTCTTATCTCATTCTCATAGAACGCTTCCTTAGCTGCTGCCAGCTTTTCTAAGCTTAGGTTGTGTCTCTTAATTTCCTTCTCATATCCAGTGTGGTTAAGCTTGTTAAATAGGAAACCTGACCCAGCAAAACTTAATGCAGCGAATGTTGTCTGAAGAGCCCCACCTGCTAATGCACCTGCCATAATGTTAACTAGGTATTCTTGAAGGGGTCCTCAGGTATGTATTTCTTCTGCTGCAGGTATTTTACAGTTAGTGTTGATGCTGTGATACCAACTGCTAGCTTTACATATGACTTCACACTCTCAGCTGATGTAAGCGGTTCCCTAAACAGCTTCTTACTTGCCATGCTAAATAGTACAACTCCCACCGTAACTAGAACAGCGTCGAATCCTTCATTCATAAGTTCCTTCCTCTGAGCCGACATACTACTAGTGATATTTAGTTACAATGTCTCCAGCTTGCTTGTGGTCTCTGGTTCAGCAGGGGTGGTGACAGCAGCAGCAGCTACCTCCCTCCTGTCACTTTTCCATGTGAAGTATAATGACACACCCGCTACCAGAAGTCCTGCTAGTCCTAACATATATCCATTAGTAGGTAATGACCATGAGGAATCTGGCTCATCCATCTTTATTCTTTCCCTCATCTTCTTCTCTTTAGCTGCTTTGGATATTGCTGCCAACCTCTTACCTGCCTCCACACGTTTGGGATGTTTAGTCTTAACATCAGTGTTGATCTTAGGGTCTTTACTGTCAGTCATCTTATAGGCTACCTCAGGTTTGCTGTCAGTCATCTTATAGGTTACCTCAGGTTTACTTACCGTCTTGCTGTCAGATACACTGCAGATACCGCTAAGATAACTGTGAGATACTTACCAGTAAATACTAAGACATCTCCACCAGCCTCCTCAATATCTGACCATGGTATGCTGACCTTGGCTGGGTTAAGCTTCTCCCACTTTCTCCTCTTCTTCCCAGCATGTATCACATCTGAGCCCCCTCTTGTTAGTCCAACTGCTAGCCCTGTGACTATCGCCGCTATGCTAAGACCAATGCCCGCTATCACACCAGCCTTCTTCACAGCTCTCCTATACAACTTTCTATGCCACTCATCATAATGCCTCCTTATACCATCCCTCAAAGTGATATCATCCCTCAATGTGTCACCTACCATATCCCCCCCTTCAGGTCTGTACTCAACTCCCTGGTATGTTACTAAGTAGTCTGTAGGGTCATCCGGATCACTGATATCTCTGATAATCCTTCTATCCAGTAGATAGTCCATAAACCTGGTGTCGTCACATTCAGGTATGTCCAGGACTGTTCTGAATAAGTACGCCAGTCTGTTATGTTCAATATCCCTAGGATCTGCAGTATCACGACTTCTTTCAATCCTATCTCCGAGCTCATCAAAGTCTGGATTTCTGGTTTCCCCAGTCCGGCTAAATCTAACAGTTCCGCCTAAATCTGTTTCCTCAGTTTGAGGTTGCTGGCTGTCATCAACCCTATTATTATTTAAATCATCCAGTTCAATATACTCATGGGCTGTGTTAGTATCATTACCAGTTATTAGGTTCAGCCTGTCAGTATCAAATCCCCCATATGGATTGTATGGAACATCTCCAGCGTAAATAATTTCATTACCGTAACTACTTTTCGCAAATCTGGAGCCCTCAGTAACGTGGAAATCACCATCATCAGGAGGGATCACATAATCACTGAAAGCACTCATTTTAGCTGCATCTAAGCCCTCCATAATACTCTGTTGATTTCATATACGCATGGCCTCTGTAGACCCTGCTATACCTATCCTTTATTTTCTTCTCCAGTGGCATAGTGCTGTCATTTATTATATTGTCTACCATAGTCAGATTGCTAAACATTGTGGATCTGTCAAACTCAATACCTCTCAGATATCCTTTGATTGTATTCAGGGACTTTGTGTAGCTCTTGTATGCAACCTCACACTGACTTACTTTCTCCGCTATTCTCTTATTCTTGATATACCCATGCATAAGAAGCCCGACAGCACTTATAGATAATGTAGCAAATCCACCCAATGCGCTAAGTGCTCCGCCAGCAACGGTTAGGAAGATAGCAGACATGTTCATGGTAAGATTTATCCTAGATAGTCTCTTAAATTGCCACTGGTAGCATGTTGCCATCATATGGTAATGCTCATAAAGTGACTTTAACATCTCAACCTCTCCTGAGCTCAGCTTATCAGATATATGGTTGAATCTTATTATACTCTTCTCTCTGTTAAGTGTCATAAACTACATATTATATTGGTTCATAGAATGCTACAGTAAGGCAACTCTCATTACCACTAGTCAGTCCGGTTATTGTTGGGTAGATGTAGCCGACAAATGGTTTATTACTGGCCTGCTGTGCTGAGATAGTATCTTTCACATAAAAGTCATGGTTAACAGGTATAGACCAGTGACCGCTATAATGCCTGTCTGCGTTTCCTAGGGTTAGTGTACCCAGTAGCTCAGAACCCTGTGTCGCCTTGTAGGTAACATAGTACAGACGGTACGTGACCTGCACAACATTGTCAGGCACCACACCATCTGTGTCAAATATTGGTTAATGTATAAATGGCTGAAGGTGGCGACGTATTTAACGACTTTGAAATGAAAAACAGATACCCTGAATATGATGAAATGGATGATGGCCAGTTAGAGTTAGAATATTCTAACCTAACAACTCAGGATGATGGTTCGTACAAATCTGAGAGGATTGCATATGTTGAAGATCTTATGAACAGAAGAAAATTAGAGTATGATGAGGATGCATTCGTAGATGATGGTAAAACGGTGACTATTAAAAACGCTGATGGCTCTACCATAGAAGTACCAGGTGTTGAATTCATCCATAACCCCCAGGATGATCAGAGAGATTTCACCCGTATTAATGATGAGGTATATAGTGTACTTGACGAGACACTTGGTGATGATGAAAGCATACTCAACGAAAGTAAGTATGATGAGGTTTTGGAAAGACTTAAAAACGTTAAGTCGAAGAATAAAGCTAATATTAACGATCAACTTGAAAGGGTTGTAGCTGTGACGAAAATAGTTCAAACCAAAAACAAAGTCAACCTATACCCAAAAAACCGGATAGCACAGGAGATACTGGACAGATCAGTTATTATTCAGCTAAAAGACGGAGAAGATACATTATGGTTTAAACCTAAATTAAAAAACGGAAGGTTATCAGGCAGAGCAGTACAGATTATGAAACGTGGTAAAACAAAAGTCCCACAGTACTCGGCAGCTATTGAGTCGAAATTCGCTGTTGGCCAGTATAAAAAGCTAATTAGCGATTACAGAAAAGACATTGGGTATAGGAAAATCCTTGCTGAAGAAACTGAACCAGAGGACTATCCAGTGGTTGATGTACAAGCCAACTTTAATAACTACATAGATATACCTGGACAGACTCCTAAAGAAAATCGCGAACATAGAGGTGTACTGAACCCCACAGGAACCATAGACCCAAGCTCAAGGTTAGGTGACCAGGGAGCCTTACAGATCCAAGCGAACTACTATGAGGAAGCAATGAACGAAACGGAGGATCAGATTACTTCAGATAATGAATTTAACAATGAACTGACAGAAAGAATAGTAGGACTAAGACAGGCTAGAGATCAGACGCTAGATCAGAGACAACTGGAAGAGATAAGGGACCAGCAGGAGGAAGACATATCCAGGCTAGACAGATTCAAAGAGTGGGTTAAGGAAAACATGCTGGGTCTGTCAGCCATTGCTATCTCCATAGCTGGTCTCATCACAACGGTTGTGGTGAACCCTGACCAATAGCTTTTCTCGCCCCCAGGTGCTGCCGGATCATTTGGACGGTCAGTATCTAACACCTTCAGGAATCTGGCTAGGAGACTTGGTCCGGTATTGGGTCCTATTATCATGGCAGTCGGTAATCTAATAGTTAATCTGCTGAAGTATGGTTCTATGGGGTTGGCCTGGTTGGCTAGCAATCTGTGGGTGTTGGTTCTGGCGATCGTATGGATGGTTTATGATAGGTATGGAAAGAAGAAATAAGATATAACTTAGTCTATGTTGCAGGAAGATAGAATCACTCCAAGCTACAAACTAAAGAAACCAGATAGTAGTAAGAAAGGCACCAGGAGAGTAGTCGACGTAACATTCAACCCAACACATATATCCTCTGGTCAGGACCTGTATGTAAAGCTGTCGACACTACCGGTTAATCATGTACTAATCCCTGGCAGTAGAATGCTCACATTCACCCTGAAAAATGGTAATAAGGAGTCATACCACCAGAACAACCTTAAGTCCACCCTGTTTAAGCAAGTAACCCACAAGCTTAATGGGGAAATATATAGGGACCTGAATGAAGCCCATGTTCTTAGGTGTTATGAGGATCTTTGGTCTAAGTCAAAGCGGGTTGGAAAAATTGACCAAGGTCTTGGCGGGAGTGTGAATCTTGCTAAGCTTAGAAGTCAGGATGCAAGTGGTGACGCTAGTATTGCTGGTGATGTCCTTGTGAATGGAATCTATGGCGACAGGTTCACAATACCTATTGATGATGACTGGCTTAGTGAAAATGGGGCCATCTATCCCCAAGCATTGCAGAACACACATGAGACCATACTAAAGATCAACACACCAGCTAATGTGTTACTCCCCGGAGGCAGTGGTAAGGCTGTGCCAGCAAGCTTCAGACTTGATAACCTTAAGCTGAGGTATGAGCCAGTCGAGAATGAGATGCTAGCAGGCGAGGTTGAGGGGATTTACAGCAGGGGGAAGTCTTCCTATTACAGTCACGCCACCCTGGTTAAAACCTTTCCAGTTACTGCTGCAAGCACAAAGATTCATGAGAATGTGAACTTACCGAGGAAGTCCCTTAGAAATATCGTAATGATCTTTAAAAGAACCACTGACGGAAGTGAGTCTTTCTACTACCCATCTATTGAAAGTGTTAAGATAAGCTACCAGGGTCAGCCAAACTTCCTTTATACACAGTCGATGAAGAAGTACGATTTCTTCAGTGAGGCTAGTCGGGTGTTCTTCCCAAGTGATGACAGGTTTGATAGGAATGTTAGTGAGACGAGTTTCTTCAGTGATAAGTTTGCCCTGGTCTGTGACTTCTCAACAACAGCGTTAAAGAGAGTACAGGGTCAGGGTGTGAAGCTAACTGATACACAGAATGGAATACTTATCGAGGTTGAGAAAAGTGCTGGGACCACTGCCTGTACCTGCTACCTTTACGTGCTGTCGGATGGGTTAATAAACCTGGCTAATGGTCAGCTTCAGTCTATTCAGTATTAGTGTATGGATAAGCCAGAGACTATTCTGATAGTTGGACCATCTGGATGTGGTAAAACTTACACATTGCTTAACGAAATACTTTCTGTAGAGTACGGGAAGTATTTTGACTTCATCATAATACTCTGTCCTACACTGTGGATAAATATGACATACCTAGACTGGGGATATCTTAATAGCGATCCAGATGTCATCGGACTTAGCATAAGCCCAGATAGACTAGACCCTGTTATTGAAGCCGTAGTAAAAATTTACTCTGGATCTAAGACTGCTGTAATAGTTGATGACATGAGTAACACAGGTGATCAACATCTTAACGACGGTACGCTGGCTTTTTTATCATACAGTGGCAGGCATCATAATATCACATTGTTCATTCTCACGCAAAAGCTAAATAGTGTCGCGACTGGTATAAGGGACAACACCACCAGACTGTTATTTTTCAGTACGCATAACAGGAGAAGTATGAAGGTGTTAAGGGATGAGTTTTTCGGACATATAGCAGATGATGAAATGGAAAAGTCTATAATTGCGCAGCTTGCCACTGGTAAGTACCTTGACATTAAGCTCAGTGCGCAGCCTCCGACCTATGAGGTTAAATGAAACATAACCTAATGTATGCCTAAGAGGGAAGGTAACCGCAGTAAAAACGAGACAGTTGTTATTGAAGATGATGAAGCTATCGAAAAGCTAGTTGATGAGCTGCAGGTTGCGGAAGAGAGTATTGCTAAAACCGTAAACACTGACGTCGACACCAGGCGCGAGGAACTTATAGTTGCGTCTGATGATGGGTACATTACCCAGAAGTCCGGACATATAAGGAAATGTAGTGAGAAGACATTAGACAAAATTTATAAGGCCTATGAAGCTAAAAGGAAGAAGGACGCAGACGGGTTCCTAACAGATTTACTAATAAGTCAGTTCTCAACAATGCTTGGTGGTCTTGACGCAATTGAGGATCCTGTTGCGCTAACAGATGAACTTAAAAGTAATGGTATACTGAGAAAAGATGTTGAGAGTATTATATCAGTAGTTAGCCCATACATACCCCTAATAGGATTACTTGGAGGTGTTGCTATAACTGGTAAGCATATATACCAGCATAAGAATAGTACACAACCTATAATATATGAACAAGACCCTAAGTAGATTCTTCGCTAAGTACCCATATGCTGACAAAAGTAAGTTTATAACTAGCTCGGTATTTGGTAAGACAGAACCAGGCGTGTTCTTCGGGCCTGTCGGTGCTGATGGTACATACATCTACACCGAGGACCAGGAATTCAAGAGTAACAAAAGCTACACTAAGTACCTAACAGCAGATAGGCCGCCGCCAAGATTCCCAAAAATATGGCTAGGTGGTGGCACTGTGCAGAAAGTCCAGGGTAAGTGACATTGGAAAAGTGATGTTGAGGGGAAATATGACTTCTCAAAGTTTACATACCTATCAGAAAATGTTATAGACTACGACCTTAACAATTTCAGGATCTATGTTAACGATCATAACTTTTTCATGTCTAAATTACCAACACTGAACCCTGGAAACCGGATGGATATTGCTGTATGGTGGAATAACAACGAACCTTACTATCAGCTAATCTTCGCTGTCTACCTAAGTACGTACTGCTGTGGTGTTGGGGTTGAGCACCTCAAGTTCTCCGATGATGTTTATCCAGTGGTCACGTCTATTATGCGCTTCCATGTGTACTTCACTACCCGACGTATACTAAGGCGTCCTTATAAAGGAGAAAAAAGTGACCTAATGAGGGAATTTGGTGCTGGGAAGGATGTAATCGACAACATGGGAAATATACCTAGGGAGAAAAAGTTCTTGATTAATCCACACTCTGGCCAGCATCATGACCGTGCATTTAAGGAGTGGATGTGGCGTCTTAACCCTGATTATAAAACACACTACAGAAGGTTCATACCACTTAAGACAGATGGTTTTACCAGGATAGGGCTACAATATATAAACGAGTCTATCGAGGCTTATGTCTATGCAGTGCTAGGCTCTCAAGCTAAAACAAGGGTAAGTATTGTTAAAAAGGGTGCCGGAAGCCTGGAGTCACAACAGGAATTCAGAGTCCTCGTAAATGACGCCGTCGTTAACTACTCTGTTAGCACTTGGATTCTGAATATGAACAGATCAATATCAGATACTAACGTCACCCAGAACTTGGCTATAAGTCCTGACACATGGTTAGTGCCAGGGTCGCTCACAATACTGAAGAAAAAAATTATCGGATATAACAACTTACTCAA
This sequence comes from Corallium rubrum, assembly GCA_964035015.1. Classification (NCBI taxonomy): domain Eukaryota; kingdom Metazoa; phylum Cnidaria; class Anthozoa; order Scleralcyonacea; family Coralliidae; genus Corallium; species Corallium rubrum. Next base: position 13,955,017 of record OZ036006.1, on the reverse strand, counting down.
ACACGCGTCTGATGCTATGAAATTTGGTATTAACTCTAAAGTAAACTACCAGCGGGTTGTCCACAAGAAGCAACCAAAGAAGTTACACCAGGAATATGTCCCACATCTGGAAACATTAGATGAGGAACCTCATAAGGAAAATGCAGTCGTCAATGCAACTGGCACAAACACTGATAATGTAGCCGTCCATAAACCTGGCACAAACACGGCGGATAATGAGCTGGGGATTATATTAGTTGTGACAGCCGTGGCCGAATATCTGTTCAGGAAAAACGTCCTGTAGTGAACGAGTGGTTGGGCGTTTTCTGAGTAAAAAAGGTGGTGCTAGTGCCTAAACCAGCTGAAATTCCCAATTTTGTCTTATGCTAGTATAGGCTGTGAATATAGGGCTTTAAAAAACGCCGGCATTTGACATATTTCTCTCCGTACAGTCAAAAGGAGGTTTCTTTAAGTCTGCGGACTACTTCATAAAATCTGACTTGGATTCTGTGAAGACTTATATTTTGGAAGATCGGTGGCAACTGACTGGTCTGGCGAGTTGGGGGCAAAATAAACTGGTCCATTTGTTGGAAGGTTTTATCTGACTCACAATAGACTTTACACTGGTGACTCCTGGTATGATTGCGGCACAGCACCTCGCCTTCGGCTCGGTGTGGCCGCCTGGACTCCAGGTTGCCTCTGTTCGGGGCTGTTGTGTGGTGCTAGGTAAATGACCATACGGATGACTTGACCTTGGTAACTCCAAGACGGACATAGGCGTCCTTCTCAGCCTAAAGCTCTAGACCATCGCCAAACCACTTGGTCGCTGTTGTCTTTTCCACCGTACCTAATGTAAACTTTATGTCGCATGGAAAAATAATTTCATATAGGTTGGTTCATTGGTATTCCTAGGTTTTGGATTCCTGGTGGCAGCCGACTGGTCTGGTGAGTTGGGGGCAAAATAAACTGGCCCATTAACTATAACCACCCGTATAGCCAAGCCGTGGTTCTATGCCGTGGTTCCGGTGGTCGCGCTGACGGGGTAAGTAGGGTCAACCACTGGGGCCAACGGCTGGGGCTGACGGCCAAAAAGTGATGGTACTGAAAATTACTAATCTCTTCCTATAGTTGGCCGGTAGTAGTACAAAATGTGGAATTGCCGATATGGCTACTTCCGAAAAAAGAAAAAAAAGTGACGCATGTGGTTAGTTTTAAAACACCCCGGGAATAGACAAAAATCTCGTCCACGCCTCGGGGAGGAGAGGTATCCCTGTCGTAGCACCCAAAATAAACTGTCCTCGTACCCCCATATCCTATACTACTTATTTCTTAAAATAAGAATTTTTTTCTCAAAATAAGAAAATTATTTTTTGCTGTGTAACACTGATCTCCTCTCAGGAAATCAAAATTGAGAAATTGAGAAAAATGCTTTAATAAATAATTTTTATAAATAATTTTTTAAATATTTTTGCACTACTCTATTACTGCTACTTTAGCTCGTTTTACCTGTCCTCCTCGCATTTGCATCCAGAGGGACCAGTGGTGGAGGTCTCGTAACCTTTACATCGGCAAATACACGGACAGGAGCCATCTGAAGCAATGGTGTCTTTACTGCCATCAGAACACATACAGTTACACTGTATAAGAGAAAAAACACGAAATTGTTCAAGAAATAATTTTAGAATAGTATTTTTAACCATTTACCTTAGGCGAATTTTCTTTGTGACGAATAAAATTTATCTGGCGTTAGAGTAAAATATAAAATAGTCTGGCGCTAGCCACTGCGAAATACTTTGAACTTAAGAGTTGGATGCCGCCTAGAGAGAGTTAAACAAGAAATCTGTATAACGAATTAACCATCTAATAGATGTATATCAAAAAGTATCAATATTGTTTTTGGTAAACAACTTTTACCAAGAATAGATTAGATATTCGGTTGGTTAAAGCAAGAACTTATTAAGTGCCTATTTTCCTTCTCCCCAAAACCCAAAATAAAAGCGATTGGATTAGAAATCTAGTTTTTCCCAACGAGATTGTTGGTTGGATTTTGTTAATGAGCTATATGTAGTGAAGGAGACATAACAAAACACGTCGTCTGTGCAAAAGAACATCAGAAATTTTGACAAGATACAATTATGCTAATCATCTGATATTTGGTTGTTAAACCTGGGTCAGTCCCACGTTATATTACTATTACGCCAAAATTGGTCTAAAACTTCTATGCGTAATGCACATAGGCGATAAATATTGAGAAATGGATTTCAAGCCTGAGTAGCCAAACTTAGCAATACAAAACAACGGTAACTCCGAAAATAGTAAACATTAATTTATTAATGATTCGACGTTTCGACTAAATTGTAGTCATCATCAGGAATGCTACTGGTTGTGAATTATAACTGTATTAATCTTAATAATTGTAAAACAATAGGTAAAGTTGATCACTGGTTTTTGTTGCTTTTTAAAGAATCTCTCGCCATCCGTCGACAAAAAGCAGGAACTTAACTCTGGAACTAAAGCTTCTAGAGACTTAGTAATCATCTGCTAATATCTAACTAGATATATTTCCTCACCTATAAATATCAATGTAACCCTCACAACCATTGGCATTCTTGATGATGATAACAATTTAGTCAAAACGTCGCATCATTAATAAAATCTTTACCATTTTCGGGGTTACCGTTCTTTTGTATTTTATCAAAATACTCAGTGGTTCCCGTAATTTGTCATAAATAGCAATAGCTTGATCTTTGACAAAATCCCAGCAGGGACATTGTGTTTTAAAAAAATACAAACAAATGGCCAAACCACGTCATGATAGCTGTAGGTGAAGATAAATAACAGAGTTTTCGGATTCTGACCATCATCAGATTAAAAACCCTGACGCTGAAGTTCAGCTTCCACTGTGCTTCTGCATACATGCCATTTTCAAATTTTTCTACTCAAAGCATATTTTGCCATACTTAACTAATTCTAGCGTTGCTTGTTTGTTTTTTTAAGATGTGGATACCAGCTCAATAAACCGTCGTGTTGTTTTGTTATTCTGTTCAAAAACTTAAAGACGACTTAATGGCTCGACATCAGTTTGCCAGAATGTAGGCTGTTATCCTCAGCAGTTAGGGTATTGAGAATTAATATGTTTCATTTAACGCGAAAAAATTAGTATAGGGGGGAGGAGGTGCAGAGAGGGAGAATAGCTTAAGGAAGAAATAGAATAATAAATTAAGTTTGTTTCATCTTCAAAATCTTCAGGAAGTGATAAAGAGTGATTTTTACAGTTTTTCTTTATCTCACTTTGTTTCCGAGTCATTTAAAATTGTTTGATATGTAAATGAGATAAACTATGGCGTAAAGTTATGTGCAAATTATTATAATTTGTATAGGTAATCACATGATAGCCAGTGCAATTAATGATTTTACACTATATTTCAATTTGAAAATTTAACCAAAATTGCACGAGCCGTAGACGAGTGCAATTTGGATAAATTTTCAAATATCACGAGGAGTGTAAAATCGTTAATTGGACGAGAAAAATCATATGATTACTTATTTATAATATTCATGACAAAATGACAATGTTACATGCATTGTCGTAATTTACTTTGAATGCTTCACTGCTATTATGGTCGCAAAGAATTTCAACAGTGGTCTTTCAACTAGTCAATTAATTTTCCAACACGAGATCTTCTTGCAAGAGCAACTGGAAGAAACGACAAACATCACACTTTCTGAACAAAATACAATATTTTACCTTGCGAATGAGATACGTACGCTTCGTACTCATTCAAGCTTTTAAAAACGGCTTCTTTTATTACTTGACAACACAAATTTCCTGTTGAGGTGATCTTTGTATTCATTTGAAAATATTACATGGTATTTTCAAATCACAGTGTACCACAACTCGTTGGAAAAGTTGAAAATAGTACCTGCTATCTGTCCACTCCAAAATAGACCGCCATTATCATGGTATACGTAACATTAACTCCCACTCTCCAGAGTGCTATTAACAATTTTATTGCACTCGTCTCTACTAATTAATCAGAATGCAGTAATTTTGTCATGCATATTATAAATTATAAAACCATGTATAACTTTGAAATTATTGGCAAAATGACTTTTGCAAATTCATACATCTCAACACATTAAGCATCACAAAATCAAATTCCGTTGAATAATTTCGAACATATGCATTAATTACTCGGGCTACTTTTGGTAGACCAAGTCTAGGTTTCGACTCGGGTTTTTTTAGGGTATAACGATTTTGCATTTTTGCAGAGTTTACTTCCGCTACTACTCATGCTTCAAGTGAGTTGTAGCCGTGTGACTGAGTGTAAGTTGTAAGTATGTTGGAAGTTCTTTGCTCCTTTCCCTTTTGAAGTTGAACAAAAAGTTGAACAGCTTTGTCTTTTGATCAAGGTGTTTTTCGACGTTGTTGGTAGATTTCAAAAGTGACCAACTGACTTTGCAGTTTAACAGTGATCAGAACTGTCTTGATCGTAAATGTGTTCACCAGTATGAAGTACGCACCACATTCAGCCTTGGATACAGGCTTCGATTTTGCGATTGCTACAATAAAAATTAAATCAGTACCTTTTACCCAATCACCTCCGCGTTTTGCATGCAGTAGAAGCACAAGGAAACGTCTGATACAGGCGTCTTGTTTTCAATATAACTCACAATTATCTGTACATAACTCTACGTCATAGTTTATCTTATTTACATATTAAGGTTACAGAATACCCTAGAAAGTATAAAAATTCAGAAAATGATATTTTTATATATTCGTAAAACTTACTGCAAGATCTATCATCTGGCAAAAGTTTGATTTAAAAATATTAAAAATTGAATGATTTATTGAGTAAAACGTTACCCAAGTCTTTATCCGTGTCGGGAAAGTCTTGTTATTAACAGCGGATTAATGACAGCTCAGAGAATGCTGTATTATTGTTTCAAATTTTATTCTGTCGACAGAACTCGCGTATACAAGCTTGCTCTGCTTTCTTTCTATTGGAAATAATAATAAAAATATATATATTTTCATATTTAGTCTATTATACCTTTAGTATGTCATAATAAAATTAACAGCCTGAAAAATTTTGAATAGAAAGAGAGAAACAAACCAGTATAGCATCAAAGAAAATTCATTGGCAAAGTTCATCTGTAGTCAAGTGCTGACACACCGTAAGAGCATACAAAGTTAATATTAAAAAAGAAACAACGAGATGAACCAAATAACAAACTTTCATTCAAAATAGATAATAGTGGCCAAGAAAGGACACAATGCCACGTTCTAGCGTTCAAATACAACTGTAGACAAGAATAGTATTTATATTGCATGATTTTCTTTTCAAGACTCAGCTAAACTGGTAAATATGAGTCTCCTACCATTAAACTTTCTTATGCTTTTGTCACCACTAACACTGCCAATTCAGTCTATACTCTTTTCAGAATTCAGATTGTTTTTCTCGTTCGGTTTCTTACTTTTTCCGTGACCGGGTATCATTCAGTTCTCTTCAAGATCAAAAAAGCCGTTTGTTTCAAACTGATTTCTTCATCGTTCTCCCTCGAGTTAAGTAGAATACACCAGAGCAGAATTCTTTACAGGCTTTGGCCAGTTTCAGGACACAGTGTTGTTTTCGGTCTACCAGTACTCTGCTATCCGAATTCCGAACTGCGAAAGTTGCGGATTTGTTGACATTATATATATACATATATATATACATAAATGTTGATGGTGTGGCAACGCAGAAAAATGAAAAATAAGGTAAAATAAAATAACCACTTCAATCGCTTTACACAAACGTTTTCGCTTTATTAGCTCTTCAGGTGTTACACCTGAAGAGCTAATAAAGCGAAAACGTTTGTGTAAAGCGATTGAAGTGGTTATTTTATTTTACCTTATTTTTCATTTTTCTGCGTTGCCACACCATCAACATTTATGTATACCATTTACTTGTGTTGATATCCAAACCAAGACATTTTATATATATATATATATATATATATATATATATATATATATATATATATATATATATATATATATATATACTAAAGCAAGTTTGTAACATGGATGTTACAAAGCTGGCGGATGGTTCAAGAGTGCTCGATACCATGAAAGGTAGAGCGTAATAAAATAAAATAGTTAAAATGGTTTCGTCACTACTCCGAGTTTCACGCGTATTGCGATCTTCAGGTAACTGACAGTTCGGCTTCAATTATTCGTTTATATAGTCGGTGGGTTATTAATAGTTCTGACGTTCTCGTGCGGTGTTCGTCTGTGGTCGTTATTTAGTCGGTACTTGCTCGTGTGTCGGCACTTGGCGAATATTTCTGAACGTTTATTCAAAAGTGTTCTCTTGTCGGCTTTCATAATCAGCAATTTCTCTTCCAGGCAAAGGTTGCATCGTCTAGACCCATTTCGGTAGGCTGTAGCGTGTTTGATGATTGACCATTTTATTCTGAAATCTTGTTGTTTTCTCTTAAGTTCCCAAACGTATTTTGAGAGCTCCGTCTCGTTCGCGTGCTTTTCGTTTCGAAAAGATTTCGTGTGGTTGCGATAGCGCTGTTTGAAATCATTGGCAGTCATGCCGATGTATTTCCTGGATTCTCCGTCATTGCTCGTAACTATTTCAGCTTGGTAGATGACGCTTTTTGCTAAACAATTTCCAGGGATAGGGCACTGATGGATGTTGCGTTCTCGGCAGTTACATTTTTCTTCATTTGTACGTGTGGTTCTTCGTTTCGTGAGAATGCGGCTGTTATGTCTTTGGATAACATTCTGAATATTCTCCATACAGCAGTAACTGACCTTCACTGTGTTTCTGTTGAAAATGTTGTGTAGTTTGTTTGATTGTGGGAAGTGTTTGTCGATAAGGTTAAGAAAATTTCGTCCTATGTTTGTCTTCACGTTCTTACTGTAGGGGGGGTTGTACCAAGTTACATTTCTGTTTCGTCTGCGTCGGTTAGTTGTCGTAGTGTTGTTTTTGTTTGTGTCTTCGTTGCTGGTGTAAGTGAGCGTCACGTCAAAGTTGCTGTGTTTGAGAGCGTTTTCGTAGATTGGCACTGCTGCGTTAAACGTTTCTCGGTCGGAAGAAAGTTTAGATATTCTGTTAGCTATTGAGTTAGGTAGTTGTCGTATGATTGAGGGTGGGTGATTAGACTGGCGGTGGATGTATAATGGTTCGTCGTTCGGTTTGCGATATGGTTTGAATGTGCCGTTTGTCAAGTCGAAAGTTATGTCAAGGAAGTTTACTGTTTTCAAGTTAGTTTGTGCTGTAATATTTAGTCCGAAATCGTCTTTCAGGATGGAGCAATTGCTTGGGCCCGAGAGATCACTCCCATCACAGATGAAAATATCAAGGTGATAAAACACTGTCGTAAATCTCTTTTGTTCAGCAACGGCCAACCTTGGGTAAAGAAAGAAAGTGACAGCAATTTCGACGTTACCATGGGAAGCTACGATGGAGCGGAGATATGCGAACTCGTAGGTCTCTTCATACTAAATTCGTTAGAAAACGCTTCGGGAAGAATATCGGTCTCTACAGGGATGATGGCCTCGCTCTCCTAAACACATGCTCTGGAAGATTAGCTGACAGAGCCAGAAAAGATCTCATCTCCATCCTGAAAGACGATTTCGGACTAAATATTACAGCACAAACTAACTTGAAAACAGTAAACTTCCTTGACATAACTTTCGACTTGACAAACGGCACATTCAAACCATATCGCAAACCGAACGACGAACCATTATACATCCACCGCCAGTCTAATCACCCACCCTCAATCATACGACAACTACCTAACTCAATAGCTAACAGAATATCTAAACTTTCTTCCGACCGAGAAACGTTTAACGCAGCAGTGCCAATCTACGAAAACGCTCTCAAACACAGCAACTTTGACGTGACGCTCACTTACACCAGCAACGAAGACACAAACAAAAACAACACTACGACAACTAACCGACGCAGACGAAACAGAAATGTAACTTGGTACAACCCCCCTACAGTAAGAACGTGAAGACAAACATAGGACGAAATTTTCTTAACCTTATCGACAAACACTTCCCACAATCAAACAAACTACACAACATTTTCAACAGAAACACAGTGAAGGTCAGTTACTGCTGTATGGAGAATATTCAGAATGTTATCCAAAGACATAACAGCCGCATTCTCACGAAACGAAGAACCACACGTACAAATGAAGAAAAATGTAACTGCCGAGAACGCAACATCCATCAGTGCCCTATCCCTGGAAATTGTTTAGCAAAAAGCGTCATCTACCAAGCTGAAATAGTTACGAGCAATGACGGAGAATCCAGGAAATACATCGGCATGACTGCCAATGATTTCAAACAGCGCTATCGCAACCACACGAAATCTTTTCGAAACGAAAAGCACGCGAACGAGACGGAGCTCTCAAAATACGTTTGGGAACTTAAGAGAAAACAACAAGATTTCAGAATAAAATGGTCAATCATCAAACACGCTACAGCCTACCGAAATGGGTCTAGACGATGCAACCTTTGCCTGGAAGAGAAATTGCTGATTATGAAAGCCGACAAGAGAACACTTTTGAATAAACGTTCAGAAATATTCGCCAAGTGCCGACACACGAGCAAGTACCGACTAAATAACGACCACAGACGAACACCGCACGAGAACGTCAGAACTATTAATAACCCACCGACTATATAAACGAATAATTGAAGCCGAACTGTCAGTTACCTGAAGATCGCAATACGCGTGAAACTCGGAGTAGTGACGAAACCATTTTAACTATTTTATTTTATATATATATATATATATATATATATATATATATATATATATATATATATACTTCAAACAGGAAAAGCTTTATGGCCAAAGCTTTTCCCAGACAACCCTTTTTAGTGAGTAGGCCTAGATTCTTTCTGTAATGCCTCTTACATTTTGAACATAATTCTTGAGAGTCTTTCTTCTTCTCTTCTGCCTCTGGCCCTCTTCGCAGATCTTGTCACTTCACATTGCAGCGCAGTAACGTTTTCGGCTTTCTCTTTGCCGGCATCTTCGAACACATGCAATAGCAACTGCTTTTCTTTCGCACCTTGTTTCAGGACTCAAGAAACAGGGTGATCCGCTCGCATTGTTATTGCTTAACCAGTAACAGGATTATCTTTACAACCAGAGAGGGCGGAAAATCATCAAGAGCTGTGAAAAACCCCGCGAAATATTCAAAGCCAATTTTCAACCATATGAATTTTGGGTCGCATGGCCACATTCAAAGAACGAACTTGGTCGCGCATTTTAACCTACCCCCTTTGAAACTTGCACACAGCATTGGTGTATGTCTGGGCTGCAAAAGAGTGTTCGCGCGATTTATTTAGATAGGCTTAAAATTAACTGAGTTATGGACCTTTGTTTGTCCATTGTCGTTGATATGACACGGGTCGGGAAAGAATGTGCCCTAGCTGTTAAATCACTAAAGCAATAAATGAACACGAACATTATTTTTTAGAACTATCATTGAGAATTGTAAATATGACAATGTGACAGATTTTTAGAAAAACCAGCGATCAACAACGACCGCGTAATGAAGATAATAATACGATGGTCTTCTTCATTTATATGGCTACATTTGGTGCAAATTTGAAACAAATTGAGAAATTATCCAGCACGTAATAACAAATCTCTTTAAATCGCATCCTATATTAGGGTATCCTGTAACCTTAAATAAATCTAAATAACTTGACAAGAAATTGAGATGGGGAAAATGTAAAAGCAATTGTTTAGATGAAAGATGAAGACGAATAAGTTTAGGAGATCTTGAAGATGAAGCAAACTTAACTTTCATTCTATTTTCTCTTTAAGAATGATCTATTTTAGCTTCTGCAAAGAGCTACTTAGATCTCCATGTAGAAACAGATTTTTGACCTTACCGGACAGGATCCGCTCTCTGTCATTTCTCTTTCACTTCCATCTAGACACGTGCATGGACACTCAGGCTTGCCACGACTTCGTATTTGTGTTCTCGAGCCATCAGGACACCTTTTACTTTTACACTGGCCTCCAGACAACTATATATTAATAAATAAAAACAACAAATATATTACTAAATTCTTATATATGCATAACACAGGTGGCATGTGCTGCCTCTCTGCTGAAGCCCATAGTTAAGCCAGGCTGGGCGTAATCTCGAGCTCGTTACCAGAGCCTTCAACTCGCACGCAAACGAAGGCTCTTGGATAATCCGTAAGGAAATGATGGGCTAGCAAAGGGCTGGATTTCACTAAATTAATTATTAGTATTTATGCAGATGTTTACGTTCAAAACAAGTAATAATAAGTCAGAGATAACCAATGTGTCAATTTCGGTATTGTACTTTAATTTGCTTATCTGATCAACCATAAGACGTCAGAACGTCTACTATTTATTTTAAATTTGTAGGACTTCTTCCTCTATCAGTTCCTTCCATTTGCAAAGATTTCGATATAGTAGTTCTCACACCAAGAAATATAGCTCGGTCTATTCTAGCGCATGGTTTTTTCAACAGAAAACAGGTTTTTCTGTTTTTAGTGATAGATTATCCCAGTGCTTTTGTATGAGATTAAGTTGGACGAGTTTAGAACTTGCATGGGTAACAGTCTGCGATATAAACCGTTCTCATATGTGTGACCTATGTAGAGTTGTTACAATAATGTGTTTGGCTTCAAGGGAATTTTACCAGGCTTTCCAGTTTTCCTCCATCCGTTAAATCAACACCTCGATCTTAGTTTATCTGTGCCGGTGGTCTGACATTGTCGTATGGCGGCTACAAGTGGCGTTTTTAATATGCTTTTGAATCGGCCACATTTATTAATCCAGTTCAGTCACCGAGTGCAAGTAACGATGATTAATTTGAGGTATTTTTCCTTTATTATACACACTTCATAAGGTTTGGAACAAAAGTATCAAGAGGGCCCCTGCCACTTATTTTCTTTAACGTATGGTTTACGTTTTGTAACCTTATATGTATGTTATCTGTAATTATGTAGTTATGTATGTATGGCGAATTTAATAAATAAAATAAAATAAAATTAGGAGGTTCAACGCGTTAATTTTCGAAATAACAGCGTATCTTTCCTCAAAGAAAAAAAAAATGGTTAAACGTACCGATATTGTATTATCTCTACACTGACAGTTTGAGGATCCTGTGGGGCACTCATCACATTGGCATTTTCCATTTTCAAGCTACAAAAAGAGACAGCTTATATTGAACTAGATCCCAAGGATAGTGCAAAAATAAAGGAATATAACCAATTTCATTAATAAAGACCATGCTTAGGTAACCATAAATTACTCATGTCAACATTTTGTCTTGAAAATATTTAAAAAATGGGTAAAGTGGGTTACTTTTAAAAATGAAAATATTTATATATATATATATATATATATATATATATATATATATATATATATATATATAGATTTAGTAGGTTATAATAACATTTCGCAGAGTGTTCAATGGATTTACCCAGAGCATATTAAACAAATGGAGGTGGAGTGACTCAACAAAGGATTAAAGCGTCATCTGTTTGTACAAAATATTGTAAGTTTTAGCTGTCAGGCATTAGGCAGTTTTATCTGAAGAGTGCCACATCTCGTGGTACGAAACTAAATAGTAATAAAGATGCCTGTCAAATTTGTTGAGTCGCTCCAGCTCTCTCTCTCTCCCCCCCCCCCCCCCCCCCTCCCTCCCTCCCTCCCTCCCTCCCTCCCTCCCTCCCTCCCTCCCTCCCTCCCTCTCTCCCTCCCTCCCTCCCTCCCTCCCTCCCTCCCTCCCTCCCTCCCTCCCTCCCTCCCTCCCTCCCTCCCTCCCTCCCTCCCTCCCTCCCTTGCAGATTGTGTTCCGAAGTTCGTAAATTCATTACGTAATAGCCAATCAAGTTACGAACTTCGAAACGAAGTTGCGAACTTGCTAGTCTCCCTCGCAGCCGTTGTTAAGGTCTCTCCCAAATTTCGTCCCCCACGAACGGCAGCTCACTGGAGCAACACATTCCATTCCCTTTGTATAATGAACCAATGAGATTACAGTATTGATCACTGCTAAAATGAAACGCCAGCCTTTTGCCGAGCGACGAGGCAAGCGTTGTTGTGTAAAACTTGTTTAATCGAAAGCTAATATTTCGAGAAGTTTAGCTTAGAACATTGCAAAATTTACGAACAATAATGTTTTGACTATGACATGTTCTTTCTGCCCATGCAAACAATGGTGCGTAAAAGGCAATGTGAAGGGTGTGGGTATCAGAGAAATATTCAGTTTGCCGTGTTGACACTTGACACACGGTGTGCTCAAATTACATTATCGAAGTCTGAAAATTATCTGCGTACTTCACGGCACTTGAAATCACGAATATTTTCAGAAGTATAGCTTAGAACTTCGATTATCCTCTTTCACCACATGCAGATAAACAAGCGTTGAAGTTATGAGCGTCAGAGAAATAAAAGATGTAACACAAGCCCGACGGAAATGGGGTGAACCAAGAGAGCGACTAGTGTAGAGTGTGTTTACTTGAAAGTTAATATTTCGGGTAGTTTAGCTTAGAGTGGTATTTTAATTATGTTCTTGCCGCTCATATCAATAAATCCGTACGGAAACTTTCGAAAAGGCTACAAGTGTTTGCGAAATGTAGCTGGTCCAGGTAATCTCCTTCGCAGAAATTTTTTTATAGTGCTTGACCGAATATTGCTTCTTCTACGTATTTTAATTTGTTTACTTCAATGTTGCTCAAGCTAACAGAACAAATCCTAAGACCTCGTAGGTGAATTACTTGTTCTTGCATATTAAAGCTTCACAAGCGGAGAAACTACCACAATGACATGGGCCATGCCATGGCCAGAAACCTTTGAGATTGTATCGACGGGCGCTTGGTAAATCAGCGATTTACCACATTCACTCGGTAGGAAAGTTTACAAACATCAGTATTCCCTTGGACAAATTGGACAACTGCTTTCTGTTGATAGGGATTAAGATCTTTTATTTTAAAGGTTTAAACGTAAATCACACACTCGCGTACACCAACTAATTCGCCATCAAAACACCGAGGCAAGGACATGCCAAGGTGAAGGTCGGCTTTCCAGATTTTGGAAGGCTTGCCCTGATTGCTCAGATGCGGGAATGGAATGTGTTGCTCGAGTGAGCAGCCGTTGGTGAGGACCGTTTGGAACCGACCCTAAAACAACGGCTGCGAAGGAGACTACGAACTTGCGAGATTGCGAAGTTCGAAGATTGCGAAGTTTCGAAGTTCGCATCATTTCGAAGTTCCCTGTTGGACATCGAGTAAATATCTAATAACAACGGATCTTACTGCTTTCGGTAGACAAAACCTATAGTGCTGGATTCGGCACTATATACTTAAATCGGACAGACAGAAAATATTTAAACATGTTTTGAAACACACGTCTCCCAAGTGTAAATACGACACCCATCTGAAATAATTTTAAATCTAAATAATACGAGTAAATCAAGCTCATTCTTCAAGTAGTGCTTTCGCTAACGGCTAGCTGCTTAGCTCAACAACTACAAAACGCAAGTAATAAGTACAGAATAATGCCAAAAATATGAATATTTGTATGTTTACCTGTTCGCATGTCCAGATATCATGTGCGTGTCGTATTACATTGGGAGACGTGCGTTTCAAGAACCAGTGTGAAGGTATCACCACATTCATCCTCGGATTCGACACCAGATTCATCACCAGATTCATCACCACAATCGCAAAGCAAATATTTCACCTTCAATAATTCCTACAATAATCAACCGATCGGCACACACGATACACGAAATTAAAGCTTATTATTCCATCTTTCTGGCCCAAGATTAACGGCGTTTGTTTGAACAATTTATAAGGGAGAAAAGTAACGATTTACTAGAAACTACTCGCTCTTCGGTATTGGGGGGAAAATTTTGATGACTTCTTTTCATTTTAACCGGCTTCCTTATGTATCAAATTGAAGCTCATTCTACCCTCTTGCTGGCCCAAGGAAAAATTAGAAGTGGCCCAGATCTGGTTCAGGAGTCATTCGCTTTTAAAGCGACAAGCCCAAACTGTCAATTACAGCGCACCGAAAATAAAAATCTTTAATAATTGTGGTTGCCGACGTAGACTTTGGGGGGAAAATTTCGATGGCTTCTGTTATTTTTTACCAGCTTTTCTATATATCAAATTGAAGCTCATTCTATCGTCTTGCTGACCCAAAGGAAAACTAGAAGTGGTCCAGTTCATTTTAACCAGCTTTCCTATATATCAAAATAAAGCTCATTCTATCCTCTTGCTGGCCCAAGAAAAATTAGAAGTGGCCCAGATCTGGTTCAAGAGTTATTCGCTTTTAAAGCGACAAGCCCATATTGTTTATAATTCTTACATAACTTTGTCTCCTGTCCTTAAGACTTTCCAAGTTAGAGGCCTTTAATGCTTCGCCATAGTTAAAACCAGGATGTATAATGTGGATATAGAGATTACTTCATGGTAAATGCTCGCGAACGATTTTTATTCACGAGTTGTGAAGTATCATAAAACGAACGAGCGAGGTACGAGCGAGTGAGTTTTATTATAATTCACAACGAGTGTATAAAAATCGTGCAAAGCATTTACCATGATGTTATTCGTTTATTTCATAGGTATTGAGATTTCTTAACAAAGACAAGCGAAACTTAAGAGGACTGTTTTCTAGCTCAGAGCCAGAGGATGCCACTTGGTTGACTTTGTTTTTGCTATAGATATCTAAACAAGTTTACTGTGATCTCGAAAACCAAATCATGAATAGTTCTTGCCGTTACTTTATCTTTGAAATATCTTTCTGTAAAAACTGGTCAAATTCTACCTCGTAGGGAAATCGCTTCGCATATTGGCTCAGTTTTGACACGAACTTTGACCAGAAACTCCGACAAAATAGTGCTCGAGCTCTGTTGCTATCATTACCTCCATGTTTCTGTTTTCAGCTTTTCTTCATTATGCTTTTCGGTATACGTTTGTGTCCTTTTGAAAGTTTTCTGTTCTTCTTTTTCTTTAATAAAGTAACCTGATTGTTGCCTACGTCCAACGAAACAAAGCTTCAATTTCGCTTCAATTTCAAAGTTCAGACACGACGGCCATTTGTGTAAAACGTCTTCGAAATGTATCTTCGCCTCTCCGGCTTTCGTCGTCCGCTGCTCCTTTTCCATTACGTAATAACTCGTACGACAATTTTTCAAAAGCGAAATTTTGTCGTTCGTCGTCCTGATTGGACGAACGATGTTTTTTCACCGTGAAAAAATATCGTTCGCCATTCTGATTGGCTGTTGAAAGTTAGCGAACGATTTTTACTTCACTGTTTTACTATAAAGAAATCTCAATACTTATGAAATAAAGCTTTTTTCTGCACACTTTCCATCTTATCGCTGAGGTACTGCGGGGGGTCTGACCAGGCTTCAAACTGCATCTTCAAGAATAGATCGAATCATTGACTTGTAGACTAAAACTAGCTCTCCCTCCCTCAAAGATATAAAGATTTAAAGATGTCAAAATGAAGAAAAAATGTGGCACAAACAAATGGCTGATTCAGCGCAAATTGTGACGTCATGTGGTTTGCATGTTAATTTGGTCAATGTTTATGTCTTTCGCCTTCTAATGTTCTATATTCAGCTTGTCGCGATGTTGCATTTTCCGAGCTCTGTTTTCTGGACACCAAAAGGAATACACACAACCCGTTATGTTTTGGGTTAATTTGGCTATGGGATAAAAACCCATAGCCGATTTATTAAAACTAGAAATAAGAAATTATAATAATATATAAAGTTTATATTATATTCTGGCTTTGGCTACAGTTAATTATGTAGTCCAGTAAAGGTGAGGGCAAAACACGCCCTCGCCTGTGATTTAACTTTACAATTGTATGGCAATTGGATCTGCGTGGAGGACACGGGGAGGAGGTGGGTAATTTCAAGCAATGACACGTGTTCTCTTGGTAACAATGTGATTTGAATGACTTCAGTCGATTGTATCCATATGCTTTTATTTGCACTCTATTACCTATGATCACGCCACGTGGCATTGATGGAATTTCCTTTTCCTCGCGCCCTCTTATCATCGCACCCTCTTATCCACATTCCCCCTAAGTGAGAAGTTAAGCCTACTTGAGATATATCTTATTAGTATAATTCAGACGGAAGACATAAAATTCCTATTTGCTAACAAATATTTTCTTTATGTCTTTCGCCTTCTAATGTTCTATATTCAGCTTGTCGCGATGTTGCATTTTCCGAGCTCTGTTTTCTGGACACCAAAAGGAATACACACAACCCGTTATGTTTTGGGTTAATTTGGCTATGGGATAAAAACCCATAGCCGATTTATTAAAACTAGAAATAAGAAATTATAATAATATATAAACTTTATATTATATTCTGGCTTTGGCTACAGTTAATTATGTAGTCCAGTAAAGGTGAGGGCAAAACACGCCACAGCATCTCACGATTGGTCGTGAATGCAACCACACCCAAGGCAAATGCAACACCGCGAGGCAACGTTAGAACTAAGCACGATGGCCGCCCTTGCTAACCACCGCACTGAATGCTAACCTCACACGAGCCATGATCGACAATGACAAACAGAAACGAGTTAAATGAATACTAAGCCTTATCCATTTGTAGAATATATTTGTAGATTTTTTGTATTGCATTTTTGTATTTGTATTATTTAAGTATATGTGCCAGTAAGAGAGGATTATCTGCCCTTGCTAGATAATCCTATCTAATTACAAGTGCCTGTCTGCCCTTGCGAGATAATCCTATCAATTAATTAATTGTGAATTAATCAGGAAGTCCGCCCTTGCAAGACAATCTGATCTATTCGGTTATCTGGAAAACGCGGGTAGCGGGTAGCGGGTAGCGGATACCGGGTATGGAAAATGCGGGTATGGAAAATGCGGGTATGGAAAATGCGGGTATGGAAAATGCGGGTATGGAAAATGCGGGTATGGAAAATGCGGGTATGGAAAATGCGGGTATGGAAAATGCGGGTATGGAAAATGCGGGTATGGAAAATGCGGGTATGGAAAATGCGGGTAATAATTTTAATGAATACTAATAATTTTATATATATATTTTTGCATATCGTTGTTAGACAACCGGTTGCTAAGGACATTACTCCGGTCGGAGAAAGTTTTTCACAAACCATATTTTCGTACTATATATATTGCAAAAAGGTATAAAATGAAAACAAAAAATTAAAAGGACCGAGCAAGCTTGTGAGGAAAACTACCAAAAAAAGGAAACTTCCTTTGCTGCAGAATGTCGCTGGCAAAAAAACTTGAAGGACATCGGGACACAGACGACGGCAGAACAAACGAAGGACGTCAAGATATATTTGAATTGAATGCCAGAATTTAGAAATTGACAAAGCTAATGAACCATAAATCAAACATTCCGAACACAGTGGACATCAACTTTGAAGTTTGCATGAAGAACAAGACGACTCTTCGAACATGCTTGGCTTGAAAGTTGAAACCACGGTAGCCGGCAACCTCCGATCAGGCAGAGACCTTGGAGGAGGGCCTGCGCCTGATTTTTTTTCAACTAGGTTGAGTCGCAAAGACATGAGCTTACAAGATTCCAATAATTTCCGCGAGTATTTATCAAATAGTTACTTTTCTTTTATTTAAACCTAGGGCAAACACGTCTCCCAAAAAGTACGCATGGATTTTATGAATTAATCTTGCTCTGCTATCTGAGTTCTAGTGGCCCAATGGTTAGAGCGTCTGGCTAGCATTCAGAAGGTTGCGGGTTCGAGTCCCGCTTAGAGCTCAGAGTTTTTCTGAGTATTTCTAACTAACACAGCTTGTACAGCAAACAACAGACAATTATTACTAACATCAAGGACATCAAGCTCCAATTTCTGAAACTAACAAACCAAAAATGACAAACATATTCTATTTTTTTGTTGAAAATATCCCTTAACTGAATTTCACTAAAACGGCCATAAAGTCATTAGGATTCGCTCAATTGAGAAACGCTTGGACAACGTAGACAATAGTTAGTCTTCGCGGACATCAAAATATTATATAATTTTCGATAAAATGCCTTACGTCAAGGTGATGTTACACACACGGGCGACTATTTTTATCCGCAACAAAATTTCGTTAAAATCGTTGAAAAATGGCAAATCGTTGCCCGCGTGTAACATCAGTGAACTTCAGTCTGTTTTTACGTCGCATTTGCTTCAGCCTATTAAAAACGAATTGACTTCGTCTACACTAGGGAATTAAATTTTTGTATATGTAGTGTTGTCGTTTCGGCAGAACCCACGTTCGTTTACTAAATAAAAGCCACAAATATAGAACAGGCCTAAGCTGATGGAGGCGTTAGTTTCTCGCTTCTGTTGATGAATCGATCTCCTTATATAATAAGCTGAATTTGCGAAAAGTTAAAATGAATAAAGTGCGGGCGTTAACTATGGCGCTGGCCAGGTTTACACTCTGCCTTTATTCTTTCATACCGGTATCGTGTGAACATTGTCGGATAAAAAGCTGATGATGACAGATTGACAGTTTTTATTATCGGTCGTGTGAAAACGCCGCACGACTCATATGCGGCCCTGTCTCATCAGGTTTTCATCTCAGTGGTGTTCAACAACTCTAAATCTTGTTCTCAGTTACTTGCCGTCTATTATTAAACTCAGTCTTGGTTTCTCAAGCACGTGGATAACAGCTCAACGGCTGAGCGCGCCGTTGATGCTTAATAAATCATGGATGGTCAATTTAAAATTCCTAAACTGACACTGAAAAGTCAGGGTCCTGATCTTCATAGCAATATACCAAGATTTAACTGGCGAGATGCTATCGTCGTGGATGAACTTGCTTGCGGCGCATTTGGTAATGTTTATGTAGCAAACTACCGTGAACATCAACAAGTTGTGGTAAAGAGGCTGAGAGACCAAAACCGAGAAAGCAAGCGCGCATTTTTGAAAGAGGCCCGTCTTCTTCACGAGTTGAAAGATAACACCAACATTGTTCAATTTATTGCATTGTCTACCGATCCCTACGCCATCATGGAAGAGTATATTTTCTTTGATTTCCATCCATTTGGAATCGATAAGAAAGTAAGCTGTTTGCGAAACCTCCTTGACTTTATCGACGAGCAACTTGACTTCTCAACTTTTAGAAGATTTCAACTACGAATCGCTCAAGACATCGCCCACGGCTTGGCGTTTCTTCACAACAAAGACATTGCTCACCGTGATTTAAAGCCAGATAATATCTTGATCACCAACCAGCATTATGCTCAGGTAACTGAAGAAAATGAACTTTCCAAGAACTTTGCTGACTGTCCTGTCAAAGCAAAGCTAACTGACTTTGGTGAGAGCAGAGCAACATATCTTCAGACGCAGACATTGGTCAAATCGCACACCAACCGAGTTGATCGTGGGACGCCGGTATATATGCCTCCTGAGCTCAATTTAGGGTCACAAAAAGAAGCCACGGTGGAGGATATGAAAAAAGCGGATGTCTGGAGTTTTGGGATGACCCTTTACTGTCTAATGAATCCGAGCGTTGACCACCCATATTCATATGACTGCTCTGAAACCGGAAAGAAACTGAATCGAAAGGCTTTAGTCCATTTCATGAAAGAGGAAAGACTGCCAAAACATGATCCGTCATACGAATCGATGCGCGTTACAGAGTGGTGGCAACTGGAAGAAGCGTATACAGCGAGTTCAAAGTTTGAGCAAGAGTGTCGACCTTCGCTTCCAGAGTTAGAAATGTTGCTGACTTCAAATCAACCAGAGGCATCGCTCACAATTCTCCCGCTATCTGTCAGCCAATGTACCGCTTTAGAAAAAGCTGATCGCAATTTTGCTGAGGCAACGTACGGTAATGAAGGATCCCAACTTCTTCACATTGCTGTTCCGCAAAACGATGGAACGAATGGCTGTACTTTTTTTTGTCTAGCTATCTGCGACTGGTTTTTAGCTAACAAATCGACCTGTGAATGGGAAGAGATCATGACAGTCTCGGAGAACATCATCACCAAACTGCCGTTGTCCATTAATACATTAAGAAACGTGGAAGAAACGTACGAACCACTTTGCGCATACAGGATCCTTAGGAATAAATCTCTCGTGCCCGAGTGCGACTTGTCTGAGGAATTTGTGAAACAAGCTTCAGTTTTTTCGGAGGCAGGAAGAAACGAGCTAACCAATGCTTTAGCGTGTAAAGGCCGCACAACAACCAAGGCTATTGGGTTGTATACATGTACCCCGTATACTTTCATTGTGGGCATCCATAAAGAGGTTTACTTTATTTTGGACACTCACCCAATCAGTGAAACATTAGGTGGAGATGGCAACGGGATTTTGTTGCTGACTGAAGATGTTTCCAGCAAATCATGCCAGATAATGACGCAGTGGATACTGAAGAGGTTAAAGCAATCGGGGGTAAGGCCTGGTGGACAACAGAGCCTTGCATGGGTGACGCAAGGTACATACCACTACAAAGTTTTTATACTTCTTTTTCTTATTACTGTACTTATTGAGCAGCCTTTAATTTAAGGTATTTCAGCTCTCTATAATAATTAAATTAAAACAAACCAAAATAAGAAAAATTACGATAATTGTGGTGGCTTAACAACAACATTCCTTCCAATTAATTATGGTTATTTGTTTTTATTATTATAAATCAAGAGATATATAAATATCTAAAAAATATACTAAGGTGGCACGAAATAGTTTTATGACGTAACTTTAAGCATTTAGAATAAAGCCATGATTGCTAGTTTAGGAAGAGACAACGGTATATATAAAAAAACGCTAAATATACAATATATTTAATACTTATTGACCGAGCGTGAGGTCTGTACTAGTGAAATATTGGACCGATGTTTTTAGTACGGACCGAGATGAGCGAAGCGAGTTGAGGTCTGTGACGGCTGCGCAAAAAAACAAACGTCCGATATTTCACTAGTACAGACCGAACAACAAGCGAGGTCAATAAGTAGTTTATTATATGACTACAAGTGTTGTAAACGTCCTGTGAAAACTCGACAAAGTGTTAGGCTCGTATTCACCATTATCTTTCTTGCGAACTAAATCAAAATAACGGCAGATTGTTCCTATTTTTAAAGTACTTTCCGTTTAGCTAGAATCCTGAGCTTTCTACCCTAAGTAGCATTTTTTAATTGCTTTTGTTTGACATATTGCTAAAGGTTGCACGTTAAGAACTTGATTAAAAAAAACCCTGAAAGTCTATGATACTTGTGAGAAGTAAATGTTACTATTGTTTCCAGTAAACCGCGAAACAACCATTTAATTAAACCCCGGCCTGTCTGAAATAGATCACGTGATACGATTTTCTCATGCTTGAAATTTGAACTGAAGTAGTCGCACCTTGATTGTTATTCGTTTACTCTCAACCGTCTCGACACCAGCTGAGCATCAAAACATCTCAGTGAAAGCTCTATAGCGTCTTCAGAAAGATGAACAAAAATATTTTCGTCATCCAGATACTGTAGTCGAAGTTGTTCTTCGTTTAAATACCTGAAGCGACTCATTTTGACTGTCCTTGACTGACGAGTCGCTTAGCCAGAACCGGTGTTTTCACATGAGAAGAACACAACAGTGTGATCACGTGACGGTTTTCTGAACGTTTCAAACTAACCAACCGCCTTCTTCCGGTGGCTATGTAAAACCATGGCCTTCGCAGTCTACTGGGAACAATAGTATATTATTACGAACATTTTGAACATTTTAAAAAGTTTCACATAACATGGAAATTTGAACAGTACATGAAATGAAAGCTTAACAAAATTTATAACAACATACCAGCACGATATAGTTTAACAATGAGAAGTTCTGAAATTATTATCCATCTTGTTGCATGTATACTGACATGACTTCCATTTTGTTTATAAAATCCTCTCAGCGGTCTGGAACGGCAGATCCAGAGTGACAGACCGCTCAGGAACCAATCAAATTGCTGGATTTAGCGTTCCAGACCGCTCAGGACAATAGTCATATAATAAATAATATTATATATACACTCAATGAAAAAAATTATGAACAGTACATAGCTGATTTTATTATTTTAGCCACGTTTATATTGCGTGTATTATTAAAGGATCACACAAACGCTTTCATACTCGTATGCTAAGCTTTCAGTGTTATGTCATCAATTTGGTGGATATAAATTTGGAGCAGACGACTTTCCTTCCTTTTAGATGATAAGACAACCGGAGAAGACAATCCAACTAACAACGAAAGAAGTAGAATGATTGACGACACTGTTGGTGCTTGCGAGAGCAGTTTCTACTGTGCTACAGTTGATGACAAGGTCGACCAAGGTGACAGAGGTCGTGGTAGTAGTGACGACAGATCGAATGAACGTGATGGTGGTAATGTTGGTGACGGAGGTCGTGGTAGCAGTGACGACAGATCGAATGAACGTGATGGTGGTAATGTTGGTGACAGAGGTCGTGGTAGTAGTGACGACAGATCGAATGAACGTGATGGTGGTAATGTTGGTGACAGAGGTCGTGGTAGCAGTGACGACAGATCGAATGAACGTGATGGTGGTAATGTTGGTGACAGAGGTCGTGGTAGTAGTGACGACAGATCGAATGAACGTGATGGTGGTAATGTTGGTGACAGAGGTCGTGGTAGTAGTGACGACAGATCGAATGAACGTGATGGTGGTAATGTTGGTGACAGAGGTCGTGGTAGTAGTGACGACAGATCGAATGAACATGATGGTGGTAATGTTGGTGACAGAGGTCGTGGTAGTAGTGACGACAGATCGAATGAACATGATGGTGGTAATGTTGGTGACAGAGGTTGTGGTAGTAGTGACGACAGATCGAATGAACATGATGGTGGTAATGTTGGTGACAGAGGTCGTGGTAGCAGTGACGACAGATCGAATGAACATGATGGTGGTAATGTTGGTGACAGAGGTCGTGGTAGTAGTGACGACAGATCGAATGAACGTGATGGTGGTAATGTTGGTGACAGAGGTCGTGGTAGTAGTGACGACAGATCGAATGAACATGATGGTGGTAATGTTGGTGACAGAGGTTGTGGTAGTAGTGACGACAGATCGAATGAACATGATGGTGGTAATGTTGGTGACAGAGGTCGTGGTAGCAGTGACGACAGATCGAATGAACATGATGGTGGTAATGTTGGTGACAGAGGTCGTGGTAGCAGTGACGACAGATCGAATGAACATGATGGTGGTAATGTTGGTGACAGAGGTCGTGGTAGTAGTGACGACAGATCGAATGAACATGATGGTGGTAATGTTGGTGACAGAGGTCGTGGTAGCAGTGACGACAGATTGAATGAACGTGATGGTGGTCATGATGATCTCAAGAAAACTAATGGCACGTCAAGTGCTGATAGGGTAGAATTCATTGATCTTACTGCATTGGACGAAAGACCAGTCAAAGACTGTGTTGCACAAGTGAGTATATATAATGTATGCTTTTTGTTGTGCGTTCTCCATGGACCAAATTAATTTGTCCATATAATAAGGAGATTATTAAGGCTCAAAGATATCATCATGCATGTTCTTACTATTCGAAGACAAAATCCATGTATTCTCACTATATCCTCTATCATTTTTGTGTGTAGGAAATTAATAAAGCTGCGCCTGATATTCGTGATGCTAACAAAAAATGCAAACCTGACATCAGGTGAGATGCTTTTTCTTTATCATTGAACATCTTCAACTAGTCCGGCTGCAACTATTCATAGCGCGGATAATATTCTTAAAAGCACTGCATGCATGCTGGTTTGGCTATTGATCAGTTACGTTTACTTATCGTATCATTGTTTAGGGAAAGCAAACGTTTCCAGGAAAAAAACAAAAGAAAACCTGGAAAGGCCACATCAGAAGAAAGATCGACATCGACTAGCACAACCAGTACTCACGAGGACGACCCTTTAGAATATTACAATAGCAACCAGCGTCTCCCAGTTTATACGAAGGATCGTCAAGTACTGAAACCTGAAGAGGTTGTTGATATCTTGATGGAAAAAATAGAGTTCCTTGAATCCAGAGGCCAAGTGTGTACATGTCAACCACTCCTAATCCAGCATCACCGTACTTTCATCGTAGATATGAAAGCTCTTGGTGACGACAACGATGTTAAATGCGATGATATGGGATCATGGAGAAATAACAGCTGCAATAAATACAACTTCGAATCGAATGTAAAAGATTATACTGCTATCAACAACGGACTTCCGAATATTGTTACTCTTAAGAGAGATTATTTCTCTCTCAAGCATGACGTATATGACGACGTTCGCAAACGCATCGATACTTTATTCCGTGAGTATACATTATACACAATTTAGGCTTACATTGAAGCCACTAGCCACAATCTTACTACCCCAGGCAGGAGGGAGGGGTTACCTTGTAATGACTTCCTAGGAAAATGCCGTGACCTATGAGTCTGCCCATCGTGACGTCACCGATGCTTTTGACAAAAGGCATAAAATAACATTTTGAAAACGCAGGCGGTGGTTGGTTAAAAGCCGTGTGTCTATAACTCTATGGAAAACATGGATGGATTACGCCATCCAATACGCCATCATTCTAATTAAAATTTGTACAGAAACACCATTATACGCCATCCACTACGCCATCCATGGACAGTAATGAGAATTTACGCTTTTTATTTGGATTAATTTTCACGTTTAATCTATTTTTGACGAGTTATTTTATAAAGGAAATAGAAAACATTGTTTCCGTGTTCCTAATAGAGTTATAGAAACACCCATGGAAGTTTGGAAGAACTCGAAATTGTCAGCTACGAACTTCGAAATATTGTTAAGATAACTATAGACATCCCTTTTACTACCAAAGGTATAAAATTTGACGTCATATAGCGCAGGCCAGTAATCGATTAGTGATTTTAACAGACACTAAGTACATTTTATTTTATAGTTCCTGGAGGCGACTTGTACCGGTACTGCCTAATACAGTACTACTTCAAAGGTGGACGTGAACATCCAGTCGAACACACTCATACCTCATGGCAATTCAAAAAAGAAGCAAGACTACATTAGAACTTGGGAAAGCACGAAAGGGCTGTTAGAAGAAGCGTCGGATAAGAAAAAGCCTCGCGATGCCGTACACCATGTTATGGAGAATGGTCTAGGTGGTTTGACATCCTGTGTTGGTTTGGGACAGATGCCCAGAAATCGCCAGCAATCAAGTGACTTAAAGCGTAACAAAAATAAACGTGTTGTGCATTCCATGAATCATAAGAATATGTCTGGTGCTGGTTCCGACAACGACCCTTGGTACCTTCTTCTTAACGAAAGCAAACGACAAAGCAGGATAAAAGAATCAGCTTTCGTACGGGACGTAAGAGTCGGTGGCGAACCATTTTGCGTACTTGCCTCAAACAGACAGTTAAATGACATTAAACGCTTTTGCTGCAACACGAAAGAATTCAAGCCTCTTACAGTGGACCCTACCTTTAATCTAGGGCAGTTCAATGTCACACCTATCTCCTACCAACATCTAGTACTTGAAACAAGAAAAGAAGGCAAACACCCTACTTTGATCGGTCCTGTACTCTTGCATGAACGAAAGACGGAAGAAACGTATTCTCTATTCTGCGGTTCATTGAAAGCACTGGAGCCAGAGTTATCTAATTTGTTGGCTTTTGGCACTGATGACGAACTTGCCTTAATTAATGGGTTTAATAACAACTTTGAACGAGCAACCCATCTTCTCTGCGAGATTCATCTAAAGAAGAACATCGAGAGTAGACTTTCGACCTTAGCTATTAGCGGGAAAATCAAACAGGATATTATGTCAGACCTGTTTGGTAAACGCAACGAAGATGTTTTCGAAAGTGGGCTTTCGGACTCAAGCAGTGATGAAGATTTCTATCACAAGCTGGGCATTTTGAAGGACAGGTGGAGTAAAGTGGATGTTAATGGCAAGGTCTTCTACGAGTGGTTTGTGCAGAACAAAGAAGCTGAATTTCTCCAAAGCGTCATCAGTCCCGTCCGCCAAAGGGCAGGCCTGGGTTGTCCACCAGAACGTTTTACGACAAACAGGTCAGAGAGCACCAACGGCGTTATTCAGGATTTTGTCAAACGAGAGTGTGGCCAAAGCAAAGTGGACGAGTACGTGTTTGCGGTTACTCTACAGAAACTAATATCTATACAAGAAAGAGAAATCGAGTTTGCTGTTGTCGACAAAGGTGAATATAAGCTTCGCCCTCCATTCAAGCATCTACTTGTACCTGCCGAGCGTTGGAGCAAGAAGACCAACGATCAGATGAAAACAGCACTGAAAAAAGTACACACTACAAGTGTGGATCATGTAGATCCGGGAAATGTCGCATCAGTTTGCCAAGCATTGGATGAAACAAACAATCTACTTCTTAGACGCCTTTTAGAAGCTGGGGTTGATTGGATGCCTCGAGATTCCTTGGCATTGATGGCTGCAAAGGCTTCGCGTTTAGAAGGAAAGGCGTTCCCTTTGCCTGGCGCCGAGATGGAGACCGTAATGATTCCGTCCAAATCTAAGCCAAAAAAGCCGCATGCCATTACTTTCCAAGCAAATGGAAAGTGCGAGTGTCAAGATTGCCCAGGCTACAGTTCTTCATCCGTATGTGCCCATGCAATTGCTGCCAGTGTGAAGCTAAACCGGCTCGATACGTACCTAAAGTGGCTGGTAACAACGCGACGAAAGACCGGTGGAGTAAATTACAGTAAAGCAATTACATTTGGAATGCCCGCCGGTAGAGGAAGAAAGCCCAACCAGCCACCCAGAAAACGCAGCAAGACCCGACATCCCTCCGCTGAAGAGCTAATCGTTGTACAAAGAATAACAGAAGAAGAACGTCCACAACTAATTCCCTCTCAACGTGCCCAGCAGCATGTTCAGACAACGCCGTTACCTTCCGGTCAAACACTAGCACCCGTGTTTCACGATATGTGGCCTGGTCCTGCGCCGTTACCACCAAGAAGCGTCTCCACACCTACATCAGTGCCGCCTGTACTGGTCTCGTCTCAACCTTCGCATTCTC
Source organism: Corallium rubrum (assembly GCA_964035015.1). Lineage (NCBI taxonomy): Eukaryota > Metazoa > Cnidaria > Anthozoa > Scleralcyonacea > Coralliidae > Corallium > Corallium rubrum. The sequence goes on along the minus strand of OZ036006.1, from coordinate 13,927,990 downwards.
AGCTGACGCTTTTAAATAATCGTCCTGGATATCCATCGCCTGTTCCCAACAGCTTCATTATATATCTGCTCAATTATTGTCCAAAGCAAACCTCAGTGTGTTTTGGTTGTGGAAGCTCACTGAAACCAGGTGGGCTTATTTGCAATCCTCCAGGTGACCTCGTTGTTGTTTCGAACATGTACAGAGAATGGAGACAGGATGGACAGATGCACAGAAAACTTGCAAATGTTTATTTCCATTGCATCCCAGACTGCATTAGACGGAGGCAGCCTTACTTTCAACCAGATCAGTGTTTCGTTCCACGCCAGATTGAGCCGTTTCTTAATCAACAACACAGATTATTTATTGGACAAACATTCGGAAACATCCAAGTTACTTAAATTGTTGAACATATTTTCTGTTTGTTACCATATATCATATTACATGTACATTCATCAAACCTTATATGCATGTCTTAACTAAATATATTGTCACATAGAAAGTTTACTTTTACAGTCGACAGATAAGCAATCCAGGTTTAACAATTAATAACAACGACAATGTTTCATAGTCAACTATATACATCATGCATGTGCATAGTTAAAACGTTTTGTTTTGTTTTGTTTTGTTGATGGAAAGATACTGAAACGCTATCTTCGCTTCTGAATAATTTTTTTCATTTAATTATTGTTTAGATTGCATTTCATATTTTACTAAAGACGATGTTAATATTCGTACAGTATGTAACTTATTCAATGGTGACCAGTTTTATATTCTTTACCCTTTCGAATCTTGTACTGTGTGTAAATTTTTTTTCTACGCTGTCTGTTCTAATTTCTAAAGCATAATAAACCGGCTAGGAGTGCATTTGTGGGACTAATTAAGCTAGTTGCATTACGATAACGCATTATTTTCTGAAGAGTTGTTCACGCCCCTAACAAAGTGCAATATTCCTGTAAACTGGGAAAAATAAGTATATCAATGATATAATCAGTTTTTGCGATCGTGGACTGAATATACTATAGCAGAACAGATATCCCAATCGGTAATGGTCTTCGTAACTTAAAATAGGTTATACTTACTGATTCACTGCTGATTTATCTCCAAATATCGTTTTTGCGCACATAAGATTGAATTATAATGAACTTAAATACACTTGTATATATATATTATATATATATATATATATATATATATATATATATATATATATATATAAATACAAATACAAATCTGTGAAATAACCTAATCATTTACAATTTAATTTTAGATGATTATTCCCCTCGGTTTTCAAAATTACACGACGAAAACTCCAATGTGGTTCCCATTAACTACACATAAACCTTAAAAAAATAGACATACAAATCTGTAAAATAACCTAATCGATATCATTTACAATTTAATTTTAGATGATTATTGAATTAATATTGTGTTACCCGCATTTTCCATACCCGCATTTTCCATACCCGCATTTTCCATACCCGCATTTTCCATACCCGCATTTTCCATACCCGCATTTTCCATACCCGCATTTTCCATACCCGCATTTTCCATACCCGGTATCCGCTACCCGGTACCCGCTACCCGCGTTTTCCAGATAACCGATCTATTCCCGTACGTAGTGCCAATTCCCCGCAAATTGGCACTATGTTTTAAACTATGTTGACATAGTTGAGACTCGAATGTACTTGTGAAACGCATTCGACTTCCAACGTCCTAGAATGCGAATTTGTGCATCAGACATTCCCCTTTCTGCGGCATGAGACGCGGCGCCTATTCGGAAGCTATGGCCTTTATAACGCGAAGGGTCAAGCCCACAAAATGTTATAGTTTCTGACAGATATGCAGCAAACATGTTACGCGACACTGGTGCGCCACTCTGTGTCCGAAAAATAGGACCCTCGTCATCACCGCGAACTTGCAAATAATCAAGCATGAGTTGAACAGGACAAGCACCGGATTGGCGATAAATAGCCATAGAAAATGGCTTTTGATTGTAATTATGCTTGAAGTCAGTAAAGGTTAATCTCAACCCTATAACTTCACTTTTTTGATTTAGGAGTTGAGTGAGTTGATGCAGTTGCAATGGGGGATTACCTTTCTGCTTCGTATTCGTTATCTCGCCCAGGGGCGGATCTAGACTGTAGCAACTGTAGCGAATGCTACAGTCAGATTTTCCAAAAAAAATATGATTTATTAAATTAAATTAAAATTAAATAAACGTCCATCTGCATATGCCACTAATACTCATCTTTTTCAAAGTTCAAAACCACCATTTCAGGCATTATTCTTTCGCGCAAATTAACCCGTGGCTTGTATACGTACCGCCCGGCGTAACCGTTGGAACAAAACCTAGAATCCTGCAGCGGGCATGCCTGTGACTGATGACTGCATGGTCAGCTCATGTTTCTCGCACTAAAATGCATCGCGCAAAGGCGCATTCCGAGGTGCTGGCGATGTTTTACGACGGCTACAGTTGTGCTAAATTTAGACTGTAGCCGCTACAGTTGACTGTAGCAAACCAATCAACACGCCAGATTTAGGTCACGTTTCGCTACATTTCATGAACTTCCGCTACAGTTCACTAGAGCGAAGAAATCTCCGATGATTTAGACTATGATGTGATGTAATAATATTCGTCCGTTCCCTTCTGTTCACCATGGCGTCCAATAATGTTTTACAACAACTGTTGCATGTCTTGGATGATATGAGTATTTCTCCGAAGAAGAAGGCGGATGAGTTGATTGCTCTTCAGCGTTATTGTGAAAAGTGTCTTGCAAGTGAATTTGAAAGAAAGAAGGATGATCCTCGACGAGTATATTTGTGTAACTTTTCGAAGTTGCAGTTCCCGCGCAGCCAAGAATTGCGCTCTTCAAAGCACTACGCAGTGAGGTATGTGAATCTCATGAATAATAAATGGTGGGTTATTATTTGAATAATAAGATATGCAAATTATGACTGAGATCAGTCTTTGTGTGTATTTATATGATTGAATGCGAATTTATTCATTTCTCAGTCAATGACACTCAGATATGTAGTGACTGAGTATTAAAAGACACTTATTTAATACACGTTAGGCTTTGTCGTTGCAGTCAACGTAGTACTCGTCTGTTTGTTCACTATGGTTTATTATTACAGTTAATGAGTTTGAAGTTAGATCACTAATGTGTCCTTATACTTTACAAATCAATGTGCATGTAGTTCGTGCAGGTAATATAATATTACCAGTATTCTAAATTTTAATCTGTTACTAGCTTTGCAAGCTGAGCAGTCAGTGATCAGTTCACACTGACAGACTGACTAAAAATAAATTCAATATTATTGTCTTGTGGTGTCACTTTAGCTAGGCTAATTAAAATTTGTTTGAATGATGACATGTTTAATAGTTAAATTGACTAAAACTCTTGTGTCTGGCACTTGCCTAAGAGCGTGTTTATATGAAGGTGAGCCAGCCCAGGTACCCAAACTAGCCTGCTTTGCCAACATGATTTTTATTGTGTTTACATGAGAAGCCAAGGGCTAGCTCACCTAGGTGGCTTGAAAATTAAGAAATGAAAATTAGAAGAAATATTAATAGCACAAGCACGACAAAGCAATCTCAGCAAAGCAGGCTAGCCTGGGTGCCCAGGCTGGCTTGCCTCTGTATAAACATCCTCTAATACAAATGTGCACAGCATTTGCAGTCAGGGTAAAACTAGTCTACAGAATAAAGATTCTGGTGTCTTGGCCTTATATATATTTTGCACTATCTTTTAACCACTTCTAGCACTACAGGAGATGGCAATTGTCTATACAATGCATGCTCTATTGCACTGTGTGGTCATGAGAATATGGCCATTTACCTCCGATGCCTTACGAGCATTGAGCTTTACGCAAATGCTCACTATTATTCTTCCCACCCATTGATTGAGCAGCAGCATAATAAAGGTGCATTTAATTGTTTGGGAAATACTTTTGCTATGTGTTTGTCTGATAATGCACTGAGTTCTTTAGTGAAAGAAGATCCTTCAAAGGCTGTTGTGGCAGAAGCTCGCAACAATGCTCACAACCACGAGTATTCTTCATTTCTGTGTCTTCTTTCACTATCGAGTGTGGTTAAACTTCCTATCGAATCATATTATCCAATTCCAATTTCTGAGAATAGCCAGCAAGAACCCCATGGTACTACCAACACTGAAGAGATGGATTCCCTTGCCCTTATGTTTAATTGCACCATTTTTCCAAGAGAAGCAAGGGAGATGAGTGAGCGAATACATATTTTTCGATGTGCCTCTATGCCCATGGGTTATCACGAGACAGCAGTAATCCCTAAAAGAAAAAATCATTATGTTGCTCTTTGCCAGCCAAAAGGAAATGCCAGTCTCCCTTTGAGTCAAGAAGATTTTCACATCATACCATTATTTCCAAATGTTTGTTTTGATTCAGCTGAACCTGTAATCACTGAAGAAAATTCTAGTTCCTGGCATTTGGTCAACAGCATTTCAAACTTACAACAAACTTCTACTAGTACGTCTAAGGTAAATGTCAAGAAATCTGTCCATTGCTCTGGTGGGCCCAAGATGAAACAAGTATCTCTTGACCAAATGTTAAGTACAAGCTGTACATCTAGAAAAAGAAAGCATGTTGACCACGGTGAGCCAATACCACCACAAAAGAAACTGGAAACTTCCAGTTGTTCAGCAGCACCAGAAACATCCACAACAGCTACAACAGCAGCAGCAGCAGCAGCAGCAGCTTCTCACACTATCGCCATTGGACCTACATGTGGTTCATCTCGATTTTTCAATGATATTGGTAATTTTCTCAACCCAGTATCTCCACTAACTGATCAACAAAAGTACAATGTTCTCTGTAATGTTTGGAGACCTGAACCAGAATATGTTTTTCCTGTGAATGAGAATAAGCGAAAGTTTCGACATGAATGGTTGAAACAGTTTCCATGGTTGACGTACTCAGAGGTTTTTGATGGTGCGTTTTGTGTCAATTGTGTTTTGTTCGGAGGTGAAAGTTCCCACAACGCTTCCAAATTGCAGAGGCTTTTCAAAGCTCCTTTTCGTTCCTGGAAAGTAGCAGTATCCAGATTCCACGATCATTCTGAAAAGTCACAACTCCATAAAACAGCAACCATACGTGCAACGATGTTTAAATCATCTATGGAGCAAATGTCAACACGAATTGATGTGCAGTTAAATGAATTAAGACGAAAGCAAATCGAGGAAAACAGGAAGAAACTACGACCGATCATTGAAGGTGTAATTCTCTGTGGAAGGCAAACCATGGCTCTGCGAGGTCACCGAGATGATTCACAGTACCATGATAGTGATGATGTAAATCCTGGGAATCTTGTGGAGATTTTAAAGTATGGAGCAAGATGTTCAGGTCAGTCAGATCAGGAATACCTCAACAGCACCCCCGCAAATGCAACCTACAGGTCCAAAACCACGCAGAACGAGTTAATTGAAATTTGTAGTGAACTTATATCTAGCAAGATTGTAAGCGAGATCCGGGAAGCAAAATTCTTTTCAATCCTCGCAGACGAAGCTACCGACTGCGCGAACGTGGAGCAGATGTCGCTTGTGATTCGTTTTGTAGACAAAAAAAGGAAAATTCGAGAGGAGTTCCTTGGTTTTGTTCCGTGTGCGCTTGGTGTATCAGGTGAAGCAGTAGCTAACACCATCTTGGATTTCCTTCGTGAGCTTGGCTTATCCATTGAACATTGCCGTGGACAAGGCTACGATGGAGCTGGGAACATGGCTGGCAGACATTCTGGAGCGGCAGCACGACTAACGAATCTTCAGGATAAGGCTATCTATGTCCATTGCAATTCGCACGTTTTGAATTTATGTGTTGCAGCATGCTGTAAGCAGCAGTTGGTAAGAAATATGATGGACAGTGTTCGCGTTGCTTCTGAGTTCTTCAACTTTTCTCCAAAGCGCTTTGCATTATTGAAAAAGACCATAAAGGAACTACTTCCCAAAGCACGTCACACTCATGTTCTCAACGTCTGTAAAACCAGATGGGTTGCACGACTTGATGGTTTGGCTGTTTTTGTAGAATCCTTTCCTGCCATTGTTCAAAGTTTCGAAGAAATTAAAGATAACGAAGATCGCACTTGGAATAGCGAATCTACACAGAAGGCGAGTGGCCTATACCACAGCATCGTTTCTTTCCAGTTTATAGTTACTCTGGTTATCGTTTCGAGATGTCTTGAAGTAACTAGACCCCTTACGCATCAGCTTCAGTCTTCGACCATTGATGCTGGATCAGCGAGAGAAAAGGTGTCTTTGCTATTTGTTATGTTACAGAAGCTCCGTTATCCAGGGAGTGTTGGTGCAAGACATGATTTGTGGTTTCAAGAAGCTGAAGCCCTTGCCCAAAGTGTTGGTACCGCGCCAGCACAACCAAGAACAACGGGAAGACAGAAGCACCGAGAAAACGTTCCTGCTGAATCAGTTTCAGAATATTTTCGTCGTGCAATAACCATTCCTTTCTTGGACCATCTTAAATCAGAAGTTCAAACCCGCTTTTCCAATACTAATTTAGATGTAATGGATGCTGCATATGGTTTGCCAAAGAATGTTGTCACTTATTCAGATTGGAAAACCCACTTCACCAAGTTTCTCGACGTGTACAAAGATGACCTTCCACATCCACGTCTTCTCACTAATGAATTGGAAACATGGGAAGAAACATGCCGCCGGGCTGATGGTAGTCTACCGTCAACACTCACTGATGTTTTACCATTCGTTGACGAATGCACCTTTCCCAATATCCACACAGCGTTTCAAATTTTTGCTACAATTCCAGTCACTACTTGTACGTGCGAAAGGTCCATCTCTAATCTACGGCGACTAAAAACATTTCTACGTAACTCCATGAGGCACGAACGACTGAAAGGTCTTTCCCTACTACAGTTTCATAGGGACATGAAACTTGATACAGATGAGATTATTGATATCTTTGCTATGAAGCACCCAAGGAGGATGATCGTGAGTGACATTTTAAATGCTGAATAATTCAGAATATAAACAATCAGACCGATTATTCTTTTAACAAACATGTTGTTGTGTTCCATGTGATTTGGACAGAAATATATTTTCTTAACAGCTAACTACGCTACTTGCAAGATTATATTGAACTGAACTTTCTTCCTAGCTGCTACTGTGCTGCTGTTCCAAGATGATTTTGAACTGAACTTTCGTCCTAGATGTTACTGTGCTGCCGTTCCAGGATGATTTTGAACTGAACTTTCATTCTAGCTGCTACTGTGCTGCTGTTCCAAGATGATTTTGAACTGAACTTTCTTCCTAGCTGCTACTGTGCTGCTGTTCCAAGATGATTTTGAACTGAACTTTCTTCCTATCTGCTACTGTGCTGCTGTTCCAAGATGATTTTGAACTGAACTTTCTTCCTATCTGCTACTGTGCTGCTGTGCAAGATGATTTTTAATTGAACTTTCTTCCTAGCTGCTACTGTTCTGCTTTTGCAAGATGATTTTAAACTGAACTTTCTTCCTAACTACCATTCTGCTGCTGCTGCTGCTGCTGCAAGATGATTTTGAACTGAACTTTCTCCCTAGCTGCTACTGTGCTGCTGTTCCAAGATGATTTTGAACTGAACTTTCTTCCTATCTGCTACTGTGCTGCTGTGCAAGATGATTTTTAATTGAACTTTCTTCCTAGCTGCTACTGTTCTGCTGTTGCAAGATGATTTTAAACTGAACTTTCTTCCTAACTACCATTCTGCTGCTGCTGCTGCTGCAAGATGATTTTGAACTGAACTTTCTCCCTAGCTGCTACTGTGCTGCTGTTCCAAGATGATTTTGAACTGAACTTTCTTCCTATCTGCTACTGTGCTGCTGTGCAAGATGATTTTTAATTGAACTTTCTTCCTAGCTGCTACTGTGCTGCTGTTGCAAGACGATTTTAAACTGAACTTTCTTCCTAACTACCATTCTGCTGCTGCTGCTGCAAGATGATTTTAAACTGAACTTTCTTCCTAACTACCATTCTGCTGCTGCTGCTTCTGCAAGATGATTTTGATCTCAACATTCTGCTGCTGTTGGCTTGCTGCTGCTGCTGAAGGATGATTTTAAACTGAGCATTTTTCCTAACTAAATGTACTATGCTGCTGCTGTTCGAAAGTGATTTTGAACTGAACATTCTTCCTAACTGCCATTGTATTGCTGCTGTTGCAAGATGATTTTGAACTGAACATTCTACCTACGTTCTGATGCTGTCGCAGATTATCCTGTACCTGTGCTGCAAATACTTCTGAACGAGATAGTTCTGACTGCTAAATGTGATGTCTTCAAGGTGGTACCTGATAAATTAGTTTTACGCAGGAAACAGGTATGCTGATCAATAAATATATTATCAAACATTCATAATATTTTACACAAGCAGATATTGTATAAATGCAATAATATTAACTAATATATTGTCGTATTTGGCTCTCTATTCTTGTGTGAAATTTGAATTGTGCCTGCTGCAGAATTAGCTGGATTCTTCACTCAGAATGCGGGAAATGCCGTTTCCGCGGTTTGAAATTTCAAAATTTTCCGGGGGGGCATGCCCCCGGACCCCCCTAGAATAGTGTCGTCACTAATTTGCTACAGTCAGATTTTGCTCTAGATCCGCCCCTGTCGCCAATCCGTAAAAAGGCAAAAAATGCCAAAGCACACATCGCTTTAAATTGGCACCGCAAAAAGTCGGAACCAATTGTGTGAGCAGATGCCTGTATTAATTTGTCGAGGATTGGAAGCGTTATGGGAAACCGGGCATCTAAGCGAAATCCGCGTTTACCATAACCTTTCAACATTTGAGTGATGTAGAATACTTTCGTGGGATCTGGAGAGCCGGTTAGTTTATGCGAATAGCCCAGAGCCGAAACATAGGTATTCACAGTCCATGTAGCGTAGTGCCGCTCGAACATGTATGCTATAAAATGTGCTAACGACGGTGCCGAAATGGGAAGCGAAAAATAGGCGGTATTAAATACTGTGGTATAGAACTGGTTAAATAATTTCCAAGCCCGTTGATAAGTTGGAATCGAAGAAGGTTGAAGGCTCGACTGCGTTAAAAGGGAAACTATAGCTCCCAATTTTCCGGCTGCAGATGGAGGGGAATATCTGTCGGCTGTGTATTCATATTTGCTGGCGCCAGTTGTTTGAAAGTGTTCACCTGAAACCGAGATAAACAGTCAGCTAGTGTGTTATATACCCCTGGTATATGTTTGGCCTTAAATACTATGTTATTCTGTAAGCAAACTAATACCAGTTTGCGAACAAAAAACATCAATTCTTTATCCTGGCACGATTGTTTATTTATAATGTAGACTAAAGCTTCGTTGTCAGTAAAAAACAAGATACATCGATTACGCATCATGTGGCCCCATAAGTATAAGCTGAGTACTATTGGATAAAACTCTAAGAAGGCAATATTGCGATGGAGCCAATTTTTAGGCCACAGACCATAACACCAATTACTGCCAAAGATGGCGCCAAATCCAATCGAGCCGGCCGAATCAGTAAACAAATTAAGCTTGTTAGAATTTTCCCAGTGTTCGTCGAGAAAAAAGGAACGACAGTTAAATGTTGACAAGAAATTCAGCCAAATTTTTAAATCCTCTTTAGCCTCTCGTCGCAGTCTAATGAGGTGAAGAGGCAATTTGACCCCTTTCGTAAGATCAATTAGTCTGCGCAGAAAGGCTCTCCCGGGTTCAATAACAGAACACGCAAAATTAAGAAGGCCGACTAGCGATTGAAGTTCTTTTAGCGTCACCTTTTTCCGGCGTAAAAAGTAAGATATTGTTGCAACACACTTATCAATTTTTTCCGGAGGTAAGCGTGCTTCGAGTTTGATTGTATCCAATTCGATCCCAGCGAAACTCAGTGCAGTTGTGGGACCACATGTTTTTTCCGGGGCCATGGGAAGACCTATGTCTTCGCACAACGCCAAAAAACTGTTTAAGTAATTTGTACATAAGACGTGTGACGGAGAAACAATTAAAAAGTCGTCTAATAAATGTAACATATTTTTTATATGAAGTTTTTGTTGAGCAATCCATTGCACCGCTGTGCTAAACGTTTCAAACGTTTTACAAGAACTTGCGCAACCCATAGGCATGCAGCGGTCATAATAATATTTTCCTCGCCATTTCATTCCGAGGAGATGATGGTCGGCTTCTCGAATTGGGATTAACCGAAAAGCGTTTTTTATGTCCGTTTTCGCTAAAAAACAACCCGGACCGGCGCGTTTAATCATTCGAATTGCATCTGAGACAGTTGAATATCTCACACTTGTATCTTCTTCGGATATGCCGTCATTTACGTATACAGAAAAACCCCTCGGGAAAGATAAATGATGAATTAAGCGAAATTCCCCTGGAGTTTTCTTGGAAATTACGCCGAGAGGAGAAACTGTAAGGGACTGAAATGGCAACGAAGCAAACGGACCTGCAAGTCTATGGGCCGCCAATTCTTTTGATAGCTTCATGTCAACTGCGTGCGGATTCTGATTGGCCGACAGCAAATTGTGGCTCTCAAAATTGTTTAAGTTGCCGCGAAAATGTAATGGAAAACCATAAGTAAAACCCGATAAAATAATATTTGTGATAGAAGGGGAATAGCCCTGGAGCCAGACCTTAAGATTACTTATTTTGATTGGTGTTGGTGGAGTAAGACCTAGCAGCGGCGGTTGGTTTGGAAGGTGGTGTTTTGGCTGGGCCACGAAAATTACATTGCTTTGCTCTGTGCATTCCTTCGCATTTAAAACAAGCGTGGTTAAATGAACAGTTCCCAGCGCAATGGGACCCATTATGAAATCGAATGCAGTAACCTCTCGGCACAAAGAGTGATTGCCGCATGCTATCCATAGCTTGGCGCCGAGGAGGTAATATTGCCTGCTTGTTTTGAGTTGGAGAGTATTGTGACCTCAGCCATAACTCCCAATGAATGCCAGACCAAAGCAAATCACTGGCTTGATTTTGTCGCAAAAAACGAAAATTTTCATCGTAAAATCGCCAGTTTTGACCCCTTGCTGCTAAGTCTTGCACGATATCTCCGTATTTCATGAGGGCGGGGGCCTCTTGCGGAAATTTACGTGTGTATACCCCAACAAATATACGAAACGCATTCATCCAGACGTCTATAGTTTGGATAACCTTAGCTTTTGTTACAGGTTCTAACGTAAGAGCCGCTGCCTGACCAGAACCAGAACCTTGTACACTCAGCTGATATTTGTTATCATGCACCGGATTGCTCAACAAGGAACCGAAATCTACAAACTCTTCGTTCCAAATCTTATTTTTTATTTTGATGGGGACCCGTGCATCGATGGGCACGCTCACTGACTGAAAAATGCGATTAGGAAGCGGTGAGTCATTCATCGTTAGCAATTGCGGCTCACCTGAAATATTGGCATGGGCTGTAGCTATTGCGCCGTGGACCGTTGTAGCTGCTGCCTCGGCGAGCGATGGTAGAGGTCGCGTTCCCTTGGTTGACTAATGGTCTTTCGTTGACCACGCTACTTTCGCCTTGAACCACGGGCGGAGGCAACACTGCGGAAAGCCTTTTCTGTACCTCGGACGTGACGGTGGAAATCAATTGCTCTAACATTTGTGCAGGAATGACCGGTTCGGCAGTAGTAGGTGCCAGAGGAGGTAGTGGCTCTGCGCTTGCGGATGATGCATCGGTGGCTGACCGTTCGGTGTTGGCAGAAGCGGAACGTCGTGAGCGCCTTGGATTTGGGTTGTCCAACGTTGTAGTTGAAGCCCGTTTTCTCGTTGGATAACGTTTTGGTGGCATACTGTAACGACAAACTTGTAAAGAAGGAGAAACTGAACCGAACGTGAGCCAATTACATGGCAAATATATAAACAACTAGTGTTGTAATTAAACGTTGTGGCAGGGTCAAGCATGGCAGACACTAACTGTCACCGCACCACTTGCCCTTATCTTCCACAAAAAGTAACGTGGGGACAAACCCCAAAACGTGTGAAACTGTCTTCACAAAACGTGTGAGAACAAAGTCATCACAAAACGTGTGAGAACAAAATCTTCACAAAACGTGTGAGAACGAGGCCTCACAATAATTGATTATATGTATTGCCCAAAAACGTGTGAGAACGAGGCCTCACAATTTATTATATGCAAATTGCCCAAAAACGTGCGAGAACAATGCCTCACAATAAATTGACAATACAGTATATATATATTACACAAACTGGTTATAAACGTGTGAGAACGAGGTCGTCACAATACGTGCACGTACAAAGCCTCGCAACATTCGTAGATATTAATATAAGTCGATCATTGAATAAACGTGTGAGAACAATAACCGTGAGAGACCGAAGCCTCGAAAGCAAATTAAGAATTGATGTAAATAATGGTTGGAATATAGAAACAAATTCAAGTAATAAATGAGCAATAACACTATTGAACCATCTGAATTAAAGCATAGTTAAGGCCTTTAAAATAGCCCCTCGATAACTACGATACAATCGATATTGGCCATTCCGGTTGAAGTGTACTCCGTCAGCTAGAAACGGATGAACGTGAGGGTTCGAAAAACCCTGGTGCGTCCAACAAAAAACGTTTGAAAAGTGGTCAACAACAACACGCACATACTGGTTCAAAATTTTTACCTTAGCATTGAACGTAGGTGCATTTGCCCGAGGAGTAACCTGGCAAATTCCAATGACGCGAATGGAAGGGATCTCTAGCAACGTTGTTACTAGTTCTTCAATATCTGAACCAATTATTTCGGGTTTACCAGAGCTTAAGTCGTTAGTACCTATTTCCAAAATTAGGATTTCGGGAGAACGATCCGCGACTACTTTTAAATCATAATGCCGCAGCTTTGAAACAGTGCGACCACCAACACCAAACATGTGCACTGTTGCACTGCCTTTAAGGTTAAAATCTAACGAAGCACGGTTATCAAAGCGTGATTGTAACTAAGACCTTAGGCGCCTAACAAACGAATGTCCCAGGATTAATACTGAAGGTGCAGGTGAATCATCCATTGACAATTCAGAAAGTAAATTATACGGTTCAATAAATATTGCTCTTTAGTACTTAGCAAAGTTGGAAACACAACTATAATATAAGTATTAGTTCTTACCTTTAGAGAATATAGAAAGGTTAATTTCAAGCAATGACACGTGTTCTCTTGGTAACAATGTGATTTGAATGACTTCAGTCGATTGTATCCATATGCTTTTATTTGCACTCTATTACCTATGATCACACCACGTGGCATTGATGGAATTTCCTTTTCCTCGTGCCCTCTTATCATCGCACCCTCTTATCCACATTCCCCCTAAGTGAGAAGTTAAGCCTACTTGAGATATATCTTATTAGTATAATTCAGACGGAAGACATAAAATTCCTATTTGCTAACAAATATTTTCTTTAAATGAACTATAGCTCAGTTACTACGTGTCAGAATCAAATGAACCTTTGCACACATATAGTGAAAGATGAAACACAGTTGAAAATATCACCAATTTTGTTGCCAAGGTAACACTGTTGTACCCAGGCCTCTTGCACGGATTTTATATATAAACCACCTTCTCTGTCCTGATAAAGATAAAATAATATCAGACAAATCCTTGTCATAGCTATGCATGCCTAAAATACGTTTATACTATAATAATTTGAAAATTATGCCCACAGAGATATATACATGGTGTTTTATAAAATCAGTGCAAGGGGCCTGGGTGATATCATCAACTGTGTTTCATCTTGCATTATATGTGTGCAAGGGTTCATTTGATTCTGACACATAGTAACCGAGCTATTGGTCATTTAAGTATTGACCAAATTAACACGCAAACCACATGACGTCACAATTTGTGCTGAATCAGCAATTTGTTTGTGCCATTTTTTTCTTCATTTTGACATCTTTAAATTTTGATAACTCTGGAACTATAAAAGATATCAAGGAATGGTAAACTGCATATTGTCTTACTTTTTGATGCTCTTTCAAATGAAGCAAATAAAATTTCACTTCATAGGCAACTTTAAAAGCGAATAACTCTTGAACCAAATCTGGGCGACTTCTAATTTTTCTTGGGCCAGCAAGAAAATAGAATGAGCTTCATTTTGATATATATGAAAGCCGCTTAAAATTAAAAGAACCATCCCGACGAATTAAAAATAAAGTATTCTATTTTTAGCGCGCTGTGTAATTATAAACAATATGGGCTTGTCGCTTTAAAAGCGAATAACTCTTGAACCAGATCTGACCACTTCTAGTTTTTCTCTTGGGCCAGCAAGACGATAGAATGAGCTTCAATTTGATATATAGGAAAGCTGGTAAAAAATAACAGAAGCCATCAAAATTTTCCCCCCAAAGTCTAAGTCGGCAACCACAATTATTAAAGATTTTTATTCCGGCGCGCTGTAATTGACAGTTTGGGCTTGTCGCCTTAAAAGCGAATAACTCTTAAACCAGATCTGGGTCACTTCTAATTTTTCTTGGGCCAGCAAGAGGATAGAATGAGCTTCATTTTGATATATAGGAAAGCCGGTTAAAATTAAAAGAAGCTGTCGAAATTCTTCCCCCAAGACCGCAGAGCGAGTACTTTCTAGTAAATCGTTATTTTTCTCCTTTATAAATTGTTCAAATAAACGCTGTTAATCTTGGGCCAGAACGATGGAGTAATAAGCTTTAATTTGGTGTATCGTGTGTGCCGATCGGTTGATTATTGAAGGAATTATTGAAGGTGTAATATTTGCTTTGCGAATGTGGTGATGAATCTGGTGATGAATCTGGTGATGAATCCGAGGATGAATGTGGTGATACCTTCACACTGGTGTCTCAAGACATGTTTAAATATTTTCTGTTTGCCCGATTTAAATGATCGCTTGGATCCGTCGAAACCAGCACTATCGGTTTTTTCCTCCAAAAGTAAGATCCATTGTTATTCGAAATTTACTCCAAACGTCCAACAGGGGAGTTAGGGAACTTCGAAATGATGCCGTGAACCTTGACCATTACCAGAAATTTGGGACAAGATGGTGGCGCGCGTGCGTATTAAGGACCATAATAATGGAGATTCTCAACAGTGAATAATAAGGAGAGCACATAATAATTCAAATTTTTCTTAAACGGTGACATATTTCTTCTTTGCCCGACTCCATTTGACTTCAGCATGGACTAAGGAACAGTTATAACTAAAAAACGTTTGCTTACTTCGACGACAAAATACTTCCCTAGCTCGTCTTATTTTTGCACTGAAAGCGCCCCTATCCATAGTGTTAGCCATAGTAATCTTTGCAAACAGGTTCTAGAAATTGGCCAAATTGACCAACAACGTTACTGGCGACGCGAAGTGCCCGACTCGCGTTGCATTCGGCATGAGTCAGTCTACTTCGAGAGCACATAAAGGTCCTCATTTATCTCTAGCATAGTACTTCCAAAAGCGTTTGAACTTGCTTGATTTTACAGTCCTTTTCGTGCACGATTTAGGCGAATTCTAAAGAACTCAATGACCTGAATAATGAGAAACACTAGAATACAGTAGAATCACACTCATTAGAAATTCTAGAATACATAATTATATTATTAGGCGAATATAGCCGCTGATCGAGAGCAGCGGCACAAATGACCCAAATTTCTGGTAATGCACAACGTGGCAGAAATATCCTGAATGTCAGACCTTTATTTTACATCCAGGCTCGTCTTTCCCTAACAGGCAATAAATCCTTTCTCCTACACCATATTTAATACTGTAAGTCCACAAAATCCCTGTTTCGAGAAGATATATTATCGCTCGCTCCTTGGCGAGCCGCCATGTTTGTAATCAAAATTGAAGCTCGCGCGTGCACAGTAGCACGGTAACATAAAAAACAGGGGAGACTTATATTTAAGACATATTATGAAACTGGTTCAAGATATTGAAATCAAACTGCATTACAATTTGACACGTAAAAAATCCATCGATAACTCCCTCAACGGTCTGCCTTCATTGTCCAGGAACTTTACATTCACCTTTCCACTGACAATAGTAAATTGAAGACTAAAATACTACGAAATAATGTCGCGACCAACCCCCCCCCCCTCCCCTCCCCCCCCCCCCGAGCTCCATGGTCTGGGATAGGGTCTGCAAATAGTCTATTTTGGTCGGCAATAGGGTGCCGATAGAGTATGGATGCTGATGTGACACAATGCAGTGCTGGGATACGGTATTGATGTTTTATAGTTAAAGTCTGGGATATGGTATAGAAAATGGCCTTTTTAGGTCTGGGATTATGTCAGCATTTTGAAGTCACGACGGCACACCCCCACCCAAAAATTGCCGGAGTACACTCCCGCGATTCAATGTAAATTCTTCTCTAAATTCTCTAAGTTTGCTATGGCTATTTCATTTATGGAGAAATTTGTGCTCTCGATAACAATGTTTTATTAGGTACACAAATGGAAATTATGCATAAGAACTATATGTGTTTTAGCATCTGCGAGCATAGCATGTTTAGTATTTAGCATCTTACTTAACGAGAAATCTAAAGTTCTCCAAAAACAAACTAGCCATGGTAATTAAACTTTGAGAGTTCATAACTTGATAAATATACGCCAGATTTGCGCTTCTGTTTATTAAAATAAAAAAATGCCAAGGACTTCTTCTCTACATAGATACTTCCGCAGATGCGAAGTTCGACGTTTTAATCAAAGTCGATTTTAATCGGATCGAAGTCCCATAATACAACTGGCATGTCAAACTTAATAATGGTCTTATCGAATACTTAATTCTTGTGACCTCCACAAATCCTCCAGAGGCTTGAAGGGCATTTATTCACTAATAAACCAAAATCTCATGCATTTGCTTTGTAATAATTGCACGGTGAAGGAGGACATAAACAAAAGAATAGACATACGCAAAGACAAATTATCACCCCATAACTTTTAGAGGTTAAAACAAGATTAAATATAGAGAAAAATATCCGCTTTGCAACAACTTTGACAGGATTCTCATACCACAGTCATTAGGAGAATAATTTCTGTTAACAGTGTTTACACCTTTATAAAAAAAGAAACTTACACCTTTTGCCCTTCATTAAAAGGGCGGTGTTCATTTGACAGTTATATCCTCATTAGCCTGCGTTGTGACAATAATCAATAAGGTTTATCGATTTTTATTAACAACAAAGACTTATTCAATAACAACAGCAAATTAAGTATTCAGTTTAAGCATGGATTGTAAAAAGACTGGATAGGAAACTAATGATCATGTGGGGTGTTTTGAGTCTTTTGTTTGGTTAAATCGCATTCACTCATTTTGCAAAATGGTTGAAACCTAGTTGCAAATTGTGATGTCATGGATGGCGCGAGTATGCTTGTTTCACTGAGGTTTTTAAGTGAACCTTTCTTCAAATTCTTCATATTCTTGCATTCAGATTACTATGTTGACGTTTCAAATGATTTTATCGCCTTAAAAGCCTGCCTAAGCCACAATCCAGTGTTCGAAGTAAACCGCGTTGTTGATCTTTGTTTTGATGTTTTCTGTGTTGTTTCAGAGAAACTGGGCATCATAAAATAGTACTTTGTTTTGCTTGGAATTTGGGATGCATATTTTAACTAGTAAACCTTGATATTTTCTTTTAAAATTAGTAAGAATAGACAAGCATTTTATCGTATTGTGGCTTTGTCGTATTTACAAGCAGTTCGATTTTCATTTTAAGTTGTATTAATCCTAAACTTTGAATATACAAGGGTTTTTAAACTTGTCAATTTCAACCAGGTTGTTATGCTCACGCCATCAAGTTTCCTATCCAGTCTTTTTACTATCCATGGTTTAAGTAAGCTTTAATTACGTCAACCAAAAGATAACAACATGTATTGCACACTCGGAAGGAATATTAATAACATTAGCACAAAACTGAACACCAAAAAGAAATATTCGGTTATCAAATAGGCAGCGTTGGTTCGAATCCCGGCGTAGAATAACAAATTTTAAATTTATGCCCACAATAACAAGGTCTATCGAAATAACTATTTGCTGTACATACATCTACATAATGTGTGGTAATAAGACATTATTAAAAGAGTGATAGCTTTTTCGTTGAGACCCAGTACTTCGCATGGTTAATTTAAGGGTTCATTCTTCCTTTTTCTATTTTTAATTTCGATCATAAAGTATATTTTCATTAACCGAGTTTTTAAAGTGAACTAATATTCTTACCTTAACTCCCATTGTTGTTGTTGGATCACTTCCACTGCAGTTGCAGAAGAGTTCACATTTCTTTGTTATGGGATTCACTTTTCCTGGGTTTGACACGCTACCACAACACGGCGTATTATTTGCGACTGGTATACAATCACTATAATAGTACAATATAGCGATTATTTCAAATATTTACGTGTATCGATAATTTCAGTACAATTCTAAAACTGAGCGGGGCTTGAAGTTGATTACAAAAGCATGATTTATTCTAATTCTGTGCGTTATAGAGAATCTAATTATTTGCATTATAATACAATTCTGTTCATTATAGAGAAGCTAACTAATTCTTTGCATTATAATCTAATCATGTACATTATGGACAAGCTATTTTTTATTCAGTATGGACAATCTAATTCTTTACGTTATAGACAATCTAATTATTTGCATTATAGGCAATTTGATCCTGTGCAGTACGGACAATCTAATTCTTTATATTATCAACAATCTAATTCTGTGTTTTATGGACAATCCAATGCTTGGCATTATATGTGCATTATAGACAATCTAATTCCTTGCATTATTGACAATTTAATTAGTCGCATTATAGACGATCTTAATTCTGTGCATTATACAAATCTAACATCGTGCATTATAAACATTCCAATTCTTTACATTATGGACAATCTGGTTCTTTGCTTTATAGACAATCTAATTCTTTGGACAATCTAATTCTTTGGACAATCTAATTCTTTGCATTATGGACAATCTAATTTTTTGCATTATGGACAATCTAATTCTTTGCATTATGGACAATATAATTCTTTGCATTATGGACAATATAATTCTTTGCATTATGGACAATATTTTATTATATGGAATCTAATTATGTGCATTATGGACGATCTAATTTTGTGCATTGTGGGCAATCTAATTATTTACATTATAGACAATCTAATTCTTTGCATTATGGACCATCTAGTTCTGTACGTGCGTTATGAAGAATGGAATGCTTTACGTTATGGAGAATCTGTTTCTTTTTATTATAGACATTTTTTTTGAATTATAGACAAATCTAATTCTTTGCATTATAAACAATCTGATTCTTCTCATTATAGACAATCTTATTCTTTGCTTTATGGACAAACTGGAAACGTTCTGTCCATTATGAAGAATCTAATTCGTTACTTTATGGAGAATATATTTTTATTATGGACAATTCTTTGCATTATAAACAATCTAATTCTTTTCATTACTGAGAAACCTTTTTTTATTATGGAGAATTCTTTCCATTAAGACCAATCTAATTTTTTTGCATTGCAGACAATTTAATTCTGTGCGTTATGGACAATCTAATTCTGTGTTATAAGCAATGCATTTTTTTTGTATTATAGACAATCTCTGGGCGTTTTGGACAAGCTATATTTTTGCATTAAAGGCAATATAACTATTCGAAAAATGTTACAATCTAAATCTCTGCATTTTGGACCATCTAATTCTTTGCATTATAGAAAACCTATCGTGGCTTGAATTAGATCCACAATTAACTGAGTATTTCATTGGGGAAAAGTGTTTTCTTTGTCTGTATTTTGACTTACCTTGATAACTTTACTTCATTTTTTTTTGATAACAGTGGCCATTCTTCTTTAAAGTTACCAAGTTTCAAACTAAATGTTCCGCTCATGGCGGGTAATACTCCATGGAAGTTAATTTCATTCCTTTTTCCGGGTTCTTGGCATTTCTCAGAACAAATCGTTGATTGTAAGTATGATTTGAGGGGAGTGTTTACGCTAACATTGAGACTAAACGGTTCAAATTTCTTGTCACTTTTACCTATTAAAAAAAACATACTTTTTGACTGGAATAAAGAACTTAATAGATAAATCTAGCAAACACTCCTATTAACCCTATCTAGAAAGGGGGAGGGGAAAGTTCCTGCAGCGACTTCAAACGCCAAAATAAAATAAATGCATTTAAAAAAAAAAACTGGAAACATTTTTTGTTACAATGGGATGATTATAATTATTTTGTTTTTTTTATATTATATTATATTACAATAGCAACCAAGTTTTGGATGACGTGCATAATAACAGTATGAATTTATTGTTTAAATTTGTTGGGGGGTTTTCGCATTGTTACTAATGTTTTGATTAATATTAGCATTTTTTCATAAATCAAAGATAAGAAAATTAAAAATGGTGGAACAATGACGTCGTATGATGAGGTAATTAACTTAGTAATCACAAGAATAAGTTGCGAAAGTTATATTTTGCGCTTCAAACAAAGTCTAAAGTTAAAAATCAAAGAATAGAACTTGATAAATGGATATAGCACCTGTGGTTCTATCACCAGAACGAATCAAGGACCACATAAAAATAAACTCACTATTTTTTATTTGAATTTTTATGTTTTAGCTATGACTTTTTGTTACTAGATCCAACCTTAAGTAATAATGAAGAAAATTTTGATTTGGGGATTATTCTTGTCTATTATGTCGCTGTACGATGTCATGCGATATTTTAGGTATGACGTAACATATTATGTCATATAACGTAACATGTGGGACGACACCAACTAGCAAATGCGGTTTACATCTAAACTTCGAGTAGTTAATGGTTTCTTACCAAGTGTGGGCCATTGTATTTTAAATGTTGGAATTAAAACAGCGGACAACGATGCCCATCCTTTATCAAGATGTGTCACTGAAGAATTAGATAATTTTGTTGCTCTCTGAAAGAAGTAAAAATGTGTCTTATTATTCTCACCATAATCCTCATTATCATCGTATAAAATAAAAACTAAAAAGTTACTAGTATTCTATTGCAAATGCTAAAATCTGATTTGCTTCTCATCTCGGCATCTATTACTTGTTATACAATATGACTTCTATGTGCATTTTCATTCGTTGTTACTCGTGATCAATTATACGACAGATGCACAGATTACGTCACTAACGTGGTCTGATTTCTGTAAACCAATTACGGGTCTCGCAGCAATAACAGGATCCAATGCGTTGCTTGATTTGTATAGGTCATGCATCACGTCGCTCTCCCGCACGTGAAATCGTAGGATTTTTTAAAATTTTCTATGGATTCTTTAATTTTTCTTTCGCTGGCTATAGAAGTGAGGAAACTTCACATGTATACGGTGTTAATATCTCAAGGATATTTCAACCTATTGTTTTGAATAAAAAAAAAAATCGCTTATTTCTCACCGTTTTGAATAGGCTTTCCACTCCGCGACCTTTTCTCCATGTCCCGCCAATATTAAGGTTGGAGGATGACGAAACATCAACGGATATTATTCCATGCGCCTGTTTTTGTCATAAATAATTGAAATTATCATTCATTTCGTTTCTATTCCGCATTCTGATTGGTTAATTCACCTGCAAATAACTGAGTGCAAATAATTTTCTGCTGCAAATAATTTTATGAGCATGCGCACTAGCGATAGCGCTGCTGACGGCGAATAATTTTCGTAAACATGGCGGCTAGTTCTTCAGTTATGCGAGGAAATAATCGACAGTATTTGGAAGCATCCTTAACGACAATGTACTTCAGAAAAGAAATAGTGAAAAGGAAGTTTTAGTGAGATAAAAAGCAAGACTCATGCCAACAAAAAGTAAGTTTTACGAAGATTTTAGTATGCCGAAGACAGAGAGAAGAGTGGCGATCTCTTATACTTCAGCCATTTCAAATTTTTAACTATTTTATGAATGATAAATCAATTATTGAACTCGTCTATCGCAAAATATCATGATTTGTCAGTGTCTCGCTACTAGTTATTTGCCTCTGCCTTCGGCATCGGCAAATAACTAGTAGCTCGCCACTGACAAATCATGATATTTTGCTCCGACTCGTCCAATAATTGATAATTATCTTATAGTGAACTACTGAGCCACGTAAAATGATCTACGAAATTGGGGTGATTCTTCAGTTTTGCTCAAATTGTAATAATTTTTAATGATTTTTCGGCGGGTAGTTCTTAATGGAAGTTACATAAACAAAGTTTTTGATTTCTTTCAAACTTATAGTAAAAAGTACTGCGTTTTCTGGAGATCTATAAATAAAACTCGCACAATTTACATTTCCAAGGCTCGTTTTAGTAGTCATAATATAGAAAAAAGTAGTAATACTGACCTTCATATTCGATTTTAACTCAATACTCAATTGGACATTAAACAGGAATTGTCCTGGAATGACTATTACGGGACTTGTTTGCAAATAAAGAGAAAACTCCTTAATTTTTTTATTCCGTAAAAGTTTAAGAATCAGCTTTTTATTTTTCGGGTCCGGGTTGACAGAGCTAGATAAATAAAATAATATATTTTTAGTTTACATATATAGTATTGCATAAAAAGGTATATAGATGGACTTTAACATTTGCGATGAATCTCAAATTGAGAAAGTGCACTTGAGTTTTTGTAAACTCCATTTAGAAATCTGCAACAAAACAAACAATGTTGTTTGTAGTGCAGAGGTAAACTACAAAACTTTCCATTTCTAAGCAATATTTAAAGAGTATTTAAGTTTAGTATAATTTCATTGAATCGATGATTATCATATTGGGTCTCCAGACCAACGACTGCATGGCAAAGACGGTACATTTTTCGTCACCGATGTGAATTTAATACGCAACAAGTCCAGTCGTTATCGAGGTCGCGATCTTCACATCCTGAATTCCACGCGACTTCTCAAAAAATTGTTTGTAATAGCACATACAACTTACCATTAAAACAAATACTGATATCCGCGAAAGACCGAACTGTTATAACATTGTATATAAAATTAAAAAACGTTAATTGACAGGTCGTAGAAAAGCGTCTAACGAGCCTTCTTCATCCAACAATTAAGTATAGGTTTGTTACCGAACCCAAGGTAATTACATCAGTTATTAACCGAGGCCTGAACCGGGATGATCGTGAACTAAGGTCAGCGGAAGCACTACGAATATGCGCACAAGCGTGGGAACAAGATTGAAACTGCACAGAATTTATTCGTTTCAGTTTCCCTTTGGATTTGTTATTTTAAAGTATGAGATTTTAGAAGTTCTAAATTTTTAAATTGGTGTCTAAAAATACCAAACAAATTCATCACTGATGTGATGTACACATTAAACATTATGAAAACAAATATTTTTATAGAGGAGGATGTATATTTTCTATAATTCTTTGTATTTGTAGTTAATTGGCTCGACGTAGTAATTTTCATCAAATTCCATGCATGCGCGAGCCGGGGAAAACTTACGAGAAATAAAAACACATGCGTGACAATTTGTATCCGCAAGAATTTTTGATATGTCAGGACCATCGACGTATGCAAGCTGCTGTAGCCATCTTCCGCCATTACGTGCGTTGCGCGTGATATGCGGACGCCACCAAAAACTGCAAATTCTTAAAAGAAACCCATTGTATTTCAGTATTTTATCCGGTGATTTGGAATAAAATTTTGTGTCGTGTTTTCTATCGCAACAATATTCCTCTATACCAAAAATGAAAAATTCCGAAATGCTAAAAAAAATGTTATAAAAGAAAACGTTATTTTTCGCTTTTAAGAAAACATGCTTGAAAGAAAAGCACGCAGGAAAAAGAATCGGCGTCACCGTGCTTATTTTTCCAATACCCGAAGTAATAGGCCACTTTGAAGGGAATTTGTTAGGCCTTTGTTCCAATAGCAACTTACTCAACGTTACTACAAATAATGGAATTGAAAATTGGAAACATTCATTTACTTATATAAAACAATATCTTTCGAATGAAGCTTAAACATGGAAATCTGCCTGTTTCAAACTGATATACATCGAAATTAAAAAAAACCCAACTGTATCGATCCACCTTGGTCGTAACGATGCGTTGTTGCCTAAGTAAAATAACGTATTTTAAGCTGAGAAAATTCAAGCTACAGTTTATGTAAATCAGGAGGATTTGTCATACATAATAAAATAATATATACACCGACATGCTATTGATTTCCTATGTGTTTTCCTTATGAGTTATTAACGATCTTTTTTATCGACCTCTAAAACTATATTCGGTATTTATCGGTATATTTACTAATAGTCATCTTGACTTCAGTGGCTAAAACACTCTAATAATTAACTTGACACTATATTTAAATAATAAAAAGGTTATTAATTTACTATACCTGTTAGGCCTTAAATTGTAAGTTACGCCAACATTTAATTCAGCAACACCAGAAAAGGCTACGCCAGCCTTTTTAATTATAGAATCAGATACCTCCAAGGTTACCTTGACATCCGGCTTAAAGAATACTCTTCCTTTGATGTTAAGAAGTTGTGAGGTTCCATTGACCTGTGTCAAATATATTAAGATGATTTATTAATTGGTGTAATTTTTGTGACTACCGCTGACCTGTCAACGGTAGCCATAATGTCGGCGAAATCTTGCTTGCTTGCTTGAGTGTCTTGGACCTCACTACGTCATACTCGACAGCTATCGCAAGATATTCGGCACGATCGCCATATAGTCGGGAAGATCGTCACGTATTCGAGAAGTACTCGAGTTGTTTTCGCGAGGAATACTGAAGTGAATCAAGTGATCTGGTTGCTCTCTCGATAACTGTTTTGATTTTTGAAAAGTTGCAAATCTTTTCTTCTTAGAACGGTTTCTGTCATTGATCAGCTTATACAAGGTCAGAAATAGTTTGAAAACTGTGACGTGGCTTATCTTATATACTATATATAGACATTTTTTTCGATAAAAGAAGGTTGAAGGCCCAACTTTATAAGCGAACTTGATAAACTGAATATTTCTAGTAAGTGCTATAAGTATGAAGTACGAGGTTGGCTTTGAGATATTAAATTTGTTTCCGATCAAGTATTTATAGATTTTGTAAATACTTGATCGGAAACAAATTTAATATCTCAAAGCCAACCTCGTACTTCGTACTAATATAGCACTTACTAGAAATATTCAGTTTATAAAGTTCGCTTATAAAGTTGGGCTTTCGACCTTCTTTTATCGAAGAAATTGTCAATATACGCCAAAGTCTTTGATACAAATGATTTATAATGATAAAATCGCTTTGGTTGAATTGTGTGTTGTGCTCACTGGTCAGTGACTCAGGTTACTGCATGTACATGTATATATCATACACCAGTGCATACACTAAGCGTGAGAAAAGTGGTTTAACCAACTTCGAGCTAGGTGTTTTGATATTAGATCCAACACAACTTTCAAGTTTTTCATGATCAAACAAATCAGGAAATGAATCAGTTGTCAAATGAACCAGTATTTTAAGATAAGTTTGATGTAAGAGTTGGTTTATTAATCACATATCAAACCTTTGTCTCGCTTATGTTTTCCTATGTTTGGTTTATGAATTATTAATGAGTCTGAGAGTATATATCACAGTGCCCTGTATTCACACTATATACATGTACATTTTATACACCAAATCGTAGTTTCATTTAGGCCCACATGCAAATTCTGGGACTGTTTTTTCATGTTTTGAGTTCATATTTTTAGACACTACGTTTAGGATTATTGTCAAGGATAATCGATAAGCAAAGTTTATCCTTAAAGAATACCTAAACATTAAAAAGTTTCTGAAATCAGAAATGTTATGTTTACTATGGCTGCTTCAGCCTCATGTTATAAATGAACTACATTTTATCCCGGCTCAGTTTGTATGCACAGTTGAAACTCCGATTTTGTCTATAAGAAATTTATGCTTTATTCTATGGGGTGTTGGTAGCACAGTGGTTAGTGCATGTGCCTTTCACTTCTGCGAACTGGGTTCGATACTGCACAGTGCAGTTATCTGATTAAAATAATTCACCTTGGCCGCATGTGAGGAGTGCTTCCAGTTTGACTCTACCAAACATCACAGGTTTCCTCTGGGTACTCCGTAATCTGGTTTCCTCTTGTAGTAACACTGGACCAATGAGCCTGGGCCCTTACTGGACCTCTGAGGATAACAGTTTAGATATAACTGATAGAGTTATCCAGTATAAAAAAGGTTAGTTTAATGTAGTTTAGTTTAAACAAAATATGTTGGCTGTTACATAGACATTACAAAACCTTGACTTGGGGCTTTGTTTACTTGTTTTAGGTCTTGTTCAATATCCTGTATAATGAAATTAAGAAACCAAATTTTGTGCACACCAGAGCTGGTACAATGGTCTGACCATAGAATAGTAGATACACCAGAAGTCCGACTCTTGTGAAAGTACTAAAACATTCTATAATCTAGTGTCTAAGTGCCGCCAATTGTATATTTTGATAAATTGTTGTAAAGCTATTGTGAACTGTTGGGAAATTTGAAGCCTTGAATATGTTGAACGTCTTGAAACGAAGAAATATATCTGTTGACACTACAATACTGAGTATTGTTGTACTGTCTTATTTAAAATACTAGCAGAATCACAAAATATTAGCGATACATGTGCATTACACTTGAATGCCACTGACAGCATATTTATGGCAGGTAAAATGTTGTTTTGGAACACAATGTTGATTATCTGGGGTGATTAATTCTATGAAAGTTTTCATCATGATAATGTAGTATAGATTATTTTTGTGGAAACACCATGAAAAAAAATGTTATTTGCTAAGCTTTCAGCCTGTTGACTCAGGCCGAAAGCTTAGCAAATAATTTTTTTTTACATGGCGTTTCCACAAAAATAATCTACATGATGTATATGATTGGGGGTGAGTTGTACAAAGCCAAGATAGCTTATCTAGTTGATAAGTTCTAGCTAAAGAACAGCACTAATCATGCTTTGAACCCAATCTAAAATTTTATCCACTGAATACTTAGTTATGTACAGTATCTGATAGTGCTGTTTAGTGGATAAAAGTTAAATTGGGTTGTTCAAAGCACCACTAGAGTGGTTCTCTAGATAGGATTTATCCACCAGATAAGCTATCCGGGCTTTGTACAAAAATCTGAATTTTACAAGTTCAGTTCATGTAAAACTTGGGGGCATGTTTTTAAAGCTAATATAATATGCTAGCAATCTTAGTTTTGGAAACAGCCAGTAAAGATGTATGTATAGTATGTGCCATGTTCAAAATAGCAGTTTATGTATAAAATGATTTAAAATAACTATCAGTTTTTTTTGCGTGTGCTTTTCACGCATTGTCATGCATTGCTTCTTAAGTCTATATCTCTTTCTGTGCTTAGCCGCGGTAGTCACATGTACGCATTGCGTACCTATTTTTTTGTTAGGTACTGTAAAATGTAAAGATGATATGCTAACAGACATTTGATAGACGTTCGTCTAGCTCCAATACTTGGAAAATATTTTTGAGCATTGGATATGGATTGAATTGCGACCTAATAATAATGCGGCTCGGGTAGAGAACTAAGGTTGCAAATTCATATTTATACCAGAAAACACAAAAAATGTGTATAAGATTCAAATGATAATAAGAATTGATATGTCTTCTCTATCAACGTAATTATTGTTTTGGAGTGTTCCCTAGGTTGACAGAAATGTATTGATATAAAATATGCAACTTGATAAAGTTTAATAAAAGTCAAATATTGGTTAGGATAAAATAGGCAAAAACAAAGTTTTTTTGTAACTCAAGTTTGGTTTGCTAACTCAAGTTTGAAATTAATTGAAATTCAAATAACATTAAGGTGATACATGTTACGCGGAACAACTTTAACAACGATTTGTTGTCGCAACAAAATTTCGTTAAAAGTTGTCCACAAATTGCAGCAACATCTTGCGTTAAAGATCGTTGTTAAAAATTGTGCCGTGCACATGCATCACCAATGTTTGTCTTATAGATTGGGTAATTTCCAACGACCACGTCAGTGATTCTAAAATGTTTGCAACAAACCATTTCCTGCATATTTTATTCTGACCCACATTAGATCTTTATGCAAAAGATAAAACATAAACAGTCGATTTTCACCGGATATAAAGACACCAGCTGAAATAGTGTATTGAGAAGAAAAAAAAATGTGGCAAAAAAAGTCTATTTTTATCAATTGTTTTAAAAATACTGTAATAAAAGTAGCGTGCTGCGTAGGCAGTGTAGAAACAACAATCGAGATAAAGTAAGGTTAGATATATTGCCGAAACAGAGAACGTAGGAGTCTAACGTTTCGAGCGAAGGCTGACGAAGGGCCTCGATCGCAAAGTTTATGTAAAAAATCAGGACGATTCTCTTACCTATATACAGGTATTGATTGAATATTAAATGATTTCCTTTTTAATCACCCATAAATTATAGTAATGAGTTTTCTAATAAACCTTTTCAAGTTGCATATGTTTATATCAATGTATCTTATTCCGATTAAGAAGTACTGAAAAAAATAATTAGATTAATATAACATAGAGAAGACATGCCAATTTTTATAAAAATTTCAATTTTTTGCATTTCTTTTATATCACAAGGTGTATGCATTTTAAACAGCTGAATTAGCATATGAAAAGGAAAGGCCAGCACAAAGTTGTCCAAACCATGTTAATAATCCGCAACAATTATGTCAATGTTCTTCGAGTTACTTTCTTTGAGTTTTTATTTGAGACTCGAACTCACAACCTTCCGATCGCTTGTGAGACGCTATAACTATTGAGTTAAGGTGATAAAAATGGTTGGAGCGTCGGGATATCTGTGTACCTAGACTGAAAGTAACACCAGCAATCAGGAAGTTAAGGATACGAATTGCGGTGGCGCCACGAGTTCTTTTGTTTGCTTGTTCGTTGGTTGGTTGGTTGGTTGGTTGGTTGGTTGGTTGGTTGGTTGGTTGGTTGGTTGGTTGGTTGGTTCGCTCGCTCGCTCGCTCGTTCGCTCGTTCGCTCGTTCGCTCGTTCGCTCGTTCGCTCGTTCGCTCGTTCGCTCGTTCGCTCGTTCGCTCGTTCGCTCGTTCGCTCGTTCGCTCGTTCGCTCGTTCGCTCGTTCGCTCGTTCGCTCGTTCGCTCGTTCGTTCGTTCGTTCGTTCGTTCGTTCGTTCGTTCGTTCGTTCGTTCGTTCGTTCGTTCGTTCGTTCGTTCGTTCGTTCGTTCGTTCGTTCGTTCGTTCTTTTCGTTTGTTCGTTCGTTGAGAACAACAACAACAACAACAACATCCTCACCACCAACACCAGCAGATTACCTCCATGTTCTTGTTCAATGCATAGTTGAATGTTGGTTTGACCCTATTGATAATTTCTCGTCGTCTTCTTTTATTTTTGTCAAGGCTACTGAAATTAAACCTTGCCTCTGTATTGCCATTTTCATGCGCTACTACGGCGGCAATTTCAACAAAAACATAACCACGGTCATTGTATTTGCTTAAAACCTAACAGAAAAAAAAGACAAAATCAATACTTCAAAGACTGTACGTGCAAAATATTTTTGAAAAATATGAGAAAACAAGCAACCTTAATTTAAAAACAACGTTAATTAACTCCTTAAATCGGTTGATTGTTCTGAATACATCTGTACGTTTTTAAAGTGCTTAGGTATTTTGACAACTTTGTAAATAATTAACTGTTTTTCTGATGTCGCTGGTTATTGATACAAAACGTTAGTTCTTTATTAAAAATTTTCAGTATGTTTATTAGCGACTTTTGATTTATTATCGCTCTTCTAACAATTATTTTCTGGGCAATAATATTTATTACAAGAAGACATTATTTTAAAGAAGAAATTGGCGCCTCAGAAAAACGCGACTTTTATGCCATTATTTGGTATTCAAAACTTGAGCATTTAAAGTGCATATAAACCCAAATTTGTTATCGTCTGAATACGTTCTACCTAGAGCAAACAGTTGTTCAGTGAAATATTTTTTTGATTGGAGCTATTCTTCAATGTTTTTTGGCGATTCGCATTCTTAGTATGGTAATGAGATGACGTCTATGAAGGCATTTGGCTTTCTTTCTCTTTTTGGCAAGATATTTAAACTACCTGAGAATTTTTGTGGAAAAACGCACACAATATGGGACATGGTGTTTAAACACACTATTAATGGAAGAATTGGGTCATATATTTGATGTAAGAGCAGCTCCAGTAATTTTTGGAAGGAAATACGCCGCTTGACTTTAATCCAGAAATACCGAATTATAACTTTGAATTTGTACCAACTCCTTTATCTGCAGGTGGTGTCGGTATGTATATTGATAGTAGTCTGAAATATAAAGTAATTGAAAAGTGTTCTAACGTAGCTTTTCAGGCTCTTTGGATTGAAATAATGTTAAATAAAAAGCCAAATATTATATGTGGTATAATAATATATCGACAACATAACAGTCCAGAAACATTCGTAAGCTATTTTGAAGAATCTCTAGGAAGGTTAAGTAGTTCCGGTAAAACAGTTTACATTATGGGAGGTGTCAACATAAATCTTCTTCGATTTGAATCATGTGATTATGCGCATAATTTTCTACTTTCTCTATGCCGCTAATTGATAAACCTACCAGAGTTTATAACAACTCAGCTAGATACAACAAGCTGGACGACCATATTTTAAGTGGTAATATTATTTCAGACATTAGTGACCATTTCTCTTAATTCTGGATTTTTCGATCATCCTCTAAAAAAATCGGTACTAGTAAAACAATAATACGCGATTATTCAAAATATTCAGAATCAAAATATGTTAAAGATATCTCACAAATAAACTGGAATTCTGTTACTAATGATTCAAACTGTGATAAATCATTTTCTATATTTTATAACAAATTAAACCAAGATACAAATAAATATGCACCATTAAAGCCTATTTCTGGACGAAAATTAAAGCAATCATTAAAACCCTGGATAACAAATGGGATAAAAAAATCTATCAAGATTAAAAATAATCTGTTTCATTCTGGAGATACAAATAAATATAAATTATATAGGAACAAAATTTTAACATTAACTCGTTTGAGTAAAAAATTATATTATCATGATTATTTTGAACTAAATATTACCAATTTGAGAAAAACTTGGGAGGGTATTAATAGATTAATTAATCGTAATAAAAATAAAACAAAACCGATCACTGCCTTAAAAAAAAACAAGTAAAGAAGAATTAACACATAATTCCTTAGAATTACCGGATATTATTAACCAGTATTTCGCATCAGTAGGACACAAATTAGCTTCCAAAATACCAAATTCTTCTGTTAATTTTATAAATTATTTACCTAAATGTAACCAATCTGGTTCCTTTTCATTCAATCCAGTACTACCGAATGAAATCGAATTAGAAATAATGACTATACCTTATAATAAGGCTATAGGACTATATTCATGCCCTATTCGAATGTTGAAATGTATAAGACAATACATATCAACACCTTTATCTATTCTTATAAACACATCAGTTGATGCAGGGAAGTATTTCTCCAAATTAAAATTTGCTAAAGTGATACCAATCTATAAATGTGATGATGAAACTGATCCCAGTAATTATAGACCTATTTCTATCCTGTCAGTTTTCAACAGAATTTTTGAAAAACTAATGTATCATCGTTTAAAATCTTTTTTGGATAAATATAATATTTTATGCGATTCACAATATGGATTTCGGGACAGGAGATCAACTGAGCATGTACTAATTGATATTGTTAACCATATTCAGTCTAATATGGAAAATCGATTGTTGTCTTGTGGTATATTTACCGATTTAAAAAAAGTATTTGACACAGTAGATCATTCAATTCTGTTAAGTAGGTAAGTTACAACATTATGGGATCAGAGGCATTGTCAACGATTGGTTTTCTTCCTATCTTATGGACCGGACACAAACAACTAAAATTGGTTCTAATATATCAAAGAAAGAAATAGTATTATGTGGTGTTCCACAGGGCTCAGTTTTGGGCCCTTTACTTTTTCTTATATATATAAATGATATCTATCGGTCTTCTGATAAATTTAGTTTTTATCTGTTTGCAGATGATACAAACCTGTTGTATGCTGATAAGAAACTTAAATCGCTTGAAATTATTGTTAATAATGAATTGAAGAAAATCTATAATTGGCTAACTGCAAATAAATTAACATTAAACATCAAGAAAACTAATTATGTGGTTTTTCATCCTCATCAAAAAAGACTTGATTATCAAATTAACCTCAAAATTTTTGATCATAATTCTAATTCATTTATTTCCTTAGAATTGAAAGACTAAATAAAATTTCTTGGTGTTGTTATTCACTCTAACCTTTCTTGGAAAACACACATCGATAATATTGCTATGAAGATTAGTAAAACCGTAGGAATTATCAGTAGACTGCGACATTATATTCCAACTAATACATTGCTTAGTATTTATAGTTCGCTGGTATCCCCCTACTTATCTTATGGTATTACCGTATGGGGCCAGGCGGCAAACAAATATTTACATAAAATTTTGAAATTACAAAAACGTGCCCTTAGATTAATATATTTTGCTGATTATACAGCTCATGCTGTTCCTTTATTTATTGCTTCCAATAATTTACCATTAAATATGATCTACTTTAAATCGATAGTGAATTTAATGCACGATGTATTTAATAATGTAACTCCACCTAAAATATCTAAACTATTCACGTCTATCGATGAGGTCCACACTCATGATACTAGATCCACATCAACTGGCAATTATTACACCAAATATTCAAGAACAAATCAGAAAAGAAAATCTTTTTCTCGAATAGGAGTCAAGATGTGGAATAGCATTCCACTCGATTTACGTAAATTATCAAAGAATAGTTTTAAGAAAAAAATTTAAAAATCCTTACTTAAAATTCTTTATGACGAGGCTATTTATGTTGACACCTTCACATTAATTAGTAAAATTGTTAAAATAACATAATAAAAATATTTGTGATATTGAGTGCAGTATACAGGTTTCTCTTTTGCCATTATCAAATTTTAATTCAGTCGTATGAATAAAATGATGGTGAGCTGCGGGGACTATTATTATCCCTTCAGCTATCATCACTTTATATTATTCTATTATTACTTTTAATTGTTACCTAATTTCCTTTATTATATTATATTTTCACTACCCGCCTAGATTAGCCTATGCTAGCTGCGGGTTTGTGTAATTAGTTGTATAATATTAATAATAATAAAATGTTGTTGTTGTCGTTGTCGTCGTCGTCGTCGTCGTCGTCGTCGTCGTCGTCGTCGTCGTCGTCGTCGTCGTCGTCGTCGTCGTCGTCGTCGTTGTCGTCGTCGTCGTCGTCGTCATCGTCGTCGTCGTTGTCGTTGTTGTTGTTGTTGTTGTTGTTGTTGTTGTTGTTGTTGTTAAGCTTCCATCACCAAAGGCGACTCCTTTAGTTTTGGAATCGAGTACAGAAACGCTGATAACTTGAGGTCTTTTAAAAATTTGTTGATGAATAAAACTTAGTTTATAATCCAAACTCTGTTTTATATATATACATTTTTTAGGTTGATCTTTTTAGTAAATAGATATAACTAATTTCGTATTTTACCTTAACCTTTTAACAATTGTAATATACTATGTAATTTATAATATATAAATTTATGTAAATAATTTTACAGTTGATTACTTTCGGACCACTAGGGAGAACAGTTTTTAACAGATAGTGTTACCCTGTTGAAATAAAGATTATTATTATTATTATTATTATTATTATTATTATTATTATTATTATTATTATTATTATTATTATTCGTATTATGCATTTTGTCGACGTAACAAAGAATGGAATAAGCCGAAACTAATGACATTCTGAGATGTTTATTCTCATGTAGCATCAGTTCAAATAGTCAGTGGCAAACTACCTGTAAAAGCGAGGTTTATCATTGTAATTTCTACGTTTAATGACCAATAAATAAAGTTTACATTATTATTATTATTATTATTATTATTATTATTATTATTATTATTATTATTATTATTATTATTATTATTATTATTATAATTATAATTATTACTATTATTATTATATTAAATATTATTATCAACTGAAGGAACAACTCAGGGTGATCCCTTAGCTATGGCGATGTATGGTTTGGCAATAACTCCACTGATCAAAAGTTTAAAGGCAGAAGAACCTGATGCAAGTCAAGTATGGTTTGCAGATGAATCTACTGGTGCAGGAAAGTTAGAAGCGCTTGGGCGTTGGTGGCAACATCTTAAACTTGTCGGGCCGGAATTCGGCTATTTACCAAATGCCAGTAAGACGACACTAGTGGTTAAAGAGGAATTCCACGAACAGGCAAAAGTTCTATTTAGAGATACCAACATTAAGATCACAACCTTGGGTCACAAAATGCTTGGTTCTGCGTGTGGCAAACGTTCATTTGTAGAAGAATTTGTCAAGATGAAAGTAGAAGAATGGAAAGAAGAAATCCTGACGCTATCGAAAATTGCAGAAATGTATCCGCATGCTGCATATTCCGCCTTTTCTCATTCCATTACTGGGAAATGGCAATATGTTATGCGAACGATCAACAACATTGGTAATTTGCTAGGTCCATTGGAGAATGTAATCAAAGAAAACTTCATTCCAGCATTATCTGGCAGAGGACCTTGTTCAAATGAAGAAAGAGCACTTCTCTCTCTACCTGCACGTTATGGTGGACTTAATGTCCCTAATTCTACGGAATGGGCAAACTTCCATCACGAATCATCTATGAAGATCACCGATCCCTTGAAGAAGAAGATTATTGACCAAACCACCACGTACAAGAAAGTAGATCTACGAGAGATCAAGGCCAACTTGCTCAAGCGAAAGAATCTCCACCACCTACAATCAGCGTCGCAAATCAGAGAAAGTCTGCCCCCAACCAAACAACGGGTTATGGATTTGCTGAAGGAAAAAGGTTCATCCTCATGGCTATCAGCTTTGCCATTGCATGATTGTGGCCTCAATTTAAACAAGAGTGAGTTCCGCGATGCTCTCAGTCTCAGATATGGTTGGCAGCTTAAAAATCGTCCCCAGTATTGTGTATGTGGAAAAGGTTTTTCGACCGATCATGCCATGATCTGTCCACATGGAAGTATGGTCATAGCAAGGCATAATGAAATTCGTGACCTGACAGCTGAGTGGATGAATGAAGTATGTAGAGAAACTGAAACAGAACCGTTGTTACAGCCTTTAACAGGAGAAATCCTCCTCCCCCGATCTGCGAATAGACAAGATGATGCTCGAGTTGACATCAAGACAAAAGGTCTCTGGAGCCGATTTCAAAGCGCATTTTTTGATGTAAGGGTCTTCCACCCAAACGCGCCAAGTTATCGTAACACCAGTGTTTCTACCTTATTTCGAAAACATGAAATGTCCAAGAAAAGGGAGTACGGTGATCGAATACGGGAAATCGAACATGGTTCATTTACACCTCTGGTCTTCTCAACAACAGGTGGTTGCAGTAAAGAAACGAGCATTATATACAAGAGATTGGCTGAGCTTCTAGCCAACAAACGACAAACATCTTACAACATCACGTTAGCCTGGATGCGGTGCCATATTTCATTTTCATTGCTGAGATCGACTATTTCATGTATAAGAGGATCACGAAGATCGTCACGATGTGCAACTAATATGAATATAGCAACTTAGGTTGCAGAAAGCAATCTGTTGATTAATTAGTTATGCAATTCTGATTAACTATTTTTATAACATTGAACAAAATATATGAGCAATTTTAGAACAATTTTTTTTTTTATAACACTTTCTATGATTCAATGGTCAGATGTTAATATTGTATTATATTTTTATTGGATTTTTTAATAAAGTTATAATAATAATAATAATAATTATTATTATTATTATTATTATTATTATTATTATTATTATTATTATTATTATTATTATTATTATTATTATTATGTCACTCCTGCAAATAAATATTGTATAGATAATGATGCCTACATAGACGTTATCTCATTACCATACTAGAAATGCGAATCGCGAAAAACATTGAAGAATAGCTCCAATCAAAAAAATATTAAATATTTCACTGAACAACTGTTTGCTCTATGTAGAACGTATTCAGATGATAAAAATATTGGGTTTACATGCACTTTAAGTTCTAGTGGTCTGTCACCAATAGGCATATCAGAATGTTAGATTTGTAATCGCCATCTTGCTGGTTTATATTAAAAACAAATAGTCGGAAAAAGAACTTGATACTAAAAGTATTCTTTGCCCAACTAAGAAATAGTTCATGGTTTGGCGTGCTCCATCGAGTTTTGGATACACACGAGAATTTGGGAGAGCACAAAAACAGCGTAAAAAATAGTTGAGGCGTTTGCCGAGGTGATCTCTGGATTTTTGAGTATAATATTGAAAATTATGGTAAACGCGTATGGTTGAAACTAACATATATCACAGAAAGTGTTTAGGTTGCGTTTTCTGGCTACTGTTTGTTGCTTGAACTGCTTCACATATATTTTAAAAAGTCCATAGCATCCAACTAATTTTTAAATGTTGACTACAAAGATCACTTGGTAGTTTGTTTGCTTTGTTGATGGCGAGCCTGTC
The DNA here is from genome assembly GCA_964035015.1 of Corallium rubrum. Lineage (NCBI taxonomy): Eukaryota > Metazoa > Cnidaria > Anthozoa > Scleralcyonacea > Coralliidae > Corallium > Corallium rubrum. The sequence continues at coordinate 13,891,459 of OZ036006.1, read as the reverse complement.
TTCCTTCTTTTGGAAAATGTTTTCCCGCGAATAAATAGTTTTATATCTAAGATTTTTAAATTGAATTTAGTTAATACATGTAGTTAATTAAACAACCTTTCCAAGAAATGAACCGCTTTTTCGCCCAACAACGACGTCCCCTTGGTTTACGTTTACCGTTTCTTCAATAATTTGAAGACCCAGAAGATTGTCGCCTCCCAAACAGGAACTTTTCTTTTTATCCACATTTATAATCTTCCTATAAAACGATAATAGTTGTAAAAACAAGTTTAGAATGTTATAGCCTAGAAAAACAGACTTTCTTTCCCTTCTCGTCTCTGCGAAAGAAACTTGAACAACGAGCTAATTTTCACACTGAAAAGAAAAATAATGTACCGAGATCCTAGTACAGTTTTTCATTGAATATTTTTGTAAAATACGTCATCGTCCTCGTGATCATCATTGTCATCGTCATTTTTGTCGTGGTCATCGTCATCACTATTATTATCATATCTTCATTAACATCATCAGCATGATGATGATGATGATGATGATGATGATGATGACGACGACGACGACGACGACGACGACGACGACGACGATGATCTCATCATCATTATCATCATCAACAACAACTTTCTTTTAGCGTCTAATGTGCTATTAGTAATTAGTAAGTGACGCAACCAGATGCTTTTGTCAAAGGGATCTTAAGATTCTAGGACAACGACGGCAGTTGTCAGCAGGCACAGGCTAAAACACGTATGGGACTATTTTTGGACCTTTTTTTTATTATTTTTCGAATCAATTTTTGCGTCGCATTTGTCTTATTTTTTATCTCAATTTTTTGGATGTAAACTCTAAATAGTATAGTCTAATCATTATCAGAAATTTGGTCCATTTGTGCCGCTGCTTTCGGTCAGCTGCTATATTCGCCTAATAATATAATTATGCATTCTAGAATTTCTAATGAGTGTGATTCTACTGTATTTTAGTGTTTCGCATTATTCAGGTCATTGAGTTCTTTAGAATTCGCCTAAATCGTGCACGATAAGGACTGTGAAATCAAGCACGTTCAAACGCTTTTGGAAGTACTATGCTAGAGACAAATGAGGACCTTTATGTCCTCTTGAAGTAGACTGACTCATGCCGAATGCAACGCGAGTCGGGCACTTGGCATCGCCCGTAACGTTGTTAGTCAATTTGGCCAATTTCTAGAACCTGTTTCCAAAGATTACTATGGCTACCACTATGGATAGTGGCGCTTTTAGTGCAAAAATGAGACGAGCTAGGGAAGTACTTTGTCGTCGAAGTAAGCAAATGTTTTTTAGTTAACTGTTCCTTAGCCCATGCTGAAGTCAAATAGAGTCGGGCAAAGAAGAGATATGTCACCGTTTAAGCAAAGTTTGAATTATTATGTGCTCTCATTATTTACTGTGAAGAATCTCCACTATTATGGTCCTTAATACGCATGCGCACCACCATCTTGTCACAAATTTCTGGCAATGTAACGATGACCAAAGCTGCAGAATTTTTATCTCTTGACTTGTAACTTTATCCGCGTATATCTAAGTGTATAAAAAGCGTGTGTCTTGCGATACTTGTATCGACTTATTTTACTATTAAATTTAATAGCATTGAGTCTCGCAAACAGTTTTAAATTTCTGTTGAACTCTGCCTCGGCAATGTAAATTAGTTGTCGACTGTCGTCGTTCGGTTGCATTCAAATCTCGACATACGAAAAAGATGTCTCTAGCTCAGATATTTTGACATTTCCTGTCGTAACGACATTCTCGTTCGTAAAGCTTTATATATATAGGCTAGCAGAGTAAGCAGACACAATGGCGCGATCAATTCACAGCGATCTAGAATACATATATGCATTTCCTATAGGTGAGCCGCCCGCAGGACATGCATTTCGAGAGATCTCTGCTATGTAGCAGTGACTGTAGCAGTGATAACAAACTAAAGTTTGTTATCACTGCTACAGTCACTGCTACATCTGGGCTTGAGACATCTTTAAATCTTTCGTATGCCGAGATTTCGCGCGCACGCGCGCGGCAAAATACAACAGAACAACGATATAGTCGACACCTAATATACATTCATACATTGCAGAGCCAGAGTTGAACTGAAATTTAAAACTGTTTGCGCTACTAAATGCTATTGAATTTGGTAGTAAAAGAAGTCGATACAAGTAACGCGAGACACACGCTGTTTATAGACTTAGATATATACGTGTATAAAGTTTGAAGTAAAAATATAAAAATTCTGCAGTTTTGGTCATTGTTATTAGACTATACTAATATCTATCATTGAGATGAAAAATTAGACAAATGAGACCCAAAAATTGATCTAAAAAATGGTCCAAGAAATAGCCCAAAAAATAGTCCAGTCTATGATTTACTCTATGCCGTTGTCAGCAACATGCATGAATTTTACAATTTAAGGTCGTCTCAGTTAACGGTATTCCGTTAACTGAGACGACCTTAAATTGTAAAATAATAGAATAGAATAGATTCTTTATTTACCCACGGTGAACTTATCAGGATTTACATATATGGTACACTTAACTAATTACAAAATTTTACAAACTAACAAATTACAAATGGTTCTACATAGAAATAATTATAAAAAATAAAAAATACCTGCTTTCCATAAGTGCCGTGCAATAGTATAATTTATTAAAATTCAATCATTTAAAAAAGAAAAAAACCTACTGCAGCCCGATTTAAACTCGCTTAGGTTGTTTGCATTGCGTAGCTCAATAGGAAGGCTATTCCAAAGCATCGCACCGTTATAGCCAAAGCTATTCTTTAGGTAATTAGTCCGTGGCTTTGGAACAGCTAGTTTGCCTTCGGTGTCTCTCAATGAATAGTTCGTGACGCTGCTACGGTCTATGAAAATGGGACGCAAATAATCGGGGGCGAGCCCATTTAGTGATTTATAGACCATTACAGCTTTTTCAAACTTGCGCTGGGTATCGAGTTTTCTCCAGCCAAGCTTCTCTAGTAGAGAATCAGCAGCAGTGTCATAGCTAGAAGATGTTAACACTCTCGCTGCACGATTTTGCAATTTTTGAAGCTTATCAGCATAGGTTTTGTTACAATTATCCCAAACGACACAACAATAATTAAAATGCGGTTGCACTAACGAATTGAAAATATACTGCAGAGTCGTAAATGGAACAAAAGGCCTTACACGTTTTATAGCTCCAACGCTTGATGCAATCTTTTTGATTAGCTTATTGATATGTATATTCCAAGACAGATTTTCATCAATAAGTACACCTAGGGACTTTGTATGCGAAACCTGATTAACAGGGACCCCATCAATTTCCAGAGATGGTAATGGGTTCAACGTACGTAGTCTTTGCCTAGAACCGATTAACATGAATTCTGTCTTGGATTGGTTTAGGGTAACCTTGTTTGCGATAAGCCACCATTAACGTTAGCAAGGTCTTGATTCAGATTCTGATTAATATCACGAACGTTATTACTTGCCAACGTCAAATGAGTGTCATCTGCATACATACGTGCATGGGAGTGTTTGAGACAATTAGGCAAGTCATTTATATAAATCAAAAATAGTAATGGCCCTAAGATAGTCCCCTGCGGGATACCACAGGACAGTGAGCGGTTCGGTGATAAAAAACCGTTCACGAAGCATTTTTGGTTACGATCACTTAGGTAAGATCTAAACCATTCACTTCCTATACCATATGCATCAATTTCGATAAAAGAATTGCATGATCTACGGTGTCAAACGCTTTTTTAAGGTCTAAGAAAACTACTGCGTTTACGTCGCCGTGATCGATGTTAGTAGTAATACCCCCCACTATAGACCACAAAGGGATGCCGCCTCATTAAATATTCAATTTTTAATTATTCATTCTCATGCTCCTTTGCGACCCTCTAACCCTAATCTCGTTACGTCATTATGTCTCGTGCTCCTATATGACCCCCTAACCCTAATCTCACTCAACCCCCCGTTATTCACTACGTCATTTCCGATTGGTCTCCGACTGTTGCGTACGGTAAACGTTTGACAAGATGGATATTATTTACGATGAGTTAAAGTAAAATAACATTGATATCGACAGAGCCACTTTGTCGTTTCACCTTAGCTCTTGTTTAGAAGAACATCGAGTACTATTCGACGGTATCAGTGGCCAAATACCAAGAATATGTCTTCAATACGTTTACCGTACGCAACAGTCGGAGACCAATCGAAAATGACGTAGTGAATAACGGGGGGTTGAGTGAGATTAGGGTTAGGGGGTCATATAGGAGCACGAGACATAATGACGTAACGAGATTAGGGTTAGAGGGTCGCAAAGGAGCATGAGAATGAATAATTAAAAATTGAATATTGCCAAAATCTTGTCTCTCTCCGTGCCAGAAAGGAATATCAAGTTTATAGACTCGTTATGTTTTATTCCAATGCGTTTGGCCAACTTCCCAAAAACGTTTGGTATAACCGAACTCCAGAAAGGCTACTTTCCACATTTTTTTAACCGCGCTGAGAACCAAGACTATGTTGGACCCCTTCCTGAAGCCAAATTCTACGATCCTGATGGTATGAGTCCCGGTGATCGAGAGAAGTTTTACGTGTGGTACAACGAGCTTCAGAATCAAGAGTATGTCTTCGACTTTCAAGCCGAAATTCTGAGCTGCTGCCAGTCGGATGTTAACATCCTTCGTCGCTGTTGCCTTGAATTCCGTGAGTTGTTTCGGGAAGTGACTGATGTTGACCCTTTGGCCTCTTGCCTCACTATCGCCTCCGCTTGCAATCATGTTTTTCGCAAAACGTTCCTACAGGAAAACACTATCGCCGTTATTCCACCCTGTGGTTACACACCTGAGAATAAGCAGTCGGTGATTGCACTGAAGATGTTGGCTTATATCGCCCAGCGTGACAATATCGCCATTCGACACGCTCGCAATCATGGAGAACAACGCATCGGAAAATACCTCGTAGACGGGTACAACACCGAGATGAACACAGTGTGGGAGGTGCAAGGCTGTCTGTGGCATGGTTGTACCAAATGTTATGCCAGGGATACCATCAATCCTGTCAACGAGTTAACCATGCATGAACTTCATCAAAGAACCCTGGAAAAAGTTCAGTTCTTAACGGACAATGGGTACAACGTCGTTGAGATATGGACTTGCGACATCGACCGTCAGCTCGCTGCAGACCCTGATATGAAAAGGTTCTTCGACGACTTCGAGATCTCCGAGCCCCTACAGCCAAGAGAAGGTTTCTTCGGTGGGAGAACGAACGCGACTCGTCTCTTCTACGAAGCCCAGCCCAACGAGAAAGTCCACTTCGTGGATTTTTGCAGTTTGTACCCGTGGTGCAACAAGTACGGTGGATATCCCATTGGCCATCCCGAAATCATCACCGAAAATTTCAAACCGGTCAGTGAATACTTTGGTTTAGTGAAATGCTCTGTCCTTCCTCCTCGTAGTCTTTACCATCCTGTCCTTCCTTACCGCACCCAAGGAAAACTCATGTTCCCGTTATGTCGCACCTGTGCTGATACCCTTCAACAAGAACCATGTCGCCATTCCGACATCGACCGAGTTGTCCATGGAACCTGGGTCACCCTGGAGCTGCAAAAAGCATTGGAAAAGGGATATCGTCTGGTCAAAGTCGATGAAGTCTGGCATTTCCACGAGCACACTGATGGTCTCTTCAAAGACTACGTGGACACGTTCCTCAAAATCAAACAAGAGGTAAGATGTTAATATTGTTTTTCACGTGTTACTTATCAATTATGACTTATTATCCTTATTCTTCTTCAGGCGAGTGGTTTTCCTGCAGACTGCGACACCGCCGAGAAGAAGGCCCAGTATATCGCTGATTATGCTGCCAACGAAGGTATTCAGATGGATCCGAATCAGATTGTCAAGAATCCTGGTCTGAGGGCGCTGGCAAAGCTGATGTTGAATTCTTTTTGGGGTAAGTCGAACAAAACACATATTAAATGTGAATGGAGGGGTGAGTGGAGGGCCTGGGGGAGACGTAATGCAGTTGTTTACACAGAGGTTAATGTTTTTCTTTTTTTGTTTTTATATTACTATAGGTAAATTTGCACAGCGTCCCAACATGACCCAGGTCAAGATCATCTCAGATCCAGCCGAATACTTCGACCTGCTATCCAGCGACAAAATCACCGTGACAGACGCCAACTTCATCAACGACGAACTGATTGAGGTCCACTTCGAGAACGTCGACGAGTTTGTTGAAGCCAGTGGGAAGACTAACGTTGTCATCGCTGCGTTCACGACAGCCCACGCCCGTCTCAAGCTCTATGGTGTCCTGGAACAGTTGGATCGCCGAGTCTTGTATTTTGATACAGACTCTGTGATCTACGTGTCGAAGGAAGGTGAATGGGAACCGCCGACCGGATCCTACCTTGGTGAGCTCACTGACGAACTGGACGGCAATCACATCACCACATTTGTGTCCGGCGGGCCCAAAAATTACGCGTATGAGACGAACTCGGGTAAAACGGTGTGCAAAGTGCGAGGGATCACTCTCAATTACAGAACTGTACAGAAAGTTAATTTTAATGTCATGTGTGATATGGTGTACCTTAATGTTATGTGTGATGTGGTAGATCCGTTGTCTGTAAATATTCCGTATAAAATAGTGCGTGAAAGAAAAGAAAAGAGTGTGTCAACCAGGGGGGAAACTAAAGATTATAGAGTTGTATATAATAAACGTGTGATAGTTGATAATTTTGATACTTTACCTTATGGATTTTAACTTTGTGTGTTTGTAAATAATTTTAAAAATTTTGTGTGTATTTGTAAATAAATCTTTTATTAATACTATCTATTGTCAATTTTCTGGCGTGGCGGTTTAAGGGCTTAATGAGGGTCTTTTAGAACACAGGGTTAGGGGTGGGGGTGGAGGGTCAGAGGGGATAGCGAGTGTATTCAAGCGATAGGGCCACAGGGCCTCGAAAAAGGCCCCCAGGGCCATATAAAGTATTTATTTTTGAGTACCATTTGAAATCGTTCATTTGTTATCATGCCTCGAAGGCGTAAGGATTGTCCTGTCTGTGGCAAGCAAGGTTTATTAAGATTAGCAAATCATTTATCCAATGTTCATCAACTCTCTTCAAAAGATAGGCAACCGTATTTGATTCGAGCTAAAGCTTCTCCTATAGATTTAGAAACTTTGTTAAACGAATTACACAGACTTATTCGAAATACTAAGTACACAAAACGAGTACAATGTACGAAGCGGCCAAAATGGTATAAATAAGATTTCACAAGCGTTCTGTTCAGTTTGACTATGTACTTCATACAGTTAACACATCCGTTTGGGCTCATGGTCTCTGGGGGGACCAAGACGGGGAAGACATCCTTTGTGAAACAATTGTTAGCCAACGTTCAAATCATGATAGATCCCGTTCCAGAAAATATCATGTATTTCTACTCGGAATATCAAGATGCGTTTGCTGAAATAGAAACCCTAATTCCAGGGATTCAGTTTGTCCAAGGTTTGCCTCAATCGATGTTGGATAGCATTAACCCCAAAACAAGAAATCTATTTATAATTGATGATATGATGGGAGAGAAAGACGCAGAAATCGCTAAACTATTTACGAAAAAATCGCACCATGGGAATCTAAGTGTAATCTATATTGTACAGAATCTGTTTCACCAAAGTAAAGATCATCGGACCATTTCCCTGAACGCCAGTTATCTCGTGTTAACCAAAAATGTTCGAGATGCAAGTCAAGTGACTCATCTGGCTAAGCAACTGTATCCTAGCAACACCAAATTTTTTCAGCAAGCCTATCAGATGGCGACCAGAGAGCCGTATTCCTACTTGTTTGTCGATCTCACGCCGACCTGTCCCGACGAAATCCGAGTAAGATCCGGGATCTTTCCGACTGACACCCACTACGTGTACCAGCCCAGAGTATAAAAGGGGCTGTTCAGTGACAATGCGATCATTTGACCATGTCTGCTTGTATAAGAAGGAACTGCGATGTTTTAAAAGTATTGGCAAAGTGTAATCCTCAACTGCGAAACGCAATTATAAAAGCTGCCGACGACGATATATTAGAAGCCATTAGACAGTGTCTTTTGAACGTGTGGTGTGAAACAATTAAGATTACTCCGAAAACAGCAAGGAAACTAGCCCCTTATAACGATCATATCAAGTTTGTTGCTGATAAACGCCATCCAGTAGCAAAAAGAAAGAAAGTCATTCTACAAGAAGGTGAAGGTTTTCTACCGTTTCTCTTAGCCCCTGTACTTGAACAACTGGCGAGTTTTTTAACCAAATAATGGAACACGTCAGGAGATTGGTGTTAGTTCCAGAACATATGACAGACCGAAAGAAACCCTTGGTCACTCCTTTAACAGCGCAGGTGAATGAACTAGATTCAGAAATGCAAAATCTTCTTAAACGTCAAGATATAACACAAGACGAGAAAGTGAAAATGTACGATCAGTCGCTTCAACGCTACCTGAATTATTACGATAAACGCATGAGTAGACCCGTACGTGTAAACGTCGTATCGACGCCCATAGCTGACGACGATAAACCTGAAGAGACAGTAAATACAGAGGAGATTGCTGCACCCTCTGACTTGCCTGGAGAGATAGAAACTGACATTTTAGAAAGTGTACCTGTAACAATGAAATCAAGAGCTCGACAGTTGGTTAAGAAACTTAAAGCGAATAAAGACCTCATAGGATGGACTGACCAAGGACAAATGGTGTTTAAAGGACGACCAATTCCGGGTACAAATGTTGTTGACTTGGTCAACGATTCTCTACGTCAACGAAAGAATTTCAACCCTGCCGGATGGCAGCTTTTCGCAAAAGCATTAGGAAACATGAATGTTCCCGAAGGCATTATCAGAAATGAAAATCGTTTAAGCATGGTACGAGAATATAAGACTAAAGATATTTCAGACACCTCCCCACCCCTGACGTCATCTCCCGCAACATCAAAAAAGAACAAAGGAAAAACAGAAACGAAGAGACAAAAACTTACATCCATATAAATGGGTTAAATAAATTTATTCCTTGTAAAACTTTTGATATTACAATAAAGAATTGTTTACAACATTACTTGTCTTGTATTTATTACACACAATAATATTTACGCATAAAGTCACGAACTAGCATGTCATTCCATTCTTTATTATTAGTAAACATGCCAACAATTGTTGACATGGCTATATTTCTACATCGATGTAAAGCATAAAATAAACAATATTGTCCACACACGCGAGACCCTAATGACTGTAAAGTCTGTTCATTCCAGGTAAAACTGATAGTATGATCTCGTAAAAACGTTTCAAAAGTTTTGCTATAAAATCCGGGTCCTTGTCCGTACGAGTCCAAAAATTCCCCTTGTCCATCTGAAGTGAGATAAATTGCTACCCAATGCGTACCAGGTCCATTACTAGAATCCACATTCAGAATAAAACCTCTAGGTCTTTTCGGTATCTGACTTGGTAGACGATCGGATGGTAACACGTCTTTAAATACGGTCTTGGTAAATGGATCACTTTTCAGGACGTTTAGGATTTGTAGAGTGTTCATCTTAACTGCTAAAGTCGCACAGAACGTTGCGGTTGGCGTCAATTTCGATAAGACTTTGAAATTCTCCAAGCACCACGATATTTATAGCTGCTGTCAGAGCCGTTCCAAATTGACATTCTATCGATACGTTTCCGTTTTTAATCGGTTGAATATGATCACTCAGGCACAGATCAGCTGTCAGATCAAACACGAATAAAGTGTACCCATTGGCATACTCATCTCGTGTAATACCATTGCCATCATTTTGAAATAACTTGTTAGTACCAGCATACAAGGTTTGGAAAGCGGACACGTAGTTACTTCCTCTCGCAGCAGCAAATTTCAGTTGTAGGGGTTTTCCAGGCAAATGTTCTCCATTTACCGTTAGACCAAGAGAAGTGATGTCGTAGTTTTTGAAATTGAAAGGATTTTTAGTATAGGTACCATTATAAGCATCTGCATCCACCATTCCGATAACCACTCGATTAGGTATAGGGCCTTGAAATATATTTGGTTGATTGCCTGACATATTTCCTCTCGGTACAGAAACCACTTTACAACTGACACGATTGATAGGGTACTATCCGTGACACGTTGAAGGGCATTGGTATGAGCCATCATAACGGTAGAAGAGACGTTGACACGTCGAACGCGAAATACACATTCTTCCAAAACCACTTTAAAATCAGGATGATCTGCTGACGATACCAGTGAAAATGGGTTTCTCGAACGCACTAGCTTGAGTTTGATTGGTACAGCACCAAGAATATAACGGTCTTGTGCAAACAAGTCGGAATGGATTCTTCCTTCCATAGCCACAGACTTACTTTGGCTTGCATGAGCGTACCGCAGTTTCAAACCCTTGTTTGCATCGGCATCTCCTGCTACAGGGTTGACGATATCCATTCGACCAGCCTGATCTTTATAGAACAGCGCTGAGGTTAGATGAGATGATTTTGCGTCTTTGCTAAAATTCAGTACAGTTTCCATATACGATCGGTAGGGATAAGCAGTGCTAGACGGTGTGACAAGCTTGTTGTTCAGGTAAACTTCTACTTGAGAAAATAGAGCATGCATCCACAGATTTACAGGCCCGACTTGAACATCTTCATCGAGATCAGATCCATCATTGTTGGTTATTTTTGCTTTTACGTGTAGGTAACTGTTTGCTAAATCGGTATACACATCAGAATTTGCAGCACACAGAAACTCGATGGTGTCTGAAGCTCCAATACTCGAAACTGGATCTATATCTTCCCAAAATCCTTTATTCATTTCTACTTGAGTAGCAGGCATTACAAATAAATCTAATTCTGATTTTCCACACCCACACGAATCTTTATGTAGGGCACTAAAAGCTTGACTCATGATTTATATTTTATAAACGGTCCAATCTTTGCTTCTGTAGGTTCAGATGTTTTCTTCTTCACAGTTTGCGAACGACTGGTGGTTTTACGTCTTGTGTTGGCTTTTATAGGAGAATTCACCCGTTTGCGTTTACGACCGGCTCCTGATTGGTTCGTCACCTGACGGACCCCTTTTTGAGCAAGATCTTTCACGGCTTCAGAACCACGCCCTTTTATCGCTTGCTTTACATTCTTCCCTGCCAGAACATCTTGACCAACGTCTTTTACAGCTTGCAGAGCTCTTCTTCCAATAGCTTTAGCTTCTTGTTTTACCAGAGGTATTGCAAAGCGTGCAATACTTTTAAAAAAACTTCCAATGCCATAACCTTTCTGAATACGTGCACCTTGGAAACCAGGTAGACTTCCACCTTGTTGTCTTCTCAAATAATGTTGTTGAAATTGCTTTACGTCTGGAATAATTGTATGTCTCATTTTTAAATGAAATACGAAGATCTCCGCTGTCTAAAGTGAAGTGTCACGATCGACTTCCCGAAGCCAAATGATACGTTTTCGTTTTTGTCGTCCTTTATATTCACTTCAATTGTTTCGAAGGACTTTACCTTGACAGGAATATATTGTAGGTTACGGAGACTGACGTTCACGTTTTCTCCATAAACTCCTTGAGTATTGACAATTCTGAGTAGAGGCACTTTGACATCACCGACAAACTGTGCATCCACGATATCGGTATATACATACATGGCTGAAAATCCCGCGTTAACGTCTGCTACGTAAGGGCTTAGGGTTTTTTTCTTAATTACGGTGTCTTGTTGAAACCCTAAGGTTGTAGCAATATCACCAGATATACACACGAGTGAACCTTTAGACACATCAATCATGACTTTGTGTTTACTTGCAATGTAAGAAAATTTTATCTTGGTTCGTGCCTCTTTTGTCATGCTACGGTTTAAAGCCCCTACGAGATCAGCAATGGTGTTATAGTAACCATCTGGGATAAGAGCCGTATCGTCATATTTCGTTCCAACGTTATAGAGAAACGTTTGTTGATTACCTTTTCGAATCGTGCTCCATGTATGGGGATAATATAACTCTGACAAAGCTACTTCCCAGTCGCCTGTCAGTTGTATAGTTTCAGCAAGTTTCACTTTAAAATTTGCTACAGTATTATCTGGAAAATATTCCATAGAGCTATTGCTTGGAAGCGTTAAATAAAACTGTGTTGCCATGTCGAAGAACAATACGCAAATGAACACACATTGTAAGGTACACACATTTTTATTTCGTTATATCTTTTACATTATCGGCTGGTATCCAAGAATTAAAATCTTCAGGATAGCCTAACCATTTTACAAGATACTCTTTACGTTTACCACGCATGCGTGATGTAATTACTCTTTCTATTCTATAAAAGTCACTATCTGTCTTTGTAACTCTTTGCAATTCCTGTTCGTAAAATGTTCCTTGTAACTCTTCTCCGTGATAATCAGCAATCTTGTACACTGGCGGTCGTCGGGGTACTCGCTTCGTGATGGTGAACACCTCTTCGGTCCAGTTAGGTAAGTAGCCTTTCTTGAATGTACGTCTTGCTTTGCTAATCCGGACTTGGTCACCAGTGTTAAATTTATATTTGATGGGTTTGCTGGACTCATCACCATACAGTTTTTGCCATACAATACTCTCGTTTTCTCGATTGACATCTACCGGTCTCATCCCAATACTACGGTGTCTCGAATGGTTGTAGAAATACACTAATTTTTGTAGTACATCGGTATATTTCAGCGTATTCTTTGCTGTAAAATATTTCCACATTTTCCCCTTTAACGTTCGGTTAAATCGTTCAACGATGGATGCCTTGGTATCGTTGTGTGTTGTAAAAAATCGAATATGTTTGTCCTTCAATAATTTTTGAAAGCGTTTGTTGGTAAATTCAGTTCCTTTATCGGTATGAAGTGTTTCGGGCTTCCTTCCTTTCTTTAGTATCTTTTCAAAGGCTTTAACCAAACTCCCTGCAGTCTTTGTTTTTAATGGTTCCACCCACGCAAATTTGGACAGTACATCAATAACAGTTAAAACGTATTTATAACCCTTATTTGTTTTACTAAGCGAATCCATAATTACTAGATCGGCCTCCCACTCCTCGTCCATCGCTCCAACAATAACACGATTTCGCTTAAAATTATGTCGTACAGGTTTATGCAAAGTATAAGTATCTTGCTGTCTAAGCCATGTTTTTATCTTGTTTCGGGATATCTGAAATTTACCATCACTTTTTACGACACGGTATAAGGCATCTACGCCGCCAAAACTTGCCGGACTTTTTGGGTTGTAATACAGGTCGTGAAGGAACTGTTCCGCCATCTAATTCGGATGCTTGTATCACAATTTTCCCCCCACAGCACGCTGATATACAGCGAATCTTTCGAAAAATATTACGAAGGGCTATTTGTGGTAAACCTCCACAGCAAGTCATGTTCACGCGACAAAGGTTAGAGGTAAATGAGTAAAGAAAAGTCAACGACACGATATATAAATGCAAAACATATTTATTACATATTAAATTAGAATACAAAATTATATAAGTTCAACAAATGTTCAGATTTCCCAAGTCTGTAGTCAATTCGTTTACCGACTTTTGAAAAAGGTACTCTTCGTAGGCTTTTTTATGATCAGTTTCGTGGCTCGTGAATGTCTCTCCAGTCTTTCTGACTGTATATCGGTAGGATGGTGGCATACTGAACAGAACAGTGGAAAGGGGTTCAAGGGGATCTTCTTCTGGTTTCCATTCGAAAAAGTCACAGCAGTCCTGTCTTTCGTTAGGACACGAGTAAAACAGACGACCTTGGTTATCACCTTCTTTCTTGACTTTTAGGATACGGCAAACCATTCCATGTTTACACAACGGTTTTGGACCCTCGAAGACATCTCCCCATTGCCAAAACGAGCAGGGATTCTCTCGCTCAGAGCAGACAAAGTAAGGTCTCCCGTAACTTTCTTTCATTTTGTCTTTAACCATTCGCAGTGTCGCCAATTTCTGATGAGTAGGACACACTGGATGTATACAGCCACTTCTTCGAAAACTATCTACGGCTTTGCCAAACATGTAACAATCTTCTTCAGGGCAGAAAAACTGACAGCTAGGCTTTTGTCCACAGAACCAGAATAAGCCATTCTTGGTCGTTGAGTTAGATGCAAGTTTACCGTGTAGACACTCCATTACGACGATCTTACTCTGACGACAAACAGTAAGTGAATGATACACTAAACGAAGGGACGCTGTTCAACTCTCTATGGTTACACACATATTAATTAGTTTTCTTTGTCCAAGCTCTGACGTCGCCCAGACTTGCCCAGACTCGTTCTTTTGTCTACATTACTAATGAGTTTTTAATGAGGTTTTACACATGGCAGTATGCAAATATCAGTCTTAGCAACACTTGCAATATGCTTGACAACGTTAATAAAATAGTCGAGTCAGCCGTTTAAACCAAGAGAGTTTTATTTCATATGTTGTCAAGTCAATACATCTCAAATCGTCGATCGTTCTTCTTACGGCTTCTCGAATTGATTCTTCATCCAAGGATTCGTTTACTCTATACACCAGGGTTAGATATGCGATAATTCGACCGAAATTGTTAGGGGTCATCTCTTCATAAACGTGTTGAAGACATATTCTTGGTATTTGGCCACTGATACCGTCGAATAGTACTCGATGTTCTTCTAAACAAGAGCTAAGGTGAAACGACAAAGTGTCTCTGTCGATATCAATGTTATTTTTCTTTAACTCATCGTAAATAATATCCATCTTGTCAAACGTTTACCGTACGCAACAGTCGGAGACCAATCGGAAATGACGTAGTGAATAACGGGGGGTTGAGTGAGATTAGGGTTAGGGGGTCATATAGGAGCACGAGACATAATGACGTAACGAGATTAGGGTTAGAGGGTCGCAAAGGAGCATGAGAATGAATAATTAAAAATTGAATATTTAATGAGGCGGCATCCCTTTGTGGTCTATAGTGGGGGGTATTACTACTCATGTTGTACGCCCAATCGTTTGTGGCTTCGAGAAGAGCAGTAACTGTGGAATGTAAGCTTCGGAATCCTGACTGACTAGTTGAAAGCAATTTGTTATCCGTAAGAAAAACATTAACTTGATCGTAAATAATCCTCTCAAAAACTTTGACCACAATAGGAATAATAGAGATGGGACGATAGTTATTGAGATCCTCACGTTTCCCTTGTTTAAATAATGGTATAACCTTTGAACATTTCCAATCGTCAGGGAATATACCCATGATAATGGGACGATCAAAAATTATACTTAGGGAATCTGAAATCAAATCAGGACATTCACGAAGAAGCCTACAATCTTGGACAATAATGTTGTAACACCCCCTCCCCCCGATTCAATGTTGACCGAAATGAAACAATGTTGGAATGGAGTTTCATATAACAACATTGAATCGGGGGGAGGGGTTGACTGTTACAACTATTATTGTCCAAGATTGTCTAAGACCCAATTTTCCTAATTTTGATAAAACAACTAGTTTTTTTATGTTACGGTAGTGATACAGCATCAAAAGATTAGTTTGCATCAAATTTTCAATATCGAGAATTAAATACCCTCCGTAGTTTGGACATCCAAATTATAAATAACATAATCTCTTCCATGGGCAAAAGAATAACAAATGTTAAGGAAAGGAAAGGCCAGAGATTGAAGTATTGACATGTAGAGTAACATTAAGACGATTGGACATTAAAATATATCTTAAAATTATGTCGGTATTCATTGTGTTTTTATAATTTATATAATAAATAGTTATCTGAACCATCCACCAACGGTCTACCACGGTCTACCACGGTCTACCACTACAATATAACAGAATTAATATACATGTAAATCCCTTTGAAACTCATGGTAGACCGTGGTAGACCGTGGTAGACCGTTGCATAAGGCGGTATATAGTTGCGCAAGGGAAATTAAACCAACTGCTTATGAATAAATGTGGCTTTACAAGCATTCTATAAAAGAGGCATAAGCTTTACACTTATTTATTGAATGATTTCAACCTCTTCGAGATTTCGCTTCGTCTAAAACGCGTGCGGCAATACGATAATTTCTCAAATTTCAACGACAAGGTAGCGGCGGGTCTTCTTAGTTTTTGAAGCTATTAATCTTAATATAAAAATAATTATATTCCCATTAACAATTCATTGATAGTATTAGCCAGGGAAATCATTTTTAAACTTAAATAAAACGTTCTATTATGAAATGAAATACACCGTACGTGCTTATTTTTCCCCAATCATCACAATGTCAGATATAGATTCAGTTAAAGCGGACTCGGATATCAATCACCCAACGGCTGAAATATGAGCGTCATATCTAAACAATAGTAATATTATTAATACATCTCTCTTTCAACACTTTCTCTCGCAATACTAGTGACGTAGATATTATTGAGTGACAAAGAAAGGGCTTCAGGCAGAGAAATATGGCGGAGAAGCGTGCGCAGTAGAGCGCAATCTATACATTTTTAAATGCAAATATCTCTCTACTAATTGCACGAAACAGTCTCAAACTTCACCATTGTTTATTGACTTTAATTTACAAATAGAAATCATATTTTAGCTGCATTTTATACAATATTAAGAAAAATCAGTCAAGGACAATCTTGGACAATAATGTTGTAACACCCCCTCCCCCCGATTCAATGTTGACCGAAATGAAACAATGTTGGAATGGAGTTTCATATAACAACATTGAATCGGGGGGAGGGGTTGACTGTTACAACTATTATTGTCCAAGATTGTAGCTGAAATTTTATCCAAACCAGTTGCTTTAGATTTACTAAGTTTGGATAGAAGAGAAAAGACTACAGACGAACTTGTTGTCTTCAGTTGAAAACTAGCTCCACTTTCGTTACATGAAAGGTAATCTAAATGAGAACGACTGTTTTCGTTACAAGGTATTTTGTCGGCAAGTTTTGGCCCAATATCAGCGAAATGATCATTAAACGCATCGGATAATTTTTGAGAGCCGCTTATAGAACAGCCGTTCAATTCAATTTCCTTTACGTGCGAGCTATGTTGTTTTCTTGAAGTTAGTTCGTTAATTATATCCAAGTCTTTTTCGAATTGCTTTTATTTTCGTGAAAGGCGTTCGTGTAATACATTTCTTTGGCATGTTTGATTTCGGTATTTACATTATTACGAGTTCTCTTAAAAGCGTGCCAATCAGATGAATCATTAGAGCTAATCGCTTTTATCTTCAGAATATCTCGATAATCATGCATTGTTTTAAATAAGGCGTAATCCAGGGCGATTTAGTAGCCCTAATACGCTTTGTACACAGAGGTGCATGCCTTTCAACAACACTATTAAATGTATTTTTCCAAGCATGCCACATATCATTTGGGTTATCATGTGCCTTAATTTCATCCCAATTCTGCAGCCAGATATCGTTTCTGAAACGTGCAGAATTAAAATTCTTAAACCTTCTATAGGTCACAGTAGAGTGGCCCTTAGTAAATAAGCCAGTTGAAAGTTTACGAAAAGCATAGATTAGGCTATGATCACTGATGCTGATATGAGAGACACCAGAGCAAACAATCCTATCAGGCCAATTAGTAAATATCAAGTCAATTAATGTTGAGGATGACTTGGTTATGCGAGTTGGTTCGCTTATTAACTGTTGTAAGCCAAAAAGAGCAGTGATGCTAGTCAAGATGGTTGAATTATGTTCCAAAACGGGTGACCCGGGATTACAGTTCAGGTCACCCATTAAGTAATATTCAACATTTTCCGCATCGAGTCTACCTACTAGGGTTTCAAAATAGTTGAATTTGTCGACGGGTGAATCTGGAGGTCTATACCAAGTTGTAACGAGAAAAGGCTTGGATCTAGGTTTACGAATTTCGATCACTGATCTCAAATAATAGACTCATTATACTGGATAGAGCATCCGGTGCTCGCTGTGAAGTCGGAATAAATTAGCGGCGGCCATTTCAGGTGGGACCCACTTGGT
This sequence comes from Corallium rubrum, assembly GCA_964035015.1. Taxonomy (NCBI): domain Eukaryota; kingdom Metazoa; phylum Cnidaria; class Anthozoa; order Scleralcyonacea; family Coralliidae; genus Corallium; species Corallium rubrum. The sequence continues at coordinate 13,873,526 of OZ036006.1, read as the reverse complement.
TTTCATACAGCCACTTTTAAGTTCTCCCATAGCGACAGATACATGTCACAAAAATTTAGCTGATTTTCATTAAAAATCCGATCGTATAAAGCGAAAACCAGAGACGAAAACTATGATTCAGCAATATTGTGGGTCCCACCGGATATGGCCGCCGCGAGAGTTTTAGCCTCAATTTCGACTTCAATTTTTGCCACGCGCGAAACAATTGATGCTCTATCCAGTATAATGAGTCTATTATTTGAGATCAGTGATTTCGATACATAAATTTTCTAATTGATCAAATGACATATCGAAACGTGGTAGAAAATTGATATTGCATCGAACATAAAAACATACACCACCCCCAAATCTGCCATTGACGCTTCTGTCGCGTCGTACAATTTCATAACCAGATATATGAACTTCGTTGTCATTTATAGTAGAATCAAGCCTTGTCTCGTTAATTGCCAAAACATCGATTGAATGATCAACAAGTAAAACTCTAAGCTCGTCGATATGCTTTATTAGACTGGTAACATTAAGTGACGCTAGTTTGAAGCCCCGCATAATAGGTATTGTTGGGGCTGACTGATTGGCAGAACTGTTTGGTTGATTATCGGAGCCTATAACAGATTCACCCGGTAAGGCACTATGTCAATTTAAAATATTATTAGCAAATTCTCTAAAATTGTCTTGAAGAATTGAACTGCCAATACTGTTCAGATGAAGGCCCCTAGAGTTTAAATGCGAACTATTAATGTTAGCCCCTCCACTTAAGCTTAGAATCTTCGATAGAGAAATAGTTATAAGCCATACTATTGCTGTACAAATTTATAATATTATATAGAGTTATAGTATATTTCAGGAGCTCTAGAAGACACGTCTGCTCACACCTGTACCTCGCGTTAAAATATATTAAAAGCGTATTAAATTCGTTGGCGTGAAAGTCATGTACTGTACATCTACTGTACATCATGCGTCAACATGGTCTAACGCGGTACACGTAAGTTACAATTTTGGACTATTATATTTGACATTTGAAGCAAGTTCGACGACTTCTAAAACGCTCCAGTACTGTTAAAACGATTGTGGTTTCTATATTACTGATTCGTTTGAGAAGCTATACTTGGCTATCGCTTCGTTTTTCAACACACGTCTCGGTGTTTTCAGATCAGGTAATAAACGTCTTAACCAGTGATGTTTTCCAAATTTTAGAAGTGGGGGAACGCTCACTAAAGTCAAATGGGCGTGGCCACTGGTCGTAAAAATAAATGGGCCGGCGTGGCTCCTGTCGTGAAAGTTAATGAGTGTTTGAAAGGACTACTAAAAGCCTGGCTCAGGCTCTCTGGTTGGCTAACTTGGTTAAACAGATCCGTAGCGAGAGGTCAAGTGCAGGGGGTGAGCACCGAAGGCGCGAGAAACATCTACGGGGATCCGGGGGCATGCTTCCCCGGAAAATTTTGAAATCTAAAGTCCCTGAAGTGACATTTCCTGCATTTTTGGGGGAGATTTTACAGAATTCTGAAGATTATAAAACGTCATATAAAATACACAAAAGACAACACATTTCAGGACTTTAAATACATATATTATAGACATTTTAGAATATTTGGGTTCTTCTATATTTCTACTTTGAAAATCTAAAGAACTGTAGACGAATTCTCTTAAAATGATATGCTGTTGTGCTTTTTGAACACGTGTAAATACACATAGCATCAGTCAGTAATGTATTGTTCGAGTGTTTATTCACCACCTAATTCATTTCACCTCATTTATGGAAAGTTTATTATACTAGACTTCGAATAAGTGTTAAACGGAGGAAAACGGTGTTCCACTACGTTTAATTTTTGTTAGGGGGAACGGTGTTACCCCAACGTAATTTTTGTCAGGGGGAATGGCATTCCCCCCGACAAAAATTGTGGGGGAACGCCGTTCCCCCGCGTTCCCCCTGAAAAACTTCACTGGACTCTTAACGTATATTATCGATTAAAGTTTTTTTTCGTATGTACATGTTTTTGTTGTACAAGCTGTCGTAAGTTAAACTTAGAGAAAAAACTCTGAGCTCCATACGGGGTTCGAACCCACAACATTCCGAATGCCAGCCAGATGGTATCCCAAGGTTGTTTTCGATATTCATACGGCCGGGAACTAATCAAACCATATGTGTGTCACAAATAGTACTTGTTGGGCTACAAGTCGCATTGTGTCAGTTCATTTTCAGTAAATGATTTTTCTTTTGTATGTTAACATACAAAAAAAATATCATATATTACTTCGCAAACAATGTAATTTCCTATACTAATTCGATTCCCAAATGCATACCTAATTTTCAGGTTGTCTGCGCATCTTGTAAGTTCTGTGTGGATAAAGGTTTTATCTCGATCTTTACGCATTTCAGTAATCGTTTCCAAGAATCCATTACTGTTGTTACCAACTAATACGTCACCAACTTTAATGGATGTAAAATTTAGATAATGTATTGGAATGGCGATAAAAAGAGTATCGGCATTTTCGTTCTGGCCATAAATGGAATAATGGTGACCAACACACTTGTAAATAATTACATCTGAAGAAAATAAAATACAATCATTTTATTATAGACTCTATCAACACCGGGGAAAAATGTATGCGCATGCGTTAGTTACTAGTAGTTTCTCAAAAAGTCATTATTGCGGGAAATTGGAAAATAGTTTAAGTCACTTTTCAATCCAAATAAACTTGGCCCGTCGGACGAACCACAACATCGAGGTTTGGACGAATTTTAGTGTAATTTTTATTCTGTTCAGGTCTCAAACTTGTATCACTTCATAATTATTTCCTCTTTTACGGAAATGTTAAACAACCCCATTTTCCTATTTACTTTCTCAGCGTTATTTGACTAAGTTCATTTGTTTTAAAAAGTGTAATAAAATTTTGGCTTGATATTTAAATACACGATTGGCCATGTGTACCGAAATTTCTGCCGAGGTCTCTTTCTTCATCCTTTGATATACATATCAATGGAGATACATATGAACTGAAGTCAAACTAGATCGTATTAGAACTAATACGACCTTGGTTTGAAGTCAGTTTAGGTAGTATTAGTATAAGTTATAGCATGGTTTCGAGTGCAATTTGGAAAGAACACACATGAATGAGTTTTTTAAAGACTATCAAAATAGAGTCCGAAGGACGAGTGCTATTTGAAGTCTTTGAAAAACGTACGAGTGCGTGTTTTTTTCAGATTCTATGCGAAATCATGCTATTACTTATTAATAACATACATGAAAACGTTTTATTCAAATTACCTAACCTCGTCTAGTCTTCTTGTACACACTTTAATGCCAATATTCAGTCTGTTTTCATCGAAATGTTCTCCGACAACTCAATGTTTTGGTCGCCATATTGGAATTTTCTTGTGAAAACCCATCCTTCAAAATCCGCATAACTATTTCATTGGCTTTTCACGATAGTTTCCTATTGTTTATTAGCCAATCAAAATGCTTAATACTCATTGAAATTTGTACTGTATTTCATTTTCACCACTGTATTACACCTTTTCTGCATTACATTAAAGTTTCACTCCTCTCGACCAATCAGGATGCAGTAATTTTGTCATGTATATTATTAGGATAAATACATTTATTTAAGTGCTAAGTACTTCTCACACTGTTTGTCGCATACTAATCGTCATTTTAATTCATAGCTCTTGAAGTTTCTTTCTCGGTAAATTAATGGCCCGTTGTGGCCGTAAACTTCACTTGCGATGAAAAATTCTATATCACACTCGAGACAATTATTAACCATTATTTATCAGGCTCAACCTTATCGAATAATTTTTATTAACAATTATCAATAAATATTAGTCACTGTTATCTACACTGGTATAGCGTGTGCAACTTGCAGACCACCAACCACTATATTTATTTAGTATAATTTCAAACTGAAATGAATTCAAAGATTCCTGCTTCGTGATTTGTCCATTGACTTTAATAAAATAGTCACCGCCTTGCGCGGTGACAATTGCATCACAACAAATTGTTCTTCAAAAGCGGTATTGGAGAAGAGACTGGTACTTATTTCAAACTGCACCGATTTACACGTCTCAGTTTACGCTTGGAGTTTATTGACCTGTTCATTCCTATTTTTGAAAATGACGTCTGTAGTTTTTGAAACAAACAAAGGGGCATAAAAATGGGCCCGCAGTAATTGGCAAATATGCTGTTGCAGTTACCCTGTCACTTTTAGATACTTTTTATGTACTTTAAAATGTGATTACCTAATATATATGTGTATGTAAAAGCTAGTGACAAAGCTTAATAAATAAATAAATAAATAAATAAATAAATAAATAAATAAATACATAAATAAATAAATAAATAAATAAATAAATAAATAAATAAATAAATAAATAAATAAATAAATAAATAAATAAATAAATAAATAAATAAATAAACAAATAAATAAATAAATAAATAAATAAATAAATAAATAAATAAATAAATAAATAAATTAATTAATTAATTAATTAATTAATTAATTAATTAATTAATTAATTAATTAATTAATTAATTAATTAATTAATTAAAAAAACACGTTAATATACACGTGCGATTTTTATGCTAACTTCTGATTTAGATGTACGTTAAGGAAAAAAAATAGTCCGCGGATTGTGCCGTGGTTTCATCATAGTCAATCGAGATATGGTCTGGAAACTGAGCTAAAGTCTTTGGTCTATCTTTTTGTTTGCCTTTATGCATTTTTGTGCACGGTGCACGGTCACTGAACACATTGTATTTTAGTATAATGAACGAATTGTCCAATAGCAACGTTTCAGTTCAATCACTCAACCGTGCTATTTAAATATTAATAAACCTAAAACAAAGGATGTGCACGGTGTAAGGTGCGGTTCAACATAAAATCACAGCTCATTATAGGCGCTTTGAAGTTTGCCGAGTTTCCAGACCATTTCTCGATTGACTATGGTTTCATCTTCCTATCTTGCATGTCCGCCAGTGTTTTCTGCTCGTTCGTATTTACTTAACCTGCATCTAAACCAGAAAGTGGAATGCATCACTAAATTAGGATGTTGTTTACTAGTTTTTTAAATTATTCAATAACAAAGCCTGTGGCTTGCTAACATTGTCTGCGAATAAACCTAATAACCACTGTAGTAATGAAAGCTTGTTTAAAAGTTTTTGTTTCAACTTTACTGCTTTTTTATTGACCTCTGAAATTATACTAAAACAATTAGTCTGCTCAGTCTCTGTAACTATCGGTGTATTTACCTCGCCGGCTTATAGTTACTTGTTGTTTTAATATAATTTCAGACATCGAAGAAGAAACTTTAGAGTTGAAACAAAAACGTTTAAACAACTGCTTTTTCAACAGTGGTGTTTTCATGTTTCACATACGATATTAGCAAGCCACAGTCTTTGTCAGTGCATGAAATCATGAATAATTAAAAAAAAAAGGAAACAACTTGCTACTTTGGAACTGAACTTGTACATACATTCCAATATATGCTAAAAAGACTTTTATTCTGGTGTTTTGACTTCTGTGTGTTATGGATTTGTATGCACTTAATTCTTGTTCAATATGTTCTTCACTCCTGACGAGCTAGGTTTTCAAAAACATCGCTACGACCAAAACCTAACCAAAACTTTCTACAAAATACGACAAATTATAGAAAATACACTGCCACACATCTGCAAAGCTTTATCTTTTATGACATTTGATGTGTTCAGCATCCCAGTGATACATTTGTTCAGTATTTTGATGCTTTGTTTGTTTCATAAACTACAGACCTCATTTTGAAAAAAAAAATCAAACGTTCAATACATCAACAAATTCTTAAATCTCAAACTTCAAAATAGTGACAACTCGGAGGGGAGACTGAAACGAGTAAAGTCAGTGCAGTTTCGAATAAGTACCAGTCACTTCTCCAAAACTACTTTTGAAGAACAATTTGTTGTGTTGCAATAATCACGGCGCTGGGCGATGACTATACTAAAACTTGATAATTGTTTGTTATTTACCGTTTCCAATGGTATGAATCCTTGAACCACTTAATGAAACACCTCCAAGCAAAAAGTACGTCAACAAATCCTCTTCAGGAGAATCTTCCAATTCTTCTTGTACAGCAAGCTGTCTTAAAGGGACATTCTGACTGAAATCACTGTAAGATATCGCTTCATTTATAGAGGCCGGAGTGGCGTGTAATAATTGGTAATTTTCTGCAAATAATAAAAGGATAACTGAAATAAAAAAATTTAGGGCCACTCCGATTGACGAGGCTAACACCTCGTTTACATGGTACAAAAATATAAGGATGCAATAATAAAATAGAGAGATTTTGAGTGGTACGACAAAACGTTTCAGGGGATTCAGGGGTTTTAACTGAAAATACGTGAAATATCGTTTTAACAAAATTAGAATGTGAATTAGTGCAACTCACCTCCCCTCTCAGCTAAATCTACTTCTCCATCCAGTTCATATAAGCCAAGCACTAATAGTTATCTGGTTCAGACTTATTTTACTTACGTTAAAGTAGAGGGTGTTTACACTTGGAAATAAATTTGTTCAAAATGTCACAAACATGTCTTCCTACCAGTTAAATCATCAGTTCACCGATGTATTTAACTGGCTGTAAAACAATTATAAACTTGCCAAATAGTACAAAGTTGTAGTTTTAACATTTCATATTATTTGTATATATTGTACAATAAAAGCTGAATAAATAATGTTCTTACCAAAATTAGCGACTTTTGTAATCCTATGAAAAATTCCTTCAGCTTGTGAGCTTGAGATGATCTGTCCTTTTTTCCAGATTGAGGTACGGCTCTTTTTCAAAACGATAACTGATGCGTCTTCTGTTGCACATTTATAAAGTACTGCTTGATTTATCGTAACAACTTTGAGTTGTTTCGACACCACAATATTGTTGATACGCGACTTGTCGCTGTAGTCTTTAAGGACAAAGCCCTGAGGACAACGTGTTTCATTCCAGGTGCCGCAGAACGGTTTCGATGGGTGCGTCTGGTTTATAAAAGTAGAATACTTCTGGTTTTATGACATAATATCACAATAATTATTATTTAAATATGTAAAAGTTACAGAAATTTTTTGAAAAATTTTGAAATGGTGCTTCATTATTGCCGTTAAACCATTCATTTTTACTGTAATGAGTTCCAATCATTCCCTTATCAGTATGCGCGTGACGCGGGTTTGTAGGAAACGGTTTAACTTTTTCTGGGCGTCATACAACTCTTAAGTCATATGTATTCTATTCCGGCTACAGGACTTTACTAGTCACAAGGATACCTACCAACGGGAAAAGATTAACGACGGAGTAAATCGGCGGCAATCGTGAAACCCTGTTGTTTCCGTTAATATATACTATAACGCACAAAATTCCCGCACTTTGTGTTTAAAGTTTCAACGATTTGTTATATTCGTCTTTTTATATCTCTAGAGTCGGCATTACGTTTGAATCTGCATGACTTGGTTGGTTTTGCCTGCGTTTAAGACTTATTAAGTGGTAACTTTATAGAAACCTATAACATACAGATATATGGTACATGTGCTTAATTTGCGCCTAACGAATATGTAAACCCACCACAGTTTTTACTTCTCTGTATAGAGGACGCAAAAACAGCTAATAAGTTATGTTACAGTTTTCCCAATCAAATGCAATGATTTAGTACGGTGTTTTATAGTTATTAAATAATTAACCGAGTTGAAAGATCTTTTAAACAAACAACATCAGTTCAATCAGGCATGTTAAATAAAGGTAAAACAACTTCATGCTACCCAATTGAATTAATGAACTTATTAAAATTAAAGTGCATATGAACCCTCCACGGTTTTTAGTTCACTGTGTAGAGGACGCAAAAACATCTGGTAAGTTATTTTACAGTTATTTATTTGGTTCATTTGTTTCCGAGTTTTATCTCTTTGAGCATCCATATTTTAATGTAATAACCGCGTGCTACAGAGGCCTGGGAGTCAGATTGATTTCACGCAACAAAGAAAACAACTACGTTTTGCCGACAACGCTGTTAAAAACGTGCGTGTATTAAACCGCATAATTGCAATGTGGATCTCGAATGAGTGTGAAAAGATATCTTCTGGTTCTTCAAATACGATTGAAGAAAAATCTGGTGACATATGGCCAGAAATAAAGGACGTCAGGTCACCAAATTACGCCCACAAATTAGGAAATTTCAATAGTGTGGAATTAACATAATAATTCCACGCAATTGAAATTTGCTAATTTGTGCGCATAATTTGATGACATCCACCAGAATACCAAGACGAGTCAAATGACGAAGAAGGCGTCTTCATAGATGCCTATGCTTATGAATCATTTATAGCTGATGAAGAATGTTTTGGAAATGCAAAACACAAAAATAGTATCGCTCTTGTTACTATAAAGTTGGTGAACTGAAAACACCAAAATTACTGTTACCCACAGATGTGATATATGCTAACAATTTGACTTAACTTTCTGCGATCGCATCGAAGGCTTCGTTTTGTAGTAAGAATATCAAAGCCAAGCAAATCATACGAAGTAAAGGCATTTTAACAATAATTTAATACAAAGAACTAACGTTCCGTTGCAACACGCAGCATCGTCAGAGAATGAATAATAAATGCAGATGAAAAAAACTACAGGGGGTACTTTGTTGTTACAGTATGTCTCATGAATCTCATCCTTCCTTATAGCTACTTAGTACTTGAATAGTTGGTATACGTAGCTATAACACCAATTTCGTCCTGCTACAACTTTGGCGCTTTATACGACGATCTGTATTGGATTATCCGGCATAAAATGCTGAATTTCCTGTCGACGTCTGACTTGGATCTTCTCAGTGTCGCAAAGGCTACACACTTCTTCCATTCGTAACTGCCGAGTCATCGTTGCAGAATGGTATGCGATAGAGGGATAGTTTATTCTTCGAAATTGCGGAGTTGACGTCACATCAAGTAGTTACCAGTCCAAGTATCGACCTAATAGCGGCCATTTCTAGCGGTAAATTAAAAATAGGGCTTTTTTGGCAATGTTCAAAGAGTCACAATGGATGAACCAGGTTAAAATCTAATTCTAGTCAGAAATATTATTGCCCAGCATACTGCTTTAAACAAAACCATAACACAAAGTAATTATATATATATATATATATATATATATATATATATAAAGGCCGAAACGGTACCGTCTGTAGTTATATATATATATATATATATATATATATATATATATATATATATATATATATATATATATATATAATAGTTAAAGTAGTCGTTTACAATAGACGACAGAGTGCTCGATACTTTTGAAGGTAGAGCAAGATAGATTTTATTTAAAAAAATGAACGTTGCTACTCCGAGTTTCACGCGTTAAGCGATCATCAGGCAACTGAAAAAGTTTCACTATAACTTCTGTTTATATTGCGTGGCACGCGTGAGATCGCGGCACACGTGACATCGCCGCACGCGCGAGATTGCGTGGGATAAGTTCGAGAGATTGTTCCCGGATGTGCATCACTGTTCCTAGGGCGGCGGACGTTCCTAGCATAAAATTTATTTTCATGCCGGCATTTTGAAATTAGCTCCGATCGTTTGTTGAGCAGGTTCGCCTTATTAGCTTTCAGAATAACCAGCTTTTCTTCCAGGCACAGATTACAGCGCCTTGCTCCACTTGTGTAAGGGGCGGCGCGTTTTACAATAGACCAATTTACGTGGAACGGTTTCCTTTTTGATTTTAAGTTCCAAACGTACTTTGATAGTTCAGTTTCATTCTTGTATTTCTCGTCATGGAAAGATTTCTGGTGGTTGTTGAAGCGTTGCTTGAAGTTGTTGGCTGTCATTCCTATGTATTGTTTTGTTGTGTCTGTTTCATCGTTTGTTGTCGTGACATCAGCTTTGTAGATGACTCCTGCAACCATGCAGTTTCCTTTCAAGGGGCAGTCGGGTTTATTTCTGCAGCTGCAAGTTTGCTTGTTGTTGTTGTTGTTGTTGTTGTTGTTGTTGTTGTTGTTGTTGTTGTTGTTGTTGTTGTTGTTGTTGTTGTTGTTGTTGTTGTTGTTGTTGTTGTTGTTGTTGTTGTTGTTGTTGTTGTTGTTGTTGTTGTTGTTGTTGTTGTTGTTGTTGTTGTTGTTGTTGTTGTTGTTGTTGTTGTTGTTGTTGTTGTTGTTGTTGTTGTTGTTGTTGTTGTTGTTGTTGTTGTTGTTGTCGTTGTTGTTGTTGTTGTTGTTGTTGTTGTTGTTGTTGTTGTTGTTGTTGTTGTTACTGTTGTTTTCTTTCGATAGAATGCGGTGGTTGTGTTTGGAAATAGTGCTTTTGATGTTTTCCATGCAGCTGTAGCTTACTTTGATTGTGTTCCGGTTGAAGATTTTTTGGAGTTTTGTAGATTTGAAGTGGTGGTCGATCAGGTTGAGGAATTTACGTCCGATATTGGTCTTGACGTTCTTGGAGAATGGAGGGTTGAACCATATAACATTTCTTTTTCGCGTTCTTTGTGATGTCGATGGCTGCGTTGTGGTACTGTTTGGCGTGAAGTGAAGATTTGTGTTGAAGTGACTACGTTTGAGTGCGTCTTCGTAGAGAGGGGCTGCTGTATTGAAAGATGGTTCGTCGGATGAAAGTGATGAAATTCTTTTGTTGATGGAAATTGGAAGTTGTTTGATAATGGATGGTGGGTGGTTGGAGTGGCTGTCGATGTACAGTGGTTCGTCGTTTGGTTTCCTGTAAGGTTTGTGTTTGCCATTTCGTAAGTTGAGGGTGACATCAAGAAAATTGGTGGTTTTTTGGTTAAACTGAGCAGTGATCTTTAGGCCAAATTCTTCAAAAATCTTGGTCAGATCTTTCCTGGATTTATCTGCCAGTCTGCCGGTGGTGTTTTCAAGAAGCACTAACCCGTCGTCTCGGTAAAGACCCACGTTTCGTCTCCCGAATTTCTTTGTCAAACTTTCCAAAATAAACAGACCCACCAATTCGCATTACCAAGTTCACTTTTTGCGGGGTTAATGAGTCGGCAGGTCGGGTTGTTGTCAAAATTTTCCTTGTGGTCTTTTAAAGTTATAAAGGCCTGTTTCTTTGCCATCGTTTCAATGCGGTCGCTGATGAATAGTTTCTCTGTAATGTTGTTAAGGTCTTGGTCGATTTCTTCAAAAATTTTATCGTCGCCAATCTTGTATGTTTTCGTTATGGAATTTGTTAGTAGCTTTTTGTATTGTTTTGGATCAGTCTCGTAAATGTTTCTAGTCTTGTCAGCAAAAATGAAAATATTCGGCGACGATTTCAACTTCTTCATATCATTGGATAAATCATTCAAGAATTGGTCATTGGATTTCCGAAATTCTAAATTTTCGATCATGCGGATGGTATCTTCTTCAAATGCTTTCATCTCATTAACTTGCGGTGGACATTTCCTTGATTTTAATCCAAATTTTTGGTCGGCGTTGGTGGTGTTCTTATTAAAGATTTTTGAAGAATTTGGCCTAAAGATCACTGCTCAGTTTAACCAAAAAACCACCAATTTTCTTGATGTCACCCTCAACTTACGAAATGTAACACAAACCTTACAGGAAACCAAACGACGAACCACTGTACATCGACAGCCACTCCAACCACCCACCATCCATTATCAAACAACTTCCAATTTCCATCAACAAAAGAATTTCATCACTTTCATCCGACGAACCATCTTTCAATACAGCAGCCCCTCTCTACGAAGACGCACTCAAACGTAGTCACTTCAACACAAATCTTCACTTCACGCCAAACAGTACCACAACGCAGCCATCGACATCACAAAGAACGCGAAAAAGAAATGTTATATGGTTCAACCCTCCATTCTCCAAGAACGTCAAGACCAATATCGGACGTAAATTCCTCAACCTGATCGACCACCACTTCAAATCTACAAAACTCCAAAAAATCTTCAACCGGAACACAATCAAAGTAAGCTACAGCTGCATGGAAAACATCAAAAGCACTATTTCCAAACACAACCACCGCATTCTATCGAAAGAAAACAACAGTAACAACAACAACAACAACAACAACAACAACAACAACAACAACAACAACAACAACAACAACAACAACAACAACAACAACAACAACAACAACAACAACAACAACAACAACAGCAACAACAACAACAACAACAACAACAACAACAACAACAACAACAACAACAACAACAACAACAACAACAACAACAACAACAACAACAACAACAACAACAACAAGCAAACTTGCAGCTGCAGAAATAAACCGACTGCCCCTTGAAAGGAAACTGCATGGTTGCAGGAGTCATCTATATATATATATATATATATATATATATATATATATATATATATATATATTTAAACTCTCTCTTAACGTTAACATTAGATCTTTTAGAATTCGCCTTTACCGCGTGGTGTCTCTTCGCCAGTTTAACAATAAAATTGTCTGCGGTTTCACGGTTTCACCTTTCAGCTTTTCTGTTACTTTTCCAGTCACCTTGTTTGACACGTCATCACTTTCTATATATATATATATATATATATATATATATATATATATATATATATATATATATATATATATATATAATGCCTGACAGCTAAAACTTAGGGGGCGATTACATGGACCGGGCTGGCACGGTTAACCGGGCTAGCCCGCTTTATATATAAAACGCATGTTGTTTTAACATTTCGATTACATGGCAACCGGGCTAGCCCGGTTAACCGGGATGAAAGTGTCCATGTAATCGTTTTCTTCCCGGGAAGCCGGGCAGAAAAACTGTTGAACTCGGTTCGATACGCGTTTGTTTGCTTGACTGTGTGAATAAATAGTGCTGAAATAGAACATCAACGTTGTTTGTGTGTTTTGTGATCAAAGCGAAGATTTAATATATTAATTAGTCTTCCTGAAGACACTTTCCTGGGTTAGCCAAGACTTTAACATTAATTAACAATATTTTTATTAACGATGGGCTTACAAAATAAAAAATAGACTAATTAGTGTAAAACTGAAGTAAAACTAACGTAACATTGCCCTTATTTACTTGATAATGGCGAATTTCGACCCGAAATCATCACGGCTTACCGGGCTAGCCCGCTCCATGTAATCGTTTCGTAAACTCAGCCCGGTTAACCGGTCCAACCCGGTCCATGTAATCGCCCCCTTACAATATTTTGTACAAACAGATGACGCTTTAATCCTATTTACTATGCAAGCTAATCAATTATCACCTTATCGTTATGTATATAATAATAATAATCTTTATTTCCATCACACCATCATTGGTACATAGGATACTAATACAAATGTTAATAAAAAAAATAAATTATTCACCTAATAAACTAATTACCTACAGTAGAGTCATTGAAAATCTTGGTTAAACTATATACATATTTGGCTGTACATTCTGTTATGCATTCATCATGCATAGCCATACAATAATCAAATAGATCGTTTTTACTCAACAATTTAAAGCTACTATTGATATTTGATATCTCGTTTATGACATTTTCTCGAAGATTTACTAATTTATCATTATTACAATTTGAGAAATAATGATATTCGTCACCTACATCTTTTGACTTACAAATGGGACATAATCGTAAATTGCATGCGATCTTTGTATATCGCTCAACTTCACTTGGAAACTTATGTGCGGATATCCTAAACCTTGTAACCGCTTGACGATGCTTTACATTTTTGACTCGAGATAAATAACTTTCAAATTCCAAATGTGGTTTCACAAGGTTTAAGATACGCAATTTACTACATTGTTGAGTCTGATCTTTCCATATAGTATTATATCTTTTACAAAATTCATTTTTGATATATTTAGATAGATTATTAATATCATTTTTAGACATAACCACAGTATTCTCCAAAGACCCGATATCACACATATTCAACAAGAAATCAGTGAATTTAGCACTCTGAGAACATGACTGAATACATACATACATACATACATACATACATACATACACGAGCTGCCTTTCCTACTAATTGATTCCTAGAAGTTGAACTACTCACTCTTAACCAGAATTTAATAACCAAAGTCAAAATTCGTACAATCATCGGCATTCTACCTAGTTCGGCAAGGACCGCTAAATTAGTAGACTTTGAATGAACTCCTAAAATTCGCTTACAAAATTTTAAATGTAGCTTATCAATATCTGTGATCACACTGAACAACTTCTTCTTGAACATATCAATATTGGTTGTTCTTCCCAAAACATACACTCCCCATACCTCCCAGCAATATAATAGAATCGGAGATACAAGGGTTTAGAATAATTTTAAGAGAATCTTAACGGAGACACTATCCACATTAGAGAAGTTTCTAAATATACTATAATGATATGCACGCAACGCCTTATAATGCAACAACTTTCGTGCAAGTTTAAAACTCCCAGCGTAATGAAAAGTTATTCCTAAATAGCAGTACTCATCAACACATTCTATCATGTCTCCCCCAAAATGCCAATTTGACGTAATATATAGACGTCTTTGAGATTTATTACGAAATTAAAAACTAAAACCTTAGACTTTTTGTAGATTGATGCTTAGTCTTCACTTTTTAACATAACTCTCCAACTTATAAAGACTCTCCTGTAACCCAGACTTGGATTGTGAAAGAAGTACAAGATCATCCGCGTAAAGCAGACAATTCACTTTGGTAACTCCCAGGTGCACCGGATCACAATCTTGCGAGTTAAATAACTCCGGAATATCATTTATAAAAACATTAAATAAAGTTGGGCTAAGGTTGCACCCCTGTTTGACTCCAATGCTAGATGGAAAGAAAGGGGTAACCCCTGAACTCAACTTGACAGCCGACGTAACAGAGGAGTACATACTAAGTAAAACACGCACAAAATTCCTGCTGCAGCCGTACCGAATGAGTTTAAAAAATAAGCCTTCTCTCCATACACTATCATAGGCCTTCTGAAAATCTATAAAGCAAGCAAATAACGGCTTTTTGTGAGTTTTATATGAATTAATTAAAGTTTTTAGCACAAGTATATGTTCAGATGTTCTGAAACCATGCCTAAAACCAATTTGATATTTGTTCAAAATATCGTTTTTCTCCAAAAAAGTATTGAAACGAGAATTCAAAATTAAGGTGAAAAATTTACCCAAGCAACTGCTAATACATATCCCCCTATAGTTTCCAGGATCTAAACGACTCCCTGACTTATAAAGAGGCACAATATAACCTTCAGACCATGTCCGAAGAAAGACAACATGTGATAAGACTGAATTAAAAAGCTTAACAAAGTAAGGTGCAAAAACCTCCACAGCAACCTTAACTATTTCATTATTAATCGAGTCCCCAGCACTCGCCTTTTGGCCTGCAAGTTTTTTAGCTGATGTACAAACTTCTTCCAGAGATAGATAGATAGATAGACAGACAGACAGACAGACAGACAGACAGACAGACAGACAGACAGACAGACAGACAGACAGACAGACAGACAGACAGACAGACAGACAGACAGACAGACAGACAGACAGACAGACAGACAGACAGACAGACAGACAGACAGACAGACAGACAGACAGACAGACAGACAGACAGACAGACAGACAGACAGACAGACAGACAGACAGACAGACAGACAGACAGACAGACAGACAGACAGACAGACAGATAGATAGATAGATAGATAGATAGATAGATAGTCTTTATTACCTCCAATCCTGGAGAGCGCGTATGCAAATTGTATACGCTATTTTAAAAAAAAATATATCTATATTTACATATAATTACTTATTCAGTTTGCTGATAGCTAAAAATAGTTAAAAAATTTATAAAGTAAAGTTTAATAATTCATAAGTTATCTAATAGATCTTTAACTGTATTAAAAATAGTTATAATTTCGGTCGCCACAATAATGAGAAGATAAGATACAACTTGTATTGGCAAGTTGTCAGTAATCCTGTCCCACATGATATTTCGTTCTCGACATACTTTCGAGCAATCCATAATAAAATGATAATTAATGTCCTTAAAATGCTTACTACATAGATTACATGTATAAAAATTCTCACAGTCTTGGACTGCCTTTAGTAGTTCAGCAGGAGTATTTCCGCAAAGTATATTCACCATATTTGCTATTGGTACGCGATGTAATGGATTCCGTCTTCCTATTTCCCAATGAATAACCGGTCTCAAATCTTGGTGTATTCTTCTTAATCGATGTAAGTTTGGCTTTTCCATCATTTCTTCTTTCCATGTCTGAATTTGATATTTATTTATAGCATCCACTATAATATTTCTCCATATGGTTTTACTTGGAAATATACAGTCTCTCAAATAATCTTCTAAATAACTGTACAAGTTGTAGGTTTTTAGGATCCTTATTATATCTGGAACATATCCTCGTGCCGCAGGACAGTCATCCGTCAAATAAGAAAACAATCTCTTAATAAATAGTTGCTTATGTAAATATCCTGGTGAAGCGCGGCAGATGGATCCTAAGAACAAGAGTTTCATTTTGTCTATAAAGCCAATTGTTGTCCACATCCCAATCGTCCCAAGGGCTCCTGCGGAGTGCGTTGCTGGACCTAGACCTTGTATGCGTTTTGCAGCAAACAAACTTGATCGGTTCAAAATTTCTTCTTCTGTCTTCGTTAAGTTCGACCATACTTCGCAGCCATTTAACATAGCAGGGATGCCAAAGGTTTTCCACACACTGGCTCCACAAATTGGATTTAGGCCCCCTGGTCGAATACCAGCGCTCATCAAGGCACCCATTGCCGCTTTACCTTTTTTTGCTGCGTTTGTTGACCTTTCATAACTGGAAAAATTGCCGTTAAGGGTTATTCCCACATGATCCCATGCAGTTTTCTCTTTTATTTCCACTCCTTTAATATACCATTTTCGTGTCACCTTTCGAAGATTGTTCATTTGTGTTGTCTCACCAAACGTGACCTCAACTGTATTGCCTGGATTAAACTGAAACCTCCATTTCTTGCTATAACTTTCAATTGCATTAATCATACATTGTAGACCTTCAACTTGTAACGACAGCAGCGTCAGATCGTCAGCAACTAACACAGAGTTACAGTAAATGTCATTAACTGTTAGACCATAACCAGTAGACTTTAAAACATCAGGAATATCATTGTTGTAACAAAGAAAGAGCCAAGGCGATAAGACACCTCCCTGCCTCACACCTTGTCCAACCGGAAACATGGACGATAATTGTTTGTTGAGAGAAACACAGCAGCGCATGCTCTGATACCATTTTCGAAGAATTCGCCATGATTTTCCTTTCATTCCAATGCTGAAGAGCTTGAAAAACAAGCCATCTAACCAAGCGGTATCGAAGGCTTTAGACGAGTCTAAAAAACAGCAATACACCTTGCAACCCTTTTCGACATTGCTATGGATCATCTCTTGAAGTACAAAACTGGACTGAACGCTACTTTTATTTTCTTGATAAGCAAATTGAAAATCGCTTGGAATACCAAGTAGACGAAACGTTGGTATCCAACGATTTAACACCAGACGCTCAAATATTTTTCCAACAATGTTTAATAATGTAATTCCACGATAGTTCGCTTTGTCGCGTTTATTCTTCTTGCCACTTTTGTAAAGGGAGACTATATTTCCAACCAACCAGTTATCTACCACGCATTCCATCTGTCGAACAGCATTAAATATTTGTGTCAAGATCTTGTGCACAGTGATGCCACCATATTTTATGTACTCATACGTCAGCCCATCCAAACCACCTGCCTTGCCATTCGGAAGTTTTTCACAGATAGCCCGCACCTCAGAAATTTCAAATGGCTCATCTAATGGATCATCATACTGAAAACTTGCTTGCGCAAGGTCATCCATCTTTTCTTCAACAAATTTTTTAAACTCGTTGTCAAACCCAGGTTCATCTTTTGGTGTGTACAGATCTTCATAATGTAATTTCCAGACCGTTAGTAATTCGTCATCATCATCCACAAGTCTACCATCCACTTCTAATGAAACATTACCAGATGCTTTTTTCTCTCGACGACGAGACACTTTTCGAACAAACGTGCTTCTATCTACATGGTATTGCTCCTCCAGTTTTTGGAAAGATTTTGTTTCTTCTTCATAGATCGCTCGCCGTTGAGCCTTGCGAAACTGCTGCTTTGCGTGTTTATAATTAATATATGATTGGTACTCACGACCTCTTGGTTTTCCCTCCTTTATCCACGTTCGTCTATAGAATTTAACACTTTTGTTTCTGGTCCGGCCCTATTGTCATCCGCTACAGGTGACGGATCACTTCGGTTCGCTGTGAACCGGCGAGGTTTTGACCAAAATTACCCCCCTTGGGCTTAAAATGATCCTGAAAGATCCCTTTTTAAAATGAGACCTTTATAATGATATGCCATGAAGTACTGCGCGAGCTCTGAGCGATGAAACACGAAACCGCAAATGTAGTCGCAGCCGTGGCGAGACGACAAGAAGAAAATGGCTTTTTTTGGTCAATATATAAGCGAAACCAACCAAATTTTTTGCTGTAACAACTCCTAAAGTGAGTATAAGCTTTTGTTTGATGTAATTATTTCGTAGATTAGCAGTAATTTGGTAAAATTTGACGAAACGATCTCAGCCGGTCGGCCATTTTTCGAACAAAATTTGCCTCGACTTGTCGGCGTTGTAGTGGCAAACAGGAGTAAATATCATGCAAAATGACAACAAATCTGAATAGCTGACTTAAAAACGATCTTAATGATGTATTATGGTTGTATGTTCTTGTATAATTCTGTTTTAATTTGTGAATTTCCAAAATAAGTGATGATCCCGCTCGAGCGGCACCACGGGGGGTCGCCAATGGAAAATACTAAAAAATCAATATAATATTCGCGTTTTATTATATTGCTTTAATTTTTTCAATTTGAATTTGTGAAATGGTGCTTTTCATTTTACTTCACCAAAGTTTGGTGCTAAAGTCATTTATTGTTTAAATATTTAACA
The DNA here is from genome assembly GCA_964035015.1 of Corallium rubrum. Lineage (NCBI taxonomy): Eukaryota > Metazoa > Cnidaria > Anthozoa > Scleralcyonacea > Coralliidae > Corallium > Corallium rubrum. Next base: position 13,854,574 of record OZ036006.1, on the reverse strand, counting down.
TTTTGTTATAGATTATAATAATATTTTTAATAATAATTAGCATAAATTAGCATAATTTGCAAAATGGGTTGTCTGACAAGACCCGACAACCCAAAATTTGAATAGTAGAGGTAAAAACGATTCAAATTATATATTGTGGTATTATTTTTGTGTTATTATGGCATGCTAATTCACAAATTGCCACGACCACCAAATTGACTGGTTTTCGAACCGGACAAGAATGAGTTGTTTAAGGAAGTGAGGGATGCATTCCAGTAACTTTTCAGGTAAGGTTTGTACTTGCTCGTAGGAATGGCAGATGACGCGGCAGTTTTAAGTTTGACAACAATGTCTTCAACAGTGTTTTCAAGTTTTTCAGCAGATGTAATGTCTAGATCTTGGTAATAATTGGTCTGAAAGATTGCCGTAAGTTCATTCTGGTATTTTTTGGGATAATTCTCATCTTCCATTTTTTTCCAGAGAAATATTTTCTCAGTAAGTCTTGGGGATTTAGTAAGCAGTTTTGCTTTAATGACACATGATATAGGAAGATGAAAGGAAAGATTTGAGCTGCAGTCACTCAAAACAGCACAGTGTAGAATGGAATAAGCTTTGTCTTTTGGAATAAAAATGTGATCCACCGTCGTTCTTATACAACCATTGTTACTATAAAAAGTTTCAATAGGGCCGACACAGCCGTGTTGTGAATTCACTGATAGCAAATCAAAATCTTCAATAATTTTCCTAAAGTCCTGCCCTCTGGAACTTATCTGATTGAAGCTTCTTGGACCACCAAGGTCACCAACATGGGCATTAAAGTCTCCCATTACAATGATTGTTCCTCTCTCATGTAATTGATAGAGGATGTTTTCTAGCTGATCCACGTATGACCTGTAATTCTCAGTAGGTTCAGACACGCATGGCAGGTATGTTACGACAAGGAAGAACTGCTCTGAACTTCGTGGTTTTACGCTAACTACTGCTATTCTATCGGGCGTGTATAAGAACATGAACAAAATTATATTATTTACAAATCAAGAGTTAAGTAGTAAGTATAAGAGTAATTTAAATATTTACATGAGTATGTAAATTAGTATAATTAGTGGGAAACATAAGTAGCGATTTTTCGTTGAAAACATGGAAGAGATTTACTCTCTCTTATGTTTGCTGGTAGGGAGTTCCATATGGAGGCTCCGTCGAATATAAGACTCAGAGAAATCGGTGCATCCAATATCTCATCTGAGTTAACAGCCCAAAGTTGATAATTCCTAACAAATTGAGATTCAATAATTGTCAGTTGTTTGCTGTACAAGCTGTGTTAGTTAGTAATACTCAGAAAAACTCTGAGCTCTAAGCGGGACTCGAACCCACAACCTTCTGAATGCTAGCCAGACGCTCTGACCAGTGTAATAAAAGTAGTGTGCTGCGTGTGTTGAAACAACAATCGAAATATGGTATAGTAGGTTAATACTGCCGAAACAGAGAACGTAAGTGGTCTAACGTTTCGAGCGAAGGCCCTTCGTCAAAGAGAAACGTAAAGAGTAAAACAAACAACGAGCTTATATACGCGAGATAATCACGTGATAAAAATTAGCTAATCAGATAAAGGTAACCAAGACAAACTAATAATGAGATTCAAAAGAATAAGCCAATCAGAGCAAAGTAACAATAACAAATAAATAATGAGATGCGAAAGCCATTTCCTGTTCCAGGGGCGGATCTAGGAATTTTGATACATTAGTCAAAGTTGCTGTAGGCCGATATTTATAGGGGGTCCGGGTGCATGCCCCCCGGAAAATTTTTGAAATTTGGATCTCTGAAATGGCATTTCCTGCATTCTGACAGCACATTTGAGCAAAATTTTAAATGTTTTACAACATGTTTTTAATGGACATTTTATCATTTTCAAGAAACATTTTATATAAATTGGACTTTGATATTTTTTGTTGTCTTAGAAACCTTGTGATAATTTGCAAGTGTGTAAGGCTAAGTTTTTCCAGGAATAAGGGTGGGGAAATCCAATAAACAGTAGAGAGATATGTGGTCACATTCTAATATAAAAAAGTTGGCTGTTTCGCTCTATATATGTCAAAGTTCATCAGCATGCCTAGGAAACACCAGTTACATTGTTTCTGTCAGTGAATCCAACATGGACAGCCTGACCAACACACAAGTGAAGGTCTAGCTGAATTTAATGTTCTGCATAACCCAGAGCAAGGTGGGCTACCTTCCATGGCTGTTGAGCCCCACTTACCCAGAGCTGTCTGGCTTTCAAATGCCTGATACCTGATACTTGCCTTTTAAACCTCAACCCAGGCAGACAATGTCTGGTTAGTAGGGGTCAGGAGAAGCTTTTGTTAATGACCATAATGGACATTACATGGACATAAACATAGAGGAGCTCAACTCTCTACATCATCCCGATCATTCTAACCCCCATCTAATATGCCACTACCCATCCCCCTACTATCATGTTACTATGAGCTGTCTGGTTTTCAGGCACCGGCAACCCAAGTTCAATTCCTGTCCAGTGTAATTATCAGATTAAAATTTCATAATAGCCACATGCGAGAGGAATGCTTACTTGATGTATAACGATAATACATGGAAATTTGTAGAAATGTCATGTACATATTTATTGCTTAGCTTTTGGTCTGTTTCCCCAGGCCCAAACCTTATTACTTATATGTTTAAATGTATGTTATATATTAGACAATTAACTGACTTGAAATATGAACTGAGGACGAATGTATCATGTAAACTACTGTGGAAGGGCAATCTGACTCTGCATCATGATTATGACATACTAGTATCTAGAATTGAAACACTATCTAAGTAGTGTTTATAGTAGTACTACATGAAGCATTTACAGTAATAGCATTGATTTATACCAGCGTGCTCAAGTGCTCAACGCAGATTATGCTAATATGGAACGGATATCAACAAAGATAACAACAGAATAACATCGATATTGAATCTATATTGACGAACTACTGTACCTATAAGCTTACCTTAGAGCGACATATGGCTTACTCTAGCTTGTCCGCCTTCATGTGTTGGGTCTTCCTTCCATCCTTGTATAAGGATTTTACACTAAACTTCGCATGAAGCTTCCGATCCGAGAGGATAGCACAAGCTTGGATTTTTGGAGACAAATCGCAATAGATTTGTCACAATAACTCATCGTTATTACTCTTCAGAGCGCTCTGCACACGTTCTAAGACGTTTGTCGAAGCCATGACATCAAAGCCCGCGTGTAATCTCTGTTTATGCTGCAAGATGCTGCAAGATGCAGCTTCATGCGGCGGATTGCGGCCAAGATTTAGTTTCTAGCCAATCAAAATCTAGCCTGCGTTAAAAAATTTTACTTCCGACGTAATTGCATTTACTTCCGACGTAATTCCATTGGCTTTGACCAATCAGCGCTCGTGATTCCGACGTATTTCGGCCATTTTGACGTGGATAAACGTGCCGGTCGGTGACCACTTCCCGCCATAGTTACCTCTTATACGGTTCTAGTACCAAGCTAAGCCTGCTATGCAGGCTACAGGGCCGATAGCGGCGTCTGACGAGGGCTCTAGAAATTATGAAATTATTCTCCAGCAAAGAATAAACCGTATCTTGCCAAATACGTTAAAAATTGGAAAATCGGAAGAAACCCTTAAATTTTCACATCTCAGATTTTTTTACCTTAGTCGCTTGACGTGTTTGACGTATATTAAATCCGCCCCTGCTATTCTCACCATCGATAAGTAAAAAAAGAAGAGTAAAAAATAGAGAGTAAAGAATGGAGAAGTAAAGTGAAAATACTGTTTATGTCTGCCCTTGCTAATACAAAAACAGCATCTTCAGAAGTGTTAAATAAAAGAAAAACGTTCGTTGAGTCCATGAGGATGAATGGTTCCAATTTTGAAAATGAGACGCTTTTCCTGTCGTTTGCGGCTATGATTACCACCGGAAATGGGTGAGATGGCACAAACTTTCATGTCAGAAATATGATGGTTGACACTATTAAAATGTCGGGCAACAGGCTTGTCAACATCATTGTTCCTCACAGAACGAAGATGTTCAGCAAACCTGTCAGATAAACGTCTGCCAGTTTCACCAATGTAGAGCATGCAGCATTTACCGCAAGAAATGCAGTAAATGAGGTTGGAAGAGGTGCATGTGAAATTATGCCGAACGGTAAAATTAGATTTGGGTCCTGAAATTAATGTGGCAGGGTCAAGAAACGAACATGTGTAGCATCGTGTGCGAGAACAAGAAGTAGTACCCACAGGTGCCTGTAGATTTTCTCTAAGGGCACTGCGTACTAAACTATCCCGAATATTTTTATTGCGTCGAAAAGAGATCAAAGGGTTATCAGTGAAAATGGCAGATGTTTCAGGGTCATTCTTTAAGATGTGAAAATTACGGTTAACTTTATAGTTGAAAGGATGAAATGTGAGAACTAGTGGAGTTTTATTATCAGAAAGTCTTTCCGAAGGTTGTTTTAAAGTGTCCGGACGGGGAATACTGGAAGCTTTATGAATAGCGGAGTCTAGTAGGTGGTTAGGATAGCCACGTTGGACAAAAAAAGATCTCATTTCCAAAGATTTGGTCTCAAAATCTTTATCATCACTGCATAGGCGGCGAAGTCGCAGAAATTGAGAATATGGGATGGATTGTTTAGTGTAGTTGGGATGAGATGATGAAAATAGAAGGGTAGCTGTGTGAGTCGGTAGGCTTGTAGGAAACAGAAGTCGTGAGCGCATTACCACTAATCGACACCAAAACATCAAGGAATGACACACTGGTTTCACTGATTTCCCATGTGAATTTGAGTGCTGGATGGAAATCATTGACAGAATTGATAAATTTCTCTAAATTCACACGTGGGCATGATGCTGTTCCTAAACAGTCATCTATGTACCTCCCAAAGAAATCAGGAAGTGGTCCAGTATATTGTTCGAAGATTTGTTTTTCAACATAACCAACAAATAAGTTTGGGTAACTAGGGCCCATTTTGGTACCCATAGCAACTCCACTTATTTGTTGGTAATGTTCACCTGCCAAGCGAAGTAATGTAGAAGTGGAAGGTTCTAAACTGACAATTGTTACTAACATCAAGCTGCAATTTCTGAAACTAACTAAATTGGGCTTCGTTGCTAGAATTTTCAGAAATTACCTTTCCAAAACTCATTCGGATTATGTTCTCCCATTAACTGAATTTTATTCAAAATTTCATTTTTGAAATTTCTTTTCAGACGTTTAGTAAGACGCTTGTAATTTTTTTTTGTGGAAAAGAACTTATGCCTCAAGAAAGGATCATCGGGGTATTTTGAAAGTAAACGACCTAAGTTTCGCACTTCCTTTTTTAGCAAGTGGCAACTAGTAACCATTGTTTTTGGACTGTGACTTTTTGTTTCTTTTTCGTAGAAAGTCTATTTCTTATTCTAACAACATTTTTTGAAGCATTAACTATAATGGTAGTAAACTCGCTCACTAATAGTCAGTCTCCTGTGGCGACTTAAATATCTTATTCATCTCATTTGAGATATTGCTACAAACGAGATTTTCTCGGAGCGTATTTTTTAAGTCGTCACTCCAGACAAATGATGTAGGGAACGATGATAATTGTAAAGTTTCCTCTGTTTCTAGTTCTGTTTGTGGCTCAACTTCTAAGGCAAAAGACAGAGAGCAATGATGTGAGAATTCTGTAATATCTGATACTGGGAAATGATGAATGGACTGCATAATTTCCGTATTCACAATCGTATAATCTACCACACTCGCCCCATTATATGTTTGACAAGTAAATTGGCCAATAAGGTCTCCCTTTGTCCTACAATTTAAAACTATCAACTCATTCCCACAACATAACTCAATTAACAATCTACCGTATGCATTAACATGATTGTCCCTCGATTTTCGCGGTTCAATTGAGGCAGTAAAAACTGGATTAGGAAGAATTTCCCCCGTATCAAAAACGAAATCATCAAGGGTACTTATTCTAGCATTGAAGTCTCCACATAAGACAATATTTCCAAATTTTGAGAATTTATAAATTGTTTCCTGTAGAGTCTCAAAGTGATCACAGTCGAGTCTCTTTTCTCGTGGAGAGTTATGCGGTGGAATGTACACACTGCAAACAAACAAGTCTTGTTATGTTGACACCACAAGGAAATACCAAACTTAAGTGGTAATTTTAAAATAGTTAGAGTTCGTTAAAAGTTAATTAAAAGGAATTTTTTAGCATGTCTACGTGAAGAAACTAGTTCATTGCGTTTGTTTAGGGTAGCCATAGTAGGTTTACATATGATAAGTATTTTTCCCACAAACAGAGATTGCATCTATTTGAAGCGCAATTATAAGGGTTAGCTCGCTTCAATATTATCCAATTAATATTAAACTCAACATTGTTATTTTTCAAGTCCCAAATGTGCTTACTCAGCTCTGTGGTGTTCTGTTTCTTGTGGGAATTAAATGATGCCTTGTGGTTCGTAAATCTGGTCTTAAAAGAGTTCTCAGTAAGCCCGAGATACGTTTGTGGAGGTCTTTTATCTTTAGTGGTAACCGTAGCTTGGTACACAACAGACTCAACAAGACATTTCCCTGGCATTGGGCACTCATCCTTTTTCCTACAATTGCATTTTTTTGGCTATCTACATTGCAGGTTTGGGACAGTCTGGTTTTGTTGTGTCCATCGATAGTCTGCTTAATGTTTGACGTACAACTGTAGCTTATCTTGACCGTGTTGCGGTTAAAGATTTATGTAGAATGTGCCCTGTGGGGAATTCTTCGTCAAGGATCTTTAAGAATGATTGTCCAACATTAGTAGAAACATTCTTGCTGAAGGGTGGGTTGTACCATATAACGTTGCGTTTACGTGTCCTGTTTTTGTTGGCGGTTTGATTTAGCGGATGTTTGAATTGAAGTTGGTGTGTGTAACCGCTTTTCTTTAGAGCTTTCTGGTATAATGGTACGGCGTGTAGAAACGATTCCTGGTCAGATGATATCTCAGTGAGGCGTTTTTTGATGGATAATGGGATATTGTCTAGTATTCTAGGTGGGTGGTTAGACTTGTTATGCACGTAGAGGTATGTTGTTAGGTTTAGAGTACAGTTGATATTTCCCACTAGACAAATTCAAGGTCACATCAGGGAAATTTATGATCTTCTTGTTTGCTTCGATAGTAATTTTTTAATACATTTCCCTTGAAATGCTTTGTTTAGTCTGTTGTGTACCAAGCTACGGTTACACCTACTAAAGATAACAGACCTCCACAAACGTATGTTGGGCTTACTGAGAATTCTTTTAAGACCAGATTTACGAACCAAGGCCGTTTTATCTGAGAAGTGACACATCTTGTGGTACGAAACTAAATAGTAATAAATATGCCTAGTCAAATTTGTTGAGTCGTTCTACCTCCATTTGTTTAATATGCTCTGCATGGGTATCCATTGAGCACTCTGCCAAATGTTATTATAACCTACTCAACCTATATATATATATATTGACTTTCACTTTTATGCGGATGATTCACAACTACACCTTGCTTTTGAGCCAACTACCAATGAACAACCGGGTGCACTAGTGCGAATAGAAGCATGTGTAAGAGAGCTCGACTTATGGATGGTTAGTAATAAACTAAAGCTAAATGGAGACAAGACAGAGTTGCTAGTAATAAATGCATGCCATCGTCCATGTCCTCCTATAGAACATATAGATGTATTTAATTTCAAGATTCAGCCTACTAGTTCAGCTCGTAAAATTGGTGTAACTTTCGATCGACATGTGTCTCTTGATCAACATGTGACTAACATCTGCAAAGTTTGTTTTTTCCACCTGCGTAATATAGCAAAAATAAGGGACTATCTATCTACGTCGGACATTGAAATTCTTGTCCATGCGTTTATTACCTCTAAATTGGATAGTTGTAATTCTCTACTATATGGGCTGCCAAAATTCTTGATAGATCGATTACAAAACGTGCAAAACAGTGCAGCCGCTTGGTAACACGAAGTAGAAAATTTGATCACATCACTCCTGTTATGAAACATCTACATTGGCTTCCGGTCAGCCAACGTATTATCTACAAGACCCCAAATAATTTTGCACCATGTTACATTAGGGATATGCTAAACCCGCTTACATCAACAATAAATTTGCGTTCATCTACGAAAAGACTTCTTTCGGTACCTCGAGTAAAATTAGTGAACTATGGTCAACGATCGTTTTCACATGCCGCGCCTAAACTGTGGAACGAACTTCCGGATTCAGTACGCCAATCTGAATCATTATCTATTTTTAAAACTAAATTAAAGACATATTTATTTAAACAATTTTATAAGTAATTGACTCTAGTTTTACCTATTTTATGTAACTAACTAGTTTATAGTACAATATTTGAAATTTGATGTAATATTATTATTAGTTGTTTTAAAACTTTGCATTGTAAAGCGCAATTGAGCTATAGGAAATGGCGCTGTAGAAATAAATTATTATTATTATTATTATTATTATTATTATTATTATTATTATTATTATTATTATTATTATATACTTATATATATATATATATATATATATATATATATATATATATATATATATATATATTTATCACTCTGATGATGTTACGTGTATATATATATATATATATATATATATATATATATATACCGAGAATTGACTGTAACAAAGTGATTACAGAACTTGTCAATGGTTTTAGAGCGCTCAATACCATTACCGGTAGAGCGAATAATATTTATTTATTCGGTAGACTTGCTGTGCTACTCGGAGTTTCACGCAGTAAAGCGATCGTCAGGCAACTGACAGATCTGGTGAAGCTACTCTCTATTTACAGTGTGATATTAGGTATCGTGTTTCATGTCTGCACTTGGTGAATAGTTCGGATCGTTTGTTCAATAGTGAATTGTTCTTGTTTTTCATAATTGTTAGTTTTTCCTCGAGGCAAAGGTTGCACCTTCTGGAACCAGCTTTGTAGGCGGAAACATTCTTAAGAAGCGACCATATGATGGAAAATGGTTTCTTTGCTGCTTTCAATTTCCATACGTGTTTAGACAGTTCCGTTTCCGTTGAGTATTTTTTGTGAGTGAATGATTTGGCGTGGTTTCTATATCTCGTTTTGAAGTCGTCGGCGGTAACTCCAATGTACTTTGCTGGTTCGTTGTTGTCTGTCGAAACTTCAGCTTGGTATACCACACTTTTTGTAAGGCATTTACCTTCGGTCGGGCATTTGTCGGGTTGTCTGCAGTTGCACTGCCGCGTGTCGTCTGTGTTGTTTGTGTTCGTGTGTCTCGTGTGTTTGTTTAGTATTTTCCTGTTGTGTCTGTTTATGAATGAGTTCATGTTGTCAAGGCAGCTGTAGCTAATTCGTACGTTGTGTCGGTTGAAGATTTTGTGTAGTTTGTTAGAAGGTGGAAAGTGTTTGTCAATCAGTTGAAGGAACCGTTGTCCGATGTTTGATTTTACGTTCTTGCTGTAAGGGGGTTGTACCATATATTGTTGCGTTGTCTGTTTCGTCTTTGTGTTCGGTTGCTGTCACTGTTGTTTTCGTCACTTGTGGGTTGTTCGTAGGTTAGAGTTGCGTCAAAGTTGCTTTGTCTTAAAGCGTCGTTGTACAGTTGGGATGAAGCGTCAAATGTTTGTTTGTTACATGAGAGTTTGTTGATGCGTTTGTTAATGGATGAAGGTAGTTGGTTTACGATAGCGGGTGGGTGGTTAGATAGGCGATTGATGTAGAGGGGGTCGTCGTTCGGTTTTCTGTACGGTTTGTATGTGCCGTCAGTCAAGTCAAGTGTTACGTCTAAGAAGTTTACCCGCCTCAGGTTTGCCGTAGCTGTGATCTTCAGCCCGAAGTTGTTGAAGGTTTCGATCAGCTGTTTTCTGGCTTTGTCGGGTAAACTTCTTAGACGTAACACTTGACTTGACTGACGGCACATACAAACCGTACAGAAAACCGAACGACGACCCCCTCTACATCAATCGCCTATCTAACCACCCACCTGCTATCGTAAACCAACTACCTTCATCCATTAACAAACGCATCAACAAACTCTCATGTAACAAACAAACATTTGACGCTTCATCCCAACTGTACAACGACGCTTTAAGACAAAGCAACTTTGACGCAACTCTAACCTACGAACAACCCACAAGTGACGAAAACAACAGTGACAGCAACCGAACACAAAGACGAAACAGACAACGCAACAATATATGGTACAACCCCCCTTACAGCAAGAACGTAAAATCAAACATCGGACAACGGTTCCTTCAACTGATTGACAAACACTTTCCACCTTCTAACAAACTACACAAAATCTTCAACCGACACAACGTACGAATTAGCTACAGCTGCCTTGACAACATGAACTCATTCATAAACAGACACAACAGGAAAATACTAAACAAACACACGAGACACACGAACACAAACAACACAGACGACACGCGGCAGTGCAACTGCAGACAACCCGACAAATGCCCGACCGAAGGTAAATGCCTTACAAAAAGTGTGGTATACCAAGCTGAAGTTTCGACAGACAACAACGAACCAGCAAAGTACATTGGAGTTACCGCCGACGACTTCAAAACGAGATATAGAAACCACGCCAAATCATTCACTCACAAAAAATACTCAACGGAAACGGAACTGTCTAAACACGTATGGAAATTGAAAGCAGCAAAGAAACCATTTTCCATCATATGGTCGCTTCTTAAGAATGTTTCCGCCTACAAAGCTGGTTCCAGAAGGTGCAACCTTTGCCTCGAGGAAAAACTAACAATTATGAAAAACAAGAACAATTCACTATTGAACAAACGATCCGAACTATTCACCAAGTGCAGACATGAAACACGATACCTAATATCACACTGTAAATAGAGAGTAGCTTCACCAGATCTGTCAGTTGCCTGACGATCGCTTTACTGCGTGAAACTCCGAGTAGCACAGCAAGTCTACCGAATAAATAAATATTATTCGCTCTACCGGTAATGGTATTGAGCGCTCTAAAACCATTGACAAGTTCTGTAATCACTTTGTTACAGTCAATTCTCGGTATATTATCGCTCCTAATCTTAGTTGAGCGCTCTACTTGGATTGGTAATAACACAGTGGACATGCAACAGATCCGGTTTAATTACTCTCTCAAAAACATTGGACTGCCAACCCATGACGAATATCGACGAAACATAATCAGCAAAACGGAATCCGTTATCCAACGAATGCGCTGGAAAGCGCATTTCTTTCTACAAGGAAACGACAAACAACAAACGAACCAAACCCCCACATATGGCCTGAAATCGAAACGAACACCTCCGCAAGTTCCCGAGATGAAGCAATTTGAGGATGACGTGGCGCAAATGATCGAGAATATTAAATTCCGAAAACACTCCGACGAATTCACCAAGACGGTAGAAGAGGACAAGAAAAGAATACGGACATCCCAAAATGTTTTCATCCCGGCCGACAAGACAAGAAACATGTACGAGATGAGCGCCCCAGCATATAATAAACTACTGACCGAAAACGTGACGAAGACATACAAACTGGCAGAAGACAACACCGCAAAGAACATCAACAACGAACTGAAGAACATCGCTACTCATTTAAATATCGCAAACCGCATTGAACCAATGGCACAAACACCGGCATTCATCTCTCTCAAAGACCATAAGGAGAACTTTGACAACAACCCTCAATGCCGCCTTATTAATCCTGCCAAGAGTAATCTCGGCAAGGTTAGCAAGGCGATACTCGACCGAATAAACAGCAACATCCGCGAGCAGACTCACAGTAATCAATGGCGCAACACCGACGATACCATTGAGTGGTTCAAAGCGATTAACAACAAGGACAAATACACATTCCTGAACTTCGACATCACAGAATTCTACCCATCAATCTCAGAACACTTACTCGACGACGCTATCAACTGGGCCAAACAACATACCGACATCACCGACTACGACATCAAAATCATTAAACACGCCAGACAATCTCTCCTGTTCAACAACAACCAAACCTGGACAAAAAGAAACGCCACCGACGCATTTGATGTAACCATGGGAAGTTACGACGGCGCCGAGATCTGCGAGCTTGTCGGCCTATTCATCCTGAACGCGCTGGAAGAACGCTTCGAGAACGTCGGCCTCTACCGCGATGACGGCCTAGCTGCCATCAAAACAACATCAGGCAGATTAGCCGACAAAGCCAGAAAACAGCTGATCGAAACCTTCAACAACTTCGGGCTGAAGATCACAGCTACGGCAAACCTGAGGCGGGTAAACTTCTTAGACGTAACACTTGACTTGACTGACGGCACATACAAACCGTACAGAAAACCGAACGACGACCCCCTCTACATCAATCGCCTATCTAACCACCCACCTGCTATCGTAAACCAACTACCTTCATCCATTAACAAACGCATCAACAAACTCTCATGTAACAAACAAACATTTGACGCTTCATCCCAACTGTACAACGACGCTTTAAGACAAAGCAACTTTGACGCAACTCTAACCTACGAACAACCCACAAGTGACGAAAACAACAGTGACAGCAACCGAACACAAAGACGAAACAGACAACGCAACAATATATGGTACAACCCCCTTACAGCAAGAACGTAAAATCAAACATCGGACAACGGTTCCTTCAACTGATTGACAAACACTTTCCACCTTCTAACAAACTACACAAAATCTTCAACCGACACAACGTACGAATTAGCTACAGCTGCCTTGACAACATGAACTCATTCATAAACAGACACAACAGGAAAATACTAAACAAACACACGAGACACACGAACACAAACAACACAGACGACACGCGGCAGTGCAACTGCAGACAACCCGACAAATGCCCGACCGAAGGTAAATGCCTTACAAAAAGTGTGGTATACCAAGCTGAAGTTTCGACAGACAACAACGAACCAGCAAAGTACATTGGAGTTACCGCCGACGACTTCAAAACGAGATATAGAAACCACGCCAAATCATTCACTCACAAAAAATACTCAACGGAAACGGAACTGTCTAAACACGTATGGAAATTGAAAGCAGCAAAGAAACCATTTTCCATCATATGGTCGCTTCTTAAGAATGTTTCCGCCTACAAAGCTGGTTCCAGAAGGTGCAACCTTTGCCTCGAGGAAAAACTAACAATTATGAAAAACAAGAACAATTCACTATTGAACAAACGATCCGAACTATTCACCAAGTGCAGACATGAAACACGATACCTAATATCACACTGTAAATAGAGAGTAGCTTCACCAGATCTGTCAGTTGCCTGACGATCGCTTTACTGCGTGAAACTCCGAGTAGCACAGCAAGTCTACCGAATAAATAAATATATATATATATATATATACACATATATTTATCACTGATGATGTTATGTGTAGTAACGAAACGTTAGTAAATATTTTCAAAATTATTTTGTGTTATGGTTTTGTTTTTCAGCAATATGCTGGGCAATAATATTTCTGACTAGAATGTTCAAAGAGATATGCAGTAACTCGAAAAGTAATAAACCAAATCAAAAATTGTAAATTAATTTATCAGGTGTTTTTGTGTCTTCCCACACAGAACAAAAAACTGTGGAAGGTTTATATGCACTTTAATTTTAATAAGTTCATTAATTCAATCCACCGTGATCGATAATCTCCCAATCAAATGCGATGATTTAGTGCGGCGGTGTTATATAGTTATTCAAATAATTAATCGAGTTGAAAGATCTATTAAACAAACAACATCGGTTATGAATTTGTTTTATCTTTAACATGCCTGATGGAACTGATGTTGTTTGTTTAATAGATCTTTCAACTCGATTAATTATTTGAACAACAAATAGATTTTCAACGCAGCCAGGTCAGAAATCCGACATAGTTTAACGCTACTCAGGTTTAAACGTTTTTTGAACGTAATTTAAAAAAATTACTGTTTATGACCAAACGCTTTGACACTTTGAGTTAGAAACTGACGTTTAGGCAAAACCTAAGGGTTTTTCCAAAATATTACTTAACGTTAAAAAAGGTTTTTGGACAACTTTTAACTACCTGAATATACGGAACAACCGCAAAACCAATCACCAATTTTTCATAACTAGTTTTAAATTGTGTTTAAAAATCCTAATGAAGCAGTCATCCTCGTGTATGATATATTACTCACATGTTGTCGTTGATTAAAGCATTCTCCCAATTCCATGCATTGTTGGCAGGTTTTTTGGTTTGACTCTTCGAATGTGTAGTTGCATAATCTTGATTTGCAGTCAATGACCTAAATTATAGTAAAATTAAGTAAAATATATGAAGTATTCTATAAAATATAGGTGAAAAAAGTTCTGAGAGTTTTAAAATATGTTGGAAGATTTTATAACACTAAAACGGCTCAGGATAGTCAAAAGCTTTGTCCGTTACGTAGTTCGCTAGTTTTTTGTGTATGGAAGTTGGAAATATTTAGCAATTAAAATATGTGATTAAAGAGCCACAAATTATAAACATGGATTAAAAATGCTGTAACACAAGTGACACCGAATGTACGAGCTGTCAAGTAATTTTATCGGCTTTTTCGTCAGATGAATATTTGAAGTCCTTTGCATACCTTGACTTGGCTTGAACATTGTGGGTGATTCCCAACACTTAGACACTGATAAAAGAACCAATCTTTACACTGCCCAACATCTGAGCGATATGCCGTTCCAGGCAAGCAACGTCCTTGTTCATCACACCAACCACAACCTTTTCGGGAAAGACAGCTTTTGCAACTTGTTAATGGAGGGCAGTAACTGACGGTACAACCCCGCCCCTATCGGGTAAAAGCAAAAAAACAAATGAAATAAAATAAAATGAAATGAAGTGAAATGAAATAAAATAAAAATAAAAATAAAAATAAAAATAAAAATAAAAATAAAAATAAAAATAAAAATAAAAATAAAAATAAAAATAAAAATAAAAATAAAAATAAGGTGAGGTGAGGTGAGGTGAGGTGAAGTAAGGTGAGGTGAGGTGAGGTGAGGTGAGGTGAGGTGAGGTGAGGTGAGGTGAGGTGAGGTGAGGTGAGGTGAAGTGAGGTGAGGTGAGGTGAGGTGAGGTGAGGTGAGGTGAGGTGAGGTGAGGTGAGGTGAGGTGAGGTGAGGTGAGGTGAGGTGGTGAAGTGAAGTGAAGTGAAGTGAAGTGAAGTGAAGTGAAGTGAAGTGAAGTGAAGTGAAGTGAAGTGAAGTGAAGTGAAGTGAAGTGAAGTGAAGTGAAGTGAAGTGAAGTGAAGTGAAGTGAAGTGAAGTGAAGTGAAGTGAAGTGAAGTGAAGTGAAGTGAAGTGAAGTGAAGTGAAGTGAAGTGAAGTGAAGTGAAGTGAAGTAAAATTAAGTAAAAGAAGAGAAAATAATGCCGAATCAGGTATTCAATAGTTGGCGATAGTTCAAGTGTTGTCTGTTGACCTAAAGGTTACATAGAAATTGAGCATAAATTTTTGCGTGCTGTAATAATCTACACATGTCGGCCCTTCAACTCATCCCCGAAGGTGGCACGTTCTGAAAAAATGCTTAAACTTCGTGCGTTTTTTTTTCGAACTGACAGTGTCATACATACATACATACATACATAACATACATACATGACTTACATTGTATACAGAACACATCTATGTATATACATACACATATACATGCATTAAAATATTATTATCCGAGAACGTACGTTGTCTATACGGGATAACATTAGACCAAGGTTTTCCTAGGTTCGTGCAAAAAATACCGAACGCTTGATATTTTATTATCTGGCTATTCGATTTTTTTTCACACTTACTATTTTAAAATTTATGGATGTGAAAACCTTAGGAATCTACGCAAGTCAAATGAACATCCGCCACAGCGATCCGGATATAGAAAAAAGACGGACCGCGCGTTTAAAATCAGAACTCATGATATTACAACTACCTCTTCCACAGGAGTTTTTTCTTTTTTCCGGGCGAGCACGAGAAATTGGGGCGTTTTGCTAATTCCGAGCGCGCGAAATTGGTGTGTGGGGGGGGGATTTCGAGGCGGGCGGAAGAAATGCGGGGGATAAAAGAAGAAACGTCTGGCGACTAATGTTCGATTCTCGGGAACACAGTATCGATAGTCGGGCAATCCAGAAATATCTGCTGGAATATGCCACATCGTAATTCGAAACGACTTATTTTTGTCTTGTCCTTTCCTTGCTGGTCATATCTTGATAGTTGCGGACGAATAGCGTACAAAACAGCTCGAACATTTTATCGACAGCAGTGATAGTACTGGGTATGTATTTAACTATGAATATTTATATAACTTCAAGGAAATCTAATGCAAATCATATAACAAGGAATAAAAGATCTAAAAGTCTATTGTAAACACATGTAAACCGGAGATATGCATCAAGGAGCAAGACACAAAACATGAAAGGCTATTTGGTTTTAATAATACAAAATGTTTATTTTGTATTTGTCTTTTCTATTTCTACCGTGCACTGATGTGCATGCATGTATAAGACGTACACTGATGCATGTATATAAACAAATATGCTCTATATCTTCCCATAGCTTTAAATTTACTTGAAGGTATATAAATATTCATAGTTAATACATAGCCAGTTCAATTTCACTGAAGGACGTATTAATTATGTCCACATTACTATCACTGCTGTTGATAAAATCTTCGAGTTTTGGAAGCTCTTCGTCGCTGCTGTCAGCCATGACTATCAAGATATGGCCAGCAAGGATGGACAATATTTCGGCAGATATTTCTGGATTGCTCGACTAAGTCGGCAGGCGTTTCTTCTCTTCTCCCCCGTATTTCTCCCGCCCGCCGGCAATCCCCCCCTTCGATTCAAGTTTCTCTTAGCAAAAACCCAAATTTCTCGCGCTCGCCCGAAAAAAAGCAAAACTCCTGTGGAGGTGGCAGATATTACAAGACCGTCTGTCTTTATAAACACATGCATGTAAAAATTGTCTTAGGTTTGAAGCTTTGGAACTCGATTCTCAAATTAACAAATGCAAAATCCTTGTTAATTGCTGATAGTATTCATTACTGTTGCCTCATAGATTTTTCATTTTCACCAATATATCCTTTATTTTTTTATGACCATTGCATATACTATAGAATGTTCTCCATGAAAAAGTCCTTTGAATTGTTGCACATAATTCATCCTGCTAAACCATATTTGAGGAATTTTTATATAGCGTTTTTCAGATTAATCTTACAGTACGTACATTATCCAATCGCAATCAAAGAAAAAATATACAAAATGTACAATATACTGGATTACATTGGTTTCACGAAACAGAGAAATCTTGCTAACCAGGTGATTAAATTCAAATAAAGTCCTTATTTGTTAGTTTTATATATTACACATTTTCTAAGCTAAATGACTTTTTGATTGTTTTTAAGTATCAATGAGATTATTTAGTATAATTCTTGTAAAATATAAACTAAATAGTGACATAGAGACATATAAACACATGCAGACATGTATCA
The DNA here is from genome assembly GCA_964035015.1 of Corallium rubrum. NCBI lineage: Eukaryota > Metazoa > Cnidaria > Anthozoa > Scleralcyonacea > Coralliidae > Corallium > Corallium rubrum. The sequence goes on along the minus strand of OZ036006.1, from coordinate 13,837,088 downwards.
TAGTAGATTATGATGCTTGCAGGACATCGATCTTTGGAATAAGAGATTTTTCAGTTAAATGTTTTTCTACGTTACTATAGTACTTTTAGCTTGAAGTTGTTAAAGTTTCAGTTTTTGCTGTACAAGCTGTCGTACGTTGTTAAACAACTTCTCAATCTCGTTCCCAGGGACGTTTTAGAACTGCAAGGGCGGTAAAAGGCCCTGGCGTCGGCTGGTCACAGTACAATAAATACTGGATGTAATAAATTAGCAATTTAATTTAGTATGCTAAATCATTCTGGTCCCGTGGGAGAAGTTCATTGTAATAGGCGGTCTCGTTGGCCCCGTTGGCGGTTCCGTTGAAGCTATTTGATTATAACTGCCACAAAACTATGCATAATTACGTTTCCTCTGAAATGTTTACGAATAGCAGCCAACCAATGAAACTGCTAAGTCCACCAGCTGATGCCAGGGCCTTTTATACTAGACGAAGTTTAATATTACACTCATGTTATTATTATTCAAGATGTGCGATACTTCTAGCTGAAAACACTATACGAAGGTAGAAAAACATTTAACTGAAAATCAACTGACACAATGCGATTTGTAGCCCAACAAGTATTTGCAACACACGACGGTTTGACTTATTTCCAGGTATAAATACCGTAAACAACCTTGATCTGTCATCTCTGAGTTTCAGTGGTTCAATGATTAGAGCATGCGGCTAGTACTTATAAGGTTGTAGTTCAAGTCCCGTCCGTATTCAGATATTCTTAAGTTTAACAACTTACGACAGTTTCTAGAAAAAAAAGAATTAAAGTTTAGCTAAGGATTGTGTTGTTGCCTAAGTTTTTCATGGCAAGAAATACTGCATGGACACGCATGCGCAAAATGCGTATCAACTTTTAACCATAATTTTAATAAGATTTAGTCCGTGAGATTCATAAGGCTTACATCGGGAATAGGAAGAACTCGCTACGCATCAATATTATTCAAATTGTGCAATACATCTGACATTAAAATATCTTAAACAATATCTCATAGACGTTAAAATCATTGCGGTGTTTTATATAAAATTTCGACCTAAAGCCCAACAGAAGTTAATAGGGCGGAGTCTAAATATGAGCAACCTTGCTCTGGAATTTGTCAAAATATAAGTGTACATGAACCAGCACAATGGACTCTCTTTTAAATCGTATTTGTCATCTTTTGCATTTATTTGTCTTTGTTGCGGTTTTCAACCTCAAAGTTAGAAAAGTTAGAGCATTTTCTGATCATCGGTTGAAGATTTCATCCAACACTGCATAAATTAGTTGTTCTCTTTTCTTTTGAATCGTGACGTGAACCGTGACAACCGCGCGACATAGGTACTAGTTTATGTAGAGGTTAGGTCCGTCTCCTTATGTCCACCATTTCTTGCCATGCACAAGTTATTGTGTTGATTCTCTCAATACTGTACCCTCTTCTGTTAGGCACAATTTTTTCAAGTAATGTGCATTAAATATACAGTTTTTTTTATGCCTAGTTCATACTTTGCGACAACAGTACAGCAAAAAATTCAACATCCTACAGTATAACTATATACCCTACTTTAAAGTGCCTCTATGGCCTGTGGTATCTTTACAAATTAACATAACTTAGGTTAAAAGAAAATGTTTGCCAAAATTTTTTCTCAAAAATATTAAATCCCCGCCCATTAATAGTACTCCGAAGTTGGCCAAATCTGCCCAAATCGCGCCATTGTGGAAGTTAGACCGTTTTTATTTGGCCTGGGCTCTAATTGATAGATCTACGTCACAGTCGGAACACCAAACTTTTTTCAGACGAACCATCTTGGAACATATTGAACAATATATCTAAAGTTTTCACTGCTTAAATAAAGGTTTAAGAGACGCAAAAACAAAAACACACTAAAAAGTCAGAAATTCGGTTCAACCGTGACGTCACACAGTAAACTCGCACCATGTCCCTAATGCACGGTCACAGTTATAGAGGTACCAACTTTGGAGCGCTGTTAATGGGCGTGGATTTAATATTTTTGAGAAAAGATTTCCGGAAACATTTTCTTTTAACCTAAGTTATTTAAATATGTAAAGATCCCACAGGCAATAGAGGCACTTTAACATTTCAATTCACAACTTTATCAGTCTTTAAAAAAAATTAGCTTTACTATTAAGCAATTATTGGATGAGGCGGAGTATGATATGAAGAATTATGCAGGTCGAGGTGAATGTTATCTGCCCAACCCAAAGACTGTCTGGCATAGGGCAGATAATATTCACGGGGTTATCTATAATTCTTCATATCGTACAAATGTAAACAAACTCAATAATTTTTATATTATTCATTCATAATCCCAGATAAAATGAATAAAATCTTCTTGGCCGACAAAAAGCATCTAATCTTAGCTTTTGGTAATCACGTCAATCCTACATTATTTTTTAAATTATTGTTCAATTGACGTCATTTGTTTATTAATTATTTTTTCCTTTAGGAATGACCAAATATGGACAGAAAAAATCAAGGAATTTGGCAAATCAAAAATAGAAATAAATTTTTAGTTAAACTAGTATCTTTTTAAGTATATTCGTGACGTATAATACCTTCCATCCTAGTCTACACCTGCATTGGTTTGGTCCAACACAAGTACCATAACGACCACAGTTGCCAACGTCTCGGCAGTGATACTGTGAACAATCTTCACTTTCAAATCCTTTGTTGCAGATGCATGATCTTTTTTTGCAAATGCCTTTGTGGAAACAAGAGTTTGGACAGTCGACTTCTAAAAGACAGAAGTTGTCACACGTGAAAATTTTAAATTGGCTTTTCAATACACATGTTCCAAACCATGAAATGACACGAATGAGTTCACAAATAAATTGAAGATCGCTCTAGTGTTCCCCATGCCCTAGTTATAGTGACAGTTTATTGAAATTATTATTCTATATTAGTTTTCGTTGTAGCATGATTGTAGCATTAATGTTTGGTATTATAGCTTAAGTTGTTGCACTTAGCATTAGTTTTAGTCTTTGTAGAGCAGGTGTAATACTGATAAAGTTGTATCCTCTTCTCTCAATCCCTAAACCTCCACTGGCTTCTCTGTAATCCTGTTTCCCTTTTTGTTTCCGTTGTCTCCAGTTCAGTTTTCTTCTCCATTTCTGTTTTACATTTCCATCTTTCTTTTCAACGTCTTCTCCATCGGCTTTTCTGTGTCTCTTTTTCCACTTCCTTCTGCTTATCTGTCTTACTGTTCCCTTTCCCAATCTGTCTCTCTTCCTTTCCTACCTTACTTTTCCTGTATTACTTTACCTTTCCTACCTTACCTTCCTGCCCTACATTCCCTTACCTACTCTGTCTGTCTGTCTGTCTGTCTGTCTGTCTGTCTGTCTGTCTGTCTGTCTGTCTGTCTGTCTGTCTGTCTGTCTGTCTGTCTGTCTGTCTGTCTGTCTGTCTGTCTGTCTGTCTGTCTGTCTGTCTGTCTGTCTGTCTGTCTGTCTGTCTGTCTGTCTGTCTGTCTGTCTGTCTGTCTGTCTGTCTGTCTGTCTGTCTGTCTGTCTGTCTGTCTCTGTCTGTCTTCGAGTACAGACGTGTCTTTTTTGCTCTGCGTATTTGATTTGATATTTCAATCTTATCAAAGATTTTCATCTTTCATGTTATACAATATGGAAAACTATCGTGAATTCCTAACTTTTGATCACGATTCAAACAATTTTATTTGGAAAGGAAACGTTGAAGAGCTAAAGTCGTTTGTACATCTCGTGCTCAATGAAAGCGAAGATGAAGATGACCTTGCTGAAGAACTGGGAGAAATAGTTGAAGACCCGATGCACAAAGCAGTTTCTTATAAACTGTCTGAACTTTCGCTTCGACTCTATTCTACCGAAACGCTAAAATTATTTGGAGCCAAGTCTGGCGTTCTTAGAGACATATTCCACAAGATTCTTGGTACATTCGAACCAGCGAACGTGGACAAAATGGCAACCAACGACGGTGCAACCGAAATGAACGCTAAGGTAAACAGTGAATTAAACTTGAGAGATGAGCTAGATTCTCTCAGATTGGAAATGGCATTAATAAGAGAACAAATCAAGTCGGCTTTACCATCAGCTGATAAAAGTGTCGGAGCCGGGGTCATTGACTTGACGAGAAAAGATCATTATCATGAACTCGTCATAGAAAACATCGAGCAGGGAAGGAAAATATGCAAAGTACAAAACGACAACCAACTTTTGAACGAGGAGGTTTGCAATTATAGAGTACAGAATCAAAAACTTGAAGAAGAAAAACAAAGTCTCGTGACGGCCATGCGTTTATTAGTTAAAGAGACCACACCTAATTTGACATCCCAAGGGAATGCCAATCAGCAAAACGATCAAAAGAACAAAATGAAAAGAAAAGAATCTAAAAATTCTCCAATGTCTAAAGATAATCAACAAAATGAAAACCATTCAAACAGCCTTTCGACCGATAGCTCACCGAAACAACTACAACTAATTCAGGTAACGAAAGCCAGACGGGCTCTACAAACAAGCCAAAACGGAGAAACACCGTTATTGTCGGTGACTCTGTTATCTCTCGGATCGAGGGTTGGCGATTAAGCAACGAAACCACAAGAGTCACTGTCAAGTCTTTCTCGGGAGCAACGGTTGAAGACATGTCGCACCATATCAAACCTACAATGAATAATGCACCAGATGAATTGATAATTCATATTAGAACCAACAACTTGAGGAAAGACACGGCAGAAGAAATCTGTAAAAAGGTTGAAAAACTATATTTTATGGTACAGAAAGAATGCCCCAACACAAAGATTGCCTTTTCTGAAATAACTCCGCGTGGTGACTTTAAAGAAGCCAGCAATAAACGAGAACAAACGAACAAAGGGCTATTTTCATTCTGTCAGCCTAAAAACCTAATCTTTCTCACTCATCCAACATTAAACGAAGGATCCCTCGACAGTCGAAAGAAGGTTCACTTAAATCGTAATGAAACTTCACGTCTAGCGCGATATTTTAAAAACCTGATTCAAACAAATTGACATACTGTTGGAACTGAGGTCAGTGACTTTTCTCCTTTACCTAATATGACTAGTATTCCTAATTTAAGAGGCTTTAAGATGGCTTCTTTAAACATTACAAGTTTACCTTGTCACATTGATGAATTGCGTATTTGGATGAGAGATCAAAATCTTGATCTCTTAGCAATAAATAAAACGAGGCTCGATAGCTCTATCCCGAATGAGTCAGTCAAAATTCTCAACTATCAAATAATTCGTAAAGACAGAAACCGCTTTGGTGGTGGAGTCGCTATATATGTTCGTGACACGGTAAACTTTGTTAACAAATCAACGATAGTATGCGATGAAATTGAGGCAGTTTGTTTAGACATTAATAAACCAAATAGTAAACCATTCACAGTTATATCTTGCTACCGTCCTCCAAGCTATAATCCGACTAAATTCTTCGATTATTTAGAAAAAAGTATTAATAAGCTGGATTCTGGTAACAGTGAGATATATATCTTAGGTGATCTTAACTGCAACGTGCTGTCATCGAATAATACTTTGCCAAACGCACAGCTTTTTTCTTTGTGTGAGCTTTATCAATTCGAGCAATTAATTAAACATCCCACCAGAATTACAATGCAAAGTAAAACATTAATTGACCTCATACTCACTAACACATCCCAACGAATTGTATCTAGTGGTGTGCTGCACATAGGCATCAGTGATCACAGTCTCGTGTATGCTATTAGAAAAATACATATTTCTAATGGAACTACACATGAGACAAAAGAAGTAAGAAATTTTAAAAATTTCAATGTTGATAATTTTAATGCTGATCTAGAACGCACACCCTGGGTAAATGTCAATAATTTTAGTGATCCAAATGAGATGTGGACGTATTGGAAGTCAAAGTTTATTGAAATTGTTGATAAGCATGCTCCACTCAAAAGGAAAAGAATTAGAAATAAAAAGTCACCTTGGCTAAATATTGAAATCAAAAAATCGATGATAGCACGTGATCGGTTAAAATCAATTGCAATAAAAACTAACGAAAGTGAGGACTGGCAAAACTATAAGAAGGCCAAGAACAAAATTAATAATGATATTAAAACAGCCAAATCTCAGTATTATAAGGAGCGCCTACGAGAAAACTCCGGTAATACTGCTGCTGTTTGGAAAACAATAAATGTCATGGGCCGAGACAAAAAACAAAGTAATATTAACTCGATCAAGATTGACGGAAATAATTGCGCCACGTCCAATCCTCAGGTTATGTGTGAAACATTTAATGACTTTTTTACTGAAATTGGCCAAAATCTAGCTGAAAAATTACCGGATCCCTCGAAATCTTACCAAGATTACATTGTACCAGCTCAAAGTTCATTTCAATTACGGTTAGTCACCCCACCAGAGGTTCGTGAGCTATTATCTAATCTATCCGCGAACAAGGCGACAGGTCTCGATAAGATACCTTGTCGCCTTGTTAAAATTGCTGCACCCTACATAAATGAATCTTTGTGTAGCATATTTAATGCGTCTATAGTTTCTGGCATTTCCCCTTCGGACTGGAAGTTGGCGAAAATTATTCCTATCTATAAAGGAAATGAAAAAGACGAATTGAACAATTATAGGCCAATATCTATCCTATCGCCAATTTCAAAAGTTCTGGAGAGACTTATATACAATCAACTGTATGAGTATCTCTCCAGTAACAATTTGTTATCTCAATGTCAATCCGGTTTCAGACGTTTTCACTCAACCGCGACATCGCTATTAGAAGCCTCTACTGAATGGTTTACTAACATGGACCAAGGTAAATTAAACTCTGTTGTTTTCCTAGATCTTTCAAAAGCATTTGACACTGTCAATCATGCTATTCTTCTTGAAAAATTAACATGTTATGGGTTTCATCCCAACTCAATTAAATGGTTTCGATCATACTTGTTGGAAAGAAAGCAACAGTGTCTAGTAAATGGCCAACTCTCGTCGCCAAAAACAATAAAATGTGGTGTTCCTCAGGGTTCAATTCTTGGTCCACTTCTATTTCTAATGTATATTAATGATCTACCAAACTGCCTAAAATATTCTAAGCCGAGAATGTTTGCCGATGATACTTACATCACTACTACAGGTAATTCACTTACTCAGGTAATCCACCTTATTAACTGTGACCTGAGTAATATCAGTGAATGGCTGTTGGCAAACAAATTAAGTCTTAATCTAACTAAAACAGAACACTTGTTCATTGGATCTGATGACATGCTAAACAAAATAAGTGACGCTGTGACTGTTTACCTTGGAAATAATCCCATTAAGCGGGTTCGCAAAAGTAAATTGCTAGGAATTATCATCGATGAGAGACTGTCTTGGACAGATTATATTGATGTTCTTTCGCATAAAGTTTCGTCAGCAATAGGTGGGTTAAGACAAGTGAGACACTTTGTTGATTTCAAAACAGCCAAAACTATTTATAACTCTTTGATAGAGCCATTATTTGATTATTGCGATGTCGTATGGGACACCATTGGAGTGGTACAAAGTACGAGACTGCAAAAATTAAACAATCGTGCTGGGCGAGTGATTATACAAAATGGGTATGAAGTCAGATCCAGTGATATAAGAAATCAATTAGGATGGTCAATCCTTGATGAAAGACGACAAAATCACATGTGAATCATGATGTATAAAGTTTTAAATGCTATTGCTCCTGCATATCTCAAAAGATACTTTTCTTATGGGATTGACACCAGCAAGTATTGTCTGAGAAACAATAGTGTTAATTTATCTCTCGCTAAACCAAACACAGATTACATGAAGAAAAGTTTCAAGTTTGCTGGAGCTAAATTATGGAATAGCTTGCCAGTTGATTTGAAACTTTCATCTACTTTGTCGTCTTTCAAGAGGGGTTTGGCAAGTCAAACCTCAACCAACACCTCAGTTCCAAATTAAATCGAAATTAACTATCATGTAAATATTTTGTATATAATTTATGTAAATAAGTAATACTATATTCTTTTTATTATCGGCTCTTACGAAAAGCAATTTTGTAAATTGATTAAGATTCCGAATTTAAATAAAGTTTCTCTCTGTCTGTCTGTCTGTCTGTCTGTCTGTCTGTCTGTCTGTCTGTCTGTCTGTCTGTCTGTCTGTCTGTCTGTCTGTCTGTCCGTTCGTTCGTCCGTCCGTTCATCCGTCCGTCCGTCCGTCCGTCCGTCCGTCCGTCCGTCCGTCCGTCCGTCTGTCTGTCTGTCTGTCTGTCTGTCTGTCTGTCTGTCTGTCTGTCTGTCTGTCTGTCTGTCTGCCTGCCTGCCTGCCTATCTGTGTGTCTGTGTGTGTGTGTGTGTGTGTGTGTGTGTCTGTCTGTCTGTCTGTCTGTCTGTCTGTCTGTCTGTCTGTCTGTCTGTCTGTCTGTCTGTCTGTCTGTCTGTCTGTCTGTCTGTCTGTCTGTCTGTCTGTCTGTCTGTCTGTCTGTCTGTCTGTCTGTCTGTCTGTCTGTCTGTCTGTCTGTCTGTCTGCTGTCTGTCTGCCTGCCTGCCTGCCTGCATGCCTCCTGCCTGCCTATCTGTGTGTGTGTGTGTGTGTGTGTGTGTGTGTGTGTGTGTGTCTGTGTGTCTGTCTGTGTGTCTGTCTGTCTGTGTGTCTGTCTGTCTGTCTGTCTGTCTGTCTGTCTGTCCGTCCGTCCGTCCGTCCGTCCGTCCGTCCGTCCGTCCGTCCGTCCGTCCGTCCGTCCGTCCGTCCGTCCGTCCGTCCGTCCGTCCGTCTATCTGTCAGTCTGTTATGTCGTCTGGGGCAACTTAAATAAAGGATTGGCTTCCAGAATCCAGAAATTGCAGTATCGTGCAGCCCGAATAATAACATTTCAGGGATATGATGTGCAGATATATTAAAACAATTAAATTGGGAAGAGCTTGCCGTAAGACGAGACAGGCATTTAAGTTTATTAATGTATGACACGATTAATCACCATGCACCTCAGTACCTAAACGGTTTCTTTTCGATCTCGTCTGAGAGTAACTCTTATAAATCTCGGCTCAGAAACCTCGGACGTAATGTCGAAATGAATCATATTCCGAGGACTGAATGTTACAATGGGTTTTTTTCATACAGAGGTGCGAAACAATGGAACCCGCTACCTCATCATTTTAAGGCTTCGAAATCGAAGGCAGTCTTTAAAAAGAACCTTTTATCAGGTAGACAAACTATCGCTATTCTTTAATATGATTAAAAAAATTTGTGTAACTTATTGCACTTTAATTATATTGAATTTATATTTTACATTGTAAATATTATTAGAAATATATATATATATATATATATATATATATATATATATATATATATATATATATATATATAATAGCAGTCGTCCGTCACTATCACATTCGCCACGGATTTCAATTGAACTTTACGCTTGCAACTAGTCTTACGCGGTATAAAACGTTCTCATGGAGACCAAATTCGAGTGCGGTTACCGATTATAACAAGTCCATCATTTCCAACTTTTCCAAATGATGCTCGCTATTCCAACCACAACTAACTATGATTCTGTTATGATTTGGGCAGCTATGACTTTAGCATTTTTCGGTTTTCTTCGTCTCGGAGAGCTAACATGCAATTCCAAATTCAACCCAGATATACATCTTACACCAGATAGCATCACATTTTCACCAGGGATAGGAACAGGAAATCAAGCGTTCATTATTAAAGAGTCCAAGATTGACCCCTTTTCACATGGGTCATACGGTAACGGTGGGAGCCAGTGATTCCCCTCTTTGTCCAGTCTTGGCCATGAAACAATATATTCCCCGGCGAATGCCCACAAGAGGTCCTCTCTTCATTCATGCTTCAGCAAAACATCTAACGAAACAGACTTTAACCTCGGAGACGCGGAAATTACTTACTCAGGCCGGTTTCAACGCTTCACAATATGCTGGTCATAGCTACCGCATTGGTGCTGCTACAACTGCAGCTTCAGAAAAATTGCCTTCTTGGCTCGTTAAAACATTAGGACGTTGGCCATCGGATATAAAGACCCCTACATCCACTCTATCAAGTGTGTCAGCCACGCTGGCCGACGTCGAAATACTAACCATGTATAGTTTTTCCTTCTACATGTCCAAAAATCGCTATATTTCCATTGTGCGTTTCGGGGGGAGGGATACCTCGTCTATGGGGAATACACATTCTGTGTATTTTGGGGGATGAAGTGCTCCCAATGGTCACCTTCAAGCCCATAGACTCAGGTTATTTTATGTAAATATAATGATCAGTCGAATCGTAAAAACTGTCCAAGGGGATTATGACCCCTTGGTTCAGGTCGATGTCTTAGGAGGTCGCTACCCCTTTGGCAGGACATTACTCGGGGATTATTACCCCTAGGGCATTAGCAGAGTCCTAATGGGGATTATATACCCCAGGACAACAATCTAAGGCCATGTAATAATGAGTCGTTGGGATGATGTTTGACCACAATTTTAGACAATCGGAGTACTTCACCCAAACCCCTTCTCCCACAAAACTTTGTGTGCGTGCCATTAGTATTTGCTTGATTGTTCGGCCGTTCGGTTCCTTTTAAAAAACCGCTTGAATCATTTAATTAAATTTATATTTTACATTGTAAATATTATTAGAAATACATATATATATATATATATATATATATATATATATATATATATATACGGCTTTCCTGGATAGAAGTTTTGTAACTTATGAAACTACCGTGTTTTAAACTAAGGTGAATCAATCAAACAATCAATCTGTCTGTCTGTCTGTCTGTCTGTCTGTTTGTCCGTCCGTCCGTCCGTCCGTCCGTCCGTCCGTCCGTCCGTCCGTCCGTCCGTCCGTCCGTCCGTCCGTCCGTCTGTCTGTCTGTCTGTCTGTCTGTCTGTCTGTCTGTCTGTCTGTCTGTCTGTCTGTCTGTCTGTCTGTCTGTCTGCCTATTCGATCCCAGTCAGTGTTGTGTTTATTTTGTCGGTGGTGTTTGGCAATGTGTTGGTGTTTGTTGCCCGTTTGTGTTCAGCTAGTCTCGTTTTAAGTTTTCTGCCGGTTTCACCGATGGTGGCCTGGCAGTCGACGCATTTAACACGGTAAACTGCACCTTGTCTGTTGTTCTTTGTCTTCAACGTTAGTCAGTACATTTCGTAGAGTTCTAATTGGTCTGTGTGCTACGCGAATGTTGTAAGGTCGTAAAATATGCGAGATAGCTAATCTATATGTTGTGCTCGTCTTTGATGGTAGTTGCTTTGTGTGAAGTGGCCATGGGATTGCAAGATGATTGGTCTAGTGGTCTGTCAGTATGTGTTTGTTTTCTGTAAACAGTAGTTATTGTTACGAGTTACAACAGAGATTGCCGATCCCATTGCCGTACCGTGTAGATGTTTGTAGTGTTTATCGTTATATTGAAAGTAGATAGAGGTTAGACAAAGTGTAAGTAGTTCCATAATGTCATCCATAGGTAGAAGTGGCTGATCAGTGGATAATGGATAAGGGATAGTATCTACAACGTGTGTTTTACAAGAACCACTACAGCCCAGACTTTATCAAAGCAACGTTTCCAAAAACGAACCTAACGTAGCTGATGATAAAACTGTTACTGTTACAGAAACGATATCTTACATCAAAGGTACGTCCGAGATTATCACGCGTATCTTAAGACCTTACAATATTCTCGTAGCACACAGACCAATAACAACTCTACGTAATGTACTAACGTTAAAGACCATGAACAACCTTACAACAGAAAAGGTGCAGTTTAAAAGGTGAAACGTGCCGACCACGTGCCAGCTAGGCCACGTATATCGGCGAAACCGGCAGAAATATTTAAACGAGACTAGCTGAACATAAACGGGCAAAAGAAAACTGAGACGGAACTAACCACATTGTCGAACAACACGTAAAAACACAATATTGACTGGGACTCGACAGAGTGCGTTTCTTATTGCACTAACTACAGGCAACGACTTACACTGGAAAGTTGGTACACAAACTTAGAGCAACAACCATTAAACCGATCACAACCATTACCAGCACCCTACAGATACTTATTCAAAACTAAACAGCAACACCCACGAACAACACCCACCACATATTCCACACATACCGCAATCGTGACATAATAAACCGGACACATAAATGTAGACACATCTGACATAAACCTTTCACTTGACTCTAAAGGCGACCGCCTCTGAGGCCGTCGAAACGTCAGTCACTACCACCACAAATAGTCTTTCGCAAGACTACTCTAACCTAGACGAGGAACTTTCTCAATCTTGTTATGCATGATAACTGTATACAGAAATTCATATATGACAATTTTAAAGGAATAAATCCTTTTTATTGAATGAGTTACTTTGTATAATTCTGATTTAAATTTCGACGTTTTCAGTTTAGACCTCACAGACACAGAGATATTTTATTTATACTCAAAGTTTTATCAAATTTCCATTTGGTTTACACGAGAGACGAGATTTCGACATATTATAATATGTTGAAATAAACTTATTGAATAAAATTATTCACTAAGCAATGTTTCATAAACGACTGTGAGTGTTTTGCCAGGCGTTACAAACACGAGAGGACATTGAAAATCACGAGGCCGTTAACCAAGTAATTTAACCGAATTAACCGAGAACATTGAAAAGTACGAGGTAATAGGCCGAGTTATTTTTGTTGTTCTCGAGTTTACGAAATAGCTTCTAAATCGTCTATTACAGTAAAATTCACCAGGGACTTGGTGATATTGGTCATATCAAATCAGGAAATGGCGTATATTAATTAGTACCTAATTCTCGTGTTGAATTTATTATTAAGAAATGTGGCAATAAACGGTTCTTTGCCTGTGCCGTTTATTATCCGAGTTCTTAATTATGAATTTAGTTTGCGCGAATTTTACCAGATTTCAAAAATTCATACACATGACAAATATTTTTTTCTGAGTGGTTAATTAGTTTATGAATTATTGAGTTTGAGAAACATATGTACAATTATATTTTTGTTATTTTACAATTTGAATAAAGTGGTTAGGTAATTAAAGTTTATACCCGAGGATGTTATATTATTACTCGGGCTACCTGTGGTAGCCGAGTCTAGGTTTCGCGAGTATTGTTGTTTTTGTTTTTTGGGGTCGCGATATTGCCCCAAGAGGCTTTGCGAAACTGCAGGCATGACGTCACAGCTCAAATGCTGATGTTTCATCATGGCGGATTTTCATGCAGGAGTAGCGAGTTTTTTCTTCTGACGCCTTTGGTTGTGTTGTTCGAAGTGAATTTGTGTTTTAATGATAAACACGCTCGCAATGCTTTTATCCCATAGTAGACGTGGGTTGGTCCGCGATCTCGATAACCGTACGCTGAAAATGTGTAGTACTCGATCAAACTTTTACGAAAATTCTCGATTAATGTGATTCTCCGACAATGTACATGTGTTATTGATTAAATGGTACTGAAAAATGTTGCTTAGTGCTGTAAATCAAAGAACAAAGAAACTTGATCAAGCCAACTTGCAAGTAAAAGGTAAACATGCTGTGTTTTACATCTTCATCGAAGTTGTCCTTTAGCTGAACTGACTTGAGTCTGTGAATGCTGTATGTAAGCTTAAATGTATTGAGGTAACTGAATAAATATTTGTGGTTTGCTTTATTTGCTTGTATTGTTTATTATTGTACTGGTATCTTGCACTAAAATTCGATGTTATTAAACAGTTTATACATTACTTTCATCAAGTGTGTATTATTGTTTGGATACACCAATATGGCCCAACCATTCCAATGTTTTGGTACACCATTATGGCCACCATTTCATTGTTTCGGTACACCAGTATGGCCACCATTTCATTGTTTTGGTACACCAGTATGGCCACCATTTCATTGTTTTGGTACACCAGCATGACTGATTGGCCACTATTTCATTGTTTTGGTACACCAGTATGGCCACTATTTCATTGTTTTGGTACACCAGTATGGCTACAATTTCAATGTTTTGGTACACCAATATGGCTACCATTTCATTGTTTTGGTTCATCAGTATAGCCACCATTTCCTTGTTTTGGTACACCAATATGGCCGATTGGCCACTATTTCATTGTTTTGGTACACCAGTGTGGCCCAGTGCCCACTATTAAGTAGCCCGAGTTAACGCCTAGCGGGCGTCTTGTTTTTTTTTATTTTTGAAAGAATACAGCGCGGTTTTAGATTTAAGTTCAGTAGGTCATAACATAGATTTGCTCCACTATACAGAAATCTGGGGGTTTTTTTAGAAAATGAGTTCTAGGTTTTAGTAACTGTAAATTTATATCCCTGCATCTTAATTAAGTAGTAGGATATCTGCTCACTTTAAGACTAAAATATGTCAGCTATATATGATGGAGCAAGAACATTGGGGCTTTGTACGTCATTGCGGCTCTATATTGGATACGACGTTCATTAAGTGTTTTCCAACCACGTTTCAATCTTATATCATGGGATCTGACTTCATAATCCTGTTTAGTAATAACTTGTGCGGCACGGTTTATACGTTTTTGTAATCGCATTGCTCTGCTGTGCAGAGAAATAACCCTAGACTATATCGCAATAATTAAAATACGGAAAAATAACGGCCTTGTAAATTAATATAGCATTTTTTCTGATACACCGGATCTTACTTCTTACAGACAGACAGACAGACAGACAGACAGACAGACAGACAGACAGACAGACAGACAGACAGACAGACAGACAGACAGACAGACAGACAGACAGACAGACAGACAGACAGACAGACAGACAGACAGACAGACAGACAGACAGACAGACAGACAGACAGACAGACAGACAGACAGACAGACAGACAGACAGACAGACAGACAGACAGACAGACAGACAGACAGACAGACAGACAGACAGACAGACAGACAGACAGACAGACAGACAGACAGACAGACAGACAGACAGACAGACAGACAGACAGACAGACAGACAGACAGACAGACAGACAGACAGACAGACAGACAGACAGACAGACAGACAGACAGACAGTTGTATACAATACCTCTATTTATTTGGCATATTGAAGGATACAGATAATTGCAGCCTGCATTAATTAACGAACTTCCGTTCCAGATCCAACAATTAACTTGGTTAACCTAAGATAAAATTTTTGTTGTATACGTAAATAATTGTCTTAAAGATCACAGCAGAGTAATTGTGATTCTGACTGAGATTCTGGAATAATATGTTTTTCCTTGACGAGCAATCCTATTACACTGCATATGCATTAATACAGTATATTGAGTTCGACTGGTGTCAACAGCCCGAAAAAAACTTTTTTTACATATCTTACTAGGTTGGTGACTAAGCATTTCAGGCTAACAGAGAGGAGAAAACACACCCCACTGGGTAACGAACGGGCACTCAGGGACAGAAAATCATCGCCAGCGGGTTATTAGAGGATATTTATTTTGTTGAACAAGGTATTCCACTAACCAGCCTAGATAACCAGACCTACATATGTGTGCCAATCAAATGAATGGAATGCTTATGGCCCTTAGCTTGTAACCATTATGCAAAATAACGTTTTCACGACTGCTCTATTCTACGTAGAAGTGCCAAGTCCATCGTTTCTTGTTAATTCATATAGTTTCTGAATAAGAATGTTTGCATAATACATAGATATATAATGAGAGGAATCGAGTATTTTTTCATTAACTAGCTCCTTTTATGTTTCCAAACTTCCGTTAATTTGTTGGTTTGTCTGTCACGAAGAGAAAGGATTCAAGCATTTCTATGTAACTTTATGGTAAGCGTGGATATGGTCCAAGGACAAACTATGACGAATAGTAATTGAGAGGATAATTATTGTAATAGAAACAATAATTGTCATTGTTATATACCAAAGACTTTCGTTTGCCAAATCTGAAATCCTATTGGTCAAATCATGGTCACGGGTTGTTCAACATACTCAATGTTTCTTTCTGCCGAGGGAAACAGTGCAGTGTTTCCCTCTGACGTCAACAATAAAGAAGGAAACAGTGCAATGTTTCCCTCAGACGACCGCTTTAACCATGCGTTGTTCACGCGAATACACAATGATTATTGCATCAGATCAAGAACTTTGGACTCTTCGGAGCATTTTGGAAACAAGAGTTTGTTTCGAGCTTGTCCATTTTTCAAAAGAAAGAATATATATACATATCTTCAAAGAAGGTCTGAAAAAAACTGGAGAAACTTAAAGCTGTTCTTTGTATTTGTTCAGTCTGGTGTATTTGTTTAGTTGAATTGAAATTACGAAGATAAAGTCAAAGTGCTTTGGTAAGTCTTTTTGCCTTTTACAAGTTTCGACTCAGCTTGGTATTTTAAAAGTCTTTGGTATATAACAAAACGCTTGTTGACTTTTGCCTCGAGAAAAATCGAGTTTTACGGTTCCTCAGGCTTCAATGTCACCCTCGGGTGACATTGAAACCTTCGGGCCCATAAAACTCGATGTTTCCCTCGGCCCCAGTCAACAAGTGTATAATGTTTCATCATACTGTTACCTCTCCTCTTAATTGTTACTGTTCTCACCTCTTTGTCTTCATATTTATGATGTATCACTTTGTGTGTATAATACTTCAATCTCAATGGTTAATTTATGACACGTGTAAATATATACTTAGGCTTAGGCATATCTTCATTATTATCTCTGAAGATGTTGTGATTTTAACAACAAGACGTAAGATTACATTAAAATTTTAATAATATGCCATTCTTTCGTATTCTATGCCGGGCTTAAATATTCCTGTAGAAATTGAGATTCCTGCCTGGTCAATCTTTGGCAAATCTTAACTGAATTATCAAATAACAATGGAGTCTCTGAGTACCCTCTACTTTGGTTTTACTGGTTTTTCCATTTCCATTCAATTTTCATCGAAAATTCGACCAAAGTAAATAATGGATTGGTTCTTGGTGTATGGTTAACCATTCCACAAGTTACAAAAAAATTAGTTGAATAGGTCTTAAGAAATCCCGGTAAAAACCGAACCCGAACCGAACCCGAACCGAACCCGAACCGAACCCGAACCGAACCCGAACCGAACCCGAACCGAACCAGAAGAAAACCAGAAGAAAACCAGAACAGAACCAGAACAGAACCAGAACAGAACCAGAACAGAACCAGAACAGAACCAGAACAGAACCAGAACAGAACCAGAACAGAACCAGAACAGAACCAGAACAGAACCAGAACAGAACCAGAACAGAACCAGAACAGAACCAGAACAGAACCAGAACAGAACCAGAACAGAACCAGAACAGAACCAGAACCAGAACAGAACCAGAACCAGAACAGAACCAGAACAGAACCAGAACAGAACCAGAACAGAACCAGAACAGAACCAGAACAGAACCAGAACAGAACCAGAACAGAACCAGAACAGAACCAGAACAGAACCAGAGCAGAACCAGAGCAGAACCAGAGCAGAACAGAACAGAACAGAACAGAACAGAACAGAACAGAACAGAACAGAACAGAACAGAACAGAACAGAACAGAACAGAACAGAACAGAACAGAACAGAACAGAACAGAACAGAACAGAACAGAACAGAACAGAACAGAACAGAACAGAACAGAACAGAACAGAACAGAACAGAACAGAACAGAACAGAACAGAACAGAACAGAACAAAACAAAACAAAACAAAACAAAACAAAACAAAACAAAACAAAACAAAACAAAACAAACAAACAAACAAACAAACAAACAAACAAACAAACAAACAAACAAAACAAGGGGAAAACCCCCCAAAAAACACATAACCTCCTAGACGCGGTAACAGCATTGGTATGTATTTGATAACTTAACTACAATTTTAGTCTCATCACTAAAGCAGTAAAAATCATAACCTTTTCATAGTGTTTTGTTTCAGACTTGTTAATTTGTGATCTTTTGTGTAGCTTTTGACCCAACGGAATTCAAAAATTTCCGAAACCAAAACCAACATAAATTTTACGTAAATATAATAGACGATATACTGTACCTTATCTGAAATGACATTAATCCACACGTTGGAAACAATTGATTTTGAGAAAGTCCGCATTTCAAGAATTTTTTTAACTGCTTGCTGTCCACGTGTATCAAATCTGATATCTTCCATAAGCATACCCCCTTTGTTCTAAAATTAAAATAACAAATAAGGCACTTAACTAAGAGAAAAATTGGCTTAAAAAATTTCATCAGAGTATTAAAAAAATTGGCTCAAAACGTCAGTAATTTGTTCTCTACAATCTTAACAGCTCACTATGTTTAATAGTACATCATGAAACACGCCTAATGCAGCACGCTACTTTTATTCAAATGTCAAAAGATTGCTTGTAGTTTAAAAGACGATAGTTATACAATAAAGTAGATTTTATTTAATTAAACTCAATATATGCACTGTAAATTTCAAGTAGTAAAATTTGCTCTCTTGAAGGTTAAAATTTACTCTCGATGATGGAGTATGGGATTTTCAGGTGAAAGTTACCCCATTTCGGTGTGTAATAATTACACGGAAGGTGAAATGTCGGAGAGTAATCTGAGATACTAGAGTAAAAGTAAAAAGTCGAGTAATAATTCCCCCACTGTGTGGGGTAAATTTTTCATTCAAATGGGGGTAACTTTAATGGTGTGAAGACGAGTGTGTTTTTTTTTTAAATGGCGGATTAATGGCGATTTGAAAGAAAAAATCGAATAAGGAAAGCTGGGAACTTGTGGACTTCAGACTCAAGTTTTATATTGTCACTCGCAGACTTCTTTCTTCTTACACTTGTTCTTGTATATCTTTATAATCTGTACAGCTTTATGGTTTGTGTGTCGTTTGTTTAATATGAGTGCGGTAATTCCAAAGGCGCGAAAGCAGTGGTATATGTATCTTTGGAACAGTATAGTAAATGTATATCTTAGTGAGTACGCGCGTAAAATATAATGTAAAAATGCAATTAAAGTATAATAATAAGAATTCAAATGTTCTTCACGTGCCGATCGAAGTCTTGAGTTGACACGACTTGAGACGGAGCGTTGAGGTGTCACGCCTTGCGAGTGGAGCTATTTGAATTCTGTCTTGGTAAGATATGTACTGTTACTGTGCTGAAGACTTGGGTTGACACGACCTGAGTCAGAACGTGAGGTGGCACGCCTTGCGAAAAGTGACAATATGTTTATGCTTACCATGTTTAAATTTTAAGGAATAATAGTTGGACAATATCTTTGCCTACATACGGTAGTAAATATATACATTGTACACATTGTAGTGATTGCGCGCGTATAATACAATGTTTTATACACCAGTTTTAGCCACTTTGCCACTACAATCCAATTATTTGTTATATCACGGGAATGTTTTCATTGTGACATTTTTATAAAGCTTATAGATATAGCTTATAAACTCTTTCAGAAGTACTGAAAAGTTCGTATTGAAACCATGCTTTAGTGATGGTTTTAGGGTAACGTATGGTTAAAGCCAGACGATTTTATTGTCAAGGACATATCTCAGTAATCAAGCAAGGGGTTAGGCAGTAAATGTTGTATGATATTCAAATGTAAAATAAAAGCAAAAATTATAAAGGCTTGAAATGGTATAAGGTTTTTCTCAGCAATTATGTTAGACAAAAGATAATTACTCGTATGCGGTTCATGAAGCAGGTAGTCTGGAGATATCATAAAGTACAATCTTGCAGGAAATGAGAAGAATTCAACTGCGTTGTGTAGTATAAAAGCTACAAGTATACACAACTGTACTCTGTGTTAATTTGTATTGGACCACATTAAAACTGCAACTGTGTTCATTTGTGATTGTACTGTTGGCCAAAGGCGATGTTTTTGCCTTTTTACTATATGTGACGCAAAAGATCAGGGACAAATTCGGCGAAATTGTATTATAGAATACGATATTATAGACCAGAAACAATCATATTTTAGTTTTAGGCGCATAAACTGTTCTGCCTATAATTATAAAGCATATTATTCTACATTGTCAGGTCACGTCACGTCAGTATGATGTGCTACTGGTACCATGTAAGCCAGTACTACCTATTTCATGGTCGGGCCATCGGCGACTAAACCGTTAACCCCACTCCAGGGTATTTCCCTGGGGTGTGGAGGGTGGATGGACACCCTGACACGACAAAAATACCTGTCTGTAAGGGTGGATGAACTCTTCTATGAGTCAACGGCCATCCATGAACAACAACAAATGGAGCTGGGGCCCCATTAAGGCATATGAGCTCAGCACTGCTAACTCTATGGCAGCCCCTGCACCTGGAATCTTCCTCAGATGTACTGGCTTTGCCTTTCCTCTTACTCAGGGAGACCCGGAAGAGAGAAGCCCTTGATAAGTGTTAGGACCACCCAAGGTAGCTTTAACACGTCCTGGCTGAGACAACCATCAATTCATCCTAACTGACGACCTCAGTAACATCCTAACCGAGACCCGCAGTAGTAAACTGCGTCTACAGCCAAAACTGTAGGAAACAAACCCAGATTGTGGTAGTTACCAGTTATAAGCCAGTCCTATGGTGATAAAGGTCAGGCGCTAGGGATCTCAATCTGCAGTGGGAGAGGTTTTTTAACCTCATGTTAGCTATCGCCCGCTTGAAGTCTGGCAGCCCCAGACCAATAAGGTGCTACCGTTCACCACTTCACCCAAGCTTGAGTGCGCTGGGAAGTGTTTAACTCCCACTCACAAATCTAAAATTTATATTTTCAACTTGGAACGTTCGGACTAGTACCCCTGGAATGGATACGGACCATGACTTGGATAACGAACATATTAATGCAAGAAAGACTGCCATCATTGATACAGAGCTCATACAACGTAATGTACATATTGCCGCGCTCCAAGAGACAAGACTACCGGATGCAGGTTCCATCAGAGAGAAGAATTACACATTCTTCAGAGAGAAGAATTACACATTCTTCAGAGAGAAGAATTACACATTCTTCAGAGAGAAGAATTACACATTCTTCAGAGAGAAGAATTACACATTCTTCTGGTTTGGTAATCCAGATGGTGAACCTCGCATACATGGTACTGGTTTTGCTGTACGTAACAACTTTATCAGCAGCATACAGACTCCTATAGCAGTGAGTGTAAGACTATCTTCTCTGAGACTTAACATCAAACAAGAGAGTATCTTAGTGATCTCTGCTTACGCACCAACACTGAAGTCGGATCCCGCTGATAAAGACATGTTCTACAATCAACTTGAGGATCTTCTTAAATCTTCCCATGAGAATTAACGCACAGTACTACTTGGTGACATGAATGCCAGAGTTGGTGATGATCATAATGCTTGGCCTGACTGCATTGGAACATTTGGAGTGGGACGGATGAATGAAAATGGTCAACGCCTGCTTGAGCTATGCTGCAGAAATAATCTCTGTATCACCAACACTATTTTTCCGGGGAAATCTCACAGAAAGAAAACCTGGTCCCACCCAAGATCCAAGACATGGCACCAGCTTGATTTTGTTATTGTCAAACAGAAACATCGTTTTGAAGTTAGGAATACTCGGACGTACCACAGTGCTGACTGTGACACTGACCACAGCCTGGTACTGTCATCTATGACCCTGCAACCTAAGCCACACCATCGACAAGAAAAGCAACCCATCAAGATTGATATTCATAAAGCAGTCATCCCAGAACTTAAGGAAATCTATTGTAGCGGCCTGACGGAAGAGCTTCAGAAAATGCCTACCTCGTCAGACCCAGACACATATTGGGAAAATATCGGGACAGTCATACATGACACCGCCCTCCACACGTTTGGTAGGAGACAAAAACAAAACCCGGATTGGTACAACTCATCTCTTCCAATCATCCAACCTGTGCTGGAAAAGAAACGGCAAACACTTCTCCGACTTAAATCAAGACCAACAAGGCAGGCGCTGGATGTACATTGCACCGCCAAAGCCACGGCCCAGAGAACAATTCGACAATGTGCCCGAGAGTACTGGAATTTACTATGTACTCGAATTGAAAGTGCTAGAGACTCAGGAGACGTGAAGGGAATGTATGAAGCCATTAAATCAGCTACTGGCCCTTCGACCCAGACCTGAGGTGTTTTGAAAAGAAAGGACGGCTCGGTAATTGCCGATATATCAGAAAAACTTTATCGGTGGATTGAACATTACAGTGAACTATACACAAGAGAAAGCAACACTTGTTACGAAACTCTGTCCAGACTTCCTGACAACCCGTCACTGGAACATCTAGACGCAGCACCCGAGCTAGAGGAGGTAATAACAACAGTTCTAGGACTGAGAAAAGGTAAAGTAGCTGGGGAAGATGCAATCCCTGGCGAGCTACTCCAGTGTCGTATAGATCCTCTAGCAAATCACTTACATCATCCGATCTCCCTATGCTGGACCTCCAAAAGTGTTCCTCAACATTTCAAGGATGCCAAGATTACCACCTTATACAAGCATAAAGGAGATCGTGGAGATTGTAACAATTACCGCGGCATCTCTCCGTTAATTGTTACCGGAAAAGTGCTAGCCTGCATTTTGTTGAGTCGTCTGCAAAACTTAGCTGAACAGGTATACGCGGAGTCACAGTGTGGGTTTCGACATGGCCGGTCTACCACTGATATGATCTTTGCTGTAAGAGAACTGCAGGAGAATTCAAGGGAGCAAGAACAACTTCTATATTTACCTTTTGTCGATTTGACTAAAGCCTTTGAACTGATAGATAGAGAGTCATTGTTCCTTTTCCTACAAAAAGCCGGCTGTCCACCAATACTCTTAGCACTAATCAAATCCTTCCATGATGGAATGCAAGGCCGAATACAGTATGATGGTGACACTTCTAACTCTTTTCCTATAGACAGAGGAGTGAAACAGGGATGTGTTCTAGCTCCCACACTTTTTGGTATCTATTTTTCATATGTGTTTAAGTCAGCTTATGAAAACCTCACTGACAACGTTGGAGTGTCCCTCCTAACTCGTGATGATGGAAACTTCTTCAATCTGTCCCAGTTTAAGGCCAAAACCAAAACACCGGAAATCATTGTCCGAGATATTTTATATGCAGATAATGCTGCACTTTGTGCATCATCAGTGGAACAACTACAATAACTGTTAGACTGCTTCTCTCGCGCTTGTAAAAATTTTGGCCTCACCGTTAGTCTGAAAAAGACTGTCACTATGTCACTGGCTGCAAGCACACACCATTTTAAAATCCATGATACAACTCTAGAAAGTGTCAAAAAGTTTACATATCTGGGATCTACTATGACCTGTAACAGCACTCTTGACGAAGAACTCTCAACGAGGCTAGGAAAGGCCGCATCCACTTTTGGTCGCCTGACGAAGCGAGTGTGGGAAAATAAACACCTAACAATACACACCAAAGTTCTGGTATATGAGGCCTGCGTTCTGAGTGTACTGCTATATGGAGCTGAATGCTGGCCAACCTACCGACGACAAGAGAGTCGACTAAGTGCTTTCACACTAGATGTTTAAGATCAATACTTGGCGTAACGTGGAAAGATAAAATGACAAATGAGGATTTATTCAAAACAACTAAATCTGAGCCTCTCTCTTCTTGTCTGAAATTCATCCGCTTACGATGGGCAGGACATGTCACAAGAATGTCATCTACCCGTATACCTCATTCCATTTTACACGGTGTTCTCAAAGAAGGTACCCCCGCCCCATAGGGAGACCTAAGCTTAGATTTAAAGAGGTACTGAAGAGAGATCTTACAGACTTTCGTATACCTATCGAAACCTGGACACAGACAGCACTCAACCGTACTGAATGGCGTTCTAGTCTTCGTCAAGGGAGGTCCCTGGACCATATGAACAATATATGGAAACTAAAGGAGCACCGTCTGAGGTCCTCCGCAAACAATTGATGAGGCTGTCTCAACAGTATTGTCGGTCACGACAGAAGCTTGCCAACCAATATTCTACATACATTCATCATTAAACCGATAGATATTTGCGCAACCAAAAGGCAAAAGGTAGTCTATTTAAATTATAATGTATCTTCAATAAAAATACAATTAAAGTATATAAGAATTCAAATGTTCTTCACGTGCCGAAGTCTTGAGTTGACACGACTTGAGACGGAGCGTTGAGGTGTCACGTCACGCCTTGCGAGTGGAGCTATTTGAATTCTGTCTTGATAAGATATGTATTGTTACTGTGCTGAAGACTTGGGTTGACACGACCTGAGTCAGAACGTGAGGTGGCACGCCTTGCGAAAGTGTCAATATGTTTATGCTTACCAAGTTTCATTGAATAAAATGTGGACAATAATAATATATCTTTGCCTACATTCTAGAGTTAAATTTTGAAGCATTTATATATGTATATAAGTCAATCTAAATGTTAATGAATTAAAATAAGATTAGAAATGAAAACATAAAATTGCATGAAGTTATTTTATAAGTAATACAATACGACAATAATAACAAAAGATCACAATACATTACAAACAGTAAAAGATGAGTTTGATAAGGAGCTAGCGAACGGACACGAGGTCCCAACTAGGCAAACCCCGTACATAAATGAATAAATTCATGACATACACATAATGGTCCACTATTTATTACTACACAGAATGCGCCATTATCCGCACATGACGCTGAACTCAGCCTCCTACCCCCGAAATCAAAACGATTTAGTTTGAAATAGACGGATAATGGAAGTATTCAAAGGGCTGATCCCGACGTCAAGCACTGAAAAAGACGCATCCTGCTATTCCTGCATCTTGCCTAAAAGGTCTGTTAATTGTCCTACAATTAGGACATACTGTCTTCCACGTGCTTACTCTGTCTGTGTCAAAGATAGTGTTTAACTTATTGTGATAGAGTTTATACAATTGAGTTTTAAAGGAAGTGAAAGTAGCTGACTGACGAATTACAAGTGGTAAATTATTCCAAAGTTGAACAATACAATTAAAGAAAGAGTCCCTGAACAGTGATGTACGAAGAGAGTGAAATGGACGAAGATTTAAATTACAAGCAGAGCTTCTAGTACGGCCACCAGAGATACAAACATATTGGCTAAGCTGTATATTGTATGAACCGTTTATATATTTATAAACAAAACATAGGTCACGGCATTCTAGCCAGTAAGAAGTAGGGAGTATATAGACTCAAGGAAATTAAGCACGACTTATAGTTGGGCCGGATCGCTATTACAATTAAGAATAAACGGGCGGCACGCCTCTGCACACCCTCTAATAATTTTAGATCAGGAAAGGAGATAATAGCTTTATTGGCATGATCTATTTACAGACATTGCTAAAGCTTATAGTATTAAATTACGAAGATAACATTTAGCCTGCGTGCAGACCCTACCCGAACCCAAAACTAAATATCAAATTAATTTTAAATTCAGTTGGAGTCTGCACGCAGGCTAGATATCATTAATAGACAGTACTAACTAAATATTAAATTACTGATACAAGAATATATGATTTACTCTATAGCATTCCGAGTTTCAAGACAATTTTCTCTTCGCATGAAGCATAGATATATGAATGTGGATAGTGACAAAACAGTCTCATTCCTCTGACTTCATGGCATTAGAAAGTATTGTTTGTTTGTTTTCAGATAAGTAATACATGACTGAGGAGCCCAGACCTCACGTAACTTTGTTGGGAACACACAAGGGACAAATAAAGCAATCTTCTGTGGGCTGGTCCTAAGTAGGCACTACCGAAGTTTCGCCGTAAAAAGCCAAACATCTTGTTGGCTTTGGCTACAACAGAAGATATATGGATGAGCTTGTTGTTGACCATGACTCCAAGATCTTTTTGAGAGGAAAGTGCAGCAAGAGCATGGTCACCAATGGTGTTTGGACTGACTACAAGAGATTGCAACGGACTGGTTCGTTTCTAGATATTCTTAAAACTTCGCATTTAGGACATATTAATTTTGCAAGAAGAAGGCAATGCACTATAAAATTAGTTATTAGATTTTGAGCGCATATGTTCAACACATACAGTATATCAAGTTTATAGGCAACAGCTATGAAATACTGGTTTAATATTTAAAATAAAGACTAAACTACAGCCTATTTAAATTTACTTATCTATTCAGTAAATAGCTGTACACTTTGTTAGCGTAAATTTATTGCATTGGCATTTTTACTAAATTATTTGTTTGTATTTTATTTTTCAAAGCCAACAAAGACTTCTTTTAGACGAAGGACCCGAAGTATGTACTTTGTTCAGAAAAGGAAGTTGTTGCCACAAGATGTAAAGTTTATCAGAACGGTTTCTTCTTGCAAATGAAAAGTGTATAGTTCGCATATATAACAATTATTGATTATCTATTTCTGTTTTATTCCTAAATAAAGTCAAATCAATGGCAATGTAGCTCAGCATGGGTATAACCATGCCAATTATATTTTTTTTGAGAATTTCGCTCCTAGACTTAGGTGTTCCTAGAGAATGCAGCTAAGTTATTTGCTCCAAAGTTGGGATTAAAGATGTTGCAAAAATTTATTTCGGTTTTGCATGATAACCATTTCATTTTACATAGTTGGTAATTTAATTTATTTCATTTTGTGTTATAATGTTATCATATAATATACTGTAATATAATATAAATGTTTTGCCTATATTCATCCGGTCTTCCTCAGTGAATGCATGCTTAAAAGACTAGTAAACTAAATAATTGGAAATTTTTACTAAATGATTAAAAACAGTAACTAAATGATTAAAAACATTTGGAACTACTAAGTGTTCTCCAGCATATACACCATGCATGCATGGTTAACAGATCTGTAATATTCCCATCATATTTCCATTCTAAGTTTGTTCAATCCCAATAAAATCAAAGTCAATTAGAGAATGTGATGTCTTAATTGTTAAAATGGACAGAAATTTCACAGGCTCTTCTTGTTAGTAACCGTCGAGGATTTATGCATGTTCATGATACGGAATGTGAGTTAATTTAAAATACGCTATAGTATAGATCACTCATATTCCATGTGAAACGAAATAGATAGTGTTTCTAGATTCCCCCAATTGACTCCTGCTTGTATGATAATACTGTTGTTGTGGTGGTGCTGGTGATGAAGCTGATTTCTTCGAAGTAAGTTTGACAAAAGTTGAATTGTATGCGCGCATATTTGCATTTAAACATTTTAACCGGTGTAAAAATTACACCATTCTAGGAGGAGTAAATATTACACCATCTCTATATTTACCCCCGAAACTCGGGGAATTTTTGGGACAGAACAGCTACCTCACTTTTTGGAGTAAAATTTGCTCCTTCAATTTTACACCTTTGTTAGGAGTAAAAATTACACCTTTTTTGAGGAGTAAAAATTACCCCCTCCTAAAATTTACGCTTCAAAACCGGGGCGTTTTTGAGAGAAGCATTTACCCCCACTTTTCGGAGTAATTTTTACTCCCTGAAAATTACAGTGTGTATATGGATACTTAGCGTGTATATTTTTGCTGAGCTTGCGACCTGTTGACTCAACCGAGTCAACAGGCCAAAAGCCTAGAAGATAGATAACAGACATGGTGTGTATACAAACCTAACTCTTTCATCAATTTCAAAGTGGCTCCCTACGGCTTCTATACATAATACTTAACAATACTGGACTGATGTACTTTAGGCCGGTAACCTAGATTCTTTTTCCTTGTGATGTGCAATATGTTCATGAAATTCTCTTGTACGATTTTCTACATTCTCAAAAATATACTATTGTTGTTATTCACTTTTGAAAGGTTGTTACCATAGCTACAATATGCCTTAAAGATAGCGTATCTTTTAACGTTTTTATTTTTTATCTACCATTCGCTGAGTTTCCTTTGGCGAATTTTTTTTTTCAACTTCGCAGTCTTGAGGAAATTGCTTTACTGAACGTTGTGTGAAGTAAATGTGGGATGGTTCAGATGTTTGTTTTTTTTGTTTTTGAATTGAATTAATGAGTTATTTTTTTAACATTAAGTATGATTTGTCCTCTAAAATACTTATGGAAAAAGTAATAAGACGGTATAAGCTTCTTGTTGAATTGTGAAAACTTTCAAAACAATGTACTAATTATAAAAGCACTACAGTCTGTTATGTACATGGTCTTTGAGATTTCTATTGGGAAATCTCCTAGAAATCCAAGATGCTCGTGCTCGTTCTCATCCTACGCGGCCAACAGTTGTGTTGATCTTGTTCGCATACAAGATGGACAAAGCGTCCGATACAAACACAGGTAGTAACAGAAAACAATATTATAGCACTAGAGATGCCTGTAAGGTAAATTTATTTAATACTTTTTGAAAATAGAAATTAAGAGTTTAAAGAAGAAAGCAAGCTAAAGAGAGGTCAGAAAGTTACCGTTGTTTTGTTTGATTTTACGCTGCTGAAAACAGGAAAATCAGTGGTAAAAGTCTTTGAACGTATTCATCCAAGACTTTTAACAAAATGTTATTAATTTTACCATCAAATTATCAAAATAATATGAACTCAAATGAAAACATAAACAATCAAATAGAAATGCCCCAAATTCCCCCTTTAAGACAATACAAAATATCTGCGTGTATTTTTGGGCGTTTTTACGCGTATAGACGTTAACAGATTTTAGGATTATCAGTAAATTGTCTTTAAGCAACTCTCGCGCAGACCTTAAAGAAAGCGCTGACTATTTTTTAATAACTCAAATACGATATTACTGATATTATTACCACATGTGAGTTGTTTACTAATTTCTGCTGACGAAGGACCTTCGCTCGAAACGTCGAGAAGATTTTTCTCTGTTTTTCAGGCCAACGTGACTTAACCCTGGTAATATTTGGATTTCAACCGTGGCCGACGCTGTCCTAGAAGCTTTTTCTGATATTAATTCTATGTGAACTAAATAGTTGAATGTGAAAATATTTTATGATTTTAATCTTTATTTATTGTGATATTCAGGTTTGTGTTTGCAAAATGATAATAAGAATGGCTTCAAAGTAAGCCTTTGTGTTTCATTACTATTTTGGAAATAAAAATCTCAATAAAAACATGAAGAAAAACTCAAATAACAAATATTTTGGCATTCAACTATTTAGTTTACTTAAAAAAAAAAGATAATTTACGAAGAAAACACAATGGAAATCAGTAAAACCAAAAACAACCAATAACGAAACGTTATTTAAGCTGTTCAAAACACTTGTACCACGTGTTTTACGCACTCGTATTTTTAAAATTGATAGAACACTGCT
This sequence comes from Corallium rubrum, assembly GCA_964035015.1. Classification (NCBI taxonomy): domain Eukaryota; kingdom Metazoa; phylum Cnidaria; class Anthozoa; order Scleralcyonacea; family Coralliidae; genus Corallium; species Corallium rubrum. Next base: position 13,807,948 of record OZ036006.1, on the reverse strand, counting down.
GCTCGTTTCTTAAACATTACTTATAAAATATCTCATTAATATTATAATTTATGAAAAACACTATTCTGTCCGTGGTTATATAGGAATATATCCATGAGGACTAGCACAATGTGTGAAAAGATTAAGAGTTAGGTGATGTGTTACCATCAGTGGCGTAGCCAGGCTCTATACATTGGAGGGGCCGAGCGCCGAAGGCGCGAGGTACCTAGGGGGTCCGGGGGCATGCTCCCCCGGAAAAACTTTGAATTCTGGGGCCTCTGCGATGTGATTTCCTGCGTTTTGTGGGCTCGAGTTAAACGAATTTAGAACATAACAAGTAGTACACATAAAAAGATATTTTTATGGTTTCACAAGAAAGTTTAGCTAATATATCTTTGTGTATAAAGAAAAGTTACATTTGTAAAAACACATGTCGAGGAGCTTCCTCCCTTACCATAAAACATAATAGTCCCCGAGCCCGGGCGTAGGGCCGAAGGCCCGGAGCCTGGGTGAGGGTGCTAATCTCGACACGCGTGCAGTTCACTTACACGCGAAATTACACGCAAGTGGGAAAGAAATTCTGCGAGATGTTTATATATATATATGTATGTCAACAAATCCGCAACTTTCGCAGTTCGGATAGCAGGGTACTGGCACAGTATTATAAACTGTTACGACGAAGACCGTGGCCAAAGTCTGTTAAAGAATTCTGCTCTGGTGTATTCTACTTAACTCGAGGGAGAACGATAAAGAAATCAGTCTGAAAGTTGAAACAAACGGCTATTTAGATCTTGAAGATCGAGAACTGAATGATGCCTGTTCACAGAAGAAACCGAACGAGAAAAACAAACTGAGTTATGAAAAGAGTATAGACTAAATTGGCAGTGTTTGTGGTGACAAAAGCAGAAGAAAGTTTAACGGTAGGAGATCCATATTTACCAGTTTAACTGAGTCTTCAAAAAGATAATCATGCAATATATTATAAATAATGGAGGGTGGCATTGTGTCTTTTCTTGGCCACTATTATCTACTTTGAATGAAAATTTGTTATTTGGTTCATCTCGTTGTTTCTTTTTTAATATTGACTTTGTATGCTCTTTCTGTGTGTCAATACATGACTACAGATGAACTTTGCCAATGAATTTTCTTTGATGTTATACTGTTTTGATTCTCTGTTTCTATTCAAAATTTTTCAGGCTGTTAAAAATCATTACATACTAAAATTATAATAGACTAAATATAAAAATATAAAAACTATAATAGACTTAAATACAACCCCCCCCCCCCCCCCCCCCCAAAAAAAACAAACAACAAAAAAAACAACAACAACAAAACAACAAACAAACAAACAAACAACAAAAACACAACAAAAAAACAAAAAACAAAACAAAAGCAAAACAAAAAACAACCAGAAAGGGTGTGGGTGGTGGGGGTTTACAAAAATGTATAAAAAGTGAGCGAGGGGTTGTTGCGATCATGTATTTCTAGTATTCACAGTACTTCATGTTATACAAATATTTCAGATCGCACTCGTCATTGATACTTTCGAACAACCTCGGCAATTCTCGGCCAAATGGTGGGCTTGACTTTCGAGTGATTGAAATAATACGCTTGTAATGTAAATTATTACTTGCAGTTAGTAAGACCCCAATTATATATATTGTCATCTATTAAAGCACTCACAGGAATGTTGGGAGGATCCAGCGATCATTTCGTACCTCCCCCCCCTAAAAAATATTTTCTCCTCGGATTTGGGCTTTTCACAGGGGCTGTCTTGAAGACGATTGGGGGGGTAGAGCCCCCCCTTGCCCCCCCCCCCCCCCCCCTTGGCCTGGTTACCATAGAATTACGGTGTGAGGCGATCGCCACTATATCCATTGGAAACAGGATGTAATAGGCTTACAACGAATGTTGGTCAAATTTGCGGTTTAATTGAACTCTTATTAAAACATATTATTTAAATATTAAAATGGTAAATGTATCTGTGACGTCATGTACTTTCGATTTGCCCCCAACAGAGACCACGCTAGAGTTGTTGTTAACATCTGCAGTCACTATACTTACCCTTGTGGATGGTTAGGTGCAGACATGACTACAGGATATGATGCGATTTGTTGTTACTTGGATTCAGGTCCCCACACTACGTGTCGAATTCCATCCTTGACCTGACCACCTTTGCATGTCTGCACCTATCACACCGAAAATAATTTCGGTGGAAATTACAAATTCCTTTGACTGATTAGGGGTGGGATGGCGGGATTCAAATATGTTCACTGTCAAGTATCCTGTCAAGTGCGTCTCTCTTTAGCTCTGTCTATTTACTGTTTTGTTTGGTCCATTTTTTGGTCTTCTTTATGTAATTTCTGGATTGTTAGTTTGTTAAATATTCCACCATCATTCTGCTTCATGTTCTGGATTGTTTGGTTATTTTTCGTGGTTTTATTTCCGATTCATTTATTGATCGTTTGACCCGTGACGTATCTGTAGTTCGTGTACTCTTCGTGAATTTGCTCAAGTATTTGTTTCTCCGTGCCGCGTCCATCTATTCATCAGAAACTTCTCAGTCCGTTTGGTGTTGGTATTCTGATCCTATTGTACAAGTTCTACGTTTGTTCGTCTAAACATTTTTGAATTATATATGATTCTGTGTTTGACCGTTAAATTGGTTTGTCTCAACTGATGTCTCCTAGCAACAACAAAATTTGAATCTTCTGCGTTAATCCTGTCTCCGCACAGTCCGCAGTTTGGTTTTTCATACCAGTTTCTTTTGGCAACGTCTAATTGTTTCCTTTAGTACTTTTTTGGTTGGTCTTCACCTAATATAATTTGAATTTTTAACATATTGGTTTTGGATATAGTATAACCGTCAAATATTTATCAAGATTCAGTCTAGCCTGTCTTTCATATCGTATAACCTTGGTTTTGGTGGTCTCCAATTCCTGATCAAGAATCCTTTCAATTCTTACTGTTATTTTGAATTATTGTTAATTTTATAATCCGTTGGTTTGTTTCCCACGCCACCCAACGGTTTCCACGCCAAGCCTCTGCGGAGGAGAGAGTCCCAACGCGTCTTTGTTTGAATTCTGGCCTTCGTAACCTGAGAAGCGTTTCTTGACATTTTCTTCGCTTCTTCACCGTGTGCGGGATTTCCCCTGCTTATAATAACCATCATGGCCATTGACCTAAAAACCGTTTGTTCCAGAAAATTGTTAATTTTTGCCTATTTTTTCATATCTTTCCACGGTTTTCACCATTGGAAGAGCAATAATTCAACAAGTCTACCCAATCACAAGTTGTTGTGCGCGAGTTTTAATATCACATTTGTTAAAACTATGGGTATTAATAGTCACGCTCGTTGGCTGACAGTGAAACATAATCCTTTTACGAATGTGTCTCGGAAACCTGTGTTTGGCGGCCGTTTTCTACTCCACATCTCCTACTTATCATTTTTTCTAATTAGTTTGTCTGGTGATGTTCAAACTAATCCCGGTCCTTGCGGTTCTCTTAACGTTTTTTGTCAAAATGTCCGAAGCTTAAAAGCAAATTACCATGACCCTTCAACGAATTGCGCCCTGAACAAACTTTCCTGTTTACAAGATATTGTTTATAGCAACAGTTTAGACGTCATTGCTTTAGTAGAGACCTGGCTATCCAACAACATTAGTGATGATGAAATCTTGCCTGTCGGATACAAGCTTTTTCGACGTGACCGAAGAAATGGTAAAAGGGGAGGAGGTGTCCTGTTAGCTGTGAACGATTCAATCAGATGTGAACCTACCGATTTTTCTTCTGACACATTAGAACTTGCCTCTGTCGTGATTAATCCGTCTTCTAATAAAGTTCTTGTCGCTGTTTGTTATCGCCCACCTGATTCTTCTAGTGAATTCCTACATGAACTGAATCGTTTCCTAAAATTTGTTTCTGACTCTCAATTTAAGGATGTTGTATTGTTTGGTGACTTCAATTATCCTAATATCCAATGGACTAACGGATCTGGTTTCTCCACTTTGACATCTGAAATTGGTTTTATTGACATTATTACTGACTTTAGTTACTTTCAACTTATCAATTCACCTACTCATGGCAAAAATCTTATTGACTTAGTTCTCACTACGAACGATCATTTGACGGACAACTTTGAAGTTACTAATGACGACTCCATCTCTTTACACTCGGATCATAAAGCTATAACTTTTGACTTAAATATTCACCAACAGCCTAAACAATCAACCCAGCGCATCGTTTATAACTATTCAAAAGGTGACTTCAGTGGTCTTATTAATTATCTTCAAAACACTCCCTTACTGGATATAGTTCTCGGTGAGCGTGACAACGTGAATCTTGCCTGGTTAAAGTGGAAAGCTGCCTTCCTCGCTGCTGTCGACTCTTTTATACCTAAAACCAAACTAAAGCGTCCCTATACACCTCCTTATATTTCAAAGGACCTACTTCATGCCATAAAAATGAAAGAGTCCCTCAGAAGAAAAGCAAAGGCTAAGAACTCGCCTCAACTATGGGAAAAGTTCCGCAAAACCCGACAGCATGTGAAGTGTTGGATTAACGCTAGAAAAAGAGAATATTTGTCTAGTCTATCTGAATCCGTATACGTTAATTCTAAACCTTTCTGGAGATTTTTTAAGTCTAAATCGTCAAAATCCTCATTACCTGATGTGATGAAATTAGGAGGTCATAAACTCTCTTCTTCAAAAGAAAAGGCTGATGCTTTTAACAACTTTTTTGCGTCAGTCTTTAATCCTGACTCAGGTTCTTCTTTATCTTCTCCTTCAAAGTCTACTCTCAATTCTCTTGACTCAATAATTGTTTCTGAATCCTTAGTACAGTCTCTATTATCTAATTTGTCACATTCTAAAGCTACTGGCCCAGATGGAATACCTGCTTATCTCTTAAAGCGATGCTCTGAAGTTATCGCTCCCTCCCTGGCTGCTCTCTTCGAGTTATCTATCCAGCAGGGTGTAGTTCCCTCAGAATGGAAACATGCTAATGTAGTTCCAGTCCCTAAGAAAAGTGACGTTCATGAAGTTACTAATTACAGACCAATTTCTTTACTATCCCAAGTCTCTAAAGTTCTTGAACGTTTGATTTTCAGTCAAGTTTCTTTTTTCATTAAGAACTCTTTATATGATCTCCAGCATGGTTTTCGCTGTAATAGGTCATGTGTTACTCAACTTCTTAATATATTTCACGACATTGGTAGTGCCCTTGATGCTGGTAAAGAAATTGACCTCATCTATCTTGATTTTGCTAAAGCTTTCGACTCTGTCTCTCATAGTAAACTCCTATCCAAGCTGAAAACTTACGGAATTTCCGGTCCTCTTTTTAAATGGTTTGCCGATTACCTTCATGATCGGAAACAGCGTGTTGTTGTTGAAGGAGTTTCTTCGTCGTTCGTTAGTGTTAAGTCTGGTGTGCCGCAAGGTAGTGTGATAGGTCCTCTTCTTTTTATTCTCTATGTTAATGACCTTCCGGAGGTAACCAGCAACAGTACTGTTGCTCTTTTTGCTGACGACAGCAAGTGCTTCCGCTCAATTGAGTCACCAGCAGATAGAGATCTCCTCCAGCTTGATCTCGATGCTATGAGCAACTGGTCACAGTCCTGGCAAATGAAATTTAATGTGTCTAAAACTCTCTTACTAAGGATATCCCGAAAACGTACTCAATCTAGTCATTCCTATCACCTAAACAACGAATTAGTTAAAAGTGTAACAAATCAAACCGACTTGGGTGTGGTCATCAGCAATGACCTTAAGTGGTCCCCCCATATTTCTAAATGTGTTGCTAAAGCTAATCGTATGCTTGGGTTTCTCCGCAGGAACTGTACTCAAATGTCAAATGTCCGTTGCCGTCGTCTACTCTATTTAGCGCTCGTCCGTTCTCACTTGTCTTACGGTAGTGAAATCTGGGCTCCTCAGGACAAGTCACGTGACCTTTCACTTCTTGAGGGTGTTCAGAGACGAGCCACGAAATTCATACTCCAAGATTATGAATCGTCTTACACTGACCGTCTCAAAAAGCTTAACTTATTACCTATATCATATTGGCTTGAAATTAAGGATCTTCTCTTCTTCTTTAAGTGTAAACAAGGTCTCTACGATCTAGATATCTCCCGTTTTGTTACTTTTTCTTCTATCCGCTCGTCTCGCACTCGTTCAAGTCAAAATAACTTGCTTCAAGCCAATCCTTGTAAGACTTCTCTTTTTAGAAATTCTTTTTTCAACAGAATTGTCTTTCTCTGGAACAATCTCTCTCCGATAGTTCGCGATAGTACTTCTGTTTCCATTTTTAAACATGAACTTTATATTCACTACTCTTCTAAGTTAGACTCCAATTTCGATGTTAATAGACTGCGCACCTGGAAAAGTTTCTGTTCTAGGTGTCGTTCTTTCAATCCAAGTTGTTGCTCTTAAATCTTTATGTAATTTGTGTATTAGTTGGGGTTTTTTGTTGGGGTTTTTTTTATCGTGTGTTTACTTAACGTTTATTATGTAATTTTTTTGTTGGGTTGGTCTTCACATGGGACTCGTGTCCTGTTGATCATTCCTTCAATCATGTTCAATTTTATTGCATTCTTTATCTACTGTATATTTGCATTGTTACATGGTTGAAAAGTTAATAAATAAATTAACGTTTTCCCCAAATAGCCAGTATGCCGACTAAAGGCGTAATGACTCCTTGCTGGCCAATGCGCCTTTAGTTATCGAACACTCTCACGCTGATTCTCCCCATTCTCCACGCGCAGTTCCTTGGCTGTTAACCTTGGTTAATGCATAACCTCATTTAACATCTGCAGTTACTATACTTACCCTTGTGGATGGTTCGGTCACAGAATAAGGATCAACCAGAAGTCCAACTCTCTGTCAGCACCTTTGATGTAAGCGTCCTCGGGAAATGTCTGCCTCGCGATCCCGGCGCCATTTTGAAAGTAAGTGCACCCGGGAAATTAGCCCTCTCGTCCTTGCGACCCTCGGGCTCCTGTATTCAATTACTCTTGGCCTTGGTGTGACCTTTAATTAAATTTATATTGTTCTCTATATATGTAAATAATATTTAGTTAAGTAAATAAGTAATTTACTTTAGAAAACGTTTCGTTGGAGATGAAATTCTTTGACCACGAGGTTATTAAAACTTCAGTACGCGGATACTACGGGTAAAAGTCCGTGGCAAAAAAGTCCTGTACTCACGAAGCGGGTTTTACATTTCTCGACTTTGCCGACACATTTGTTTATAGAAAAAGATGGCTAAAATTTTCGGAACTACGCATTGTTGAAATACATCGGGTACGTACGTTGTTAGAAATTTTATAAGCTTTCATTCGGTATATAGTTCAAATTTTAGTGTTACCTGTAACTTTTTAAAATGTTCAAAATGTTCTCACCATTGCTCGTAAAATAAGAATTATATAATGGGAAATGGACTCCTCACAAGTGTTATAGAATTTTGGATTTTGTTTTTAAATACTAAACGCACAGCCCTGAACAAGATATTAAACAAAGGGTACTGTCAAGTGCTATTCATGTCAGAACTTTTAATTTTCTTGCTGGGAAGTATTTTAAAATATGAAAAAAAAACATTATTATTTTGACGTAGACCGTCTGATATGGATGAATTTCTTAAGTTTGTTTTGTCTTTTGTTGTTTTGGTGTTTGCTATAACCTCAGAAAGACTTCTGGCATGGACCTAAGATATTTCTTGAACAGAAGCTAATGAAAAAATATTAAAACTTTTATGGTCAATGGTCAGAACATTTTGAACATTTTAAAAAGTTACAGGTAACACTATGATTTGAACTATATACCGAATGAAAGCTTATAAAATTTCTAACAACATACGTACCCGATGTATTTCAACAATGCGTAGTTCCGTAAATTTTAGCCATCTTCTTCTATAAACAAATGTGTCGGCATTAATCGAGAAATGTAAAACCCGCTTCGTGAGTACAGGACTTTTTTGCCACGGACTTTTACCCGTAGTATCCGCGTACTGAAGTTTTAATAACCTCGTGGTCAAAGAATTTTATCTCCAAAGAATCGTTTTCAAAAGTAAATTACTTATTTACTTAACTAAATATTATTTATATTTATATATATAGATAACAGTATAAAGTTAATTAAAAGGTCACAAGAAGGCCAAGAGTAATTGATTACAGGAGCCCGAGGGTCGTAGGGACGAGGGGGATAATTTCCCCGGTGTACTTACTTTCAAAATGGCGGACTGGCGCATGCGCATAAAAATAATGGGATACTTTTTTCCGCGAGTTGGACTTCTGGTTGATCCTTATTCTGTGGTTAGGTGCAGACATGACTACAGGATAGGCTGCGATTTGTTGTTACTTGGATTCAGGTCCCCACACTACGTGTCGAATTCCATCCTTGACCTAACCACCAAAGTGAGATTTTGCAGAAATATCACCATCCAAGTAACAACTCCTAGATATTCCCACCTAACCTCCACTAAGACGAGAGATTGGAGACACGCAGAGATCGGAGACAGCTTCGGACTGTAATAACTCAAGCTGTAGCAAATGTCCATCACAGGGACTGCACTCAGGCTGTAGCAAGTGTAACTCACTGGGACTGCACCTAGGCTGTAGCTAGACTAAGTGTAAATCACGTGGACTGCACCCAGGCTGTAGCAAGTGTAACTCACTGGGACTGCACCCAGGTTGTAGCTAGTGTAGCTCATTGGGACTGCCCCCAAGCTGTAGCAAATGTCAATCACTGGGACTGCACCCAGGCTGTAGCAAATGTTAATCACTGGGACTGCACCCAGGCTGTAGCAAATGTCAATCCCTGGGACTGCACTCAAGCTGTAGCTAGTGTAACTAACAGGGACTGCACCTAGGCTGTAGCAAATGTCAATTACTGGGCCTGCACCCCACCCAGGCTGTAGCAAATGTCAATCACTGGGACTGCACAGGCTGTAGCAAATGTCGATCACTGGGACTGCACACAGGCTGTAGCAAATGTCGATCACTGGGACTGCACACAGGTTGTAGCAAATGTCGATCACTGGGACTGCACCCAGGCTGTAGCTGATGTCAATCACAGGGACTGAACCTATGCTGTAACAAATGTCCAATCGCTTGCTGTAAAGTCTAGAAATCTGCGTTGAGCTGTCGAGTATGTTCGCCTGGTAGAACTGGTTATGGCAATGCCTTGGTACATCATACTAACTTTCGTGCATCTCAATTAAAGATTCGAGATCAGACGAACTAGCAAAGCCTGCGGAATGTCGACGGGATTCGGTCAAGCTTCTGGGGCGTGACGAAAGAATACCTGCTTGTGAAATCGTGAAAGAGCGTCAGCAATGATATTGGTTTTTCCCGGGACGTGCGCTGCAGTCCCTTTAAAATTGTGTTGTGCCGCGATAAGACAGAGCGCGCAAGAGTAAGACAATACTTTCGTTGTCACATGACCATATCGTTGCCCAAACATGGAAAGCAAGTACTATGGGGAACAAATCTTTGTAAGCAATACTTAGCGATTGTTGCGACGATGACCAAGACCCGTCGTTAAACCATTCTCTAATACCAGGGAATAAGACGGTATTTTAAACAACGTCTATGCGTAGGCTACCTTGTAAGATGTCACTATACTATATAGTGGTAATCGGATTTGTAATCGACCTTAAAACCAATGATTTATAAAACCTTAAATATCTCGTTCTACAATCCTCGTACGTTTCGGACGACAGCTCTGAGAACAGAAAACTATTTACATGATTAGCGTAGGTAAAAACAACCCCGAGTGGTGACAACCCTTGGAGTTTGTCAATTGACACTTCTTAATTCTGCAATATTCTTTGATACAACGTTAACTCAACAACATGATATCTTATTACTAACAAATGGTTCCACTCTATTAAACGGCCAAGCTATTCTTATGCGTCGCACGCTGTAGAGTCTTAAGCCAAAACGGCAACGCATATTCCTCCCGAATACTGCACAGCGCCTATTCTCGGCTTTGGGTCTGTTCCCAGTGTCGTATTTCGCTTACGTGTATAAAGTCGCCGCCAATTGCCCCATATACTGTCACAACGCTCCTAGCTGGTCGTGGCTGAGTTTGGGCACAGTATCTTCGCTTATCGCAACGAAAACACGACATTTCTTGGGTATTCCCCCTTGTTCCTCAAACCACTTGACCAAATTCGTGTCGGTTAGCGCATTCGGCCCATGTGGAAGTAACCACATGGTGTGTGACCCTTGTGCTCAGCCTCTCTTCGTGCAAAATCTAACTTTCGTTTAAGGCCTGACTATCCTGCATTCTCTCTGTGAAGGTATATCCGACACCGCTTTGTTAGTCCCTGGTTTGTCTTACCTCTGTCCCGAACGTAGCCGAAGAATTCGCCACACGAACAAAGATAAAGTATATTTAACATACCTTGGTTGCTGTACCCTGGGCTTGGTTACAGTGCTTTACCTGATGTCGTAACCAGGAGAATGCTGCTTCAATCGCTCCAGAGATGCGACAAGAGTCGGAGCCGGCTGTTATGGTCTGCTTTCCCCGCGGTCCAATCGCTTGAGCCACTGCTTGCGCTACCACTTGCCTTACGACCACGTAGAATTCTAATTTTCGTAATTTTCTTTCTCCTTGTGCTACTGATACTCAGCTATGTCTTCGCTGTGCCGTCAAAAGGCGCAATGATCGGCCAAGCGTGGTGTGCCTCTCTCATATAAGATGCAAATATGTTCACTGTTAACGTTTTCTCCAAATAGCCAGTATGCCGACTAAAGGCGTAATGACTCCTTCCTGGCCAATGCGCCTTTAGTTTTCGAACATTCTCACGCTGATTCTCCCCATTCTCCACGCGCAGTTCCTTGGCTGTTAACCTTGGTTAAAGCATAACCTCATTTAAAATGGCGCCTTATCGCACTAGACAATATTAAAGTACTCTTTGTTGTGTTGCTTATAGTAGTGATATATATAGTACTATACCATAGGAGTGAAACGTTACATGGTGACAGGAGTAAAAACGTAAGAAACTGTGAGTTCTCGGCGTAATTGTCTATTGAACGTATTATATGCTTTATCTCGAATTTGATATCGAATGCTTAATCGATAAATATGTCTGATGACGATCCTTCGGCCAGTTCGGCTACACAGCCAGCAGTTATCTCAGAGGCAGAATAAGGGTACCGGAGGCCCCTAGCTGTATTTCTGATTGGGCCCCCCCAGGCCCCTTCTTGCACTGCACGTAGGGGCGTGGGGCATTCTTTTTTTAATAAGACATCAGCGGCCCCGGGCCCCCTAGGATCCGTGAGGCCGCGGGGCCCTGACTGTAGCCCAGTCACACCACACACCCCCCCCCCCCTTTAATCAGCCCCTGAGTTATCTCTAGACTGGTTCCTCTCAACATTCCTCCGCCTTCTCCGCTAGACATGCAAGGAAACTTAGCAACCAACTGGAAACGATTAAGAGAATTTGGCACAACTATGAAATAGCAGCGCGACTTCAAAGCGAAGTCGCTGAGTTACGTACGGCTAATTTACTGACCTGCATTGGCCCAGATGCCCTCGAAGTGTTTGTTGGCCTAGACGTCGCAAACGATACTGACAGAACCAACACTGATATCGTCCTTCAGAAATTAGAAGCATTCTGTATTGGTAAAACCAATGAGACGTACGAAAGGTACAAATTTAACAAGCGTGACCAAGAAACGGATGAATCTATTGACTCTTACGCTGCTTCTTTTCGATTTCTTGCTAAAACCTGTAACTATAACGTCCTCAATGATAGTCTCATTCGCGACCGCCTGGTCATAGGAATTCGCAACAACAGCGTAAGGAAAAGACTTCTTCAAGATAGCAAGCTCACCCTCAAGTCTTGTATAGACATTTGTCGGGCTGGTGAATCAACTGCAAGGAAGATGAACGAAATGAGACACGATGAGACGGTCAACTACACTCGCACAAAACAATCTCGAGACACAAATGGAAGGATCAAAACAACGATGCCAAAGATACTCAGAGTCTACGAGTACCCCAAAGTCAATGCAAGTTCTGTGGCAAAGTCCATGCTATGAAAAAAGGGGACTGCCCAGCCTGGGGAAAGACCTGTATGTCGTGTGCGGGAAGGAATCATTTCGCTGTTATTTTCCGACAAGACAACAATTCAAAACAACAAGTGCATACAATGCGAACCACAAGGAAGAGTGAGAGCGATGACGACAACTATTTGTTGACAGTCACCTCTACAGAAATCGTTGGAGCAGTACACGCAGACGGTAAGAAATACCCAAAGAAAATCTTCACGACACTTGTCATTCAAGATACCACTGTAACATTCCAGTTAGACTGTGGAGCAACAGTTAATATAATTCCAGATGATATCTACCAGATCATTTTTCAAGACCCTCAGCACAAACGACTAAAGAAATGCAACACACAGTTGTTCATGTTTAATAAGTCAGCGATGACTCCACTTGGGAAATTAACTTTGGACACTATGAAACCAAAGAACGCAGAAAGTTACAAGGTGGAATATCTGATTGTTGGACCTGGATTTACTATCTCAGAAAATCTGAAGACACCGAGGCTATCCGCATTCACAGTCTGGCAGATCTAGCCAGAATGCAAACCGACGAGAGATAAGTTATATACATTGTTTATACATTTATTTAGTCATTTAGTAAATTACATTTAAATATGGCTTACAATGTAAACGATAACTTCCTACTCGTTGCACGAATCCCGTTATAAAAAATATAAAAATAAGTTGACTCATTTAATTAAGATAGCTAAAAAACAATATTATGAGGAAAAATTTGAGGAAGTGAAGAATAATCACAAAGCAACTTGGAGGCTAATAAACGAAGTCATTAATAAACGCAAGGCGAGACCATCGTTCCCCTCTTCATTCAAATCAGGTAATAATATCTTATCCGATCCTTCAGATATAGCCAACTCATTCTGTAAATATTTTACGAATGTCGGGCCAGACCTTGCAAGAAAAATTCCCAACACTAACATTTCCTTTCACTCTTTCTTAAATTCAGGTTGCAATAAATCGATTTTCCTTCGCCCTACAAATGCAAATGAACTGCAGGAAATCTGCAATTTATTTAAGACAGGAAAATCCCCTGGTTATGATAATATCTCTATGTATGTTATAAAACGATCTTTCGACCTACTTGCCGAACCACTTGCAAATATTATAAATGTTTCTTTGTCTACGGGAATATTTCCAAATAAATTGAAGATTGCTAAAATAATCCCAGTTTTTAAAACTGGAGAACAAAATTCTTTCACAAATTACAGACCTATATCACTCCTAACTAACTTCTCAAAGTTTTTTGAAAAAGTCATGCAAAAAAGACTAATCTCATTCATTGAACGTCATGAAATCTTATATAAATTTCAGTTTGGTTTCCGTAGTAAGCACTCTACTTCCCTTTCGCTCATTTCATTAGTTAACAATATTGCATCGGACATCGACCGAGGCCATATAGCTGCTGGTATATTTATTGATCTTTCGAAAGCTTTTGATACGCTAGACCACCAAGTTTTACTTTCAAAATTGGAGTATTATGGTATCCGAGGTGTGGCCTTGCAGTGGATCAGAAGCTATTTGTTAAATCATGAGCAATTTGTCCAATTTAGATACACTTGCTCGTCCTTCAATAAAATAAAATGTGGAGTACCTCAGGGATCAATACTAGGTCCGCTACTCTTTATTTTATAATAAATGATCTCCCAAATGCAATGAGATTGGCCAAATCGTTTCTTTTTGCTGATGACACTAGCGTATATTATTCACATCTGGACATTAAAAATCTCGAGATTATCTTAAATCGTGAACTGGCAAACCTAGATGTTTGGATGAAATCAAACAAATTATCTGTAAATATTAGTAAAACTAATTATGTTATCTTTCGGCCAAGACAAAGAAAATTAAATACAAATTTATGTCTCCATTACGACAATCAAACCTTAATCCAGAAGCAATGTATCAAATTCTTAGGCGTATACATTGATGAGAATTTATCGTGGAAAATTCACATAAATAATATTTGTAAAAAGATAGCGAAATCTGTTGGAATTATCTACAGGTCTCGCCATCTTTTATCACCTACAACTAAGTTATGCTTATATTATACTCTTATATATCCTTATCTAACCTATTGTAATATTGTATGGTCCTCTACTTATGTAACTAATCTAAACAGAATTTATCTTCTACAAAAACGGGTTGTAAGAGCTCTGACGAACTCTGACTACCGTGCCCACTCCTCTCCGTTATTCTATCAGTTAAAAATATTAGATATATTTAAATTGAATTCCTTTTACATAGGTATATTTATGTTTAAATACCACCATCACTTGTTACCTGAACGTTTTGATAACTTATTTATCACAAACAGTCAGGTACATAGTTATAACACTAGATCGGCTACAAATTACAGATCTCACACGTGTCGGACAAACATAAAGAAATTCACTATTCTTTCTGTTGGTCCGAATACATGGAATTCTTTTCCACCATATATTACGGCTAAAATCACCATTTCCTCTTTCAAGAATCAATTATGCATTTTCCTACTTGGAAATTATAATGTCGCATAGACGTCGAAATCGACATGTTTTAGTTATTAACTTGTATATTATATAGTAATGTATGTATGTTTTGAACTTGTACAAAGATATGGTATTATTTTGAGTTATCACAGTGAACTTGGGGGTCTCGTGACTACTGTCACTAGGCCTCCTCTTCAATAAATTTACTTATTACAAACTTATTTTAGCAAACGAGATGGCCTCTTAATATAAGCCTTTTAGCTTCCTGAGGTCTTCTCGCTACTGCTCAACATTGATATTTAAATTATAATTAATGTAAATATCTATATTCTTGTTGTGTTGTGGCAAATAAATGATTGATTGATTGATTGATTGATTGATTGATTGATTGATTGAAAAGTGGAGAATGCTGTGAAGATCGCCAAGAATCTCATGCTCAAAGCAGTACAGTCGAAACATGATCCACACTTAGCTCTCCTGGACTGGAGAAATACACTCAACGAAGTCCTCGGTAGCTCTCCAGCACCTGTTCAATCGCCGCACTAAAGCCCTTCTACCAACTTCCAGCAACCTCTTACAGCCTGAGATACCTACAGAAACTCACACTGAACTGGCAAAACAGAAGAAAAAGCAAAGAAAATACTTCAACAATGGTGTGCACAAACTCGGAGAGCTGAAAGCAGGTGATGTGGTGAGGATCCAACCGTTGTCTACAACGAGAAAGCATGAAAAATAGACAAAAGCGAAAGTGAAAGGGAAAGTTGGTATCCGCTCATGATCATACGATGTCATTACTGAAAATGGTACATACTTACGGCGAAACAGAAGACACCTGAAGCAGACCAATGAACACTTAGAAATGGAAGACGAAGAACCAATATCACCAGTCTCTGTGGACACAAACAGTACCAGTAACCATACACCCTTGGAAGCGGAATCACATACGCTGGCATCACATCAGCCTGACGACCAACAGCAGACTTCTGCGGGAACAACAGGAGCAAGGCCAGATGAGAACCAGGGGAGGTCATTCCATTCGACTTCCAGAACATCTAAAGGACTATGTTATAGATAAGTATAATAACCTAAGCTTAATAGCTTAGGTTATTATACTTATCTATAACATAGTCCATATTATTAACTTTAATAGTTAATTGAACAACAAAACAAGTTTACTTACTTTCGTATGTTTATCAACTTGATAAAAAATCACATAATCTTCAAGTTTAGAAATCACTGCGGGAAGGGAGGATGTGACGTCATGTACTTTCCATTTGCCTCCAGCAGAGATCACGCTAGAGTTGTTAAAATGGCGCCTTATAGCAGTAGACAACATTAAAGTACTCTTTATTGTGTTGCTTATAGTAGTGATGTACTATATCGCAGGAGAGTGAAACGTTACAGTATCAACGGTTAACCGAACGATATATTAACTAACAAGTTAGTTGTCATCACTATGAAGCTAATTGTAGCATAACACCATTTGGCGCGCGAAGTATGATTTACGCGAAGAAAGAATGGCTGACCGCCCGATGACCAATGTGACGTTTAGTTCGTTTCGATACACAAGTACTTGAATTCAACATAACGAGCGCATTAATTCGTTATTCCAAAAGACCGATCTTCGAGACAGTGACGAGAATCACGAGTCTAGCTGCATCGTAATAAGAAACGAGGATGGAAGACAGAGGTAGACGCATCATTATTTGGATTCTGATGCTGTGTGACATCAAGGCTCCGAACAGAGACTTGCTCAACTCCAACGGTGAAATATTCAAGCATAAAAATATATAAATAAAATATGTAGTAGATAAAATATGTGGTGAGCGCGGTTTGGTGGGAAATATTCTGAAATTATAGTCGCGATCAATGTATTCAGTATAGAAAGACTATAGGCATTAGGAAGATATAGGCTTGTGATATTGTTTAGAATCCTTTCAATGGAAGCTCTTGTACCAGGAAGCTGTAGTCATCTTTCGCCGGCAGATCATGAAGATGTGGTTATCTTTTCTTAATCAGTTCACTTGAAGCTAAAAGCGAATCTTTACAATTGTTACGACCAAATGCGTGCCTGCACGCGCTACTCCAGTATAAGAATGTATAAGCGTTGTGCTGTTATTAAGAATCCTATCTGTGGAAGCTCTTGTGTTAGAAAGTTGTAGTTATTTTTTGCTGGCAGATTATGAAGATGTAGTAGTCATCTTTTCTTAATCAACTGAAACTAAAATGAAATCTTTATAATTGTTACGACCCAATGCGCGCCTTCATGCGCTAACATGCAGGATAAAGGAAAATATAAGCATTGAGCTATGATAAGAATCCTTTCCGTAGAAGCTCTTGTGTCTGAAAGATGTAGTGATATTTTCCTGGCAGATTATGAAGATGTTGTCATCTTTTCCTAATCAGCTGAAACTAAAAAGAATCTTTATAATTGTTACGACCAAATCTTTATAATTCTTTGGAAATTAGTAGCGCCTCCATGCGCTACTCATGGTCTAAGGAAAATACAAGCGCTGTGATATTATTAAGAATCGTTTCAGTGGAAGCTCTAGTGTCAGAAAGAGGTAGTCATCTTTTCTTAATCAGTTGAAGCTAAAAACGAGCCTCCGGTAATTTCGCTCTAAGTCCGATCCATTATATATTAATTGCCGGCAGATTATGAACATATTGTTGGGAATGGTAAAAGTAACGCGCTAATATTCCTTGGCAAGGCGCATGTTGTGAGGGTTACAATTTTTTTGAATTTTGTAAGCTGTGTACTCTGAGTTACCCCAACAGTTTACGTTTTTAATATGTTTTACTCGGTACAAGATAGCGCATTGCGCTTTCTTACCAGTTATTTTATTTTATAACCACATTAATAGTGCCCCGTAACGTCGTACCCCTGGAGAATTAATGAAGAAAACTCAGATTGTTGAAATTTCCACTGCTAAATTGTAATGGGATTAGGCCAGCTGGTTTCCCGAGAAATGCGCTTTCAATGCCCAAAACGTCACATTCTTAGGCCGTGCGGTCGTCATGACCTGATTTACATAAACTTAAACTTTAATTTTCCTGGCTTGGACAACGTTGTGTTATTTTCCAAAATTTCACGCCCATAAACGTACCAATGGATCGTTTTGAAGCTATTCAAAACACTCGCAGTACACGTTTTTTTAAGTGCCGCTCATGTTTCATATATTACATATATGCATAGACCCATATATATATATATATATATATATATATATATATATATATATATATATATATATATATATATATATATATATTAGCAATATTGTATTTTGTTTTATTTCAGTTAACATCTGTCTACTCAAACCTGGCACATTTGAAGAGCCTCTTTAAGCGTCATTGCTCCTCCGTGGTAATAGTAACAAATCGAGCCAATTAAGTTCCAACCGGTGGGACAAACGACTAAAAACCAGATTAAAGTTCATTGGATAAGTACGACGTATTGGATAGCCTGTATAGCAGGCGTTTTATTTGGGGCGGGAAGCAAACACAATGCCGTGCTACAGTATACAGTATACAGAACCCTTAGAAAACAACCTATTGTAGTAGTTTGAAAGCCCTAAGCACTTCGGTGAACCCACAGATGCGTAAAACACGCGGTCTTATACACCTGGGAAATTAAGATAACTTGAAGTGCATGCATGGTGAAAGTATTTAAAAGCTTTTTCTCTTCCTGTTTAACTTATGTGCCGATTAGTTTATAACGCAGGGCTTTTAGGGCTTTCAAACTACTACAATAGGTTGTTTTCTAAGGGTTCAGTTTTTTTTATACACACGCTAGACTCCTTTGCATATGACATCAAAGTGGTCGATCTGGTGGACAACATCGAAGTTCCGCATTTCAACAGAGCGAAAATTTCATTGCTTAGAAGCATTTTACTTCCATCAAGAGATTAATTGCAAGAGGTCTATTTATAAAAGCTTACAAACCTTATTCAAATAATTTACGTTATGTTTACTTAGCTAGTGGTGAACAAAGTGATGCATCAAATGCTTTATTAAGATAAACCCAAACTAGTGCTTTATTTTCAAGATTTTTTGGATCGTTTTGACGAAACAGTGATGACTATTCAAGTTAACGACTTATTTGCGCTTTTAAACTTATATACGCGGATCGTTTCACGTACAAAATTTTGAGAGATTTGGATGCATTACTTTTATTATGTACATGACATTAAAACTCCCAACAATTCGGTTTGCCTTGAATGACGTCATAACATTCCTTATTTGCGTATAACAAACACCTCAATAACTCAAGAACAAAAATCGATATCGCCAAACTTTCAACAGAAGTGTTTTTAATCAAGAATCAAGACAACTTAAATTTTAAAGTTAGGAGCTCTTAAAGTCTCTCCGCGAAAACAATAGAAAGGAGACCGTTCATGGTATTATTAATTATGTCATAATAATACATAAAATTTTTTTTTTATTTTGATTAGGCGATAGCAGTGAAGAAATAAAGAAATAAAAGGTGCAAATTTTTGGAGCCAATCAGCCAATCAAAAGCAATAAAAATTGAAAATAGTTAAACACATTTTACAGCGGATCTTAATTTTTTACATTGAATATTATTTTCTAACCTTGCACTCACGCTCTTTTTTCAAAAAAATGCGCAAAAATGGCGGCTAAGATTCGGCAGGGTGGAGGACCATTCGTTCAAATTTGAAGCTACTTATTATTTAATATTGTTAAATAAAGTGCCCGCAATGAGACTATAAGATTATTTGTGCTTTGAGTAAACTAAACGCAGGTAAGTGGAGTAAAGCGTTTTTAAAAACCAAATGTACGAGTGGACAGGCCGATATGGTACTGTCGAAGATAACTTAAACGTTAAAATAAATCAAAATAAACGGCGTGCGTTCTTCTTACGTACTATCTATGGATGGCGCACTATATTTCGTATTGGTAGGGGAATGATAGCGTATTGTATGCCGTATAATGGCGTTTTATACCGTGTTTCTATATAGTTATAATGGATTGATTGCGTCATGACTAGGTAATAATAGTTAACGTATTCGATGACTTATTGATCTTTCTATACTTTTTTTAAGAATAATCCCGATGAACCAATGCATACAAGTTAGTTTCTGGTAAAACAATTATATTATTTACTTTCAATTCCTATGAGATGATAGTTTACTCAAGCTCCGCTCTTGACAACTATTCCCTCATAGAAATTTGTAGATCATATTTTAATTGTTAAATAAAAACACGGCTTTTAATCAATCACCGCTTGCGTTTTCAAAATGTTATTTATAAAAGTTTTAGTATAAAGAACTATAAGACTACTACAAGTGCTGCATTGTGATTGGCCGGGCTAACAAATGTGTATTGGCAGACGATTAGTAACGAAAGACATTACCAGAAATTTGGGACAAGATGGTGGCGCGCGTGCGTATTAAGGACCATAATAATGGAGATTCTCAACAGTAAATAATAAGGAGAGCACATAATTCAAATTTTGCTTAAACGGTGCCATATTTCTTCTTTGCCCGACTTCATTTGACTTCAGCATGGACTAAGGAACAGTTATAACTAAAAAACATCTGCTTACTTCGACGACAAAGTACTTCCCTAGCTCGTTTTTCACTGAAAGCGCCACTATCCATAGTGTTAGCCATAGTAATCTTTGCAAACAGGTTCTAGAAATTGACCAAATTGACCAACAACGTTACGGGCGATGCGAAGTGCCCGACTCGCGTTGCATTCGGCATGAGTCAGTCTACTTCGAGAGCACATAAAGGTCCTCGTTTGCCTCTAACATAGTACTTCCAAAAGCGTTTGAACTTGCTTGATTTCACAGTCCTTATCGTCATTTACAGGTTGTTTATATATATATACATACACGATTTAGGCGAATTCTAAAGAACTCAATGACCTGAATAATGAGAAACACAAGAATACAGTAGAATCACACTCATTAGAAATTCTAGAATACATAATTATATTATTAGGCGAATATAGCCGCTGACCGAGAGCAGCGGCACAAATGACCCAAATTTCTGGCAATGAACATGTTTTAAATGCAAAACAACGACAGAGAACTTGCGTTTTGTCGACTACAGTTCATAGACAACTCGAACTTGTTGTCTAATTATTAAAGAGAAATACAGTTTTCAACAAATCAGTGCTTGCCTTTTTGAATTGTTATTTTGTGTAGACTTATAGAAACACGGCTTTTAAGCAATCATGGTTTGCGTTTTTAAATGTTATCTTATAAATAACGTTACCTGTGCTAAACATTTCCATTGGGGATATAAGAAACGGTTTGACAGCAACTACTGGAAACTGCGATGGCGAACTCGTAATTCTCTTCAGTAATGTTTCTTGTGACATATAGCCAAGCCAGTTAAATCTTGCGTCAAACTGGTCAGTTGTATTTTTAACTTGATAATTCGGGAAAACGGCGATTTCGCGAAGATTTGCCGGGTTAACTATGTAGTTTCTCTGAATTGTTTTCTTACTTCCTCTGAGAACGATCGTTTGCAGATAACCAGCATTCATAGAAAACATATTCTTTTCACAAACTCCAGTCTTGTTGCCACTGGATCTTGTATTCCAGTTTAATACGTATCTCATAACGTTTTCGAAAAAGAAATTTCCTATGATGGTCGCCTGGAAGTTTTTGATGGCAAGAATGTCAGTAGAGTGGTTAAGATTGTTTAGCACTAACTCGTTTCCAGCTATCAGTATGGAAGGGCTAGCGTTATCCGTTGCTTGTACAAGAATAGATTCACTTCCGTTCATATTGGAACTGATGACATTATTCAAAATCTTGCAATATAAGCCAGATGAGTCCGTGTGTACATGAATACCACCTTGAAAGTTGTCATGAATGAAGTTATTCAATACCTCAATGTCGTCGTTGTTTTTTCCAGAAATCTGTATACTTGGTTTTATTCCTATTCCACGACGACCAGAAAAAGTTATTTGATTTCGTGTTATAATTAGCTTGGACGAAGTTTCCTCTTGTTCCGTAAACTGGATTGCAGGACCTTCATTGTTATAAAACTGACTTTCCACAATCTTGTATTCAGGTATGTTGTCCTTACGAGAGTGATAGTCTTGATTGACTAAAAAACGGATGAAATGCAAACAGCAAATAAAATGGACATGAGTGCGCTATAAGTATTATTTTCTCGCCGTTTCTGAATGTGCCACGTTTGATATACGTTTACCCATTTAACAGGCATTTTAAAACTCATAAATAATTCATATATCATCCAATTATAGAGACGTATACGGTCACGGGATTGCGTTTGGAATCCCCGGTGAAACATCCTCGTTCGGAACATTAAAATACATTTGATTGGCATAGGTAATTAGGAAATTTGAGGAACATCACTCGTAATATTCCTCAAATAGCTTAGTTATGCATATTGAAACTGTCGAATTTTCTTATCCAATCAAACATAATCTATACTTGTGTGTTCATTTGAGAAGCTATTTAAACAACTCGAGAGTGTGTCCCACAGGGGTATCCAAACACTCGAAAGCAATTAACAAAAGCACTCGGCGTTCTTCCTCATTTTATTATACATTCATTTATTTTCTCGTGTTTCGATATCCCGCTGAAACACTCGTTCTCGTTGTTCAAATATTACTTTGTACATTTAGTCCATATTATATGATTATTTTCCTCTGGGTAACGCCTGACGATCTTACTCGTTAACTTGAAAGCTTGCCTGTTAAAGTCTTTTTTTTTTCTTTTTTTTTTTTTATTTTAACTTTACCTTGACTAAATAAATAAATACAAGGATAGGAACACCGCAACAGCTGAGGCCGATTACTGCGGGTCCTTAACCCGTCTGTAACCCCCAAAACATTTTATATTTATATAAAATCGTGACATAATTTCTACTGTTTCTCCGAAAAGAAAATTTAATTTCTTAAAAAAAATCCGATTTTTATGGCAGTTTAAAATTGGCAAAACTGCGATCTTAACTGCATGGCACACTTCCGTGAAAATGATTCGTTTCGAGGAGGCTGGAACGGGTATATTTTGTGACGTCACGCAAGGTACTCGTCTAGCGCCTTCAGGCAACCTTCATACTATAAATTTCTAAATCTATACATATGTTGCGTTTGCTGTCTCGTTGGTGTGAAAACATGGTGCTTAGGTGGGTTGCTGCCAATTGTACAAATAAAGCGGGTCTCAAAGATGGTATAAGTCTTCACACCATTCCATATTTCAACGATGACCGGCCAGACACTAGGAAGCGAAGAAAAATTTGGGTTGATTTTGTGAAGGCAAAACGTGTCTTCGAACCTTCGAAAACTTCTTCGCTCAGATCATTTTAAGCCTGAGGAATTTGAGAGAAGATATTGCGTGTTACCTGGTCAAACAAAACCGAACTATCAAAAATTACGGAATGATAATCTCGGGATTTGTGTATTTCCAAGTATTCATGCAGCTCCGAAAGATATTTAAGCCAATTTGGATCAACGTTTTGCTTTAAACCATTCGCTTTGTATTTCCACGGAACCATTTAGTCTTTTCATTAGCTTTTCCTCGACCTCTAACCGTTCATGTTCTTCTCAGTTGTAATTTTACAAATCTACGTCAGCCAAATGTTCTTCAGCATATGCTATTGCCGGAGCTACTTTCCTCTCCTTGAATATTTATGATATTTTCATATTTTTTGCATCCTCTATCACACTATATTCCCGTCTTACGGATATGCCTATCCTTACAAAAGACAGTTAATTAACTAGACGTTATTTGAACACTGAACACTTAATAAGTACTTGTGATCAATTAGAACAACTTGTTACTTAGCATGAGTCAGCTATGATGTCATTTAGTACTTACATAAATATATTATATATATAGGATGAAGTATGTTACTATAATTATATACTCTAGAAACTATATAAGCAGCCTTCGAACAGTTCTCATCAGAGTGGTTACGAAGTCAGTCCTGGAGTTCCTGCCGTTGGTTTTATTATTCCTTCCATTTCAAGTCCATACGGACTGTTATACCTGTTGCCGGAATCTCCTATTGACTGTTTCGTTGTGCGCAGATGACAGATAAGTTTCTGAACTTTAGTTTAGTTTTAATCTTTATATACATTTTCAATATCTGTTCTAAGTTTCTTGTTAATTAAATATATAATTGTAAAAACCAAACAGCTGAGGTTACACTTTTTGTTGCTTATAGCGGTCACGTAACACCCGAATAAAATTTATGTCCGAGTCATCAGACTGATAACTGGTTTCTGAATCTGATTCACTGCTACACATGATTGCTAGACAATACTGAGAACTTTTATAAGAAGTTTATAAGAATGATATGTAGATCAAAGCAGCTCAGATGATCGAAACAACATCAAAGATATATATCGATCACCTTTCGTGACGTCAAAAAGACGTGAAAGATCCAGGCTCCTGGTTATAAAAAATGTCGACGGCACACTCACCAAAAGCCAAATTCAACACGCCATAAAAACCAGACAATTTATCCAAATTGAAAACTTTTTTCAGCAAGACGCCTGCTTAGGCGTTCACTCGGGCTACTGATTTCTGCAAATATTGGCATAGGCCTTAAATTAGCGCTCGGCACAAATTCTCTATATATGGTCTTATACGAAGTACTTGGTTCCATGAAGCGATTTGGTGTAAACAAGCTTATTAGCCGAAAAATTAAACGATCTTATTACTTTCAGTAGACTAGACAAAACCACAAAACCCATTGTGCTGAATTCGGCAAATTCAAGCGATGGTTCCGATGTAGAATCATGTAAATCGTACCAACAGAAACTATGTAAACATGTTTTGAAACACATTTTCCAAATGAAATACGACACCTTCACGATAGGCGATTTGTAGACGACTATAAACATATCTAAATATATTTTTGCATTATCGGTGCCTACTAGGTAAACATGTATATGTTCTTTGATATTCTGTGGCTCTTTCTTGTATCTCTACTAGTCCTCAAGTCAAGGCTTCGGCCTAGCTACTGATGTCAATACGGCATTTTCTCGCGTCTGTATTAAATATAAACAAGACAGCTTACCTTTTATAAATACTTCAACAGATCCTGGTGGGTTTCTAAATTGGCTATTCTCTTTCGCTATTAAAAACCGCCATACAATGTCTAATATCGCCGAAAGATTGATTCCTTGTTGTTTCTTTCGAAGAACACGTAGTCAGACAAAAGTGCCATAGACGTAATTTTTCGATTAAATGGTGTTACTAATAGAGACAACTCGCAAAGCCTGTTGGGGCAATATCGCGCGGCTGGGGGACTGAGCTCGAACTCCCCCCCCCCCCCACCCCCCCAAAAAAAACACCCCAAAAAAAACAGAGCCGAAACCTAGACTCGGCTACCACAGGTAGCCCGAGTAATAAAACACTATAAATAAAGAGTATATTTGAAGAGCTGGAAATTGATTTGGTGGCTAGGGGCACTTTAAAATATCAATATGTATATCTCATTCATAATTGTCTGTGGCATATATAAGGCTCCGTTCACACTATACCTTTTGTGCCGGAACGAAAACCGTACCGAATAAGCGTTCTGTTCATACACAAAAGGCTGTCCCGCGGGCACAATTAGTTATTGTACCGTTTCAATCTTGAAAGAGAAGTACATCTTGTATCGCATAGCTTTTGTGCCATTTCGTGCCGAGTATTTTCACACTATACCGAATAGGTTTTCGCGTGCCGGCACAAAAGGCTATCGAGTATAGTGTAAACGAGACCTAATAATTTTTTATAGTTTTAGAACTAATATATCGAGCACAAAAAAAGTTCTTTACCACGGTTTCAAAAAAGACGAAAAGACAATTGAAAGACGAGGCGAGCGATAGCCGATGAACGTTAACCCTTACAGTACCAAAGACGTACCCTAGTATGCAATCTATCTTGCTTGGTAACTGTCGTATAGCGATGATTGATTGATTAAATAATAACTAACCCGGACACGCGGTGAGAGAGTTGATATTCGTATGCCATATTATTAGTCTAAGTAGAGTCGTAGAGATATGTAGATCAAGTAACGAAGTATACACAATAAAAATTTTATAAATCCGTACAAAAGTCGAGATACTACACTAACGCCAGACGACTCATACTCGTCAGTAGGAAAACGCTTCAGTTCGTAATCTAAGGGTTAAAGTTGCGTCAATTTATAGACATTCTTAACCACAGTATCAAGACCGGTCATGGTTATTATTTTTCTTTGTGATTGTGAATTACTGATAATTTGAGGAAGTGATATATTGAGAAAGAGTGAAGTGCATGCTTTATAATACGATAATATTGATATATGAATTCTACGTAAAGTGAATAGTTGAATGTGAAAATATTTTTTGAGCTGAGTCTTTATTTAACAATTAGAGCGATTTTTAGTATAGATTTACCAACAAAAGTTAAATAAATTCTCAACAATAACGTAATATTCTTTGAGGCTCGTTTAATACATTTTTTAACTGCCAACAATAAACGTTCGAGAGTCATTTCGGACATTTCCTTGGTCCCGTACGGTACATGGCCAGAAATAAAGGACATCAGTTCACCAAATTATGCGCACAAATTAGCAAATTTCAAAGTGTTGAATTATCATGATAATTCTACACTATCGAAATTGGTAATTTGTGCGCATAATTTGGTGAACTGATGTCCTTTATTTCTGGCCACGAACTAAAGGAAAAGTAAGGTTTTCTTGCATAATTTAATAGCATGGTTTTCGTGTGCATTATTGAAACAATGTATATCCACTCATTTCAATAGCAAGCGTAATTTTGAAATGTGTTTTGTTTGCAGTTATTTCGTTTTAAACGAAAACAGATAAACAATTTAATGATCTTACCATTAATAATTTCCATTCTATCCGTCTTGTAGCCGATTTTTTTCCCCTGTAGAACTTATTGCTTCCCTAAATGTTCAATTTCTTCTGTCATTTGCCCACCCATTATGAATTTCGGCGCCATTGTTGCTTAACAGAACTATCGCTGGCTCTAATGATTATTGCTCGTTAAACACTATGCATTTTGTGACTGGTCAATTTTCCTTAAAAGAAGACTTTTCATTGGCTTATCGCTAGAGGTTTCTATCAGCGGATTGTAACTCTTGCAATAGCCAATGAAATTCAAGGTTTGTGATAGAAACTTGCAAATTTATACTAATGATTGTTATATTAAGATTTGTATTTCAAAAATGGTAAGGAGCATGACGTTTTAACAAACAGCGGCAAATAGGCTTCATAAGACATTTGATTTTATCTAATTTTAGCCACAATTTGCATAGCTACATAGTGTTATTACGAAATTCGCATTTAACGCTTAAACGCATTTTTTTGTTCTGTATTCGCCATTGTTTTTTCTTTATTCTCTCGTTTATTCTACTGTTCTTTGTATTTACTGAGTTGTCCCCGGCCACCGAGATAACCCTAGCTTTCACGTGAACAAACGAACACACAAGTAACGCCAACAATTGGTAAACACGCGCAAATGGTACGTGAACAAGAATAGTGCGTATAAATTAGAATGTTTTTTTACAATGTACGCATGCGTAATTATACAAAAGTTGACCCTAAACCCGAGACAACTCGGGTGAAAGCGTTAACATGAAGGTAGGGTTAACTCTGGCCTTATGGTTAGCATATCGATCAGACCATAGTTAATAGAACATATGCATGGTTTGGAAACTCGTCCAAAGTGATTGTTCTACTTTTTTGTTCAAGTTTATGGAAATTTGTGCAACTTCACGGTATTGTATTTTCTGTATAATGAATCAGTCATCCAATAGCAGCGCTGTGGTTTAATTAGTGAGTTGCTTCATGGTCACGTGTTGTGGTGCTTCATCGTCACGTGTCCATGTATAGAACACCGAGATATCTCGGGGGATAGGGATAACCCTACCCCAGAGGTAACGTACCGCGTGTGAACAGGCCCTAAGTGAGAAAAGGTTAATGGCATACCTGAATAGCATATTTTATATTTATTTTTTCATTAAAATCTTGAAGAGGTTTATTATAAGAAAATAGAAAAGGAAACACAAAGGCATGCTTTGACGTCATAGTCATACATCATTTAAAAAATGCAAACCTGAATATGACAATAAATAGAAGCTCAGATCAAAAAATATTTTGGAATTCAACTATTCACTTTGCATCGAATCCATATCAGTAATATCGTATTTGGAATTATAGACACTTTAAGTGTTTCGTCAGGAATTCTAAACACAAGGAAACGTGACCATTCTTGCTAATGCGTCATGTAGCTCAGGGAATCTCTGTAAATGTGAGTGTTCTGACTGGCTTAAAGAAACAATGACAAAAAATCAAACAAATTTAACAAAACAAGAATTTCACAATATACACTCTGTTTGCCATAAACGTACGTTTGATATATTTTGGACAAACCGAATAACGGCAATTTAATTGAATTCGAAAATATTTAACAGTTATACCATGAGCTCGAGTTGTATATGAGCTCATAGCCAACGAGGCGCTTCGCCGAGTTGGCTATTAGTTCGGATACAACGAGAGCGAATGGTATAACTGTTTTATTATATAGCCAAGCACTGTACAAGAGACAAAAACCACAAAATTACAGCGAAATATTTGAAACAACAAACTTCCGGCACAGGCAATTAATACTTCCGCCATGCGTAATGATGCATCCACATAGAGTTTCTCGCTGAGCTGTTCGGTAAACAGCTTCGAAATGTATAAATGTAGCTCGAAAAAAATGTGTTAAGCAGATCAACAAAAAAGATTAAAGGTATTTTTTTGAAGTCAAAAGGTGGGTCAGTTGTTTATATTAGCGTTGCTGTCGTGAAAAATGTTTTCATTTCATGGAAAACTGAAACTGAAACACCTTCGGCAGTGAAACTAAATTACCTAGTTGGTTGTTTTTAAAAAGTAACATGCTTTTTACTACTCCAAATGTTTATGTAAATAAAAAAAGTCTCTATTGGTGATCTCCTACGAAATGTGTGTTGTAAGCTTGATTTTAACTGTGAGTTTCTTTGTTTGGCAGTACATTAATATCAACCCGTTAATGTAGTCGGGTTTTTGAAGTAAAAAGACGTAAGTTTTCGATGAATTTCACGATTTAACATGCTAAGTTGTGTATTTGTTAATGTATTTTTACACAATGTTGTTTTTTATACATTTGTTTGAGGGTGTTGATGTTTTTCTGTATGAAAATCCGTCGATTTCAACTCTTTTCGGCAGTTTAAAAAAACACGCCGCCATCTTGTTTTTCCTCTACTAGTAGGATATGAGCTGATAGCCTAGTAGTAGGGAACCAATCATATTACGCAAAAGCTCATATCCGATAGCATGCTATATAATAAAATGTATTATCGTGATACTAACACATGTTACGATCGTCTCTCAAAACAACAGCCTTCAATCCCATATTCTTTAGTTTCGCCAACTGGTTTTCCATGACTGCGTTTAAAGGTGAGATGACGAAACAACACTTTTTCTCAAAAAATGCGCTGATGTTCTCCTTTTTGGATTGTCGAAAGTCAAACAATAGGGGAAGAAGTTGAGAAATAGATAAATAATAGATTTGACAAATCCAGTTGACAATACAGCTATGGTATCTTCTACCCGGACGAAGGCTGTTATGGCATCTTTCTGTTATCTCTTTAACAATGAACTAGATTGTCCCGTCCTTTCTAAAGCACATCGCGCGCATAGCTTCGTATCCCTAACGATTCATGATGCATACGATATGCTGGACACGAGATTTATTGAAAGGAGGAAAAATGACAAACCGTTACCATGGGTCTGGGAACGAGAGTTTGGAATGCGCCTGGTACGTCACTGCGTCGGGAATCCACTAAATATTTGGCTTGGTCCGAGAGTCCGAGACAAAAGTTAAAATTATAAGCATACTACCAAAGTGTCTGTCTACCAAAGATAAGGTAGGTAATTTGTGCATGGCCTCTTCGTCAATATTATAACATGTTCTGAAATGGCCCCTTCGTAATTTTCATGCTCCTTTTTTAAAACACAAATGGTTGTTGTTGCGACGGCTAGTTCCCACTTCTCTTGAAATGTTTACTCTAGCAAATTCACGCATGCGCAAACGTTTGGAAGCGGTGTGCTCCAGGGTTTGCCAGAGCCCCGCGAGGGGGTCGGGGAGTGGACGCGTGGGTCTGGGTACGAGAATAAAACGTGACGAAAACACGAGGTCGAAGACCAGTGTTTAGCTTCCCGTAATAAAACATAATTAATCAGTTGTTGAATTGTATCTCAATTGAACGATTGTATTTGGATATTTAATAGGCAGCACCTACCTATTTTTGTTTGGTTAAGACAGCGACTGCGACCATAAAGGTTGCCGCAAATTTATATTCAACCATAGGCATTTAAATTAGCCTTTTCAGTCTCGTTCTTGTATAAAAGTTGTTTAAAATTATAAACACAAGAACGAGGTTCGAAAGAATAATTTAGATGCACATAAAGAGTATATATTGGCGACCATCTGCATGAATACGGTGTATTCTTTATGTTTTTTGCTTCCGTCCTCGCTCATATACATCAACGATGCCTCACGGATACCTTTGCGGAGGAAATAATCTAAAACTGAACTGGGTTCTTACCTTTTTTATGAATCACCGTTAATTCGACCAAGAAGGACGCATCATAGTAATAGTGCGCCTCAATAAACAGTGAGTTTGAAGACGTATAGAATTTTTTAGACTTTTGACCTTCAAAATTCCTGTAATCAATATACGCAATGCGAGAAGACATTGGTGTGGCGCCATCGTAGATGTTGATATAAGAACTTCCCCAAGAGTTGGAAAAAGACCACCAAGTTAGAACTTTAAATATAATCGCTGTATTTTCTGGAGAAGTTATCGCCTTTGAACATGATCTTTCATTGTCGGGAAACCGCCGCAAACGTTTATGCATGTAGATGTAGCTAACGTTTTTAACAGAAAACTTAGGTTCACAGTCACACAAACTTGGCAATCCATAATATGGTTGGTCCAGTGATACACTTTCCATCGAAGCAATAACCAATCCACCGTAATAAGTATTAGAAATGCTAGCATTGGTAACCAGTATATTTTCTTTGTTTCCTAATATAGTTATCCCACGGGACCAACAGCTGCCATGCACAGTAACGTTCTTAAGCGATATAGAACGCTGCGGTAAGACCATTTGGATACCTTCAATTCCACCATTTGTTATTTTGAGATGGTTAATTATAGGTGAACGGTTTATGATTTGGACAGCGGATACCTTGTCGCCATGCAAATTACCTGAACCATCCATGTGGACATTTTGTAGTATTGAGTGATCTTTGCCAGCAAATGCACTTAGAGGAGCAGTAATGCGAATATTGCCCCAACGCTTCTCACCATTACATACCAGTTGCACACGATAATTACAATAGATATTTACCACACTGCATTCTGTCAACAAACTTTCGTGTTTAACGCATTTAAATGATTTCTGCCAGACGTAACTACGATCGATATATTCATTTGTGAAAGAACTGTGTGCACCATAAAATCCTAGCTCTCTACAAGCCGCTTGTGCACTGTATGTGTCGAAATGATGGCTTCCACAAACAAATTTCCAAGAATTCTCGACAAAAATTTCTAAATATCGTCGCCGTCTACGTACATGTAAAATCCCGCATTTGTTAACTTTATTTTGTTTTCCATCACGCATTTCAGCAAAGGAATAAAATCTGATTGGTTTTTCTGTCGACCCAATGGCAACAATATTTCCAAAGATTAGCAAGCCAACTCGCGGGTAAATAAACAGTGTGACACCAGGTTGAATGGTGAGATTTGAATTCCAATTGATAGTCAAGTCTGATTTAATGAAATATGGACTGTTTTCTTGTGTAAGTTTTAAAGACGAATTTATGTATCCACCAAGCACACTTGAATTCTGGGATTTTGAGGTTTCAACCATGCTAAAATTAGTAAAATTTCTGGACGTGGCAAATGGTAGGTAATTCACACTTGGTATATAATTCCAGTCATCCAGTCCATAGATTTTGTTTTCAATTTCATTTGTTTCTGAAGTACCCCACCAATTATACCTCGCGTCAAGGCTACGGTTGTAGTAGTTCTTAGCACCATAGCCATAGTTATCAGTTTCTATGAACAGTTCGTTATCCATTTGCGGGTTATTAAAAATGTTATGTTTCATAAGATCATTCGGATTAAGACACCCAAAAAACCCAACAGCATAACGTTGAGTTTTTTGGAGGGGTCCAGGTGAACCATAATTATTTTCCACAACATTGCTAACAAGTTCAAAAAACGAGTTGCGAAAGGCTCTCTCCATATAAATCCTTGATACAAAACTGCATTTATTTCTGCGAAATTCGTTGTTGTTAATTATTATTGATGCACCAAAGCTTTTAAAATCTAGAACTCCATTTCCACCCGAAACAGTGTTATCAACAAATTTGTTGTGTTCAACGCTGATAGTGCGTCTTAGCCTGGTGTACCTTTCTCGAAGATTATCTGAGAAAAAAATAACTTTTGTATTTCTCTGAAAAGAAGATTGTGCAATAGTGAAGTTTACTGTACGACACGAAAGATAAATTGCCCAATTCGAGTGATCGATAAAAGAACAGTTTTGGATTTTTCCTGTCAAATCATTGTAAGATCCAGTACATCGAAAACCTTTTCTGTTGTTTATTAACAAGGAATCTTTTAAAGACAGACGCAACTCAGAATTAGAAATTCGTACGCCATAGTTATTATCTCGCAAAATTGAATTCTTGATCGCAAGTTGACTCAGTAGACTGTAAGCGTTTTCTACATAAATACCTGTACCACAGTTATTCAATTTTATACGGTTAAAGTGAGCATTCCCTTTAACCAGATGTGCAGATTCATTTCCTAAAAACGCAAAACAACAATTAAACACTAACGTAAAGTTATTTATAAGTAATTTAACGACATTGATGGTTATTAGTGATTAGATGTTCCCGAAAACCGTGGGGAAATTGGAGAGACTCCCTTCTGTTAACAGTGCTCATACCCTTTCATTAGCAGTGTGCCAATCTATGATTATCACGAGGAACAATTTCCTCATTAATAGTAATGAGGGACGTCTTGTCTAATTGCCTTTCATGAATACTAAATGAGGGACGTCTATATCAATTATAAACTTGGAGCAGGGGGTATTCCATAAAAAAACCACCCCGAGAGATGGAATAACCGGAAGGCGAAGCCCGAGAAATATGATCCGAAAAGGCAATTTTTGGCGTAATACCCTAACCATAGGGCTATAAATGATATATTATACAAAACATGGCATATTTATACATGTTTTCATAACTGATGTTCCCTTTCAAGCAAAATTTTGTATTCCACAAAAAATTACTCTTGGCAAAAATATTGACATATATAGGCGAGCGGGGTATTCGAGTTCGCATATCCCGATGATGTAGGCAAGCGGAGTATTCTAGTTTCGAACATCCGGGTGACGTCCACTAAGGGCTATTCATTAGAAGGCTCTTGTCACGTGGTACATATCAAACTCCCTGAATGGACAACTTGACTGTGAGATGTAACATTGAACTAAAAACATGGGATTTCGTATGAAGATTAATATATTTAAATTCTTATTTAAAGTCTAATAAATATTTTATCTCTCAAGCCAACGCGTCTATCAATAACGATACTCAATCATTTCCTTAAACAACATTTCAATTTCTTTCCCTGTTTACTGATCACTCCCAGTTTCTTCTCATTTCATCATAGCCTATCTATCTTTGTATCAGTTAAGTATATTAGGCCTTAGTTCAAACATCGAAACATTCTGAAAATGTTACTGTGATCGAATAGTAACGAAAACGTTGGTAATTAAATTACGTTTTTCGAAACTTTATCGTTATAGCTTTTTTGAAAATGATTTGCTGGACAATTAACTTTTTGACAAAACTACGCTTTTTGAGTGCTTTTTGACTTAGCTTCAAACGAGTTGTTTATATTGCAGCTCAATCGAGAAATTTCCATCTGAAAATGCAATTAAAATAAGCCCTTATGAGATTCCATTCACAAGGGTGAGTGAAATTCATTCATACCCGAACTTATTTATTCTTCATATAGATAATTCAATCTTAATTTTAAAATAAATAAATAAATAAATATATATATATATATATATATATATATATATATATATATATATATATATATATATATATAACAGTTTGAATCCTAAAATGTAATCGTTGCTACTCTGAGTTTCACGCCTCACGTCTTGCGACGATCTTCAGGGTAGGTATTTCCGTTTCTGGTTCCCCAATAGATGCCTCGGCTGGTCCCGCAGCGGATACCTTGATTTTTTCCCCAACAATTACCGTCTTACTTCTCTTTTCAGCCATCTTACTATAGACTGTATTCTGGGATAACCACCTTATACGCGTACGGATATCTTAACATAATCTCAAGCCTAGCGTATTTGTTTTCGTTTAACTTTTCAGTTACCTCCATAACCTCATCACGGCCTAAACCACCCAAGTAGTCATCAGTAATGACCTTCATATCGGTTTTGTTGGGGTTGTAGAACGTTACTAGTTTGCTGATATTCTCCCTGTATGGTTTTGTGATAGCTGTTAGCTGTTGTGTGATTACGATAGTTGATAGATTGTAGTGTCGGGCGCTGAAGGCTAGTTTAACCAACTCACTTGTTCTGTTCTTTACGGGTTGTCCACTAGCACAGTCGTCGAGGACTATCAATGTTCTAGACCCCCTGAATATTTCGACAATATGTTTCAGTATAGTTTCAACGTCGTCCTGACTACAATCCACAGCGATGAAGTCCGGGTCGGAGGTGTATTTCCAGGTGGTGTAGGTTTTATTCCAGCTGAACGTTGGACAGAGCAGAACGATGTAGTCAAAGAACCCGAAGTATTCATCTTCCAACATCTTTAGGAGATACCAGGTTTTCCCACAAGCCGTCATACCAACGACCAACATATGGAACGGATGATCCATTTAATATTGAATTGATTTTAGGTTTTTGTTTACCATGTTTACCAAACCGTCGCTCAACACAGAGATCCGACAGACTACATCAGCCACGGTTGCCTTCTTAGTAATCTCAACCAAGACCCCAGACTGTGTGTTAACGATTCTTTCCCAGTCCCGACACTATCACGGTCCTCAATACTTCTCAGGTCAATCACCAGAGCGAAGGCGTCCTTGTAGAACTTCTGGATTGTCATAAACTGATCTGTGTTTTCCTTCCCACCAAACAGTCTCTTAGCCTCATCATAAAACCGACTCTTTGGGATCCCCTGACTGAAGACGGCGTTGGGTACACCCTCAATTGTTAGCTTAACACTTTCAATGTTTGGATAGACGTATTCCTCACTATCAGTCCGGGTTTTATTTGTGAACATCATGACGATCCCTTTCATAGACTTTCGTGGGAGGTTAATGTGTTCGTTGATCAGGGTTGATCCAGCCGCCCATTGAGTTGACTTCATCAACGTGACGTGTTCGTAGGACAGCGATCGACCAGCTGAGTACAGCGATGTTATTTCACTGGCGATGTCGGTGTTATCAATCGTCTCATTCTCCAGTTCAAGGTTTTCCAGTGTGTAACCATCAACAGTTTCACTTGACTGGGCCACCATAATGTCACTCGCTTTCGGTAGGCTAATGACGTAGCGGAAGTTGTTGTACATTTCAAAGGGAGCATATAGTCCATGGTCCCCGAGGATTTTATTCAATCTCACCCTTAGCCTCGCTCCGTGGATTGTGAGCATCAGAGCGTCAGCTACCTTCTCAGCGTCCCCAGAAGAATCCCCACTATCGTCCTTAGACATCAGCTTTCTCAGGTTCTCTGGACCAATTCCATATTCAACCATTTGATCCCTTACACTCTTCGGTAACCAAAGATCCCTATACACACCGAGAACACTTTCACCTGTGTTGTCGTAAACAGTCTCGCCGGCTAGCTTAACAACCAGCCTTTCAACCAGAAGCCTGAAGAGATTGTTTAGGAACCACGACTTGGTATTAGCGTTCTTGAAGTCGAACAGTAAGTGGAAACTACCCGGGACCAAACAGCTATCAGGTTTTAGTTTTGGTATGTCGATGTAGAGGTCCTCACCAGGGTTGACTTTGTTGGGGTTCATGGTGATCGTATGTCTTGTTCTACTTCCCTTGATTTCCGACATCTTAGCCCGTCTGAATCCAGGTAACAACTCTGTCTGACTTCTGTTGGTCATATACTCCATAACAGATTTTATTTTCTGTTTTTCCAGTAGTCATACAGTAACCACGTCATAGCTATGGCAAGGACCCACAGATTGTTGGCTAACCATGCTATCCCTTTTGCTCCCCAAGTCAGAACCTGTGCTATCACACTGAACAGTGGTGCTAACAGAGGTCCCAAACTCTTACCCAGATTAGCGAGTGCCTTAGCGAAACCACCAACGGCCCTAGCTCCCCCCGAGACAGCCCCCCTAGCGGCGACAACTATTGTGGTCACAATCCCAGCTATGGTGATGGCTATGGCAGACAGACCAACCATATTTTTCTTAGCCCACCTCTTAAAACGTTCCAACCTATTTAGATCATTGTTCTCCACCTCATCCCCTAAGATAGACAAAACATCAATATGTCGGGGGGCATCACCGACTCTAATTCTTATTGTGTCCGCCTTCATTTCTGCCACTTCGCTGAACTTTTCAAACAATTGTTTTTTACGGGGTTTTTTTTTCATCAATTGCTTTTTCTCTATAGTACCTAACTTCTATTTCAAGGAGATCAATCTTTTCTGCACTTGTACCCTGAGGTTCGAGCATTCCCATGAATTATCTTGCTTCCTGCTCAGTTAGGAGTCCTCTCGCCTGTTCCTGTAGGTCCTCCTCTCTTTCCTCAAGTACACTCCCACTTTCTGAGATGACTTGTGAGGTTATGTCATCCACCACTTCCTGGGAGGTTGAGGGGTCGTTGTTAGCCCTTTCAATAGCCCCTGAGACTTTTTTAGAATGTTCCTCTTCAACCTCCCTTAACAGCTTCTTGAAACTCTTGACGGCTTCTCTATTACTTTTCCCCTCATTATACACAAACTTACCCCCCTCACGTTTCATAACTCTCTCATTCTTGTACTTCATTCCGATAATGTTTCTCTTACCTGTCTTACTACGAACAGGTTCAACATTTACCAACAAATCACTAGATTTCACACCATCTGTTTTGTTTACCCTTATTCCAAGCGTATCTCTGATGAGTTTTTTCTTAATCTCTGTAACATGTCTCTCATGCGCCCTAGAACCACTATCGAGACTATAACTACTGTTGGGGCGACTAGTTTCTTCTTCTGTTACGTGGGTTATACCATTCCTACCAGACGTTCGACCTATCGTTATTGTTCTGTGATCTCCATCGGTGAAGCCTGTTTCACCAGTATCTCCTTCATCCTCTCCCCTCTCCTCCTCTTCACCGAAATCATTCATTTCATAATCATCCCCTTCTTCAGCCATTATATACTAACCTATGTACAGTTCAAGCAGAACAGCTCCGATCCCAACCGGTCGACCTACTGACTGATCATTGTTTCCACGAACCCTAAAGGTCATCTTACCATAAACACCCTTTCGGATCTCAGCTTTCGACTCAATGTCTGTGTAGTGCTGTACACTCCCTTTCAAACTCTGTTCAGAGGTTTTTGGGAGAGTGCCAATCAGATTACTCCTCCTCCCATTGTCCAAACTTTTCTCACTCTCAACAGCGTCACACAAGATCTTGACATACCTCAGCCCTCTATTGATGTCCACCTGATTTGGACTGTTCGTCCACCCACCACCACCACCAGCAGTTATCACATCACTCTCACCAAACCCCAAAAGAAGACCCATCTTTCCAAGCTTCAACTTTTCCGACGT
Organism: Corallium rubrum; assembly: GCA_964035015.1. Classification (NCBI taxonomy): domain Eukaryota; kingdom Metazoa; phylum Cnidaria; class Anthozoa; order Scleralcyonacea; family Coralliidae; genus Corallium; species Corallium rubrum. The sequence continues at coordinate 13,770,576 of OZ036006.1, read as the reverse complement.
TTTCACCTTAGATGTTCCGTTGTAAACATTCTTTCCGAACTCAACCACTCCACTATGGGTCCCGGCTAAACCCTTAACGAACGTTTCCAACGCGTCAAAGTTCAGATAACCTTCAGGAGCGGATGCCTCCTTACCATCGAACGATACCGAGTCGTTCAGACCTGACACCGCATTGTTATAGTTCCAGTATACTGTCGCTTTTTTTAACATTATTTGTGGGGCCAGACCTTTTGGACCTGTCACCATGATAGGTTGTTCGAAGTGGACAGTCTTTTCACCATTTTCAATGAATAATGTTAACCTCATCACCCAAGTATATATTAACCCAGGTTTTGTACGTCACTTTCAGGTATCCGTGAGTTGTGCCTATCACCATAACCCAACCACTTGACCAACACCATCTTCCTCCCAGCGACTCTCTTTCTCTTCAACACCTTCTCCACCCTATAAACGTCATCCTTCTTATCCACCGGCGACAGCTCTTCCTCATAGAACTTTCCGATAATCGGTTCACCCTCAGCGTCCTCTATCTCGTAAACGTTTGGATCACCACGGATGACCTTCGTTATCCTAAAGATTTCCTCAGTGAAGTTAGCCTCATAACCTTTCGTAAATATGCTCTTGTACTTTGACACCCTCACAGTGTCTCCGACCCGGAACTTGGGTAAAGGACGATCACCAAAATGGTGACCAAACAACGTATTCCAGACCTGATTCTCGTTTGACTTATCAACGTCCTTAGGCTTCAGAAGGGTAACGCTGTGTTTTGTGTTGTTATAACCCTCAACAAGGTCATCCAGAACATCAATCCACCTATAAGTCCCCTTGGTGTAGAAATACTTCCACATCGCAGTCTTCAGTGTTCTGTTAAACCGTTCGACGACTGCTGCTTTTTTGTCTGAGAACGTACTGAAGTACTCAACACCACGTTCCTTCAGCAGACCTTTCACACCGACGTTGTAAAACTCCTTTCCGTCGTCGAACTGGGCCAGGTTAGGGTAGTCACCAAATCGGTCTTTGAACTGTTCCAACAGCTTATCCACAGCCCCAGTCATGTTACTCGTGTCCTTCCTGTAAACAGGAACGGCGAAAGCATACCGACTCAGAATCTCAACAGCAGTCAAAATCCAGTAGTACCCCCTGTTTTGGTTCTTATACTTTCCCATATCAACCAGGTCCATCTGTATCTGCTCACCGAGGTGGCTTACGAACGTCTGTCTGAACTTATGTTTCCTCACAACCGGTCTATACCTCGTATACGTGTCCTGTGTTTTCAGCCAATCCCTTACCACCTTCCTACACACATCAAGACCTTCCTCCAACGCTTTCTGGTACAGTCGTTCAGCTGACTGATATCCTGTTTTCGGATTGTAGTAAATATCTCTCAGTTCCTGTTCTAGCCCGACCCCGGCGTCCATATAACCTAACCTATGATATATGGGTAAGACCTTAAGAGAATTTTTCATCAAATATCCGTACGCCGATACAATCAAGTTCATAACTGATTCAGTTTTTGGTCAGTCAGAACCTGGTGTGTTCTTTGGACCTACCGACGGTTCGTACATTTACACTGGCGACGCGGAGTTTAAGAACAATAAAAACTACACCAAGTATCTAACAATAAATAAACCACCACCCAGATTTCCGAAGATATGGCTCGGTGGTGGTACGCACAGAAAGTTCAGGGTAAGCGACACTGGAAGAGGGACATCGAGGGAAAATATGACTTCTCGAAGTTCACATATCTATCAAACAACGCTATAGACTACGACCTTAACAATTTCAGGATTTATGTTAACGACCAGGACTTTTTTATGGCAAAATTACCAGTCCTGAACCCAGGAAACCGGACGGACATCGCGGTATGGTGGAATAACAATGAACCTTATTACCAACTCATCTTCGCTGTCTACCTTAGTTCGTACTGCTGTGGCGTTGGGGTGGAGCATCTGAAATTCTCAGAAGACGTATATCCAGTGGTTACCTCTATCATGCGTTTCCACCTATACTTCACTACGCGACGTATACTAAGACGTCTGATAACGGAAAAGAAGAGTGACCTAATGAGAGAGTTTGGCGTTGGGGATGATGTGATTGACAACATGGCGAACATACCTAGAGAAAAAAAGTTCCTGATTAACCCACACTCTGGTTACAAACACAATCGTTCGTTCCGTGAGTGGATGTGGCGTCTCAATAGTGATTCTAAGACACACTACAGAAGATTCATCCCTTTACGGACAAATGGTTTTACTAGGGTAGGTCTGCAGTATCTGAATGAGCCCATCGAGGATTATGTCTATGCCGTTCTCGGTTCACAGGCCAAAACAAGGATCAGTATTGTTAACAAAGGTGCTGGCAGTCTCGAGACGCAACAAGAGTTTAGAGTCCTTGTACAGGATGCTATTGTTAACTACAGTGTCAGCACATGGATTCTGAATATGAACAGGGCAATATCAGATACTAACGTCACCCAGAACCTAGCCATAAGTCCTGACACGTGGTTAGTACCAGGGTCATTGACGATACTGAAGGAGAAAAGGATACAACAACTTACTCAGACGTGCGTCGGAGGGTATGAAGTTTGGTATTAATTCTGAAGTCAACTACCAAGGTGTTCACAAACAACCAAAGAAGCTACATCAAGAAATCGGCTCACATCTGGAAACACTAGACGACAAACCAACCGCCCACACACCTGACAAACCAGCCGTCCACACACCTGACAAACCAGCCGTCCACACACCTGACAAACCAGCCGTCCATAAACTTGATAGACAACCAAAGCCAGACAATGAGTTGGGGATTCTGTTGGCCCTAACAGCTGTGTCTGGGTATCTGTTCAGTAAATACATCCTATAGTATATGAGTCTGTTTTACGGTTACAACAGACCGATTACTAATAAACAGCTTAACGATAAGCTAAAAGCTTACACAAAAACCCACAACCACAGAGTCATTTTCGATCTGAATGTAACCAGGGCTAGTAAAAACGCGATCTCCAAACTCCCCCCCTTTGTTGATTACATAGAAGACAGAGATACCGAGACCTACTCAGCCATGTTTTGGAGACCTCCCAGTGTCAACCCACAGCTAAACACTGCTGGTGACCACCACTTCCTTTACCCTGAGACGACGATAAGGACGGTCCTCCACGTTAGCGTACCCAGATTCATGTACACCGATGTTTCAGTTTTCATCGTGGTAAAGAGGAATAGTATAAGACCTAAGTCAGATACCTGGGAAATGATTGTTTCCAATAATGATAGTAGCGGTATTGGCAGAAGCTTTGGGTTTAACGCTGGGGTGAATGACAGACTGTTTATAGAAGGGTCGTCACCACATAGTTATAACGAGTGTACGGTTCCAGCGAAGTTCATTGGGAAGAGGATCCTGATATCTGCCCACTGGCTATCCGGGCTTAGGGTGTCACACGTCAGGATAAATGGTGAAATGCTGAAGGACTCATTTTTCATCAGTAACATCGAACAAATAGGGTCACCTTATCTGAATGTGTTTGGGCTGAACCGTCTGAGAAAGTATTACTCAGACATCAACTTCTACGGTATGAGATTCGTAGAGGGTCGTCTAGGAGAATCCGATATTGAGAAGATCTGTAAGGAGGTTATGGTTGAATATGGTCTGTAATTAGAATGAAGAGAAAAAGCGTTATCAGCTTCAACCACATTGGTAAAAACCTCCAATCGGCTGAGGTAGACAAACTGCGGAGACTTTATTCGTATTACATAAGCTAGCGACCTGTTACAAATGGAAACACACCCAACTGAAGAGACTGAAGATGAATCCACCTATTACGCCAACAGTTCTTAGTGAAAGTCATGCAGCTGTGATGTGTTCGCTCTATAATCACATTCTCCCCCTCGTTAATTAACTCCAGAGCTTTCAGGTAAGCGTTGATTCTCTCACCAAGGAACCAAGTCTCCATCTCATACGCCCATCCCCGGGGGTCAGCGTAAAACATTTCTAGGTATGGGTTGTTTTCGACTGGCTCTTCGATGAGACGGTAGTGGTTCCTCCTAGCGAATGGTTTCACGAACGTTGTCTTCCCCGCACCAATGTTTCCGTCGAGGGCGATCAGCCGAGCACCGAGCTTTGGGTTGGTCATTATACCCCAGGTGTGTAGTATAGACTTAGACTTCCTGTATTTTATATGAAGATCCCAAAGAGACTTAGACGACGCATACTGATTATCTTTCACGCCCTCAGAAGAGCTATCGGGGTGATGAGACATTGTGTTAGGAGGAACCGTAGGGGAGAGTACTACGTGACTGAGTCTATGTTGTTGTCTGGCCGACGGCCTCAGACCCCCCACAGAAGACATCAGATCCCCCTACAGGCGACTTCACAGATTCTCCAGAGATGATCTCAGAGATTCTTACAGATGACCCCGTAGATTCCCCAGAGACGGTCTCAGATGACCTCACAGATGAAACATAGATTAGTGTATAGATGGCTGACGTACCTGAAAAAAACTCAGACCCTAAGATAACATCAGTGGTTAAGACGGAAAGAGTTAAGGATCCGAAACGGGTGGAGGCTGGTAAACGACTGGCTCAAATATCGAAGGCAGCCAAGGAGAGGAAAGCCAGGGAGCGGTTGGTGGCTGAGACTGGTTTTGGGGTTGGTGGGGGTTGGTCAACTTATTACGGATATCTAATTGGAACCATTGGGTTGGTTATCGGTGGGTGGTCACTTTATTACAGTATGAGGCAGGAGAGAAGAGCGGTTCGGACCTCGTGGGCTGCTGAGGAGGAGAGGGTAATGGAAGGAACTGTGGTAAGATCCGAAAGACAGAACCCCGTCCGAACCCTTCCGGTTTTAGACACCTTCGATGAATGAAATATGTAGTAGTATAATGTCAACCACCGACCGAAAAGAACTGCTGAACGAGCTCTACGACGCTCTCCTGATTACAAGTGGGGCTGTGGCGATTTCTATGGTTTCGAAGAAGGTGTTAAGGGAACCTTTGGGCACTCCTGAGTCGGTAAAGGGTACCGTCAAGCTGGCTCTAGCCGTTGGAATTAGTACAGTTGGGAATAAATATGCCCAGTCAAAAGGGTACCTACCGGTTGACCCTTTTTCAAAACCTAAGTAGTCTAAGAGAGTCCCATACCCGGTGGTTACTATGAACGTGAACACCGGGACACGTCGGCTGCCCCCTATGTCTAGGGGAGAGAGAAATGTGTGGGATGCCTTACGCGCTAGTGGGATTGAGGCGGTTAGGGAGAAGACCTTTGATGGGTTAGTGGGGTTGGGTGGTGGTCTTCTGAGGTATGACTTTGTAGTGCCTATGGGTGATGGTGGTTTTATACTGATTGAGTATGATGGTGAGCAACATTTTCACCCTTCCACCTGGTCGGGTAGGTTTACCCAGGAAGAGGCAGAGAAACGTTTTAGGGCACAAAAGAGACACGATCGGATTAAGGATAGGTACGCCGAGGACAATGGTCATTACCTAATCAGAATTCCATTCTGGAAAAGATGTGACATTCATTCTATTATCGGATCTTTGTAACGGAGTGTATTATCTCTAGTTATATATATGGCTAGTGTGGTTGCTGGTGGACTGTTTAACGCCTTGGCCTTCGCGGGTGCTGGATTCCTGTTTTCAAAGTTAAATCATACCGGATACGAAGCTGAGATTAAGAGACACAACCACGCCCTTGAGAGATTGGCCAGGGTAAAGGAGAAATGGTATGAGAGTGAGGTGGCTAGGAAGGATAGGATACACAGGTTGAGACAGAAACTGTCTGACGCCAACGCTGACATCAACACAACGAATCATGCTCTGGATCAGCTGAGGGGTAGGCTGAGACAGGTTGAGGCCGTCGGATTTTCCCAGCCAAAGCCTAAGTTGTCTGACTATTACAAACCATCGGGTGAGATGAAAGAGTATCAGACCCTGTTTATTGGGTCTGTTGGTCTGGTTGGTGGGTATCTGATGCCTAGGTTTGTTTTGTAGAGGTTAAGGGGATTTGTTATGGCTTAGTTATAATGTCTGTTTCCTGGTTGGATTTACCAAAAGGACTGAAAGATTTACCGTCCTCAAGCGTTGAATGGGTCTGTGAGCAGATGGGGATTGAGTTAACACCCCCGACCCGGGACCCACCCGGACGTAGTATGAAGTTGTGGTGTGGGGATTGTACTAGGTTTCGTGTGAAGGTGAGCACTGAGATGTTCTCCTGTCCAGAGTGTGGTGACACGAAGTATGGGTATGTTGTTGGAAGGTATCGGGCTGGCCACAGACGTTCCGAGCACTCGAGAAACCCTTGGATGAGGAATAGGGTCAGTAGAGCCGTTAGGGATAAGTTTGTCGATACCGTCTTAGGGGACTTTTCCAAGATCCTCCAAGTGATGAGCAGTAAGGGTCTGATAAGGGGTCGTAACTTATCCAGATATAATTATTACATCATCAGATTGTGCTCAAGAAGGGGGATTGAGTTATTGAGTAGCCTTAAGGACCTTAAAAAGGGAAAAACGAAGGACTTGTTTGATAACAATCTGTTCGGGATTGTGTAAAAGGAACATGGTTGGGAGCAGAGTTCTGACAAGTTCTACACCGAGTGGTTGGGACGGCACCTAACGGAATGTAACCACCCCTATTATAACGATGTCTAATACCATGATCCACCAGGACGACGACTATTCTGACGAAGACCTCCGTCTCTACGAAAGACGAATCGGTTACGACATAAACCAGTTAGACAGAGCTCTAAGGGGTAAGACCAAGTCATTCAGTTGTGTTGTGGTGAGCCAGGACCCATTGGAAAGGGTAAACGCCCTCAGGAATGATGTGGTATGGTTACTACGTCGGGAGTTGGCTGAGATGAGGAGGCTGAAGTTCGCTGAAACGCTGGTTGTAACGCTTGAAAAGGAGGTGTCTGGTGGGAGAACTTATAAGACGGATCACTTCAACAGCCACATCAAGACTATAATCAACGGTAACGGAATCGGTCAGGATGTTGACACCGCGAATGAGGAGGTGGTGGCTAGGATAGCTTGGTGGATAAGCGAGGGATCCGGCTGGACAGTAAACTCAGTCGACGGTCACTACGTTAATCTGACTGTGTACAGTCCACTAGAAGGTTCGTCGTATGTTGACCTCCCTAAGGAGCTGAAGAACAGTCGGAAGGGGTTGATCAACGTTAAGAATAATGATGATAGGTGTTTTATGTGGTGTCATCTGGCTCATAAGTTTCCTGTCCCAAGAAACCCACAAAGGGTATCTAAGTACCGGGACCATGTTGACGACTTGGATTATAGTGGAATCAGTTTTCCAGTGACCCAAAAACAGTACAACCGGGTGGAAAGACAGAATGAGATACGTATCAAAGTCTTTGGTTATGAAGACGGGCTAACCTTTCCGGTTTACGTATCAGAGGAGAGATTCACCAACCTTATGAACCTACTAATTATAACCAACGGAAACAACAAACATTATGTCCTCATCAAGGACTTTGATAGGTTCATGTATAATAAGACGAGGCAACACTACTGTGTCTACTGTCTCCAGTGTTTCAGCTCAGCGGAGGAGGTCCTGGACAGACATCAGGTTGTGTGTATCAGTGTAAACGGTAAACAGGCTGTTAGGATGCCTGACCCCGGTAAGAACGTGCTGAGGTATAGTAATTTCCACAAACAGCTAAACGTTCCGTTTGTTGTGTATGCTGACTTCGAGGCGATCACGGAAAAGGTCAACAGACCGAAGGTGTTGAGGTCAGACCAAGAGGAGAAAGAGAAAAAACCATACATGAAGAAGTACCAAAAACATACTGATTGTGGTTATGGGTATAAGGTTGTTTGCTGTTATGACGATAGATACAGTAAACCTGTCCAGGTGTATGGAGGTCCTGGTGCTGTCAACAAGTTCATCGGAAAGATGTTGGAAGAAGTGGAGTATTGTAAGAATACAAAAGAAAACACTTCAACAAGGACATGGTTCTGAGTGATTCCGATGTAACGGACTTTAGGGATGCTGGAAAGTGTCATATCTGTGGTCGGGAGTACACAGCAGAAGACGTTAAGGTTCGGGACCACTGTCACGTAACAGGAAGGTACCGGGGATCAGCCCACCAGCTTTGTAACAGAAATCACAGAATGACTGATAAGATACCAGTCATCTTACACAACTTGAGGGGTTATGATAGTCATCTCATCATGGGTGAGATTGGGAAGTTCGGACAGGAGATTAATGTCATTCCGAATAATATGGAAAAGTACATGGCCTTCATGTTAGGTAAAAACCTTGTGTTTCTGGACAGTCTTCAGTTCATGAGTAGCTCATTGGACAGGTTGGTTGGAAACTTACCGCCTGGGTCGTTCAGGTACACAGCTAAGGAATTCGGTGATCGGTTGTTCCTTATGAGGACAAAGGGTGTTTATCCTTATGACTACATGAATAGCTTTAGTCGGTTTAATGAAACAGAGTTGCCTCCGAAGGATGAGTTTTATAGTGTGTTGAATGATGAATCGATAACCGATAAACAGTATTCCCATGCTTTGGGGGTTTGGAGGTCGTTTGGGATGAGAACGATGGGGGACTACCATGATGTATACCTAAAATCGGATGTGCTGTTGTTAGCTGACGTCTTTGAGAAATTTAGGAAGACTTGTGTTCAGTACTATGGGTTGGACCCCTGCCACTATTTCACCTCACCTGGGTTGGCATGGGACGCTATGCTGAAAATGACTGGGATTACGTTGGAGCTAATGACTGACATTGACATGTTCCAGTTCATTGAGAAAGGAATGAGAGGTGGGGTTAGCTATATAGCTAATAGGTATGGGAAGGCGAACAATCCGTATATGAAAGGGTATAGTGAGGACGAGGCTGTAAAGTATATAATGTATCTGGACGCTAACAACTTGTATGGCTGGACCATGAGTCAGTGCCTCCCAACTGGTGGATTTGGGTGGATGAGTGAATCTAAGCTGAAAAACCTGGCCTGGGAGCTTCCGGAGAATGACAGCCGAACTGGAATGATACTTGAGGTTGATCTTGAGTATCCTCCCAAACTCCACGACCTACACAACGACTATCCATTAGCCCCTGAGAAGACGGAAATACGGGAAGATATGTTGTTGGAGTACTGTTCTAAGATTAAGGAGAAGTTCGGCGTCAGCGTTGGTGGTGTCAGTAAGTTGGTAACCAACCTGATGGGGAAGGAAAGGTATGTCGTCCACTATAGAAACCTACAGCTGTACGTTAGGCTTGGGATGAGGGTGACGAAAGTTCACCGGGTTCTGTTGTTCAATCAGTCGGCTTGGTTGAAGCAGTACATCGACTTCAACACGGTGAAGAGGACAGTCGCCAGGAACGCATTCGAAAAGGACTTCTTCAAGCTGATGAACAACAGCGTCTTCGGTAAAACAATGGAGAACCTGAGAAAGCGTGTAGACGTTCGGTTGGTCACCAGTGAAGAAAAGCTGTTAAAGCTGACTTCCAAACCAACCTTCGTGTCCGCCAAAATATTCAACGAAAACCTGGTTGCCGTTCACAAAATTAAGGAAGTTCTTACGTTAAACCGACCGGCTTATGTTGGTATGTGTATTCTGGATCTATCGAAAACCTTAATGTACGATTTCCATTACAACTATGTGTTAAAGAAATATAAAAATAATGCTAAGTTGTTGTTTACAGATACGGACAGCCTGACGTATGAGATCGAAACAGAAGACGTTTACAAAGACTTCTGGGCTGATAAAAATATCTTTGACAATTCGGACTATCCAGAGAGCTCACCTTACTACAACAATTCGAACAAAAAAGTTATTGGGAAGATGAAGGACGAAGTGGCTGGCGTTCCCATAGCTGAGTTCGTTGGTCTCAGAAGTAAAATGTATTCGTATTTAAAGGACAACGGAACAGGTGGCAAAACCGCGAAGGGAATCAAAAAGAGTGTTACGAAGAAACAAATTAGACACGAGAACTACAAAGACACACTATTTGGTAAGAAACAACTGTTTCAAAAAATGAATACAATCCGAAGTGTAAAACATAAGCTGGGTAGTTATGAAATTAATAAAATATCACTCTCATGCTTTGATGATAAGAGATACCTGCTGGAAAACGGGGTTAATTCCTACGCGTACGGACACAAAAATATTTAACCAAAACCGACAGTCTATAGTAAACAAAGCAGTCTGGAAGTTGATTGTAGCCAACGGAAACCGATTGTAGCCGACAAAAGCCGATTGTAGTCAACAAAAGCCGATTGTAGCCACCGGGAACCGATTGTAGCCATCGGGAACCGGTAGACATATATATCAGCATAAAAGTAAACAGAAATTGCCACCTGCAGAAAATACGCAAATTCAGTCGGAAAGTGACAGGTACCGGGTACCGACACAACTTAGTAAACAACATTCCATTGGGCGTTAGCAACCATGATTTTTTTAGAGTCGCGTTCATTTTCAACGCAGCCTGAAGAAAGTGTGGGTTGCTAACGCTCAATGGAATGTCAACACTAGTGTCACGTGACACAAATCGGGTCTGTTGTATCCCTATAAACCCATTTTCCCGTCTGCTTATACTTTGAAAAGTGAAAAAAAAAAGTTACCCCTTTCAAACATCCTTTCCCGTTAAATTCCAACATTCTGGCGGTGTTTTTGGCAAAAAAAAAAAAAGTGTGCTGGCACCCCCAAGTTCTATACTACTTGTAATAATTGCAGCTTGATGAAAGTAATAATTGTCAGTTGTTTGATGTACTCATTCCTGGAGGACTGGGCTGGGCACAGTCTAAGGTATAATTACCTTAATTAACCTTGCTCCGCTATCTGAGTTCTAAAGGCTCAACGGTTAGAGCGTCTGGCTAGCATTCAGAAGCTTGTGGGTTCGAGTCCCGTTTACAACTCAGAGTTTTTCTGAGTATTGCTAACTGACACAAATTGTACAGCAAACAACTGACACTTATTACACCGGTAATATATATATATATATATATATATATATATATATATATATATATATTGTAAACGCGGTACTTAGTTTTGTAACAGTGACATTCGGGAAAAGTAATCAACAGTAGAGGGTAAGAAGAAATAAAGGGAAATTCTCGAATACGACGATGACGATCGTGATGACAAAGATAATCATAATAATAGTGAAGAAGACACACAAAAAATAGAAAATTGTAAAAAAAAAGTTTTACCTTTACCCGTTAAAACATATATTTTTGCTGTTTCATAGTAGTATCGTTCAAACCAAAGATGAATAATGCCAGGGCCAACAACAACAACATCATTGCTACTTAAAGTAACTGTTGTCGCGTTAGGATAGTTATGATTACTGTAGCTGATAGTAACGTAACGAGAAGACGAAGATACATAAATAGTAGCTGTAGTTAGAATTCGGAGAACATGAACACACGGCGAATTGCTATATCTAGACGCAATAGACAACGATAGAAAACTGTCTTCTTTGATAAATGTTTCATTGTCATGAAAGTTGCATATATCCCGGGAAACTCTTTTTCTAGCAATTAGTACAACTATTGATTCTATGTTGGAAATTCTTTGAGTAGGTAGATCGTTCAAAAACCACGGCGTTCCAAAGAATATGCCTCTCCAATTGATGTCTTCAATGCTGCTGTTGTAAATTGAAAGAGAATATGATTTACATCTAATACCAACACCTCCATAGTTCTCGTTCTTTTTGATAATAATATTGCTAAAGGTTATCGCTTGGTTCGGAATTACTATATTTATTCCATTGGCTTCAAACTCTCTGATTTCGATATTGTGAACATTCTGCCTTTGAGCATCAAACTGCAGGACGAAGTTATATTCATTACGCTCAGAGTAATAACGTCCGCCACGTTTAAATTTGGCATACGTTATTTGACTAGGCTTTGCTATGTCGCTGAATCTTATTCCTCGCCAAAATCCCGGATTACAACGGATTTCAAGGGGTTTGGTATGGCAAGTAACATTCCATCCTTCAAATGGACAGCGTGTTATATCACTGTGGATGTTCAAGATGCATTTAATATTCTTTAGCCAGAATGGTTGGACCTTTGTTGACGACCGTGGAAGACGTATTGTTCCTACGTATCCTTGGAAACCCAGTTGCTTGCATAAAATATCGCCGTTTGTTCTTGTCCAGCTATTGTCACAAACAGTACCCCAACGTTCATTAAATAAGATTTCTATTCTTCCTTCCCAAGGCTTAGTACCATGAATGAGTCGTATAGGATGTTCAGATTGGTCAACTCGACCAGCACCATGGTAGCCAACGTCAAACATGATTGGATCGTTTTCTTCACCAGCAATTTCCATTTTCCCGTACACGTCAAATCCAAGATGGGGGATTATATTTACCTTGACTCCTGGTTCAATAAACAGTGTTGCATTTGGATAAATCACTACATCTCTGGTAACAAGATAAGGAGAATGAGCCTTTGAAAGAACTATGTCTCTAACAAGATGACCGCCTATTTTGCCGTTGTTGAAAAATTCGAATGTTGGACTTTTGTTAAGAATTTCGTTTTTCATGTCCTTGGATACAAGGAATGGTACAAAATGGACATTTGTCAAGTCAGTTCTTGAATAAAAGTCATAAATTCTTGAAAGGATGGTGTCTGGATTTTGTGAGCCCCACCAATTGAAGCGTGCGTCGATAGTAACTTTTTCATCACGTACCTGCGTAGCAAATTCATACAAAGCTGAAGGATTTTCTAAGCAATTGCCCTGAAAATTAAATTGTCCGCGGACATGAACTATGATAGCTTCGTATACGTTTCCCTCCATCAACAAAGGATATTTCTGAAAAATGTTATTGTTGACTAATGTATTGAAAGTAAACCATGAGCGTTTACCAAAACTGGAGTCAGTTTTATCAAGTCGAACCATGGCTGTCGCTGAGTTGTTCCACCAGGTGTTCTTTGATATGTTCATGTGGTTTGACGAACCCGTCGCCGCGACGTTTACAATAACTGAACCTGTGTTATTGGTAAATCGATTTTGATTAAGTTGCAACGTAGCTTCTCCTGATGTGTAAAAATCAACACAATGTTCTCGATTCCCTTCATAATTGCAATTCAAAATGTGTACATTTAAGTAACCACCACGTATACAAATACCATTGTTACTGTGATTGTGAATTGTACAGTTGCTGAACAATGTAGTGATGACAAAATTTCCTCCATTCCTCAAAAATATGCCAGTGTCGCTCTGTAGTAACGTTGTGTTGGAGACAAAAACGTTTTGCATTGGAATTAATACTATGCCAGTTTTTGTGAATTCCAACAGTACGTCTGCTATTCTTGCTTCTGGTTTCTTCAGTATGGCTAAAACATTTGAATTAAAGAAGTACATATAATTTTTTTGTAATAATCACACAACTACAGTAATGTGACAAGTATTTTTAAATACTCATCTCAAATCGTTAATAATTCGTGAGCAAACAAACCAATAAATAAGATAAACATAACATCCGATTGCATCTCGAGTTGCATAGAAAATAAAGTCAAATATGGCAGTTTAATGAAGGTTAGACCCGTTTTTACCCGTGTTTTTACCTCTGTTTGTTTGTATGTCTGTTTGTTTTTTGTTTATTCGTTTATTCGTTAGTTCGTTTCTTCGTTTGTCTGTCTGTCTGTCTGTCTGTCTGTCTGTCTGTCTGTCTGTCTGTCTGTCTGTCTGTCTGTCTGTCTGTCTGTCTGTCTGTCTGTCTGTCTGTCTGTCTGTCTGTCTGTCTGTCTGTCTGTCTGTCTGTCTGTCTGTCTGTCTGTCTGTCTGTCTGTCTGTCTGTCTGTCTGTCTGTCTGTCTGTCTGTCTCTCTGCCTCTCTGCCTCTCCGCCTCTCCGTCTCTCTGTCGCTCTGTTGCTCTGTCGCTCTGTCGCTCTGTCGCTCTGTCGCTCTGTCGCTCTGTCGCTCTGTCGCTCTGTCTCTCTGTCTCTCTGTCTCTCGTATCTCTCTGAAGAAATTGTAAAAACCTGTGAAGGAATTCAGCATACATCTCCTGGAACGAAGATAGCAATATCAGAGCTAACGACTCGACAAGATTTGAATGAGCTTGAACAAAAGCGTATCGACGTAAACAAGATTTTACGATCGTTTGCTAAAACAAGAGACTGGAAAGTTATTGCTCATAACAATATTGATCCAAGCTGTCTTAAGAGAAAACTGCATATGAACGGTCGTGGAACAATTAATTTAGCAAAAAACTTTAAAAATTACTTAACTAATCAGCACTGACCAACTTATGGAAGCAATGGTGAGACAAAAATTAGCCTAAAAATTCCAGAGGTAAGAGGTTTTAAAATGGTCTCATTAAATATTGCAAGCCTGTTACTACACATAGATGAAGAAATTAGAGCATGGTTGCACAATGAAAATGTTGACCTTATCGCCCTTAATGAAACGAGGCTAGACAGTACTATTGCCGATAATCAAGTAAAACTTGAAAACTATGACATAATCAGAAATGACCGTAATCGAAACGGTGGAGGCGTTTGTGTTTACCTAAAAAATCACATTAATTACCGGGTGCGAACTGATTTAATGCCAAATGAGACTGAAGCTATTGTAATTGAAATTCTAAAACCAAATAGTAAACCGTTTATTGTGATTTCGGCATATCGACCACCGTGCCTTAATCCGGACATTTTCTTTGAGAAAATATCAAACACTATAAAAACATTAGATCTAAAAGATATGGAAATCTTTCTATTAGGAGACTTAAATTGTGATTTACTTTGCACGCGAAATTACCGTGCAACTTCACTCTTAAAATCATTCTCCGAGGTATACCAACTAGAACAACTTATTAACGAGCCAACTCGGTGTACCCAAAATACTAAGACTTTGATTGATGTTATTTATACCAACCGTCCAAATAGAGTTGTTGCATCGGGAGTGTTACACTTGGGTATAAGTGACCATAGTCTGATATACACAATAAGAAAGATATCTATTCCGAATAAGACTTCACACAAACGTATTAACATTCGAAATTTTAAGAAATTTAATGCTAATCTCTTTAGAAACGACTTACGTAATATTCCATGGGAAAATATTGATGAAATAGAAGATATTAACGACCGATGGGATTTATGGAAAGGAATGTTTTTATCAGTAGTTGATAAACATGCCCCGTACAAAACTAAACGGATAAGAAACAAAAAGAGTCCTTGGATGACTCCTGACATTAAGAAACTTTTAATAGAACGGGACAAACTAAAACATTTAGCTGTTAAAACAAATAACAATGAAGACTGGAGAAGTTATAAAAAAGCAAGAAATGATTGTAATGCTAAGATAAAGAAAATTAAAACCAATTATTATCAACATCTTTTTAAAACGATTTCGGGAAACTCAAAAGAAACTTGGAACTCGATAAATGAATTGATGTCTCGAAAATCAAAATCCGACACCATTTCCTGCCTAAAATATGAAACTAAGACTATTTCTAATCCAGCGGAAATATCTGAAATTTTTAATAAGCACTTTTCAGAAATTGGTAAAAAACTATCAGAAACACAAACACCAGCAGAAAAATCTTACCAGGATTATTTACAACCAGTTTCCTCAACGTTTAATCTAAGTCCAACGACACCGAGTACGATTTTTAAACTATTAACCTTAGTACCAGTAAATAAAGGAGCTGGCCTCGATAAAATTCCTGGTAAATTATTAAAAGAAGCTGCGTATATCATTTCAGGATCACTCTGTAATTTATTTAATTATTCTATACATACTAGTGTGTTTCCTGATGATTGGAAATTAGCAAGGGTCACACCAATTTATAAAAATGAAACCAAAGAAAATGTAAATAATTATAGACCAATTTCTGTTTTAAGTTGCATATCAAAAATTTTTGAACGTATTATTTACGACCAACTGCACACATACTTAAACGAGAATAACTTACTCTCCAGTTGTCAATCGGGCTTTAGGCCACTTCATTCCACGAGTGTGGCTCTCCTAGATGCGACAACTGAATGGCTTAAAAATATGGACCAAGGACGTCTTAACTCGGTAGTATTTTTAGACTTAGCCAAAGCATTTGATACCGTAAACTATGATATTCTGCTCGATAAATTACGGTATTATGGAATAAGTCCACAGTCTTTGACTTGGTTTAAATCATATCTGTGCAATCGTTTTCAAATATGTAAAGTTAATGGTTGTCTATCAAGCAGTCGCGTAATTAAGTGTGGCGTTCCACAAGGCTCTATCCTTGGTCCATTAATGTTTCTTGTATATATTAATGATCTACCGCGTTGTATGCAACATTCCACTGTTCGAATGTATGCTGATGATACAAATATCACAACAACCGGAGCATCACTACAAGAAATAGCTTATCTTGCCAAGCAAGATCTAAAAAATGTTAATGAATGGTTGAAGGCAAACAAGCTTAATATTAATGCCACAAAAACAGAGCACATGTTTATTGGATCTGACCATAGTCTTGCCAAAATTAGAAATATTCCTTATTTATTTATTTTTGGATGGAAAACCTATAAACCGAGTTAGGGTTACCATATCGTTAGGAGTATATATAGACGAAAGGTTATCATGGATAGATCATATTGATCATCTGTCTAAAAAAATATGTGCTGCTATCTCTGACCTTCGCCAAGTAAAACAGTTTGTTCCACTGGAAACATCGCAAACAATATATAAGTCGTTAATTCAACCATTATTTGACTATTGCGATGTAGTATGGGACAACATGCCAATTACAACTGCTACTAGATTACAAAAGTTGCAAAATCGGGCAGCACGAGTAATTACAAGCCAGGGCTATGAGGTCAGATCTAGTGAACTAATAGATCAATTGCACTGGAAAAGGCTATGCCATTCACGTGCTGAACACATGACAATAATGATGTATAAAGTATTAAATAATATGGCACCCTCTTACCTACGAGACCATTTTAAAATCTACACCTTAGATAATACTTATGCATTACGAAATAAAGAAATGTCACTCGTCTTACCAAAACCACTCACTGAGTATTTGAAAAAGACGTTTATTTATAGAGGCGTACAAATCTGGAACGAATTCCCAAGTCAAATGAGATGTGAAATTAGTCTTAATAATTTTAAGAAATCTCTCTCATCACTTGCTTCCTCAAATTAATTAACTTTTTAAAAACTTTTTAAATATTTTCGGCTTTCTTGGAAAGCAGTTTTGTAAAAAACTGAAGAAACTCCGAATTCAAATCTCTCTCTCTCTCTCTCTCTCTCTCTCTCTCTCTCTCTCTCTCTCTCTCTCTCTCTCTCTCTCTCTCTCTCTCTCTCTCTCTCTCTCTCTCTCTTCTGTCTGTCTGTCTGTCTGTCTGTCTGTCTGTCTGTCTGTCTGTCTGTCTGTCTGTCTGTCTGTCTGTCTGTCTGTCTGTCTGTCTGTCTGTCTGTCTGTCTGTCTGTCTGTCTGTTCGATTATTGTGATGTTGTGTGGGACAATATGCCTTTGACAACAGCCCACAGACTGCAAAAGCTGCAAAACCGTGCAGCAAGAGTGATTACTTGTCAAGGTTATGAAGTCAGATCTAATGAAATAAGACAACAATTAAAATGGAAAAATCTTACGGAAACACGAGATATGAACAAGTTAATTATGATGTATAAAGTGTTAAACAACATGGCCCCTCCGTATCTACGAGACCATTTTAAAATGTCTACCGTTAATGATATATATTCCCTGCGAAACAGAAAGTTGTGTCTTGTTTTACCTCAAGCACGTACTGAATTCTTAAAAAAAAGTTTTGCATATTCTGGATGTAAAATTTGGAACAACTTGCCGGAAAATGTAAAATGTAGTGAAAACATTAATGAGTTCAAAAGAGGCCTCACATCATGCTTCTAATTAATTAATAATTAATAATTAATTTTTAACTTTTGTAAGTTTAGTTCGGCTTTCTTGTAAAGCAGTTTGTCAACTGAAGAAATTCCGACTTTAAATAAATATCTCTCTCTGTCTGTCTGTCTGTCTGTCTGTCTGTCTGTCTGTCTGTCTGTCTGTCTGTCTGTCTGTCTGTCTGTCTGTCTGTCTGTCTGTCTGTCTGTCTGTCTGTCTGTCTGTCTGTCTGTCTGCCTGCCTGCCTGCCTCCTGCCTGCCTGCCTGCCTGCCTGCCTGCCTGCCTGCCTGCCTGCCTGCCTGCCTGCCTGCCTGCCTGCCTGCCTGCCTGCCTGGCTGCCTGCCTGTCTGTCTGTCTGTCTGTCTGTCTGTCGATTATAGAGTACAGAATCAAAAACTTGAAGAAGAAAAACAAAGTCTCGTGACGGCCATGCGTTTATTAGTTAAAGAGACCACACCTAATTTGACATCCCAAGGGAATGCCAAACAGCAAAACGATCAAAAGAACAAAAAGAAAAGAAAAGAAAAGAATCTAAAAATTCTCCAATGTCTCAAGATAATCAACAAAATGAAAACCAATCAAAGAGCCTTTCGACCGATAGCTCATCGAAAACAACTACAACTAATTCAGGTAACGAAAGCCAGACGGGCTCTACAAACAAGCCAAAACGGAGAAACACCGTTATTGTCGGTGACTCTGTTATCTCTCGGATCGAGGGTTGGCGATTAAGCAACGAAACCACAAGAGTTACTGTCAAGTCTTTCTCGGGAGCAACGGTTGAAGACATGTCGCACCATATCAAACCTACATTGAATAATGCACCAGATGAATTGATAATTCATATTGGAACCAACAACTTGAGGAAAGACACGGCAGAAGAAATCTGTAAAAAGGTTGAAAAACTATATTTTATGGTACAGAAAGAATGCCCCAACGCAAAGATTGCCTTTTCTGAAATAACTCCGCGTGGTGACTTTAAAGAAGCCAGCAATAAACGAGAACAAACGAACAAAGGGCTATTTTCATTCTGTCAGTCTAAAAACCTAATCTTTCTCACTCATCCAACATTAAACGAAGGATCCCTCAACAGTCGAAAGGTTCACTTAAATCGTAATGGAACTTCACTTCTAGCGAGAGATTTTAAAAACCTGATTCAAACAAATTGACATACTGTTGGAACTGAGGTCAGTGACTTTTCTCCTTTACCTAATATGACTAGTATTCCTAATTTAAGAGGCTTTAAGATGGCTTCTTTAAACATTACAAGTTTACCTTGTCACATTGATGAATTGCGTATTTGGATGAGAGATCAAAATCTTGATCTCTTAGCAATAAATAAAACGAGGCTCGATAGCCCTATCCCGAATGAGTCAGTCAAAATTCTCAACTATCAAATAATTCGTAAAGACAGAAACCGCTTTGGTGGTGGAGTCGCTATATATGTTCGTGACACGGTAAACTTTGTTAACAAATCAACGATAGTATGCGATGAAATTGAGGCAGTTTGTTTAGACATTAATAAACCAAATAGTAAACCATTCACAGTTATATCTTGCTACCGTCCTCCAAGCTATAATCCGACTAAATTCTTCGATTATTTAGAAAAAAATATTAATAAGCTGGATTCTGGTAACAGTGAGATATATATCGTAGGTGATCTTAACTGCAACGTGCTGTCATCGAATAATACTTTGCCAAACGCACAGCTTTTTTCTTTGTGTGAGCTTTATCAATTCGAGCGATTAATTAAACATCCCACCAGAATTACAATGCAAAGTAAAACATAAATTGACCTCATACTCACTAACACATCCCAACGAATTGTATCTAGTGGTGTGCTGCACATAGGCATCAGTGATCACAGTCTCGTGTATGCTATTAGAAAAATACATATTTCTAATGGAACTACACATGAGACAAAAGAAGTAAGAAATTTTAAAAATTTCAATGTTGATAATTTTAATGCTGATCTAGAACGCACACCCTGGGTAAATGTCAATAATTTTAGTGATCCGAATGAGATGTGGACATATTGGAAGTCAAAGTTTATTGAAATTGTTGATAAGCATGCTCCACTCAAAAGGAAAAGAATTAGAAATAAAAAGTCACCTTGGCTAAATATTGAAATCAAAAAATCGATGATAGCACGTGATCGGTTAAAATCAATTGCAATAAAAACTAACGAAAGTGAGGACTGGCAAAACTATAAAAAGGCCAAGAACAAAATTAATAATGATATTAAAACAGCCAAATCTCAGTATTATAAGGAGCGCCTACGAGAAAACTCCGGTAATACTGCTGCTGTTTGGAAAATAATAAATGATGTCATGGGCCGAGACAAAAAACAAAGTAATATTAACTCAATCAAGATTGACGGAAATAATTGCGCCACGTCCAATCCTCAGGTTATGTGTGAAACATTTAATGATTTTTTTACTGAAATTGGCCAAAATCTAGCTGAAAAATTACCGGATCCCTCGAAATCTTACCACGATTACATAGTACAAGCTCAAAGTTCATTCCAATTACGGTTAGTCACCCCAACAGAGGTTTGTGAGCTATTATCTAATCTATCCGCGAACAAGGCGACAGGTCTCGATAAGATACCTTGTCGCCTTGTTAAAATTGCTGCACCCTACATAAATGAATCTTTGTGTAGCATATTTAATGCGTCTATAGTTTCTGGCATTTTCCCTTCGGACTGGAAGTTGGCGAAAATTATTCCTATCTATAAAGGAAATGAAAAAGACGAATTGAACAATTATAGGCCAATATCTATCCTATCGCCAATTTCAAAAGTTCTGGAGAGACTTATATACAATCAACTGTATGAGTATCTCTCCAGTAACAATTTGTTATCTCAATGTCAATCCGGTTTCAGACGTTTTCACTCAACCGCAACATCGCTATTAGAAGCCTCTACTGAATGGTTTACTAACATGAACCAAGGTAAATTAAACTCTGTTGTTTTCCTAGATCTTTCAAAAGCATTTGACACTGTCAATCATGCTATTCTTCTTGAAAAATTAACATGTTATGGGTTTCATCCCGACTCAATTAAATGGTTTCCATCATACTTGATAGAAAGAAAGCAACAGTGTCTAGTAAATGGCCAACTCTCGTCGCCAAAAACAATAAAATGTGGTGTTCCTCAGGGTTCAATTCTTGGTCCACTTCTATTTCCAATGTATATTAATGATCTACCAAACTGCCTAAAATATTCTAAGGCGAGAATGTTTGCCGATGATACTTACATCACTACTACAGGTAATTCACTTACTCAGGTAATCCACCTTATTAACTGTGACCTGAGTAATATCAGTGAATGGCTGTTGGCAAACAAATTAAGTCTTAATCTAACTAAAACAGAACACTTGTTCATTGGATCTGATGACATGCTAAACAAAATAAGTGACGCTGTGACTGTTTACCTTGGAAATAATCCCATTAAGCGGGCTCGCAAAAGTAAATTGCTAGGAATTATCATCGATGAGAGACTGTCTTCAGTGGACAGATTATATTGATGTTCTTTCGCGTAAAGTTTCGTCAGCAATAGGTGGGTTAAGACAAGTGAGACCCTTTGTTGATTTCAAAACAGCCAAAACTATTTATAACTCTTTGATACAGCCATTATTTGATTATTGCGATGTCGTATGGGACACCATTGGAGTGGTACAAAGTACGAGACTGCAAAAATTAAACAATCGTGCTGGGCGAGTGATTACACAAAATGGGTATGAAGTCAGATCCAGTGATATAAGAAATCAATTAGGATGGTCAACCCTTGATGAAAGACGACAAAATCACATGTGCATCATGATGTATAAAGTTTTAAATGCTATTGCTCCTGCATATCTCAAAAGATACTTTTCTTATGGTATTGACACCAGCAAGTATTGTCTGAGAAACAATAGTGTTAATTTATCTCTCGCTAAACCAAACACAGATTACATGAAGAAAAGTTTCAAGTTTGCTGGAGCTAAATTATGGAATAGCTTGCCAGTTGATTTGAAACTTTCATCTACTTTGTCGTCTTTCAAGAGGGGTTTGGCAAGTCAAACCTCAACCAACACCTCAGTTCCAAATTAAATTCAAATTAACCATCATGTACAGAATTAACCATCGTGTAAATATTTTGTATATAATTTATCTAAATAAGTAATTCTATATTCTTTTTATTATCGGCTCTTACGAAAAGCAATTTTATAAATTGATTAAGATTCGGAATTTAAATAAAGTTTCTGTCTGTCTGTCTGTCTGTCTGTCTGTCTGTCTGTCTGTCTGTCTGTCTGTCTGTCTGTCTGTCTGTCTGTCTGTCTGTCTGTCTGTCTGTCTGCCTGCCTGCCTGCCTGCCTGTTCGTCTGTCCGTCCGTCCGTCCGTCCGTCCGTCCGTCCGTCCGTCCGTCCGTCCGTCCGTCCGTCCGTCCGTCCGTCCGTCCGTCCGTCTGTCCGTCGGTCCGTCGGTCCGTCGGTCCGTCGGTCCGTCGGTCCGTCGGTCCGTCGGTCCGTCGGTCCGTCGGTCCGTCGGTCTGTCTGTCTGTCCGTCTGTCTGTCTGTCTGTCTGTCTGTCTGTCTGTCTGTCTGTCTGTCTGTCTGTCTGTCTGTCTGTCTGTCTGTCTGTCTGTCTGTCTGTCTGTCTGTCTGTCTGTCTGTCTGTCTGTCTGTCTGTCTGTCTCTCTGTCTGTCTGTCTGTCTGTCTGTCTGTCTGTCTGTCTGTCTGTCTGTCTGTCTGTCTGTCTGTCTGTCTGTCTGTCTGTCTGTCTGTCTGTCTCTCTGCCTCTCTGCCTCTCGGCCTCTCGGCCTCTCGGCCTCTCTGCCTCTCGGCCTCTCTGCCTCTCTGCCTCTCTGCCTCTCTGCCTCTCTGCCTCTCTGCCTCTCTGCCTCTCTGCCTCTCTGCCTCTCTGCCTCTCTGCCTCTCTGCCCCTCTGCCCCTCTGCCCCTCTGCCTCTCTGCCTCTCTGCCTCTCTGCCTCTCTGTCGTTCGTTCGTTCGTTCGTTCGTTCGTTCGTTCGTTCGTTCGTTCGTTCGTTCGTTCGTTCGTTCGTTCGTTCGTTCGTTCGTTCGTTCGTTCGTTCGTTCGTTCGTTCGTTCGTTCGTTCGTTCGTTCGTCCGTCCGTCCGTCCGTCCGTCCGTCCGTCCGTCCGTCCGTCCGTCCGTCCGTCCGTCCGTCCGTCCGTTCGTCCGTTCGTCCGTCCGTCCGTCCGTCCGTCCGTCCGTCCGTCCGTCCGTCCGTCCGTTCGTTCGTTCGTCCGTCCGTCCGTCCGTCCGTCCGTCCGTCCGTCCGTCCGTCCGTCCGTCCGTCCGTTCGTTCGTTCGTTCGTTCGTTCGTTCGTTCGTTCGTTCGTTCGTTCGTTCGTTCGTTCGTTCGTTCGTTCGTTCGTTCGTTCGTTCGTTCGTTCGTTCGTTCGTTCGTTCGTTCGTTCGTTCGTTCGTTCGTTCGTTCGTTCGCCCGTTCGTTCGTTCGTTCGTTTGTTCGTTCGTTCGTTCGTTCGTTCGTTCGTTCGTTCGTTCGTTCGTTCGTTCGTTCGTTCGTTCGTTCGTTCGTTCGTTCGTTCGTTCGTTCGTTCGTTCGTTCGTTCGTTCGTTCGTTCGTTCGTTCGTTCGTTCGTTCGTTCGTTCGTTTGTTTGTTTGTTGTCTGCCACTAATCCATCAAAACCCATTGAACGTATTTTTTTGTAACTTCGTAAAAACAATTGCCACAAACCAAGAACCGACCCATTAAATTTTAGTTGAAATTGGTGATAGTTGAATGATAAAAACTACCATACGTAAAGAGACCCGTGTAGAAAATAGATATTAAAATCCTTCATTGCGGGTATTTCCTTTAATATGCTATGCAAACCTTCAACTAAATATTTAGCTAAATTGACAAAAACCAATGGACTTGACAGTTCCATTGTTTGTAAAATAGAGCAGTCATGGACCAAGGGACACCAAAATTCTTCTTTGCGTAATTACTGGCAGAGGTATGCAGTATTTGATGAGTGCCCTCTGGGAGCCGAGTGATATTTTAGGGCCCTGACTAAAATATATTCATGGGCCTCAACCCCCTTTATGTTTGTTTTGTTTAATCAAACTGTAAAAAGCACTTCAGGGTAGTGAATTTTAAAAGATACAAAGCATTACCAGAAATTTCGGACTTCTGCTCCCGCGATATGTAGTGATAGCGGTATCAGCTTGTTCTCCAGAATTGAAATTCAAATTGATATTCATGATGTTAGACCTTTTGAAAAGCGCCGAAGTCGTAAAGGAATACATAGATAATACATAATAATCGAAGATGGATAGGTGAAAAATATATAGAAATAATATGAGAATAAATTTCGGGTAGTAGATGTGAAACGCATAGGTATAAAGGGATTTCGGATACTGAAATCATGAGACATCTAGATAGGATTACTTGAAGTATTGCCCTACTGTAAACATGGCCGACAAGAGTGAAACGAGTCGAACAGAGATACGATTTTTGGTAATACAAATAAACCTCGAATTGCTAAGATCTGTGATTGCCTTCAGCAAAATTTCTGGTATCTTCGACGTTATTTGACAGGACGTAGGATGATCTACAGGCGAAGAAATATACCGAATCAGACTGGCGAATCTTTGAGGAATCGTGCAAGAGTGCGGCAACTAAATTTCGACAAGTAGTTGTCTTGCAATGGATGTTTATAGGTAGGGTACTTTCAGTATTTTGGGAATATATAAGGTCTCAAATAGGCGGAAAATGTGTTCTACAATAATTGATTTGGCAGAGTGTAGGTTGAATAGATTTTAATAAATAGCGTAGGGAACAATTCGCCAGTCGTTGGTCTTTGCATTAAGAGTGCAGCACTTTGTCAGCGAACTTCTTGAATGCCACAATTTTCACTTTTGTATATCCGCCATATGTAATCACTGTATATATTTCGACGCCATCTTGAAAATCCAGAATTAATTAAACCGAAAGCGGGCGCCATTTTGTCCGAAATTTCTGGTAATGGCCCCGTATCAGTAATAAGGAAGCCATAAAAGGTATACTGGCACAAACGAAGTATATATTGGCCAAATTACAGTGACAAATCATTATGGAATCGATGCAATGTAGTGATCAATGCTGAAACTTCAGTTATTTAATACCATAAAACTGAATCTATATTGTTTAACACTTCAGATAATGCATTCGTTTGCTTCGTTTTTCTAAAATGGGCCCCTTTTAACTCATACTTTGAGTTTTCAGGATGGCATTACTTTTCGAAATATGTTCTATATATGATGCTTGTACTGGAAAGTTTAGATAATACTTTTAGAAAACTAGAAGTAGTTCGGCAAAAAAAATTGCTATTTTTTGAGTTTGAAATGCCAAATGGAAACCTTGTTTTCGAGGGCTGGTATTTTAGAAAACGTAATAAGATATGATATGATATATGCCCTTAAAAAAACAACTAAACAAAATTTTCATAGGAAAATTACTTACCAGGTCTACTAAAGATGTATAAAACTATATCAGTCCATATTAACTGTTGAACTTGCACTGTTATTTCATTTCCCATTGAGGTAATGATGTTATTATTTGGTTTCCAGTCGTTCACTGCGTTGTTAATCAGGAAATTCCTTGTTCTTTCATCAATAATTGTTAAAGATCCTGTACCGGACGACGATAATGTATAGATATAAACATATACAAGATGTCCTGTCCTCGCGATAAATTTCTAGTTTAACGACAAATGTAAATGTATTGTTAATTGTTTCTGTCGTTAACTGTTAATAGACCTTTCCGCACGAAGTGCGTGGATAACGCGTTGAGAGATTTGATTGGCTGTTGCAAAACTTCGGACATCCAAAAATTAGGACAAACATTGGACATCAGCCAATCAAATTTGTCAAAAAGAAAGATCACGTGATCCATTCACTTCATGTGGAAAGGTCTATTGTTTTTGTTGCTATATTTTAAATGTTAATTCTTAATTAATTTTGTTGTTAATCGTTTTTGTTGTTAATTGTTTTTGTTGTTATTTTTAGTTGTTAATAGTCACAATCGTTATTTGTTAATTGTTTTTATTCATAATTATTACATTTCCTCATTTCCTTATATTTGTTCTTATTTGTTGGGTTGTTTTGGGTTGTTTTGGGTTGTAGTGTTCGCCAGTGCTTTGCTTTTACGATAAACCGTCGATAGGAAAGGTTTATGGGTCCACTGGGGTTATAACAATCGGTAAAACAGAATATTGGGTGCGGTTATGACTAAATGAGAACGAAATTTAAATTCCGGCTTAAGGTTAGAAGTACTTTGTTTTGATTTTAGGAACGGCATCTAGAGGAATGTTTTGTACCGCTTAGATTTCGGTACTCGCTGCGTTTGTTCCTTTTGAAAAGGAACATATTCAAGCGGAACGTTTCGTTCTCATTTGAATTGGGGAATATTTTGTTCCGATATTCAAAAATAGGAACGGGCTTAAATTAAGAACAAATTGTTGCGCATGAGTTAAATAGGACCTTTTTACATAAGACCTCTTTGTTCCTTATTTTAAAGGTCATTTCCTTCCCTTAATTCGTTCTCATAGGAACAAGTAGTTCCGCACGAGCCAGGCCGCTTTAAATTGGTTCTCTTTGTTCAGTATTTTAAAGGTCATTTCGTTCCGTTTGTTTGTTCCCATATCAACAAGTAAAGAAGTGAATATATTCCAAACCACCAACTACTTTAGCTCGGTTGCCGGTCGTTTCCAAATATGGTGGCCGGTCGGTAACCGTTCAATTTAACAAGGTTTTAACTGGTAGCCGGGTAGACGGTGGTTATGAATACAAATTAATTTAAGTTAAAATCTAATTTACATAAGTTTCTAATTACTATTCTGACCCATCGTCTACCTTAGCTCGGTAGCCGGTCGGTTACCAGTTAAAATCTTATTAACGGCTACCAGTGGCGGTGCCAGGGTCCGAGAAGTGTGTGTGTGTGTGTGTGGGGGGGGGGGGGGCACAATGCGGGCGCCGAAAGCGCGAACACTAGGGGGTCCGGGGGGCATGCTCCCCCAGGAAATTTTGAAATCTAGAGTCTCTGAAATGCCATTTCCTGCATTTTGGGAAATTCATAAAATGTCATAAAAAAACACTAAAACCTACACATTTCAGGTCTTTGTATGGGATATTTCATATAAATTACTAGATACTGTCAAAAAATTAAGAGAGATATCTAACAGTGCCATTCTAGTTCGAATCATCGATATTAAAAAATAAATAAAATCACAATTAATTTTGAGGTGTTTTATTACTTGTCTTCGTTCTTATATTCAAAAGTTTATTTAGGTAGGTTGCCTGCCCTTATGCCAGTAGTTCCCATGAGCCAGATTTCAAATCTCAGTCAAAAACCTCCTCCCCCTCCCCCCCCCCCCAACTTTTCTCCTGGAATTTAGACGAATTGGAAAATCGACCTGGCAGGGAACTGGGTGGACGTCCCCCCCCCCCCCCCCCCCACCCCCATTCCTCCACGTGGCGCCGCTACTGACGGCTACAGACCGGTTTCCATATGGAAACGACCGACTACCATATGTAAACGACCGGCTACAATATGGAAACCAATGTTAGACTTGTTATCGTGGTCGTGGTTTAAAAAGCATGCTCTAAATCTTAATTTATAATCTGAAAAATCTGGATTTTTTAAAGTAACGAGAATACGTAATGCAAATAAGAGATACAGCTTGATTAATATTCATAATCACCGGTTATACTACAATCGGTGAGAAAAGTGTCGGGACACTTCAACCTAAGGACAATATTTTCGCTCCAAGTATTCCCTGGCCCCCTGTTCAATGTTGGTGACTCTTTAGGCGTTCGTTTCAACGTTCACTGAGTTCCCTACTTTAAATTCAACATTGAGTAGGGAGGGGGAGGGAGGAATGTACTTTACTACCAAAATAATTGAAAGAAATGTTAGGTAAGTACCAACAATGCGAGAACTCTCAAGGTATTTTGTCACTGATTGTAGCTTACAAATTGCAGTAAAGTATATTGTCATTATAGACATAATAAAGACACACCCAATTTTACAAAGTTCGCAAAAAAATATACAGTCAACAAATGTATTATTACAAGGAAAATCGAATTTTCGAGTTTCACCATTGTCTCCATCCTTTGATTTTTGTCCAACATGTTGTGGAACTTAGCTGGGGGCGAAGTGGTAGGCCCTAACTGTCAACATTGTCTTCTTCTTCCTCTTTTTCTCTTTCTTTTGTAGTTTCTCCCTGTTCTTTACCTTTTTCAATGGCTTGAACGATGGGGCAAAAAAAATGCAAGACGTAAATTTTCGCCCTTTCTCGTGTTCGACGGACGTACTTTATAGCGAATGTATCCAGATCAAAAACTTCACGTCGTCTACCGGCTACCAGCATCCAGTCATCGATGTTTGTATCTGCTTTGGTCCAGAATTCTTTTTCGTGTGTTTCCATTCTCCTCTTGGCGTTTCTTTCTCGTTGGAAAAAGGACAGTGCATCGGCGCCAGTCACGTGTTTCTCAAAATTGTTTGCCAATAGTTCGACAACTTTGGCCGTGTAATCTGCTCTATTTAACACCCAGCAAGGCGCTGTTTGCATTTGTGGATGATTTGACTCATCGGCAGCGTTTGATTCTTCGTTCTCGACGGCTTCTCCTTCTCCTTCTCCTTCTCCTTCCCCTTCCCCTTCCCCTTCCCCTTCCCCTTCCCCTTCCCCTTCCCCTTCCCCTTCCCCTCCCCTTCTCCTTCTCCTTCTCCTTCTCCTTCTCCTTCTCCTTCTCCTTCTCCTTCTCCTTCTCCTTCTCCTTCTCCTTCTCCTTCTCCTTCCCATTCCCCTTCCCCTTCCCCTTCCCCTTCTCCTTCTCCTTCTCCTTCTCCTCCTTCTCCTCTTTCTCCTCCTCCTCCTCCTCCTCCTCCTCCTCCTCCTCCTCCTTCTTCTTCTTCTTCTTCTTCTTCTTCTTCTTCTTCTTCTTCTTCTTCTTCTTCTTCTTCTTCTTCTTCTTCTTCTTCTTCTTCTTCTTCTTTTTCTTCTACTTCTTCTGCTTCTATTCTTCTACTTCTTCTTCTCGATGAGTGGGCTGTATAATGGGAGAACAGTTTCCTTCCTCTGTTGAAGGCGTTTCGTTCTGCTGCGCTACGGATGATGCGGATGAGTTAGCCAGCAGTAGTGGTTCTAAGTCATTGCTGTTGCCAGTCTCAGCAACACAGCGTTGCTCTATTGCAGAACAGTCGTCGTCGGAGGTTTTTAATGATTCGTGAGCTCGTCTTTTCCGAGATAGACGTAGGCGCGCTGACTCGCTTGTGAAACTGTGATGGATGGTTTCTCTTTGTTCACGTACGGAAGCAATCGGACGTGTGTCTTCATCGATGTCGACGTGCGTTATGTCCCTCAGTGTCTGCGACTTGAACAACGTTTCACCTTCGTTATTTTCGATCGTGCTTTGTTGTTCGCTGCCATGTTCGTACCACAATTCGTTTGCGTCTACTAATGCAATGTTGGTGTTCATTTCATCCGCTATACATGCGATCCTCCTTGTAAGATGGTCTTGGCTAGATCGGACTGAATGGTGTCCACGGACCACTCATCAACAATAACCAGTTGTGTCTCCTCTTCTATGATGGCCCTCGAGAACTGGCGTTCGCTCGTTATCGAAGCCATATGCATAAGGGTCAAGTTACAGTGGAGAATCGTGGTGGCGACCGTTCGTTACTTATTGCCCTCCTGGCTTTGCAAAGTGTCTCTTTTATGTAATTTTCAGTTTATTTTATCGCTATGAGTATCGTGATCATCATCCTGTGCTGTTTTTTTTTGCTGCGATTTATCATTTCCTGTGGTTTTATTTTGGATTACTTTATATCTGTTTTGGCCTGTCGCGTCTCCGTTAGTGAATTTGTGTATCCACGGATTGGCTGCGTTTCATGAACAGTTGGTGAGCCCAAACTTATCTCCATTCACTTGGTTTTTGTGTTCCTTTCCTGCTGTTCAATGCTGTATTATTTCTAAATAATCACTAACTTTTGAATTATTCAACGTATCGTATTTGACCGTTGGCTTCATTTTGACTCAACCAACCGTTTCCTAGCAACAACTAAATTCGAATTTTCTTCCTCAACTTTGGTCTCATCTTTTCATAATTGACATCGTTTTCATCACTAACAATTCATCTTTCTAATTGTATCAGTTTAGTGGGTAATCTTACAGTTTTTGAATTTTTAACAAGTCCGTTCCTTGTCCGGTTTTGACTGTTTCTATATTTGAATATCGAATTACCGTCTGATCGTCACCGTTTGTTTATACATCCTCGCCTTCACGCCTTCGCCGTACCGTTGATTTCTACAAACCTTTATCGCTTTTTTCTTTACCGCTTGACTTTTATCTACCCTTTGCACAATTTTTATCCCTTTCTGTCGTTCGGTTTAGTTTTATTTGAATTTTCGAGTTACTTGCGTGTCCGGGATTTTCCCTGACATTCACTTTTATCTATTCGGTCACGCTGAATACGCGGCGGA
This sequence comes from Corallium rubrum, assembly GCA_964035015.1. Taxonomy (NCBI): domain Eukaryota; kingdom Metazoa; phylum Cnidaria; class Anthozoa; order Scleralcyonacea; family Coralliidae; genus Corallium; species Corallium rubrum. The sequence goes on along the minus strand of OZ036006.1, from coordinate 13,740,276 downwards.
AACAACTTGTTCAATAATAGCAACGACAAGGTCTTAATAAAGTCTGTGTCACAACTTCTACCAAAGCAAAACCACCAAGAGAACACCTCAATGGCTCTACCCCGCGCAATCTGCGTTATCCTTTTTCTGTGGTTAATCATCGGTGACTTTCAAAACACTGTCACTGAAGAAAACCCGACTGCCTTGTTATACGTAGCAAAGGACTTTCTTAGATCTCCAGATCTCCCTCAAGCACGTCGTCTGAAAAGAAGCACAACATCACCTTCGGCACATATATATAGTTGTACAAAATGCCTTAACTTTGTTTCAAACATCTTCTTTGGCAATAATGTTGGTGCTCTTGGCAAGCGACGTCGAGGTTAATCCTGGCCCAGCCGATTCTGGCGTACAACATCTCGCGAACAACAATTCTAGCTTAAACTGCATCCTTCTCAACGCCCGAAGCCTCAAGAGTATGCACACGCAATACGAAAATCAAACTGCCAAAATTTCAACAAATATCGCACGTCTCCAGAATCTATTGTGTTCGGAGGAAACCGACGTAGTTTTTGTAACAGAGACCTGTATAACAACAGATATTCAAACTACAGAAATCCTTCCAACGGACTTCACGGCATTTCGGAAAGACAGAGAATCGTCTCGCGGTGGCGGCGTACTACTAGTTGCGGTAAAAACAGATCTCTTCAAGGCTATCAAAGAGGTTGACATACCTAACAATGTCTTAGAACTTGTCTCTGCTGAAGTTACAACAATTAAGAATTCCAAAATACTTTTTTGCTGGTGTTACAAACCTCCAAGTGCCGATCAGACATGGCTTGATAACTTTAATTAATGATTTCCTTGGAAAAGCTCGCGATGACTATGAAAACATCGTTATGGGTGGCGACTTTAACCTTCCAAATATTCGCTGGGAAGCCATAGAAAACAACACCGGGGTGAATGGATTAAGGTTTACCGAAATACTGAACGATTACTTCCTGACTCAAATAATCACAACACCAACTCGCGGCGCAAACATTCTTGATCTCGTCATTACCAGCGTGCCTGACCGAGTAAGAATACGTGAAATACTTGAACCTAGTGAGTCAGGCATCTTTACTGACCACTGTGTAGTTGTGTTTGATATACAAGCAACATTGAAAGCTCCTCCTATGCTCCGCCGGACCGTTTATGATTACAGACGCGCAAATTTCGATGGTCTACGTTCGGCAATCCAAAGAGAAAACCTGTCCTCAATTTTTCAAGCGACATCCGACATTAACGAGAATTGGACAAGATGGAAAACCACTTTCTTATCTCTTGTTTCCCAGTTCGTTCCCGTCAAACATCTTTAAAGGAAGGAACACTCTACCATGGATCAATGGAGAAATTCTACATGTCATGCGGAAAAAGGAATCCGCGCGAAGAGACTTAAAACGTTGCCCGACTGATCACATGAAACAGAAGTTCAAAAAGCTAAGATCTATAGTCAAAACTATGATATCGGAGAGTCGTTGTAACTTTTTTGCCTCACTTTCTACGGATCTGAAGACAACTCCAAAACGCTTTTGGTCCATCTTCAAATTGGCATCTAAAAAATCCGGAATTCTGCAATCAGTCACCATGGCAAACAACTCCTCTGAGTCTCCTTCCAGAATTGTCGCATCAACTCCAGACACCAGCCAAACTATTCAACCACTATTTTGCCTCAGTCTTTCACAAAAAATCAACTGCTCCGTCACTAAACACAACACCGTCAACCTTACTCGACGAACGCGCCTTATCTGACATAAGTCTCACCTCCGACGAAGTTCTTGCTGCCCTCAAATCCCTAGACGTAAATAAAGCCACCGGACCAGATGGAATACCTAACAAACTGTTAAAAGGAGCATCTGTGGAGATTGCCCCTTCTCTTTGTCTCTTGTTCAACCAAGCACTAGAATCGGGAGTTTTCCCACAAGAATGTAAAACTGCAAACATAGTTCCCGTATTCAGGAAAGGTGATAAAGAATTCACGGAAAATTACAGACCCATCTCGCTTCTCACGACAATCTCCAAGCTGTTCGAACGATGCGTCCTACTAAAAACAAGAGACCACTTGCATAAATACATCAATCCCAATCAACATGGTTTTGTCCAAGGGAAGTCCTGTGTTACACAGCTAGTTGAGGTCATGGAGTATATCGGAGTTCAACTCGACAAGGGAAAACAGACAGATGTGATTTACTTAGACATGAGCAAGGCTTTCGACAAAGTAGACCACGGCTTGCTACTTGAAAAGCTGAGAAACATCAACATTCATGGCAGTCTATATTCTTGGTTCAGCTCATACCTGGAAGGGCGCAAACAACGTGTTACCATTCCTGGAGCTATCTCTTCCACCCTTCCTGTGACCTCAGGTGTACCACAAGGATCAATCTTAGGACCAATGCTATTTTTACTTTACGTTAACGACTTACCAGACTCCGTACGGTCATCAAAAGTTGCCTGCTTTGCTCACGATACAAAGTTTGTTGGGAAAATTGATTACTACAGTGACGCAGTCAACCTTCAAAAAGAAATGCATTGACAGTGTAGAAACATGGTCAATACAGTCTGGTCTACAGTTTAATGAAGTGAAAACAAAAGTTCAAAGCATAACTCGAAAACGGAATGCACTTGTGTACCCGTACAACATCAAACACAAGCCAATTAATATGGTAGAAACGGAACGAGATCTTGGGGTTTGGATAACCAAGGAGCTTACATGGGCAAAGCAAGTTGTAACCCAGTGCTCTTCGTCCAATAAGTTGTTAGGTTTCGTGCGAAGAACAGTGAGAGAAGTACCAAACCAACAAGTCCGACGAACCTTATACTTGTCAATCGTCCGCCCACACCTTGGATATGCAACCCAAGTATGGTCTCCTCAATCAGTAGAGTTAATGAGAAGAATAGAAGCAATCCAAAGACGGGCTACCAAAGTAATTTTAAACCTTCCCTTCCGCTGTTCACCTACCCACAAAGAAAGTTTACAAACATTGAACTTACTACCAATCACTTTTTGGCATGAATACCTCGATTTAATCTTCTTCTTTAAAGCTATCAACGATCTCGCATGTGTCAATCCTGAAGTTTTACCTACTCTATACACCTCTTCTAGAAAAACCAGACTTACTGATAATCCAGACCTTTTACTATTCTGTCAACCAAAATGCAGAACACTTACTCACCAGCGTTCATTTTGCACAAGAATGGCTAGGACATGGAACGCATTGCCAAGCATTCTACGTCGCAAGACAAACAGCTTAAATAACTTTAAAACAATTTTACTTAAATACTACAGAACTGATGTATATACATCATACGACCCAGATGATCCCAGGACATGGAGGACAATTTGTCCGAAATGTAACACTGCACGTAGTTTAATTGAGTGTCTCCGCTGCTGTTTCTAATTTTGTAATATTCTTGCAGTTCGTAAATCCGTTATTTTCTTCGTCTAGTTTATGGGCCGGCAGTAATTGGCAAATATGCTGTTGCGGTTACCCTGCCACTTTTAGATACTTTTTATGTACTTTAAAATGTGATTACCTAATATATATGTGTATGTAAAAGCTAGTGGCAAAGCTTAATAAATAAATAAATAAATAAATATGTGCTGCAGATATTAGCTTGTGAAATACAGATGCCCAGGACGTTTTTCCTGAATCTTTCGGCCCTGCCGCGACCAACATTCGCACTTTGTGTGGCATGCGCGAACCCATCAAACATTGATAGAATTTATTCAGGAAGTTCACTCTTGTCTTCATATCACTGAAAGAATTTAAAATACCTTCTTTAAAGAATCGAGAGTCTGGTGGAGTGACGGGGAACAAACTGTTGGCTGGAGATGTTAAAGCAGCGACCACCGGTAACTTCTATCAAATCGTAGTCAAACTGCAGTTGTTCGATGATCTCGCATGCTGGATGTGCCATCACCTTCAGGAGACGTGCAAAATACTTTAGAATCTCCTCAATGATGGCATCAGTTGCAAGGAGCTTGTTGAGGTAGCTTTCTACATCCATCATTTTGACGAGAGTGACGTTCGCTTCGGGTGGTTTTACATATACAAATCCGCGATAGAGAACGTGATCGCACATCTTCATAATTGCTTTGATCTTTATTACTGTATCCGTCACTTCGTTGGTTGACGTTGGAATTGAATGGGAGACATGGATGCTTTCGACGCTGGTTATTTCTAGTCGCATACCGTCGGCGAGAAGTTTAACGCTAGAAGAATGAAGCTTTACACCGAACTCGTGCTGGTCACTCTGCTGGTTCATCTTCGTCCGATGTTTGGTTTTTTTGTGCGTGCTTGTAACAGGCCTTGTTAGAAAAGTCGCACATGTCTTGGACAAGCTGATTATTGTGGTCTTTTACGACTTGGAACAGTTGTTTTGCAGCTTTCTCCATTGCTGCGTTTGGACAATTGTTTGATCGTATTGTGATTGGGGAGATAGTGACGTCCATGTCTTCGTTGCGGATGCTGGAGAAGATTATGTTTTCATCACACGTTGCCTTTTAACGGAAAACAATAAAGTACGCCACGGCGGGGTAGACGACATCTTTTTTTTTATCACCCGCGTTCTGATTCCTACGACATTTTGCGTTTGATGAAATGGCCGTTATGCTCGAGATGAAGAACTGTACTTCATCGATCTTCGCAAGGACGTCGTCAAGCTCTAAACGTTTGGAGAAAATTTATTGCTTTGCGAGTCCGAGGTCGTCTTCCTTTACTCTCCAAACTGCACGACATGCCACGGCTTGAAGGTTGTTAGCAATCTATTTTCCAAAACAAATCAGATTGTAAACATTGCATAAACAAAAGTAGAAAAGCTTTATATAAATCTTTCAAATTGTTAACTTACCAGGCTTAAGATATTAGCCCGAATATAGTTCTGCACAGTCTTCGAATCGAGTTTCTTTGCTGGACGTCTCCGAACATCTCTTTTCTTGTAAGCGGCGGAGAACATAGAAAATGCGAGATTACAGAGCGTATACTTTGCCTTTTAAACATGAACTTTAATCCAAAAATTAGAATAAGTTTTTGCATGCATAATATATCTACCAAATGGGAAGAAATTTAAGACTTTGGTTGTCCTCATTTCCTTATATTTGTTCTTATTTGTTGTGTTGTTTCGTGTTGTAGTGTTCGCCACTGCTTTGTTTTTACGATAAACCGTCGACAGGAAAGGTTTATGGGTCCACTGGGGTTATAACAATCGGTTAAACAGAATATTGGGTGCGGTTATGACTAAATGAGAACGAAATTTAAATTCCGGCTTAAGGTTAGAAGTACTTTGTTTTGATTTTAGGAACGGCATCTAGAGGAACTTTTTGTACCGCTTAGATTTCGGAACTCGCTGCGTTTGTACCTTTTGAAAAGGAACATATTCAAGTGGAACGTTTCGTTCTCATTTGAATTGGGGAATGTTTTGTTCCGATATTCAAAAATAGGAACGGGCTTAAATTAAGAACAAATTGTTCCGCATGAGCTAGACCGCTTTAAATAGGACCTCTTTGTTCCTTATTTGAAAGGTTGTTTCGTTCCGTTTGTTTCCTCTCATAGGAACAAATAAAGAAGTTAATATATTCCAAACTACTGGCTACCTGAGCTCGGTAGCCGGTCGTTTCCATATGGTAGCCGGTCGGTAGCCGTTCAATTTAACAAGGTTTTAACTGGTAGCCGGGTAGACGGTGGTTATGAATACTAATTAATTTAAGTTAAATCTAATTTACATAAGTTTCTAATTACTATTCTACCCCACCGGCTACCTTAGCTCGGTAGCCGGTCGTTTCCATATGGTAGCCGGTCGTTTCCATATGGTAGCCGGTCGGTAGCCGTTCAATTTAACAAGGTTTTAACTGGTAGCCGGGTAGACGGTGGTTATGAATACTAATTAATTTAAGTTAAATCTAATTTACATAAGTTTCTAATTACTATTCTACCCCACCGGCTACCTTAGCTCGGTAGCCGGTCGTTTCCATATGGTAGCCGGTCGTTTCCATATGGTAGCCGGTCGGTAGCCGTTCAATTTAACAAGGCTTTAACTGGTAGCCGGGTAGACGGTGGTTATGAATACTAATCAATTTAAGTTAAATCTAATTTACATAAGTTTCTAATTACTATTCTGACCCACCGGCTACCTTAGCTCGGTAGCCGGTCGTTTCCATATGGTAGCCGGTCGGTAGCCGTTCAATTTAACAAGGTTTTAACTGGTAGCCGGGTAGACGGTGGTTATGAATACCAATTAATTTAAGTTAAATCTAATTTACATAAGTTTCTAATTACTATTCTACCCCACCGGCTACCTTAGCTCGGTAGCCGGTCGTTTCCATATGGTAGCCGGTCGTTTCCATATGGTAGCCGGTCGGTAGCCGTTCAATTTAACAAGGTTTTAACTGGTAGCCGGGTAGACGGTGGTTATGAATACTAATTAATTTAAGTTAAATCTAATTTACATAAGTTTCTAATTACTATTCTGACCCAGCGGCTACCTTAGCTCGGTAGCCGGTCGTTTCCATATGGTAGCCGGTCGGTAGCCGTTCAATTTAACAAGGTTTAACTGGGTAATCTAATTTACATAAGTTTCTAATTACTATTCTGACCCACCGGCTACCTTAGCTCGGCAGCCGGTAGTTTCCATATGGTAACCGGTGGGTAGCCGTTCAATTCAACAAGGTTTTAACTGGTAGCCGGGTAGACGGTGGTTATGAATACTAATTAATTTAAGTTAAATCTAATTTACATACATATTCTCCCGAATTAAATATAACGTCTTTTCTGAAAGAAAAACAACAATTTTGACAGTGGGAACACTTTGTTCAGATTCAGTAATCTGAAGTAAAAGTTAGGCAGTAAATGCTTTCCCGTAAGGCCCACTTTCTTCAAGATGTGTACATTTGTGGTATAGAAAATTACGATTACTTGACCCCCATACATTGCAACCACGAACCCTAACCCTAACCATAATCACAAACCCAGGAAGTTTGTGGTATGGAAAATTACGATTGCCTCACCACCATACAATGGAACCATGAACCCTAACCCTAATCACAAACTGGGGAAGTTTGTGGTTTGGAAAATTACGACTACCTCACCACCATACAATGGAACCATGAACCCTAACCCTAATCACAAAACCGTGCGATAAACGTTCTCGATTTGTGATTAAGGTTAGGGTTCATGGTTCCATTGTATGGTGGTGAGGTAATCGTAATTTTCCATACCACAAACTTCCTGGGTTTGTGATTATGGTTAGGGTTCGTGGTTGCATTGTATGGGGGTCAGGTAATCGTAATTTTCTATACCACAAATGTACACATCTTGAAGAAAGTGGGTCTTACGGTATAGCATTTACTGACTAACTTTTACTTCAGATTACTGAATCTGAACAAAGCGTTCCCACTGTGAAAATTGTTGTTTTTCTTTGAGAAAAGATGGTTATATTTAATGCGAGAGAATGTATATGTAAATTAGATCTGTAACTTAATTAATATTCATAACTACCGTCTACTCGGCTACTAGTTAAAACCTTGTTAAATTGACCGGCTACCGACCGGCTACCATATGGAAACGACCGGCTACCGAGCTAAGGTAGCCGGTGGGTCAGAATAGTAATTAGAAACTTATGTAATTAGATTTAACTTAAATTAATTAGTATTCATAACCACCGTCTACCCGGCTACCAGTTAAAACCTTGTTAAATTGAACGGCTACCGACCGGCTACCATATGGAAACGACCGACTACCGAGCTAAGGTAGCCGGTGGGTCAGAATAGTAATTAGAAACTTATGTAAATTAGATTTAAATTAAATTAATTAGTATTCATAACCACCGTCTACCCGGCTACCAGTTAAAACCTTGTTAAATTGAACGGCTACCGACCGGCTACCATATGGAAACGACCGGCTACCGAGCTAAGGTAGCCGGTGGGTCAGAATATTAATTAGAAACTTATGTAAATAGATTTAACTTAAATTAATTAGTATTCATAACCACCGTCTACCCGGCTACCAGTTGAAACCTTGTTAAATTGAACGGCTACCGACCGGCTACCATATGGAAACGACCGGCTACCGAGCTAAGGTAGCCGGTGGGTCAAAATAGTAATTAGAAACTTATGTAAATTAAATTTAACTTAAATTAATTAGTATTCATAACCACCGTCTACCCGGCTACCAGTTAACACCTTGTTAAATTGAACGGCTACCGACCGGCTACCATATGGAAACGAGCGGCTACCATATGGAAACGACCGGCTACCATATGTGAACGACCGGCTACCATATGGAAACGACCGGCTACCTAGCTAAGGTAGCCGGTGGGTCAGAATACTAATTAGAAACTTATATAAATTAGATTTAACTTAAATTAATTAGTATTCATAACCGCCGTCTACCCAGCTACCAGTTAAAACCTTGTTAAATTGAACGGCTACCGACCGGCTACCATATGGAAACGACTGGCTACCATATGTAAACGACCGGCTACGGAGCTGAGGTAGCCGGTGAGTCAGAATATATAAACGTCTTCATTGGAAATAGGACTAACTACTATTTATATCAATTTAGACCTTGAATACGAATGTGTAAACGTGTTATCGTTTAAAAAATGATCATATTATCATCTGAAGTCCCTCAAAAAATCGCTGCCTAAAATTTCGACTGTGAATCAGACCTGTGGGGTCGTGGTATGGAAAATTACGATTACCTGAACCCCATACAATGGAAACATAAACCCTAACCCTAATCACAAACCGGGGAAGTTTGTGGTTTGGAAAATTACGATTACCTCACCACCATACAATGGAACCGTGAACCCTAACCCTAATCACAAACAGGGATAGTTTGTGGTATGGAAAATTACGATTACCTCACCACCATACAATGGAACCATGAACCCTAACCATAATCACAAACCGGGGACGTTCATAGCACGGTTTTGTGATTAGGGTTAGGGTTCATGGTTCCATTGTATGGTGGTAAGGTAATCGTAATTTTCCATACCACAACCTTCCCCGGTTTGTGATTATGGTTAGGGTTCATGGTTCCATTGTATGGTGGTGAGGTAATCGTAATATTCCATACCACAAACTTCCCCGTTTTGTGATTAGGATTAGGGTTAGGGTTCATGGTTCCATTGTATGGTGGTGAGGTAATCGTTATTTTCCATACCACAAACTTTCCCGGTTTGTGATTAGGGTTAGGGTTCATGGTTCCATTGTATGGTGGTGAGGTAATCGTAATTTTCCATACCACAAACTTCCCCGTTTTATAATTAGAGTTATTGTTTCATTGTTGGGGTAATTTTCCATACCACAAATGTACACACCTTCGGAACATGGGGCCTCACCCTACACATTGTTCTCTTAAAAATGATGTATTTTCTTCGTTGTTTTTATAAAAAAATTCTACATATTATGTTTACTCTATTATAAACTTAGTACAGCTAAATCAATTAAGGTTGTCCAACGACAAAGGTAAAAGGTCGAAGCCAAGCGCGAAAGGTACGATGGGAATTACTATATTTAAATGGCAAAGCATATGTAGTTACCATATTTGTACGCGAAAAGTCAGACAAACAAACCGAAGTTGACTCTCAAGGGATTTCAAATGAGCTTATTTGACATGTTTAATATTTATGTTTGTCATTAATACTCCTTTGAGAGTCAATTTCGGTTTGTTTGTCTGACGTTTCGTGTACAAATATGGTAACTGCATATGCTTTGCTTTTTAAATATCGTAATTCCCATCGTACCTGTCGTGCTTGGATTCGACCTTTTACCTTTGTCGTTGGACAACCTTAATTGATTTAGCTGTATACATGTTATGTGAAAAAGTTACACCTATCAAGCTGTTTGTGTTTGGCGAAAGCAGCAGCGTTAAATTAATTTCAAAGCTACTGCTCTCATTCTCAACGTTCTTGCTTCTCTGGTCTCTTGGAAATGAAAAGCTGGATGACGGAGGATGGAAGACCAGAGCAGTCCAAACTTCTCGATACCTCTTCTTATGTAATTGTCTTCTTGCTTGGTAAACCTCACCGGGTCCTTTCGTCCCGGTTGTCTGCCTATTTTGTTTACAGAATCGTCTTCACTTTGACGTTGTTCACACCTGTTTTCTTTTGGCAAAGGATCGTCGTTTAACTGCTCGACGCAACTGTCCATTGCTTCGCCTTCGACTCCCCGCAGCTTGTCCATGCACGTCTTTCCTTTCATGGCAACATCCCGCGAGCGTAACTTCTGGTAATGCACTCGGGCAACGTTCGAACTGTGTTTCTGATCTTCCGAAACCACCTTCTGTTCTTCCACGTCTAACACAATGGCACTTTCAGTCTCTATTATCTGTCTGTATCTCGTTGGGTAAATGTACTTTCCTATGGCCTGAAACACCAGCACGCTCAATAGTTCAGTCAATTTTTGAAATTGCGCACCGTTTCGGTTTACCAGCAAGTACTCGCATTGCGGCAGGAGAAGAGCTCTGACAAAACGAACATAGTCGTCGACTACTACCAAGCTCACTTCGTCAAAATACAAGGAATCGAAACCGTACTTTTTAGCGGTTTTAAAAATTGTTTGGTCTACCATCCCATCGTTGTGCTTCGCATTTTCAAACATAGTGACTGTCAAATGTTGATAGGTCATCGGACGACAACCCTTTACTTTAACAAACATAAATACTGCGAGGAATCGCGTGGCAAATGTTAAGTCGCTTGACGTAACAAAAGTTGACAATTTTCTGCACTCTTCTAAAATCTGCTTGTAGCGCTCGATGTGAAATGGAACGATTGTCTGCAACTCGGCTAACGAAGCCCAACTTCTTCTCGATTCCAGTGTCTCAATGTCCAGATCTGTCGTCCAGTGCGAACGCATCTGCTTTGCCAGACACTTCTTGGCTCGCTTGATGTACACTTCGGTCACCGAGAAGTTCTGAAGGACAGGACCAGGTGGAGAGTTGAACTTGCGGAAGTCGAGTAGGTCAGAAATGCTTGTTACATAGCCGAGTCGGCCCGACTGAGCCATCTGCCAGGTGTCCTCGAGGTGGTCGAGAAAATTCGTGAGAAATTTAGAAGAGCACAGAAAATAGTCGATAAGTTGCACGGTGGACAACACGGTCGACTCCTCCTCGCCCGATTCTCCGCAACAAAACTTGAGATATTTAAGAGCTCGCGTGACCGAAATTTCTGCTTGTTTTGACGTTTTCCCTCCACCCGTTGTACTTTGTAACCATAGCGAAAGAGAACGAGCGAATTCGTTATCCGATGAGCAACACGGCAGTGTCAGTTTGCTTTTCGTCGACGTAACTTCAATTACAGGCTTGACATTGTCGCTGAGTATTGTCGGTTTTTCATCGAAGTACGCGTACCAAGGATGTTTTACTTTGACGTGCTTTCGACAGCCTCTTCGACTGGCAAATCCTGGATGGTCGCAGTTAGGAACTGGACAATGATTAAGGCCTTCTTCGTCTGTCTGCAGATGTAACCGTCTAGGCTTCTTGAATGCCCCGTCGAGAGACTTCCAATCCACCATACGGTTATTTCGACGAGGCATCCAATGGCCACGGTAAACTTCAAGAACTACTGCATGAACGGCGACGGCTAATTGTGTTTACATCTATCTTCAACATATCTCGCATATTTATACTCTGCCATGTATATCTTCCTTCTTCCTTTGGGATTAGATAGATCGAAAAATTGAAAAGACGTCCTTTTGGTAGCTAACTTTCGGTTCATTACATCCACTTTACTTCCGATTATTGAATGGGAACAAAGCGTTCCCACAGTCAAAATTGCTGTTTTTGTTTGAGAAAATAGGGTTATATTTAATGCGAGAGAATATACTTGTAAATTAGATCTGTAACTTAATTGATATTCATTAAGTTACAGATCTAATTTACATGTATATGGCTACATTCTACTCGGCTACTAGTTAAAACCTTGTTAAATTGACCGGCTACTGACCGGCTACCATATGGAAACGACCGGCTATCGAGCTAAAGTAGCCGGTGGTTTGGAATATATTATAACGCTATTTAATTGATATTCATAACTACCGTCTACCCGGCTACTAGTTAAAACCTTGTTAAATTGACCGGCTACCATAGACGGTCAGTAGCCGGTCAATTTAACAAGGTTTTAACTAGTAGCCGGTTAGACGGTAGTTATGAATATCAATTAAATAGCGTTATAATATATTCCAAACCACCGGCTACTTTAGCTCGGTAGCCGGTCGTTTCCATACGGTAGCCGGTCAGTAGCCGGTCAATTTAACAAGGTTTTAACTAGTAGCCGGGTAGACGGTAGTTATGAATATCAATTAAAATACAGATCTACCATATGGAAACGACCGGCTACAGAGTGATTGTAGCCGGTGGGTCAGAATATATTAACTTCTTCATTGGAAATTGCACTTATTATATATCTATATCAATTTAGACTTTGACTACGAATGTCAAAACGTGTTATTGTTTAAAAAACGATCATTATTATCACTTGAAGTTCCTCAAAAAAAAAAGTTTCTACTTTACTGCAGATCTCTGGGGTTTGGTTGTGTGAAAAATTACGATTGCCTCACCACCATACAATGGAACCATGAACCCTAACCCTAATCACAAACCGGAAGGTTTGTGGTATGGAAAATTACGATTACCTCACCACCATACAATGGAACCATGAACCGTAATCCTAATCACAAACCGGGAAGTTTGTGGTATGGAATATATTACGATTACCTCACCACCATACAATGGAACCATGAACCCTAACCCTAATCACAAACCGGGGAAGTTTGTGGTATGGAATATTACGATTACCTCACCACCATACAATGGAACCATGAACCCTAACCCTAATCACAAATCGAGGACGTTTATGGCACGGTTTTGTGATTAGGGTTAGGGTTCATGGTTCCATTGTATGGGGGTAAGGTAATCGTAATTTTCCATATATAGATATATAGATATAGCTATATAGATACTCATTTATATATTCATATAATATAATTAGCATAACCATATCGCCAAAGGGAACGAAATTTTCGACTTTGGTTGTGTTGTTGTTGTTGTTGTTGTTGTTGTTGTTGTTGTTGTTGTTGTTGTTGTTGTTGTTGTTGTTGTTGTTGTTGTTGTTGTTGTTGTTGTTGTTGTTGTTGTTGTTGTTGTTGTTGTTGTTGTTGTTGTTGTTGTTGTTGTTGTTGTTGTTGTTGTTGTTGTTGTTGTTGTTGTTGTTGTTGTTGTTGTTGTTGTTGTTGTTGTTGTTGTTGTTGTTGTTGTTGTTGTTGTTGTTGTTGTTGTTGTTGTTGTTGTTGTTGTTGTTGTTGTTGTTGTTGTTGTTGTTGTTGTTGTTGTTGTTGTTGTTGTTGTTGTTGTTGTTGTTGTTGTTGTTGTTGTTGTTGTTGTTGTTGTTGTTGTTGTTGTTGTTGTTGTTGTTGTTGTTGTTGTTGTTGTTGTTGTTGTTGTTGTTGTTGTTGTTGTTGTTGTTGTTGTTGTTGTTGTTGTTGTTGTTGTTGTTGTTGTTGTTGTTGTTGTTGTTGTTGTTGTTGTTGTTGTTGTTGTTGTTGTTGTTGTTGTTGTTGTTGTTGTTGTTGTTGTTGTTGTTGTTGTTGTTGTTGTTGTTGTTGTTGTTGTTGTTGTTGTTGTTGTTGTTGTTGTTGTTGTTGTTGTTGTTGTTGTTGTTGTTGTTGTTGTTGTTGTTGTTGTTGTTGTTGTTGTTGTTGTTGTTGTTGTTGTTGTTGTTGTTGTTGTTGTTGTTGTTGTTGTTGTTGTTGTTGTTGTTGTTGTTGTTGTTGTTGTTGTTGTTGTTGTTGTTGTTGTTGTTGTTGTTGTTGTTGTTGTTGTTGTTGTTGTTGTTGTTGTTGTTGTTGTTGTTGTTGTTGTTGTTGTTGTTGTTGTTGTTGTTGTTGTTGTTGTTGTTGTTGTTGTTGTTGTTGTTGTTGTTGTTGTTGTTGTTGTTGTTGTTGTTGTTGTTGTTGTTGTTGTTGTTGTTGTTGTTGTTGTTGTTGTTGTTGTTGTTGTTGTTGTTGTTGTTGTTGTTGTTGTTGTTGTTGTTGTTGTTGTTGTTGTTGTTGTTGTTGTTGTTGTTGTTGTTGTTGTTGTTGTTGTTGTTGTTGTTGTTGTTGTTGTTGTTGTTGTTGTTGTTGTTGTTGTTGTTGTTGTTGTTGTTGTTGTTGTTGTTGTTGTTGTTGTTGTTGTTGTTGTTGTTGTTGTTGTTGTTGTTGTTGTTGTTGTTGTTGTTGTTGTTGTTGTTGTTGTTGTTGTTGTTGTTGTTGTTGTTGTTGTTGTTGTTGTTGTTGTTGTTGTTGTTGTTGTTGTTGTTGTTGTTGTTGTTGTTGTTGTTGTTGTTGTTGTTGTTGTTGTTGTTGTTAATTGCTTTTGCTGTTAATCGTGTTTGTTGTTAATTTGTAGTTGGTTTGTTGTTAGTTGTTTTTGTTGTTAATTGTTAATTATCAATTGTGAATTGTTAATCGTTTTTGAGTTAATTGTTAATTCGCTTTGTTGTTAGTTGTTTTTGTTGTTAATTGTTAATTGCTAATTGTCAATGGTTAATGTTTAATGATTGATGGTTGATGATTGATGGTTGATGGTTTATGGTTGGCCGGTTATTTCTTAATACGGCTAGACAATAATCTTTGCACGACAATGACTCCATCAGCATCATCAAATCGTATAGAGTATCGTGCAATAGAATAATAATTTCTGTGTTGTGCAATTTCGCAGGCACCGTTTCGCCCACGTTTGAGGAGTTTAATTCCTCATTACGGTGACTCGTAAAGCTCCCCACTTCTCGGTACAAACCGCAGCTTCTCCGTAGAAACCAGGCTTCTCGCCGTAGAAACCGAACTTCTCCGTGGAAAAGTGACGATTCTCTGTGGAAATACGCGCATGTTGCGTGAAAATACAAACGTTTCTCGTGAAATATTACCACTTTTCCGTATTAATAACCGCCTCCTTAATTTAAGCGCACGTCTGGCAAACTGAACCACTTCAACATGACAACAGTAAACTTCTTCAAGAATGCGCAACATTTTTCTATTCAAATAAGTCTCTTCTCTGTTGAAACATGTGTCTTCTCTGTGGAAGCATGCACCTTCTCCGTAGAAACAGACGCCTTCTCCCTGAAGCTTTCAAAACTCTCCATAGAATTATCCCTGGATTTTGTTATATTTTATGCTCCGGGGCGTTAGAAAACTAACGTCATGTTGTTATTGTATTAACACAAGTCTGGTAATTTAATCATCTCACGCTGTCATAGATCACTTTAAGATCTTTGCGGCTTTACCATACCTGTTTTGTATCCGAAGAAGATGAATATTAAAAACGTGAATAAAGTTTGAAACGAAGTTCTGTACTCATAAAGTCCTGGGAAACTTTGCGTTGCTTAAAAACGTAGCAAATTGGCTCTTGGCACGAGAACTTAACAATATGATATCGAATAGGCTGCAATGTGAGAATTGCCAAACAGAACGCCTGGTCAACTGTCGTTTTTGTCAAAACTATGGAAATTGAATTAGATCCAAGTAAATTAAATTGTTTTCCAGATTTTAGTTGTTTGTTAACATGTTTTCTAACAAGAGCCCAAAACTGCACGTGGGCTAATAGTCAAGCAGCTAGCCCATAATAAAGCTCGTCTCGTTCATCCGACCAGACAGAAAAGGTCCACAACCAGAGTTCTATAGAAGAATAACTGCTATTTCAGTCTAGGTTACTACGTAGTCCCGAATATAATTGTGGTACGACTAACGATATAAATGGTGCTCTTTGCCCAAATATGGTGCTCAACTTGGAAACGCGGTTCAACCATTATTTTCCTTGTAAATTTAACGTCTTTTGTCAAAATTTCCCAGAAACTATCAAACGATGTCGAGTAAGTCTGTGTCTAAAATTTGAGGGCTTACATAGCAACAAATCATGTCACGTGAGTTACCGCCTGACCGTTTTGTCAGAAATCGGCATTTTTGCCAATTCTGAGAAGTTTCAATTCCTGCTAAAACGATATTGACGGTTTGATTCATACTTTAAGATTTGACAGCAACACGTGGGGTCATTTTCTGTAGTTTCATGCTAAAAAAAATCTATTTGGACGTGCATACTTTGAAGAAATAGACAAAATAAACGTGCGTCTCCATTTGTTTCTTTGTTAGCAGGGAAACGAGGCTGCAACTGAAGGGTCCTATATCGTGCCAAATCTTCAAAAAGTAGGACGGATTTGAAAATAAGATGATTTAGATTAGCGAAATTAGTCTCAGTTATATAAATAAATGCTAGTAAATTTTAGTATCATGATTTATTATTGGTTAAACAAAATTTTTATTTTTACTTTTTTAGTTCTAAATAAATAGATATTAAAATACCAATGTGCATTACACAAATCATGTAATTGTGTCTATTAACCTTTAAATAAAATGAAGAGAATTTAAGGTCCCTATATTAGGCTCGGTCTTTAAAATAGGTAAGAAATGTCAGATCTTGATACTAACGATAGGGAATGGGGCGAGTGAGGACAAATTAGCAACCGGGCCTAATTTTTAAACTGGGGTTTTTATACTTAACAATTAGACAATGAGACCGAGTTTTCTGTGAGCTGAAAGTCAACGAGGCGATGCAGAGTTGACTATCTGCTCGTAGAAAACGAGGGCGAGTTGTCTAATTGTTTTAGTATCAACCATAAACAACTTTTCTTTGACGTAAATAAGTCTTATCAAACATTGTTCCAAATTTTCAGATAGTTTTACCTTTTCGTTTGCAGAAGTCTCCCCATTCAAAATGTAGAGTAGCTCGATGGCACATGATAAACAATCGCTCACAAAAAAGGAGATTGTAAATACTTTGCTTTAAATTTGGTGTAGATAAACTCCATAGGCATAAGCGAATTCATTTTCTTATTCGAAAATGTCAGACTAAACAATTTTCCATTACTTTCGGGACAATGTTTTCATGATTTCATCACTCGTATATAAATTTTAGCGGACACCATGTTTGGCCTAGTTTCCAGGTTTTTCTCGCAGCGTGAATATGCCATGGCTTCTTGGATTGGTCAGAATAGGAATATTCCAGCTATAAGAAGGTTTATCATTGGATAACGCTACAAGTGGTCTGTCACAAATAGATCACTAGTAGCTCAGCCAATCAAAAAGCCGGATTTGTGATAAACCACTAGTTGGTTGATACTAAAGATCTTTATACGATCAACAGGAAAAACACAACACACGCAACGACACTGGCTATATACCAGCACAAGCAGTACAGCCCCAATCCAGCACGAGTAGTGCACGCTGACCATTTCAAAAAGAAGAGATCGTTGGATTCAACTCGTAACCTAGTTGTCATGGAACAGATAAATGTTGGAAGCAGACGTCCAGCTCTTGTTGACTATGATGGAAACGTTGTCATCGACTGGCTTCAGTGGGACCGCCAGTTGCGATCCTCCTGCACGGCTGACCGCTGGATGCTGCTTCGTTTTTCGGACCCTTTCATGGCGTGCAACCAACAGACACTAGAAGAGCAGAACATACCAGAATGGAGTGGATTCAACGCCATCACACACACACACACACACCAGCAGCCCAGTGGACAACATCATCGGCTATCACGCAATGATCAATGCAGAATCAACCAACTTCAGCACTCTGTACACCTAGATAAAGCTTGCGCAGAAGATTTGTAACGCCCTATGATAGCACGACTCGGTTGTCACTTCTGATCTGGCCCTTGCGAAAACTAAGCACCTGCAGATGAAATACCCTGAAGAGTTTAAGGACACTTTTATCAGAACGAGCAGCTTTCACATAACGCTAAACGACCTCTCTCCTCGGAAAGAAGTACGCACAATCAGACTTGGAAGACATGTTGATACGATCCGGACTTTATGCACGATGCATCTGGCACCACTTCCGTATTGATGCTTGGAATGTCTTACAATAGAGGTATCCGGGCCCACAAGCTCAGCATGGAGGCGCTGTTTAGGCTCTTGTGACAAGCCTTCCTGGAATGGCTGTCAAAGCAAGAAGTTGGACTGGAGGACGGGGCCAAGCAATTTCTTGTTAGCAAAAGTAAGGAATGCCAGAACACAGTAACAAAAGGTTTCTTTAGTGAGAGCTGGCCGGCATTGCAAGGCTGTGTCGAGCTTGTAATGTCACTACTAGACACATTCAAATCGGAAAGCAGAAAGAAGTCCAAGGTTTTCAGCTTCTGGGATGACTATATTAATATAGTGCTAGTGATCTTGCAGCTTGTTAAAGCTGAACGAACTGGGAACTGGAAGCTTCACCTCTCCGCAACTGCCGCAATGGTTCCCCATTTCTTCTCCATAAACAGGGTAACTATGGTCGGTGGCTTCCTGTCTATCTTTCAGACATGAAAATGTTGGAATCAAACCATCCCGAAGTTTACCAAATCTAGGTTAAAAAGCGTTCCTGAAAGTCTATATACCAAGACGAAAACGCGTAATAAGAATTCGTTCTTGCGCCGAATAATATACAATAATAATCGAGGTTTTGATAAAATTTATTGATAATATTTGGTTTTTAACTTCTTCTAAGAATATAATACACAACTTAAAACAATAAAATTTAATTTTTACACTTTCTATCATATATAATTTTTTTTTATATTTCAATTATACGGTGGCTACCTTAAACGGCATGTTAAAGGAATTTAATTTAGATAGTTGCCTAAAAATGTTTTATTTTATTAGTCCTTTTAGCAACTAAACCAAAAATAATAATTAGAAAAGGGCAATTTTGTCATAATTAAATTTCAATAGTAAAAAGAGTGATTAAGGCTATGCAAATATTTCTAATTAATTATTTGCATTCACCGTAATTTATTCAAGGATTAGAATGCGTAATGATACAGTGTGCTAGTTTGGAATCTTTCTATGTCTTTTACGTTTTATGGTTTTCAAAAAGCAAAGCCAATAAAAGTTTAAAAAAAATTTTTTTATCATGAAACATGTGCAAACGGGTGGCGTGCAAACAAGGGAAGCACGGGTGGCGTGTGCTGTTAGGGCGCTGCCTCTCACCGCTGTAGTTAAGCCCAGTTGGATGGGGTTAGTAATTGTATGGGTGACCGTCTGGGAATAGCTCCGTTCTCGAACTTGAATTTCATGTGAGTAGAGTTTAGTTGGTCTCTCCTATGCTTCGAGGGTTTTTCGCAGGGTTCTGCGGTTTTCCTCCCTCCGTAAAATCAACACTTAGGTCTTAGTTTATGTCGTGCACTTTTAACATGAGCCTCTAGCTCGGATGATTGGGCAACCACATCCTGTGTTTACGACGTTAAATAAATCATTACTCATTACTCATTACCTCTATATTTCCACCGCCCAACAAGTTTATTGCAGAATATTGATGGTTAATTTAACTCACATTGGAAGGGGTTTAAAAATAAAAGCTTCAAAATTAAAGAGATATATTTGCTTGCGAATAGGGATTTTAAGCATTCCATCATGGAGTATAAGATTAGTCTTTAATTTTAATCCTCTCGACACTGTCAAGGAGGTTATCAGGGCGAGATAATGCTACCAATGCACGTCATTGCACGAGATATATGGCACGCCATTTAGGCTAAAAATAGTAGAGAAATAAAAACGTGTCGAGATTTCCGTAAAAATTAGTCGAGAAATAAAAACGTTGAATAGGTTCACTTGTACATAAAAGTTCAAGAAACGGTTTGTGCTTTTTGATCAACATCTCTATTTGACAGTCAGTGTCTAAATGAGGAAAACGCTACCAAAACACACATTTTAATAGGAGGAGGAGGAGGAGGAGGAGGAGGAAGAGAAAGAGGAGGAAGATGAGGAAGAGGAGAAGGAGGAAGAGGAGGAGGAGGAGGAAAGAGGAGAAAGAGGAGGAGGAGGAGGAGAAAGAGGAGGAGGAGGAGGAGGAGAAAGATGAGGAAGAGGAGAAAGGGGAGGAGGAGAAAGAGGAGGGGGAGAAAGAGGAGGAGGAGAGAGGAGGAGGAGGAGGAGAAATAAATAAATAATAAGACATTCTCTAGAAATATTTATTCTGCTCATGCTCTTCAACGAGTGAACATGTCTCATGTCTTCCACACTTGTGGAAAAACGTTTTCTACACTATTCAACATGCAACGTCATATAAAAAACCTCCATAAAAACAGTACTTATTCAAGACCAGCACATCCTCTCAATGACGCAACAGTCATGCAGCATCCGTTCACATGCATTGTTGCAGGGTGTACTCAGAGTGGTAAAACAGTATGGGCAAAAACGCTTCTGGAAAACGCCAAAACTACGATTAATCCTTCTCCCGAACGTATCATTTGGTGTTATGGGCAATGGCAGCCCATGTATTTAGAAATGATCAAAACAATACCAGGCATCGAATTCTATGAGGGTATACCATCCGACATTGACTCTGATAATTTTCTTGAAGTCTCTCAACGTAACCTGATCGTCCTCGATGATCTCATGGATCAGTCAGGAAGAGATAAACGTATTGCTAATTTATTTACTAAGGGAAGTCATCACAGGAATCTCTCCGTGATCTACATTGTTCAGAATATATTTCACGGAGGCAAAGAAACAAGAAACATCAGCCTCAACGCACACTATATCGTACTATTCAAGTCTCCGAGGGATAAGCAACAAATTTCTGTCTTGGCACGGCAGGTGAACCCAGGTCATGTCCATGAATTTATGAAGAGTTACGAGGAAGCCACAACTCGTCCTCATGGTTATTTAATGCTTGATCTGAAACCGACCACGGACGACGATCATCGCCTCAAGACCAATGTTCTACCTGGAGAAAATAGCTCCAGCCTGCAGCAACAGCTGGGTAGTTTCATACAGAAGCAATACTATCAATTACCTCCGATTGTTAATGCCATGTACAATACAGAACAAAAACTGCAAGATATTGTACAAGCGCCACAGTTAACAACAGACGAAAAGAGCATACTTTACTCCAATCAGCTAGGACGTTTTCTGACGTTTCAAAACCAACTGCAAAATCAGTCTCAACCTCTGACTAATATTATCTTCAAACTCAGCAACATACAGAAAATTGGACACCAGAGATAAAGCAAGAAACTGACGATCTTCCGCGGAGTTTCCCTGCTACACCTAAAACCTATTTTGTAACACCGCCTCCAAAAGTTGAACAACCGACGCTTAAACATCATTTCTTTCATAATTGGGAAAGCTCTTCGGATTGGAAAGAAAGCGACTTGGCAAAGATGACTCCGGAAGAAAGAGAAGAGTATGAACACCATCTATTGATGACTAGATCGAAATATTTACCCATGACAAAAGAAGATGCATCGCAATTATCATCAGAGGACAAGAAAGACTATCACGCTACCTTTAAAATAAAAACGTCTAAATATAATCTAAGAAGCAGACCTTACTAAAACTTTTGATATGTAAATGTTTGAACGAAAACCGAAATAAATATTTTTAAGCTAAATGCTTCTGTATGTATGTGTGTGTTTATTTGCTCCTCTTCCTCCTCCTCCTCCTCTTCCTCCTCTTTCTCCTCCTCCTCCTTCTCCTCCTCCTCCTCCTCTTTCTCCTCCTCCTCCTCCTCCTCCTCCTCTCCTCCTCCTCCTCCTCCTCTTTCTCCTCCTCCTCCTCCTCTTTCTCCTCCTCCTCTTTCTCCTCTTTCTCCTCCTCCTCCTCCTCTTTCTCCTCCTCTTTCTCTTTCTCCTCCTCCTCTTTCTCCTCCTCCTCCTCTTTCTCCTCCTCCTCCTCCTCCTCCTCTTCCTCCTCCTCCTCCTCCTCTTTCTCCTCCTCCTCCCTCTTTCTCCTCCTCCTCCTCTTTCTCCTCCTCCTCCTCTTTCTCCTCCTCCTCCTTTTAAAATGTGTATTTTGGTAGCGTTTTCCTCATTTAGACACAGACTGTCAAATAGAGATGTTGATCAAAAAGCACAAAGCGTTTCTTGAAATTTTATGTACAAGCGAACCTATTCAACAGCGAGCTCTCTTGGAGACTGCCAGCCCCGAGCAAATTAATGCATTTGTGATTGTATGTTGAACTTTTTGTCAATGCAATATCAATTATCACCTGTTTTGCTTGAAGACGTTAAGCCTTATAGCGACGACATATCAACTTTGGCTAGTCCCCGAAGTAGTTTTATGAGAAGAAAGGAGATACCGGTTCAAAAAGGTGCAGGATTTCTTGATGTCTTACTTGGTCCTGTTTTAGACGGACTCGCAAAACTAATATAAAAGAACGATATTTTGTAAAGACCCTCATTCGAACCCTGAACACGATGGGAGAAAGATTACATGATGATTTTCGTGTTAAAGAAATACTGTCACACTTTGACTACGGAGTCGATGAAGCGACAGCGTCTTCTTTGCTGAACAGTTTACTCGCGTCCTATGCCAACTTAACATGGAATCCCAAAGGAGAAATTGTGTATCAAGGAAGAGCTATACCAAACACAAAAATAGCCGAATTGGTAGAATACTGCGTATCACCTTACGTCTCAGGAATTCTCGAACCAGCTGGTCTAAACGTATTTGTAAAGGGACTCGCCGACATTAACATAGACAAAAACCTTATCGAAAAAGTTCGAGTGCTGACAATGTTGGCGCAGGCAGAAGAAGAAACAGAATCAGAGAGCGAAAACGAAGAAACTTCCTCCGAAGAAGATTCAGAACACGATAAAGATTACACCGAAATAGAATCAGAAAATTCTATAATTGACGAACCTGTTGAATGCGAACGTTGTCAGAATCCTGTTAATTTTACACATGTAATTGAGTGTCCTAAGTGTTTGTGGAAATATCCTAACAAATGCGTTATTCGAAATCTGATATGTAATGTTTGTGGTACAGAATTCAAGACTCATGATCCATGCCTTCGGATTATAAGATGTGTACTGTATGCCCATATGCTAGTGTTACCGATAGATCATTCAAAAACTCATTAATAATTCATGAGGAAAACACAAAAGAAATTCATGACCGTATCGTATCTTTATATGTGATAAAGATTTCTCCTGATTTACATAAACTTTAGCTTTGATTTTCTCGGCTTAGACAAGTTATTTTCCAATCAACTTACCAAGTGGTTCGTTTTTGAAGCCGTATAATAAACTCGCAGTTCGTGTTTTATCAGATATAAAAACACTCGGCTTCGCCTCGTGTCTTTATATCTGATAAAACACTCCTGCTCGTTTATTATACAGTACAAGTAGTGTAAAGATATATTTCTCAATATAGTAGTTTAAATTCTGTATTACATGTACGCGTGTTGTTAATGACTTTCTCGCCTAGACTTGCCTAATCCTCTTAATTGACCCTAATGAGTTTCTCTTTTGTCTCCTGCATGTGCACTGAGGATAAATATGCAAATATCACATTTAGTAACAGAAAGCGTAGCAACGCTTTCAAAGTAATAAACCGCTTTGGCTTAATATTTCCACACTTAAAATCGTTCTTCTTGCGGCCTCTCGAATTGATTCTTCATCCAAGGATTCGTATACTCTATACACTAGGGTTAGATAAGCGATAATTCGACCAAAACTGTAAATATTCATCTCTTCGTAAATAACACTCAGATTACTTGACCAAAACCCCGCTAAATTCCTACAAACCAGGTTTAAGATAAAAAATATAAAGTGTCTCTATCCATTTCTGTTTCGTTCCTCTACAAACAATGCCAAAGTAAACGATAACTCTTTAAAAGTGTTATTGCCACAAAACGTGTGTAAGACTGTTTGATCATTTAGGTTAATATAACATCCAAAGTCTTCATATTAGTATATAACTTCATGTATACTATAATTATCCTTGCCACAGGCGTGAGTCATTCGTGAGTCATTCGTGAGTCATGCGTGAGTCACGGTGCGTGAGTCACGCTGAATATTAATGAGGCGGCATCCCCTTGGTCCCTGGATGGGGGGGGGGTCATCTACTGTCGTGATGCTTTGACGATTTGTTGCCCTCACATTTCCTGGACATAATCATTAATTGTATCCGACATAAATACCTTTAAAATACTTTTATAGTGTTGCATTTTATTGTACAATTTTAAACAAAGCGGCTATGAGTTCTATTTCATAGCCAAATTATCCCAGACAAAGGAGTAACAATGTTTTCTTTTTAGCCAACAAAGTCGGTTTTCTTTGATCTACCGCGGAATATATATCACGAATATCCCGAAAATCGATGCTATATCCTATATACAGCACTCTTGCCAATTACTTACGTCTAATTAATATCGCCCTCGGTTTATATAAAAACTAATTAACCTCGGTCGCACGGTTCAATAACCCTTACTTAATTCACGTTTTTAATAATGACATTTTCCTCTTCCAAAAAGCAACTAGCGGTGTTAAATTAACAGATTGTGTGAATGATTACATTACCAGACTTGCCAACAGTTTTATTTGATAATGCAATGAAAACATGACATTAGTTTTCAAATCCCCCCGAGCATAAAACATAACAAAATCCAGGGGTAATTCTGGGGAGGGTTTTTAAAGCTTCAGGGAGAAGGCATCAATCAAAAGTTTCCACGGAGAATGTGCACGCTTTCACAGAGAACGGGCATATTTCAACGGGGAAGAGACGTATTTTAATAAAGAAACGTTGCTCATTTTTCAAGAAGTTTTCTGTCGTCATGTTGAAGCGGTTTCGTTCATGGCGGCAGACGTGCAACAAAATTAAGAAACGATGGAAAAAAATATAGTTCCGACTTACCCGTGAACATGACGTCGGGTTCCAGCTTCCAGAACTTGTAAAGTGTACTTCCACTGCAGTGTTGGTGACGTTAAAAACACTAGAACTACACAGGTCAGTCTTTTCCGTAAAACGATAGGTGGGTGGTAATGACTCAAAACGTACCCCGACAATGCCATATTGTATTTGTGCAACTCGAAGAGTAAATTCACTGAACATTGAACTTTTTACTTCAATACCATTTGAGCAGTTGTTAATTGCAATATCACGAAGATGAAAATCTGTATTTTGCGGATTATAAATCTGAATACCTTTGTAGCCTTCACGAATCTTGATCCGTTCTATGCGATACGATGCTGGAGTACTCATGTTTATCTTGGTTACTTCATGTATGTGATGTTTGATTGTTGAAATTTCAATGCCATATAAGCAATTTATTATGCTTACACCACTAAGATGAAATCCTGAAAAACCGGAAACGCTACGAGTCTGAATTGCAACGCCTTTCAAACAGCGAGATATTGTAATGTTATTTATAGCAGGGCATGTCCCGTCACATTTAATTGCCGCTACCATTGATGTCGATGACACTGGTATATGCTGTTGTCCAACGTCATAAATGTTCACATATACCAGAGAGGATCTTAAAGTCTGGATTTGGGTCTTAGAGGTGAACTCTATACCCTTCCACGGATATTTGTTGCTAACAAAGGTGACGTCTTTATAATTAGCGATGATCACGTTAGAGCAAATCAAACCCACATCTTCGGAATGTCCTAAAAAGATAGATAGAAATTTAAAGAATATCTATAATCCTAAAATGGTTTAATAACAATTTAAAAGAAACTTCAAAATAACTCATTTCAGTTTAGCAAATCGACACCAGTCTATTGTGAAAAAGTACGCACGCTCAGGCGTGCATGTATCTACTCACTCTGTAAAAACAATGTTGTAATTGTGTAGTTGTAGCAACATTGTATACAAGATTTTTCCTAAAACAAAGCTATGGTACTAAAGCTATGGCAATATAGTATAGTAGTAAAACTAAGAAGACCAATCAAATTTAGACCAATAACAACTTACAAAATTTGATTAAATCATATAAAGAACTTTGTTACAACAATGTCGGCTAATAATGCAAAGAAGCAATAATCTAGTAATGTAGGTTTATTTAAAGGAAAATAGGTTGAGTGGGAAGTATCTTTATATAGTAGCCCTGCTGTAAAGTTAGCAAATGAAGAAGATATGCCCAGCCTGGTCATCTCAACATCATGATAGCAACAATATATTGGTTCTTCTTCAAGACATATGCCTTGGAATGCTTGGATGCATGCAGTAAAATCTAGAATATAACTTTTTACATATCTGCTGTATCAGACAATTGTTGAACATACAATTTAATTTATATCACTATTTATAATCAAATAAATTGTATGGTTTACGGTCTCTTTATAGCCTGTCTGTGACATCAAATTATCTGATTTACTTTTTTTACAGAATTTATCCACCGTACGGCAAATATCTAAATCAAACACATTTATATTGACGATGTGCCGATGTTAGCACAATTTTCTCGTGTACTACACTACCACACGTTTTGCATGTTATTGCCAGACCATGAACTTGATTTTGTTTTCCCAGAAGAGACTCAAGACAGTCATCCATTGCTGTTCGGCAACGGTAACCCTTACACACGTTGGCCATTATTTGCCACGTCTCAAAATATAGAATCGCCTAACAACTTTAAAGAGGTTTCAAAAAAAATTGTCGTCATTCTAACATCGTCTTATAGTATATCACAATTGAAAATTTACTACAATTCATACAGAAAATACTTACAAAATTTTTAAAAAACGTTCCCTTCTTCAATACAGAGCGACAAAAGACTGAAAGGAGCGACATTACCATTATTATAGCTTTGACATATCAAATACATGGTGTGGAGTAGTTATTTTGGTTTCGGTGGTTGTTCTAGTTGTCGTTTCATTCTATGTTTTGATTGGCTCCGAAGCATTGTTTTGTTAACTTACATTATATGCACGATAGCATAGTATCTATCAGCGCATGCGCAATATCATATGAGTTTGAAATGAGAACATGAGTTTGAGTTAATATTGCATTTTTATTCACGACCTGCTAAGTAAACATGTCGTCACTTTATATACCATACTTAACTAGAAATACATGAATGCAACAACCCCTCACCCGCTTTTGTTAAATGCTTTTTTGAAACATCCCCCACCCACCCACTCACCCACCTACCCATCCACCCTGATTAAAATAAGCACACCTGATATACAGCCAATATAAAAAAAAACAACAAACAAATTGTAATCCTCAAGATAATTCTATAATTTATGTATAAGATGACTAAACTGATTTAACATATCAAAGCAAAACTTAGATTTCATTATTAAATTCTGGTTGTACAATATATGTTTTTAGGAGGTTTCAAAAGGGATCATTTTTAACATGCTTTAAATGGTTTCCCTATGCATACATGTTTTGCAAAGGAAGAATTAAAAGTCAACAGCCCAAAACTACACTTATAATAGAGTCTGATATAAAAAAACTTCGATAGAATCGGATTCTAGAAGGAAGTATTAAACAGACAACGTTTCAGTCGAAAATTTGGAAATACAGTCAAAAAAATCGCCAAAGCCCATGAGTATTTAATGATAAAAGGTGCGTGCAATGCCAATGAAAAACATCACGTCCACACAAAGTCTAAGGTAGTGTTTTAAGTTAGCTTTAGTTAAGGTGATTTATGCTTTGGACGAGCAAAGGGAAAGCACGAAAACTGAAAACAACAAGAATCCGACCGTTAACTTTAAAATGATTTTACCAAGGACTCACTGAGTGACCACAAATGCTTCAATTCAAATGGAGTTTTTGTTTACCAAACGGCGTTGGGTTTCTTCAAGTTCTCTAGTTTCTCTTCAAGATATATTAAACGGGTTGTTTGTATCCGCCTTTTCTTCGTGCGGCATTTCGTTTCGTTTAAATAAACGAAAGCAAAATACTATTTGTTCGAGAGTTTATAGTTTTCTTCGTCGCTAGTCACCAGTGTCCAACTATTCTTCCCGGGTGACACCGTTACCAAACAAATAAATAAATAAATAAACTATTCCCCAGATTTCGTCTCTCTCGCTTTTTCTACACGCGTGTAAAGTGATGGACTACACGCATGCCGAGATTAGCACCCTCACTGGGCTCCGGGCCTTCGACCCTACGCCCGGGCTCGGGGATTATATACGATACGCACTAACTTTAGCCAAACCACCGGCTACACATGCAGAAAGATATATATATATATATATATATATATATATATATATATATATATATATATATATATATATATTTATATATATTTCAAAATTTCAAAATGTATTTAGTTTTGCTGCCTGGCATGTAGAGTATTATGTTAAAAACTGCATTCCACCATATTTTTTAAATATCACGATAAGAAGCTCACCACAATCGTGAATTCCAAAGCCTAGGTGTATACAATCAGCCAAAGCAGAATGCGAGTGTTGACATTGTACATCATCTATCCAAATTTGTCCAGTTCCAGAACCAAAGGAATTTGTGAAAGTTCCTTCATCAAATCCCAATTCTCTGCAAGCAACAAGAGTATTCACCTCGTTCCAACCGTCGTCACAAACAGTACCCCAAACTCCGTTAAAGAAAATCTCGAGGCGCCCTGTATTAAACCCATTTCCGTCCACAAGTCTTGTATTCTGGGAAAGTGTTTTAATAGAATAGCTTGTGGTAGCATTTGAGACGCCACTGAATGTTATCTGAGAAGAATATGTACCGTTTGCAACGAGAGCTCCGCGGATAATCATACTGCAGTTCTCTGTAAATTTCATTGTCACCCCCGGCTTTACGGTCAGTGTGACATTATCTCGAACTGTGATAGTCTCATTGATTACGTACGCTTCGTTTCTGTTTGGAATAACTGTGTCTATGTGCACAACACCACCAGTAAACCCTTGTGAATAGTTGACGCACCACAGCACCAGAAATGTGGCACAAAACATCGCGCGCTTCAATTTTTCACGAACCATTGTCCGTCTCACGAACAGACTAGAACTCGTATAGGACTAACACTGAGTCGTGCTCGTATTACGAAGCTAAGAACAATGCAATCATATTTATTATTTTCCCAGCGAAGTGTCAAATTCCGAGATAAAGCAATAATGGCTGAGTATCAGTAGTGACAGGAAGTTGATCGGCTAGACAATGACAAGCAGGCGGATTATAAGATTATAAGAACTGTTTGCCAGATACTATGCTTGACTACACGTTCAAGAACCGTTTCTTGCGAACAAACATCGGCAAGATCTAGAGCAGATATACAGAAAGGGGAAAAAAAAATTATATCTGATTTTAGTTAGGTGAATCAACGTGAATCACTCGCGCGTGCGACCAATTTCCGCATTCTTCATGTCTTGTGTGGTATTAATAAAATGACACAATCGTATTCTAATGTACATTCTCATATGCTATTCATTGTCAACTCGAGTTGGTAAGATTTATAGTTTATCGGAAAGTTTAGAGTTTTCATGAAATCGTATTTTCGTGTTACTTTGACGATGATTCTGGAATTTAACACGACCACACTATTTTGACTAAGTATAATTAAAATTAAAAAAGAAGATTCATGTGACAATTGGACACTGCACGGCTTTGTGGATTAGCGTTTATGGTTACAAGAATATCTCGTCCATTTATTAAATTGGATTATATTCGAACACGCCGTTCCCAATAGACTAAGTGTAACTCAGTTGATCGATCAGTAAATGATCAGATTTCCCAAAATCCTATTCTGTATTCAATTTTTCGACTTGACTTTACAATCTTGGATAATTCTTTAAATTTTAGCGTTGTTTACATGGGCAAACTTTAAGTATTGTTCATAAACGGATCGGAGTGTTTTATCGGCCTACTAGTGGGGGTGCCTGACGTTAATTGGCTGCAAGTTGGGTGGGTGGGTGGGTGGCGGGGGTCGACAAATTGTACATTTACAATTCCAATATATGAAAAGATGAAGTTCCTTGGCCGCCAAACTAGAATTATTTTATATACATATAAATTAGCCCTTATGAACTCGTTTTCATGTGGGAAATTCAAAATAATTTTTACTTTAAAACGAGGTCATAAGGGCTAATTTATATGCACAAAAACAAATCTAATTCGGCGCCCATTTTTGCGGATACTGGTTGCTAAACCATAATCCGCTATGTCATGAGCGCGGATGTGTGTGTGTGTGTGTGTGTGTGTGCGTGTGTGTGTGAGAATGTTTTCGTCAATCACGTGATCAACGCAGACCAATAGCAATAGTCCGAATCAGCATACTTCAGAAGTCTTATTTATAGGTCAGAAGGGTTTACGAACGTGAACACGAACAACGAATGGGAGATAAATGTTGAGTTTTGTTTCAGGTAATGAACATTTGCACGCAATCACAAGACGCCAAGAAATATGATGACAAGTCGACAGCTCACAGTGGGCTACTGGTCTGTCCGTATAAATTTGAACGTTTTTGAGAATTTTTGCGGATAGTCTGGTTTCGAAACAATATGTATTTCAGCATTTTAATACATTTTTATGCATGCATGTATGTATGTGTATGTATGTATGTATGTACTGTTGTTTTATACTATAAATACAAGCGCGCGGTGACTGCACATTTACATACCATACTTTCTCGTGTTCAATACAGCATCACCTAATAAAACCATACAAGGTGTTACTATATATAATAATTCCGGAACGCATTTCGACTTTGTCGCCTAAACGACAAGCTTTCCAAGGACGAAGAAACAGTGTGAGCGCTTGTTTGGCTTCGGATTAAAGATCTTTCTGAAATCTGAATGCCCTTTTAACAACTATAAAAATATCATATTCTTTAACAATGCGATTAGCGTCCGCGTTTCCTGTTTTTGCCGATTTACCTAACATTACACTCAAGCGAAATTAAAGCGATATAAGTATCATATTTTAATGCGATTATAGGGACCGCGTTTCATGTTTTTTTTTCCTGATCACAAAACAGCAAAGGGAAAGCACGAAAACTGAAAACAACAAGAATCCGACCGTTAACTTTAAAATGATTTCACCAAGGACTCACTGAGTGACCACAAATGCTTCAATTCAAATGGAGTTTTTGTTTACCAAACGGCGTTGGGTTTCTTCAAGTTCTCTAGTTTCTCTTCAAGATATATTAAACGGGTTGTTTGTATCCGCCTTTTCTTCGTGCGGCATTTCGTTTCGTTTAAATAAACGAAAGCAAAATACTATTTGTTCGAGAGTTTATAGTTTTCTTCGTCGCTAGTCACCAGTGTCCAACTATTCTTCCCGCGTGACACCGTTACCAAACAAATAAATAAATAAATAAATAAATAAATAAATAAACTATTCCCCAGATTTCGTCTCCCTCGCTTTTTCTACACGCGTGTAAAGTGATGGACTACACGCATGCCGAGATTAGCACCCTCACTGGGCTCCGGGCCTTCGACCCTACGCCCGGGCTCGGGGATTATATACGATACGCACTAACTTTAGCCAAACCACCGGCTACACATGCAGAAAGATATATATATATATATATATATATATATATATTTCAAAATTTCAAAATGTATTTAGTTTTGCTGCCTGGCATGTAGAGTATTATGTTAAAAACTGCATTCCACCATATTTTTTAAATATCACGATAAGAAGCTCACCACAATTGTGAATTCCAAAGCCTAGGTGTATACAATCAGCCAAAGCAGAATGCGAGTGTTGACATTGTACATCATCTATCCAAATTTGTCCAGTTCCAGAACCAAAGGAATTTGTGAAAGTTCCCTCATCAAATCCCAATTCTCTGCAAGCAACAAGAGTATTCACCTCGTTCCAACCGTCGTCACAAACAGTACCCCAAACTCCGTTAAAGAAAATCTCGAGGCGCCCTGTATTTAACCCATTTCCGTCCACAAGTCTTGTATTCTGGGAAAGTGTTTTAATAGAATAGCTTGTGGTAGCATTTGAGACGCCACTGAATGTTATCTGAGAAGAATATGTACCGTTTGCAACGAGAGCTCCGCGGATAATCATACTGCAGTTCTCTGTAAATTTCATTGTCACCCCCGGCTTTACGGTCAGTGTGACATTATCTCGAACTGTGATAGTCTCATTGATTACGTACGCTTCGTTTCTGTTTGGAATAACTGTGTCTATGTGCACAACACCACCAGTAAACCCTTGTGAATAGTTGACGCACCACAGCACCAGAAATGTGGCACAAAACATCGCGCGCTTCAATTTTTCACGAACCATTGTCCGTCTCACGAACAGACTAGAACTCGTATAGGACTAACACTGAGTCGTGCTCGTATTACGAAGCTAAGAACAATGCAATCATATTTATTATTTTCCCAGCGAAGTGTCAAATTCCGAGATAAAGCAATAATGGCTGCATGAGTATCAGTAGTGACAGGAAGTTGATCGGCTAGACAATGACAAGCAGGCGGATTATAAGATTATAAGAACTGTTTGCCAGATACTACGCTTGACTACACGTTCAAGAACCGTTTCTTGCGAACAAACATCGGCATGATCTAGAGCAGATATACAGAAAGGGAAAAAAAAAATTATATCTGATTTTAGTTAGGTGAATCAACGTGAATCACTCGCGCGTGCGACCAATTTCCGCATTCTTCATGTCTTGTGTGGTATTAATAAAATGACACAATCGTATTCTAATGTACATTCTCATATGCTATTCATTGTCAACTCGAGTTGGTAAGATTTATAGTTTATCAGAAAATTTAGAGTTTTCATGAAATCGTATTTTCGTGTTACTCTGACGATGATTCTGGAATTTAACACGACCACACTATTTTGACTAAGTATAATTAAAATTAAAAAAGAAGATTCATGTGACAATTGGACACTGCACGGCTTTGTGGATTAGCGTTTATGGTTACAAGAATATCTCGTCCATTTATTAAATTGGATTATATTCGAACACGCCGTTCCCAATAGACTAAGTGTAACTCAGTTGATCGATCAGTAAATGATCAGATTTCCCAAAATCCTATTCCGTATTCAATTTTTCGACTTGACTTTACAATCTTGGATAATTCTTTAAATTTTAGCGTTGTTTACATGGGCAAACTTTAAGTATTGTTCATAAACGGATCGGAGTGTTTTATCGGCCTACTAGTGGGGGTGCCTGACGTTAATTGGCTGCAGGGTGGCTGGCTGGCGGGGGTCGGCAAATTGTACATTTACAATTCCAATATATGAAAAGATGAAGTTCCTTGGCCGCCAAACTAGAATTATTTTATATACATATAAATTAGCCCTTATGAACTTGTTTTCATGTGGGAAATTCAAAATAATTTTTACTTTAAAACGAGGTCATAAGGGCTAATTTATATGCACAAAAACAATTCTAATTCGGCGCCCATTTTTGCGGATACTGGTTGCTAAACCATAATCCGCTATGTCATGAGCGCGGATGTGTGTGTGTGTGTGTGTGTGTGTGTGTGTGTGTGTGTGTGTGTGTGAGAATGTTTTCGTCAATCACGTGATCAACGCAGACCAATAGCAAAAGTCCGAATCAGCATACTTCAGAAGTCTTATTTATAGGTCAGAAGGGTTTACGAACGTGAACACGAACAACAAATGGGAGATAAATGTTGAGTTTTGTTTCAGGTAATGAACATTTGCACGCAATCACAAGACGCCAAGAAATATGATGACAAGTCGACAGCTCACAGTGGGCTACTGGTCTGTCCGTATAAATTTGAACGTTTTTGAGAATTTTTGCGGATAGTCTGGTTTCGAAACAATATGTATTTCAGCATTTTAATACATTTTTATGCATGTATGTATGTATGTGTATGTATGTATGTATGTACTGTTGTTTTATACTATAAATACAAGCGCGCGGTGACTGCACATTTACATGCCATACTTTCTCGTGTTCAATACAGCATCACCTAATAAAACCATACAAGGTGTTACTATATATAATAATTCCGGAACGCATTTCGACTTTGTCGCCTAAACGACAAGCTTTCCAAGGACGAAGAAACAGTGTGAGCGCTTGTTTGGCTTCGGATTTAAGATCTTTCTGAAATCTGAATGCCCTTTTAACAACTATTAAATGTTTCAAGTGTTTGCGTGTTATAAGCGCTCGACCAAGATGTTTTAGCTATAGGTTTACACGCAGAAATCCACCGTGCTTGGCATTATTTATGTTACATGTAGACGTATGCAATACCCATTCAAAAAACGCGTTGAACATCGATTTATTGAGACGCATGAATGCATATGTTACCAGAGTCTAAAACATAGACATATAAAACATAAAAATATCATATTCTTTAACAATGCGATTAGCGTCCGCGTTTCCTGTTTTTGCCGATTTACCTAACATTACACTCAAGCGAAATTAAAGCGATATAAGTATCATATTTTAATGCGATTATAGGGACCGCGTTTCATGGGTTTTTTTCCTGTTCACAAAACTGAACAGTTAACATGTCCAGGGGAAAACAAGCTGTAATGATGTCGCAAAAATAAATCAAGTCAACATAGGTTATGCTGTGCCAAAAGCTGCTTGCCGCCAAGATTACAAAAAGAACAAACAAGCAGGTTGAACAATAAATAAAACTATTATGTAAATCCACTTAATGTGCGTTTTTGCGGATACTGGTTGCTAAACCATCCGAATGTTTTCGTCAATCACGTGATCAAGGCGAAACGCAAATAGGTATACTTCAGAAGTCTTATTCGTATGTCCGAAGGGTTTACGAGCGTGTACCAGAACAACCACTGGAAGATTGGAAGTCGAGTTTCGCTTTTGCACGCAATCACAAGACGCCAAGAAAATATCCAGGACGAGTTGATAGCTGATAGTGGTCTACTGGTCTGTCGATATACAGTAAAGTTCAAACGATTTTGTCAATTTTTGCAAATCAGTGACTGCTTTCTAAACCATATACCTATATACCAGATAGTATGTATTTCATAGCTTTTAGGTTATGATATTATATGTATTCACTGTTATCTTAATATACTAAAGCAAGCGCGCGGTCAATGCTCGTTTACATGCAATACTTTTTCGTGTTCAGTAATTCAGCATCGCATAATAGAACCATACATGCAAAGTGTTATTATAATTATTTCGTAACGCACTTCAACTTTCTCGCTAAAACGAGAAGCTTTTCATGGACGAAAAGACAGAGCGAGTGCTTGTTTGGGTTCGAACCAGGATCTTTATGAAATATGAATAGCCTTTTAACTAATGTTTCAAGTGTACTGTTGACATGTTAGGCCCTCGGCCATGTGATTGTCTGTATATACGCAGAAATCAACTGTATTTGGTACTGCTTGAGTTACATGTAGGCGTATAAAGTACTTATTCAAAAAGCGCGTTGATCATCATTGAGACAAATCAATTCATGTGTTACCAGAGTCTAATGTAGACAGTAAAGAATAGATTAGAA
The DNA here is from genome assembly GCA_964035015.1 of Corallium rubrum. Classification (NCBI taxonomy): domain Eukaryota; kingdom Metazoa; phylum Cnidaria; class Anthozoa; order Scleralcyonacea; family Coralliidae; genus Corallium; species Corallium rubrum. The sequence goes on along the minus strand of OZ036006.1, from coordinate 13,705,120 downwards.
CGAAAGCGATATATTATCACATTCTTTTAACAATGTGATTAGCGACCGGGTTTCCCGTTTTTCCCAATTTACCTAAAATTGTCATTTTAAGATTACAGTTAAGATTAGGGTTGGGGCAGGGCTTGGGTTAGGGATTGCGTTGGAGTTTAAGTAAGGGCTAGAATTAAGCATTTATCTTGTTAAGTTATTAAAGGCATTTAAACATTAATAATTATTGTCGATTCTAGATGATACGTGAGAGCATATGCTGATATGTCACAAGGTTATCAAGCATTTTCAGTATATTTTGGCGAACAATTTACGTTGTTCAATCATTATCTGTAGGCCAAATAAAAACCAGTATTCGCATGTACGCATTGCGTACCTATATTTGAATAAGGTCTATAGAGTAAGTGGAGCAACACCGTCACGGAAGTGAAACACTTTAATTACGACCGAGGGCTCTGCCCTTGCCAGGTTGAACTGTCTGCAGGCGATTGGAAGAGAAAAACATTCTGGCGTTAGAATGAGTAAAATCGTCCGGAATTAGACAGAGTAAAATCGTCTTGCGTTGGACAGAGTAAAATTGTCTAGCATGGGGTTAAACATGCCTACATATATACGTACAATTTATCATGTCACTTTATCAACATCTCATATGCAAACGCTACCACTTAGGAGCACATGCATCTGACTATGAATTGGCATATGCCAGTATTGATCTTGACGAACGTCCACCGAACGTCTGCTACATATTACACCAAGCTCGCAAACGTACCACATGCACTACATGTATACGTACAACTTATCATATGATATTCTACCCTAATAATATAAAAAATAGGTACGCAATGCGACATGCGGATACTGGTATTTATTTGGCTTGAGAGTCTAAGATAACTAATTGTGGATTGTAAATTCAATTTCATGCAAACATACCGAAACATACTTAAAATACTAGATAATCTTATGACATATACAAGATCCCAGGAAACTCGAGGTAGTTGTATTATTCAAAATATTTATTTAAACGTAATAGTTTGTTGTATTACTAATTACAACATGTTCAGAGGCTAAATTACTTTTCCATTGAATTTAAATGTTTAAATTTTCATTACATTCAATTATCTATCTATTATTATTATTATTATTATTATTATTATTATTATCAGTATTATTTATTATTACTCGGGCTACCTGTGGTAGCCGAGTGCAGGCTTCGGTAGCGTTTCTGTGTTATTTTTCTGGTCGACAAATTGCAATTATGGCATCATACCGATAGGCTTTGCGAAACCACGCGGTGTGCTATCGATCTGGTATTGCTCCGTCTCGAAGCTTTTAGAAGATCACAAGTGACTTTAGAACTTTAGAACACTGTTATTAATCAGTCATGTGGCTGAAAATTGTGCTCATTACGCTTACAACTGCATATCTTAATGGCCATCTACAATATACGGTGCTGAGCTATTTACAGTATATTTCGATCTGGGTAAATATTCCGCTGTCTCGATCAAGACAAATAAGTAAATAACTGATTATAAACGATTTATATGATTTATTCAATTTTAATACTGAAAAGCATTACTCATGCTCACAATCTGATAACCTGCTGACTAATGAAAACTATCTGCAAGATGAGCGAGACATAAACAACGTTGAAAAACAGAATTGACACTGCAAAGGACGGCCGTATTAAAGTGCTAAAAAAACAAACAGGAAACGCCGTCCTTAAAATCGCATTAAAAAATATGATACTTTTTTCGCTTTAATTTCGCTCGAGTGTAAAAGTATCATGCAACACGTATTTTCGATAAGCATTAGATAGCGCCGGCGCAAAGCACAGCTTGAAAATTTCTGCTTGTGAATTATTCTCAGCCAAGCGCTTATCATATTAACACTTAAAATCAAAATTTGCAATATAAAACGGAACATATAAATAATTGATTTAGCAAACATTTGAAAAAGCGAAAAAAAAATCCCTTTAAACTCCAACACAATCGGCCTAACCCAAGCCCCAACCTTAATCTTAACTCTAATCTTAAAATGACAATCTTAGGTCAATTGGAAAAAACAAGAAACGCGGTCGCTATAATCGCATTGTTAAAAGAATTTGATAATAGATCGCTTTCGTTCTAATATTTCCTTCTGGTAACACATAAATTGATTTGTCTCCACAATGATCAACGCGCTTTTTGAATAAGTATTTTATACACCTATGTAACTCAAGCAGTACCAAGCACAGTTGATTTCTGCGTGTATACAGACATATAGCTAAGACATTTTGGCCAAGGGCCTAACATGTCAACAACACACTTGAAACATTAGTTAAAAGGCTATTCATTATAATAACACTTTGCATGTATGGTTTTATTACGCGATGCTGAATTACTGAACACGAAAAAGTATTGCATGTAAACGAGAATTGACCGCGCGCTTGCTTTAGTATAAGATAACATCATAACACTCATAACAGTGAATACATATATCATAACCTAAAAGCTGAAATACATACTATCTGGTATATGGTATATGGTATATGGTTTAGAAGGCAGTCACAGATTTGCAAAAATTGACAAAATCGTTTAAACTTGGCATTTGTTTATAATTCCAGGAAGGAGCAGTTGACCATCTGCTATAACTATGGAGAGTGGAATATCCACGGATTCCCGCAACATAGCTAATTGAATATTTGAACATATTGCTCATCTGTACTGCAATTATGTATTAATTGGATGGCTACTGTGACAAGAAACACATCTTTGAAGTTTTACAAGTGGAATAATATTTAATTTACTGTTTGCATGGTATTGTACGGTATTGTGTATGTGTTACTCTTGTTCGTTCAGGTTCTTTATACCAGGATTACCAACGTAAACCAAAGACAAAGTAGACTCCAACTTATACTTTATTTTCCGAGTTTAATCCAAATATTTACACGTCGTTCTTACACTTCTATTATTTACACGTGTGTCGATCTCGACACTGATCTGACTTCTGAAACACTAGACCTATTAATTGAGTTAGAAACCATGTTCTCTGGTTTCGACTGTCAATCATGATGAGCCTTACGCAACATTTCCGCTGAGTTAAATTAACTATTATTTCGGTCTATTTATTCTCTAACATTTATAATCACAGTCTAACATATTCCCCCTCTTGAAATAAGTGTCGTCCCGTGACACTAACTGGGGCTTCTCAACATACTGATCTTCAAAAGATTGGAGGTACCATGTGGTACCCAGTTATTCTAGAGGTATTCTCTTCATGAACGCTATCATCATACTTGAAAAACTTTGACAGGATCCTACTTATCAAATTTATAATCATCTCTTTTCTTCTATCAAATACCAGAATAATACGCTGCAGCTTGTATCACCAATTGGTATCAAATCTATTCGTCTCGCATGATAGCTTCTAGATACTCATGTATCTTAAACAGTATAGCGTAAAAGTTATGGAGCTTTTTTTTTTTTTGTTTATAATAATTGTACTAGTAAGAGTTAATTTAATAATATGGATTAAAGTTCCAGTTGGCTTAATAAGGCATCGTTGACTGTCCATATACGGGTTGCTGGAAGTTGGTGAGTGGATAAGGTAAGTTGTGGTTAGGGTATGGGGTGTTGTGGTTGGGAAATAGGTAAGGTGTGTTAACTACCGGCGATCCATACATGGGTGGTGGGTAGACAAATGGAAAAGGTGTATTGGTCGCAAACAGGTGAGATGGACACCAACGAAATGGTGGAGATGTTGCCGACGTGTGAAACAGGTTTGCTGGTCCTACTTAGCCACGTCCGTAGTACGTTAGGCGGTCAGGTGGTTGTCTCACTCTTCTTGTTCTTGATTCCACCAATGGAGGCGCTTCCATTTTACCAATTCGATTTGCACCATCTTGCTCACCATGGTCGTTATTGTCTTCAGGTGCTACAGGTAATACGTCTTGCAGCTGATCATTATGCCCAACGTTCTCTGGAACAATCTCAGTCTCTGGAACAATTTCGATCTCTAGAACAATTTTGGTCTCTAGAACACTCTCGTGGTGGGGATTCGGAACTGCGTCTCTGGGGTTGGAGATCGTGACAACATCAGGCATCTCTTAGTCGTCAGTGGAAGTTTCGTTATTATTCGTTACTGGGACAACGAGCCTTTGTTTCCGTTTGTTACGTGGTCGTTGTGGTGGAATTGTTGAGGTAGCATTAGTCTGTTGACGTTCAACTGGCAAGAAGTCACACGGAAGCAGTAAATTTCTGTGCAAAATTCGGCTTTTCGTTCCTGTAGTTTCTGACTTAACCTCATAAACTGGACTCTGCGGACCTTTCCGTTGTACCACGACGTGAACGTCATTTTCCCAGTATGATCTAAGCTTTCCAGGACCACCACGTTCACTCAGGTTTCGCACCAGAACTCGATCACCAGGCTGTAGAACTGAACTCCGTACCCAACGATCGTAGTACTTCTTGGCTGTAGCACCTCTCTGATTCATCTTTTGTCCCGCTAGTTGGTATGCTTCTTGCATTGCATTTCTCAATTGTGAAACGTACTGTGGATGGTTTTTATTAGGTGTTGATCTGCTGGAGTTAAAAATAAGGTCGATTGGTAGCCGGGGATGTCGTCCGAACAGGAGGAAGAATGGTGAATACCCGGTCGAATCGTTTCGCGTGCAGTTATACGCATGCACCACCTTGTTTATGTGATCTTTCCAGTGCGACTTCTCGTTGTCAGGAAGTGTTCGAAGCATATCCAGCAGCGTTCTATTAAATCGTTCCACCTGTCCGTTTCCTTGTGGGTGGTACGGTGTTGTGCGGGAATGCTTTACACCACATAGCTGTTCAAGTCTCAGGAGGAGTTGGTTCTCAAATTCGCCACCCTGATCGTGATGGAATTTGGCGGGAAATCCAAAACGTAGCACGAAATCGTTGTACAGTTTTTCTGCCACTGTTCTTCCTGCCTTGTTGCGGGTAGGGTACGCTTGGGCATATCGCGTAAAGTGATCAACAATCACTAGGATATACTCGAACCCTCCACTCGACTTTTCTAGGTGAACAAAATCTGGAACTCTGTTTTTTAATCTTTGGGGTTTCTGTTTAATACAGTGGCAGAGGTTCTTAACGTAATGTTCCACATCACTTTGCATTCGCGGCCAATAAAATCAATAAAATTTCTTACGAGGTGTAGAACCCGATCAGATCCCAGATGACCCATATTGTTGTGAAGCTCTTTCAGAACCATAGGGTGATACCTTCTGGGAAGAACTATTTGGTTGCGTGGACCACTTTTCCTTCGTAAGATTCCATGTGAGTCGATTGATAGTTTCTGCTATTCGTGGAAAAGCAGGCGTGTGTCGGCTGATTCGCGGGCTCGCTGACTTGCGGTGGGTCTTTTGTTTGCTTTGATAAACGAGTACGCTGTACCAATAACACTATCTTCGGGTTGGGCCTGTCGAATGTCATTTAATTCGAGTGTTGGTCTGTTGTTCTCTAGAGGGCGTGATGCGTCAGCACTGAGAATACTTGGATCGTTAGTCAACGAAGATACCCAGTTCACCTTCCCCTGTTCTTGAAGCTGCACGGTTTGAATGATTGTTCGTAACTCGTTTTGACTGGTTTCCTCCGTACACGATCTCATGTACTCGTCCATATCATTCGGTGTTCGGGATAACGTGTCAGCGTCAGCATTTGCTCTTCCTGTTCGATAACGTATTGTAAAGTGGAAATCCGCTAGCTCCCCAACCCACCGGAGTCCAGTGGCGTTTAGCTTAGCGTTTGACAAGACATAGGTCAATGGATTGTTATCTGTAAACACAAGAAAACTTGGAGCATAGTAGAGGTAGTCCCTAAATTCACGCTTGGCATAAATGCGCGGGAAATTGCGTGTTACACGTGTCCACATTTTTTTCGCAGGCGTCAGCGTTTTTGAGGAGCCTGGTAACGAATTTAAATTTGATAAAACGCGCTGTCTTTCAAGTGCGTTAATGAGCTTGGGGTTCCTATGTCTAATTCAAGTATTTTGGGGGTTAGTAGGAGACGTCAAGAGGATCACAATGGTACCAAGATTGCCATGGTGATCTCTGTTCTCGCGCGATCGTGACTTGATCTTTGTGAGCATTTTTACCAAAATGGCGTTTTGGCTCCGACACCAGAAAATGTTCACTTTTTCCCTTGACTCAGGGGAGGATCTAGGAAAATATTTGACTGTTGCACGCATAGCGTGGTTCACTCCATCTAGGGGGGTTCGGCGGTATGCCCCCCCGGAAAATTTTGAAAATTAGGACCTCTAAAAACGCATTTCCCGCATTCTGAGAGCAAGTTAAAGCCATCTTGGAAGACCGTTTTGTATATATTTAAAATAACGTATTGTAATTAGATACACAATTAAACATAAATACAACCAAGCGAGAAGCGCTTAGTAATACTATACTGTACAAAGAATAAACGAGAGAAAGAGACTAGTCTAAACTCAAAATGTATTTAATATGGAAAGCGACTGTCAGACTTGACTCACTGACTACAGTAAATATTAAAACCGAACAGCGGAGAGCTGACTCCCATGAAACACTGAGTGAGGACTCATTAGCATACAGTATAATATAATATTAATTTATAGAATATTATTCATAAGCTAAGCTACTAAGGCTTACCTCACTGGGTAGTGATTCGAGGCGCGCGATTCCTGCACAAAGTACAGCGTAGATCTTCACCAAGATTCTTTCCGCATCACTTTGAAATATTACGTTCGCACTCGAGCTTGAGAGCGATAAGTTTACAGTCTGTTTCCTCTCGAGAATAACTTCCATCAATATATTCAACAGCGGTTGTAACACGTACATCGTTAGAAGCCATTTATTCTTGAAAGAAGCCGAGTAGGTCGAATGAAGCGTACTCAATAACATCATCTGAGAAGCGAAACAGATTTCGCAATTTGTTGCAACTGTTGCACAGTCTAGTGTTTTGATTGAACAGCTATCCCAAGCTGTTGCACAAATGCTAAATATAGCCTGTTTCACGGACTATATTTAGCTCAACTGTTGCACAAACGACTTCAGACTGATCTGGTGCAAAAGCGGACCAGGCCTGTTGCACAAGGATGTTGCACAAGGAGATGGGGGGGGGGGGGGGGTGTCGACCGGAAATATTGTATATTGCGGGTTTTCTGGGTGATGATGAAAGGCGACACGGAACACGCTGTTGGACACAATCTCACCCAATTGCGGGTTAGAATTTTCCCGGATTTTGCTCGAAGCGAAGACTGGAGGGCCGAGGCTGAGCTTTCGAGTTATAAACCGTTAGGTAATTTTGCAAATTGAATTATTCTTATTATCTTTTAATGTCGTTTTTCGATTTTCCTGACATTTTGACTGTTGCATTTGCAACAGTTGCAACAGTCTAGATCCGTCTCTGCTTGTACAGAATTTTTGTTTGTGACAGATCAGATATTTATTTTTCGGCTATTGGAAAGCCAAATTATTAACTTAGAATCGTATGTTTTTTTGTTTATCGAATTTGCTCGTTGTAAGTTTGTTTGAAGCGTTGGAGTAATGCGTGCGTTTGAGATGTCGAACCATTTGTAGAATGCTACTTTTCAAGGACTTTATCTTGTTGGTGCAATATATGAAGGGAATTCGGGAAAACGCCTGGAATGGCATATTGAAAATAAATTTCAAAAGACCAGGAGAAATACAGAAATCCAACTTGTGTTTTGGTGACTGGAACGAGAAATTATAAGGTAAGAATGGTGATATATTTGTAGAGTAGTCTGAGTATTTAACTATTTAGGCAGTGAAACATTTGAACTGCGGTTTGCATGTATATCGACTTGATGGATTTAATTGTTTTGAAAAGTAGGAAGAGTAAATGACAGAGTATAGTTGTTGCTTATTTGTTCTAATATTTTTCATATAGCATTGTGTTTATGTATGTATTATTTCACTATATGCAGTTTTTAAAATCCAATTAATGAGAGCTGTGTTTACATATCATGTTACTTTCTCAAAATGTAGATTTCTGTTCATTTACTTTTGATTTGCTATCTCAGTCTAGTGTTGTAGAGCTATATCAACTCCTACAATACAGTACTTCTTTTTATAGTTTATAGTGATGTACATAAAGCTGTGTTTTAATTTTTTCCTGCAAAGATGCACAGCTCTTATATTATTGCCTTAGACAATTTTCCTATATTCAGTGTACAACATAACTGTGTTTGCTTTTTTATTATTAACCGATGGTGTAAATAACAGCTAATAGCTTTATTGTGACACCCTTATTGAAACATGACTCTCCCGACATACTATAATGACTGTATTCCTTTCTGAAGATGTAACCTGTAGCTCCATATACTTACAGTACATGTACTGTATCTCTATTTATTTTTATTTACCTAAAAATATGCACAGCTGGTTTCATATACATGTACCTCAGTGCAGGGATTATTTTTAATCATAATTTACCTTTGTTTATATATAGTGCTACAGGGAAATATATCTGTTACTATAAAGTAAAGATGGTAAATGACAGCCCATCTCTTTTCTCTTTGGCAGAGGATGCAGAGCTGTATTCTGGTATTTTAAAAGCCACATCAGAGCACTGTCTACAATTATATTTAATGATATTTCCTTCTGAAAACTGTCGGATCAGATAAGTGTTATGAAAGCTTAATCTTGAATTTAAGTACACTAAATCAGAGTTTTATTTACATATCACTTACTGTATACTGTATGTAACTACAGTTATTTTATAGTAATTGGACAATAATAAATTCATTATCTTTCTTTTGTATCATTTGTTTGAGTTTGTGTAGTGAATGTGTAAATACTCAATTATTTCCTGTGTTTACACATTGAAATTAAAGCAAATTTAAAGATGAATTTCATCAATTTTCATGGCAATTGTCATTTCAATTGTTTACTCCACCAAAGGGATGACTATATTAATAGGTTGCTGTTTATTTAATAAGAAATAGAAAATGGGCGATCATGTTTACATAGTTACACAGCCTACAGCAAACATAAAGATGTAGTTCATTGGGAGAATTTGGTTTATGTGAAGCCAAGGTTTTTGCCTCAGGGCTTTCAGGTTATGCTGTATAAAACATTCATTTTCTATTTTTTGAGAACCCTGACACTGTATATCCATACAACTTCTTCACTGGTCAAATACGAGTCAACTTGTGTCCCATTGTTGATGTTGTGAAAACAAAGAGATTGTCACAATGCCAAAACTCATAGTATTTACCCTCTTGGCACAAGTCTTTAGTTGTGGATTATTTCGGCTTGAAAAAAGCTTGCTATTTACAGCGACATATCGCTTTATAATCAAATAAAACATTGTACAAAAACTATCCAAGTATTACCAAATCATTTTATACACAATTGCACAACAGAGCAAATCCTTGTTTTACGCAGTTACTGTACAACGAAACAATTTGAAATTCAAAATACATTTTGTTTATTTTTTGGGGGTATACCGCTGAACGCAATGACTGGCATATTGGCGATTTCGCTATCATTTTTGCCAAGCGTGATTGTTCACCAATTGCCCACTTCAAAGCGGGAAATTCCAATTTGCCGGAATGAAGATGGTAATTCTTCTCTGCTGGAGTCAATGTGCGAGAACCATAAGCAATAACACGCAGAACATCGTTTTGTTGTTGGTAGAGCACAGCATATAGTCCGCTTTCGGATGCATCTGTGTGCAGTACATAAGGACTATTGGGTTCTGGGTATGCCATCACTGGGACGCTTACAAGACATTCGATAAGTTGCTCCAAAACTGATTGGTGAGTTGCTGTCCAAATAATTTCTTGGTTTGGAGGTGGCTGGCTGCGTCGTTTTCTCTTGGGATTAGCGTTCGTTTCGTCTTTGTCCACTAACTTTACCAGGTCGTAAATTGGTTTGGCAATCCGTGAAAAGTTCCCGATATATCGACGATATTAGTTCAAAAATCCCATTAGTTTCTGTTATGTTCTTGTGAGCTTTATTAAATGTACAGCACTAATACAACAGTATGAATCTAACTACAAATGGCTACCTTATATATAATTGTATGTCTGTGATCGCAGGCTCAAGTATGGAGTACTTCAAATAAGTCATACTATAACACCTCTTCTCTGGATTAAGACAACATCATCATAAAGGAAATAATAACAATAATTGTTCGAAATAAATATGCTCAAAATAAATGTTTGATGTTCAATGTTCGGGCTTAAGCTTGCTCTATCAACCTCTGTGGGGGTTTCACGACTCTTCTTGATCTTCTAACTACTGGCATCTGCTCTGCACCCGTTGAAGATTCCATTGGACTTGCTCTGCCCTGTATGGTGATGTCTGACTCGGTTCCAACACTTTTTACAGGTGGTGAAGGTGAGGGTGATGGAGATGTTTGTCGTGGAGGTGTGAGTGGTGTTGCTTGTGGCAGTGGTTGACTTCCCAGGTGGTTAGGTATTGGCTCAGTTTGGAGATCGACGTTAGACTTATCCTGCAGGAGATGATCTGCATGGCGGTTCCAGGTCCTTCCATCAGGCAAGGTGACCGTATACGAATGAGGTGCCTTACTTTCCAGGACAGTTGCCGGTTGCCACTTTTGATCAGATCGATGATCTCTTGCCAATACCATTTGACCAGGTGAAAACTCTCTAAGCTTGGCATGTTGATCATGATAAGTTTTCATCTTAGACTGGTTTGCTGCCACTACACAAGCTGTATCAGGTTTCACAAGCGACAATCTGGTTCTAACTTCGCGTTGTAGGAAAAGCTTTGCAGGCGAACAACCTGTGGTGGTGTGAGGGATACTACGATAACTCAACAGGAAGTTCTGTATCCGCTGTAGGAGATTGGTTTGGGTCTTTGATGCCTTCATAAAGTTTTTAAAAGTTTTCACAAAGCGTTCCGCTTGACCATTTGAAGATGGATGGTAAGGAGACACTAGGACCCGTTGAATACCATTCTTTATCAGGAAATCTCCATATTCGTTGGACTGAAATGGTGGACCATTGTCACTGACAACTTGTTCTGGCAACCCATATTTTGCAAACATACAGCGCATGGCATTTACTGTAGCCTCTGCATTTGTGGTTTTAATCGGCTCAATTACCTCTGGCCATTTTGAGTGTGCATCCACCGCAATGAGGTAGTGATTACCGTCGTGAGTAGCAAAATCTACATGTACGCGTTGCCACGGATTGGAAGGCCAGACCCAGGGATGTAGTGGTGCTGCGGGAGGAGCGGTCCTGGTCGTCATACATTGTTGGCAATTGCGGACAGTTTCTTCAATGGCACTGACTACCTTTGGCCACCAGACATGACTGCGCGCCATCGACTTCATTCTTACTACCCCTGGATGTGCCCCATGTAACTCGTCAAAAACTTGCTTCCGGAACGCAGGAGGTATGATGACTCTAAGGCCCCACATAAGACACCCTTGCTCCATTGACAGCTCATGTTTACGAATAAAATATGGCTTCAATTCTGGGTCATCACACGTTTGATTCCATCCGTACTGGGTTAATGAAAGTACTTTTGACAGGATCTTGTCCCGGGATGTTTCGCTGAAACTGGATGCCGGTTCAGCTGGCCAACTGCAACGTTAAATATGTCTTCTTCTACACTTGAATCCTTCTGGAACCTTAAAAGGAGTCTTGACAGAGCATCAGCGTTAGCAATGTCTGTTGAAGACCGGTATCGAATTTCATACTGGTGCGCGGCTAGAAGAAGTGACCACCGCTGAAGACGAGCTGCTGCTAACACTGGCGTTGCTGAGTCTGGTGCGAATATTTTCAACAGAGGCTTGTGATCAGTACACAGTATGAACTTGCGACCATACAAGTACATGTAGAACTTGGACAATCCAAAAATTATGGCCAATCCTTCTTTTTCAATCTGACTGTAGTTTTTCTCAGCCGCATTTAGCGACCTAGAAGCATATGCTATTGGTCTCTCTTCACCATTCGGGAATTGATGTGAAATGACTGCACCAATACCATAGGGGCTTGCATCGCACTCAAGTATCAGTGGTAGTCCTGGTATGATAAATTTACCGTGGTAATTTACCATACCGAGGAACGATCTTAACTGTGTCGTGTTTTCGGGCCTTGGTGCTTTCTTGATAGCTTCGAGCTTCTCCTCTGTGGGATGAATGCCGTCTGTTGAAATTACACACCCCCATGTATGTAACTGCCTTCTGCATAAACTTGCACTTGTCAAGCTTAAGCCGCACCCCATACTCTTCAAGTCGGTTGAATACTGCCTCAATACTCTGAAGGTGATCAGCATCATCCTTGCCCGTTACTAGGATATCATCTTGAATGCATGCAACATTATCGATGCCCTGAAGGATAATATCCATAGTCCGTTGGAAAATTGCTGGTGATGCTGCAATTTCAAATGGCAGTCTCTTATAGCGGAAAAGATCCCAATGCGTATTTATAGTCACGTATTGTTGACTCTCTTCAGCAATGAGTAGCTGTTGGTAGGCATTCTTCAAATCAAGTTTGGTGAATAACTTCCCTCCCCTTAATTTCTGGAAAATATCCTCTGGGATTGGGATTGGATAGTGGGGTACATTTAGTTGTGGATTAACAGTCACGGCATAGTCACCACATGATTGTGTTGTCTGGTCAGCCTTGGGAATATGTACCATAGGGGTTGCCCATTCACTAAATTCCACCTTCTCAATAATTCCCTCTGCTTCCAGACGGTTATACTCCTCTTCGACTGCTGGTTTTAAAGCATAAGGTACTGGGCGGGACTTGCAAAATTTAGGTTGTGACCCCTCCTTAACTTCAAGCTTGGCCTTGATTCCCTTGATAGTTCCTAGCCCCGGTTTGAAAATGGCTGGGTGTGACTGAATTGTGGAATGCAAGTGCTGCATTGTTTCTTGAGGAAGGGGTGATTCAGGTGATTCAGATACAGCAACATTAAAAATTTTCTTCCAGTCCACTTTTACTCTGGCTAGCCAATTTCTTCCAAAAAGGGATGGTTCCGAACCTTCAACAACAACTAGTGGTAGAGTTGTACATTGACCATTGTATTTCAAACTAGTGTCAAATTGTCCGCACACCTTGATTGGATCACCCGTATAGGTATGCAATTGAGAACTACATGGCTTCAGTGAAATATTCTTAAAATGTTTATCAAATGTTTCTTCAGAAATTATTGAAATTCCAGCTCCTTGTCGAGCTCCATAGAAATAACTGTGCCATTAAGCTCTACTGGTATTTGTATGCCATGATTATTTGCACTAATTTATACATGGCCGTGGAGAAAGGATCAACTGCATTTCCTATATCGGATGTGTCCTCTATGTTGTTTAACAGTGTTTTTTTACTCTTGCATGCATCAGCAATATGCCCAGGTTTACCACAGGAATAACAAGTAAAGTTTCCATACTTACAATTTGCCCTTGGATGACCTTGCTTACCACAGCTGGCACATACTTCTGTCTTGTTGTACCTTGTTGGCTGCTTCTCTTGATTTTTGGTAGCATTAAAAGGCTTCTGCTTTTGGCGAAACTGCTGTCGAGAATGTGAAGACTTTCCACCAACCTTGTTTACCCCATGGGCGTGTATTCCCATCTGAGATATATCAGCTACATCTTTATCAGCAGCTTCGATGCCCAGAGCAATTTTGAGTGCATTGTCAAAGGTGTAGTCCTCTGTCAGGAGTTTCTTCTTCATATTAGCGCTTCTAAGACCGCAAACAAATCTGTCTCGCAAAGCCTCGTTGAGGTAAGCACCGAAATTGCACGTGGATGCCAGTCGTTTCAGATTAGCGACAAAAGTTGCGACGGATTCACCATCCTTCTGTACACATTTATGAAAGCGGTACCTTTTAGCAATCACCAGCTTCTTGGGTGCGTAGTGACTCTTTAAAATTGTCGAAAGCTCATGGTAAGTTTTGGCTGAGGGTAAATTAGGTGAGCACAAGTCAGATAGAACGTCATATGTTCTTGCTCCGATCACCGAGATCAGAATCGCTCTGCGTTTCCTCGATTCTTCCGAATCTGGTGGGACATCGTTTGCTTCAAAATACTGTTCGAGTCTCTCCAGGTAGCGAGCGATGTTAGTTTGATTTGAATTGAACTCTTCAATCTTCCCCAGACTTGTCATGCTTTATCTTCGTCGCCAGAATATGTTATGTTCTTGTGAGCTTTATTAAATGTACAGCACTAATACAACAGAATGAATCTAACTACAAATGGCTACTTTATATATAATTGTATGTCTGTGATCGCAGGCTCAAGTATGGAGTACTTCAAATAAGTCATACTATAACAGTTAGTAGTATAGAACTTGAGGCTGCCGGCACATTTTTTTTTTATTTTGCCGAAAACAGCCTCAAAATGTTGGGATTCAACGGGAAGAGATGTTTGAGAGGGTGGACTGTTTTTTTCCACTTTTTAAAGTATAAGCAGACGGGAAAATGGGTTTTGGGGGATACGGAAAATTTTGTCGGTGTCAAAAACGCTTCAGAGCGATTAAGGTTTTGGTTTTAACACACACTTCACTTAGTTTCCGGTTTTTGTTCAGCTACTTTTGTTTTATGTTGGTATACATGTTTTCCCACAGTTACACCACCAGATAACAGTCCGAGACATGGTATATACGGTGTGATCATGGCTACAACTTTACCGACGTCACTTTTTAACAGTTTATCTTTTTGTAACTCAGTGTCTAATGCCTCAGAGCTTTCTACAGCGTCCAAACCACCGAGAACATTACAGAATTTACTGATTATCATATCAGTCAGAAATTCGTTAGCTTTTTCCATCCTTTTGGCCTCATATTCAGCGTCTTTTACCGGCTACAATCGGCTTTTGTCAGCTGTAATCGGCTTTTGCCGGCTACAATCGGTTTCTGTTGGCTACAATCGGTTTCTGTTGGCTACAATCGGCTTTTTCCGCCTACAATCGGTTCCCGATGGCTACAATCGGTTTCCCGATGGCTACAACCGGCTTTTGCCGGCTACAATCGGTTTCTGTTGGCTACAATCGGTTCCCGATGGCTACAATCGGTTCCCGATGGCTACAATCGGTTCCCGATGGCTGCAATCGGTTCCCGATGGCTACAATCGGTTCCGAATGGCTACAATCGGTTCCCGATAGCTACAATCGGTTTCCGATAGCTACAATCGGTTCCCGATGGCTACAATCGGCTTTTGTCAGCTGTAATCGGCTTTTGTTGGCTACAATCGGCTTTTGTTGGCTACAATCGGTTTTTGTTGGCTACAATCGGCCTTTGCCGGCTACAATTGGCTTTCGGACCACCTTGTTTACTGTAAACTATCTAAATTGGAGAAGTCACCTGTAGACTCTAACGAATGGGGAGTTGGATTAATAACTAAACGGTTGACGAAATGATGCTTTTATGTCCGTACGCGTAGGAACTAATTCCGTCTTCCAGCAGGTATCTTTTGTCGTCAAAGCATGAGAGTGACACCTTATTAATTTCATAACTACCCAGCTTATGTTTTACACTTCGGATGGTTTTCATTTTTTGAAATATTTGTTTCTTACCAAATAGTGCGTCTTTGTAGTTCTCATGTTTAATTTGTTTCTTCGTGACACTCTTTTTAATTCCCTTCGCGGTTTTGCCACCTGTTCCGTTGTCTTTTAAATACGAATACATTTTGCTTCTGAGACCAACGAATTCGGTTATGGGAACGCCAGCCGCTTCGTCCTTCATCTTGCCAATGACTTTTTTGTTCGACTTGTTGTAGTACTTCGAGCTCTCTGGATAGTCCGAATTGTCAAAGATATCTTTATCAGCCCAGAAGTCTTTGTAAACGTCTTCCGCTTCAATCTCATATGTCAAGCTGTCCGTATCTGTAAACAACAACTTAGCCCTGCTTTCATATTTCTTTAACACATAGTTGTAATGGAAATCATACATCAATACCTTCGATAGATCCAGAATACACATACCAACATAAGCCGGTCGGTTTAACGTAAGAACTTCCTTAATTTTATGGACGGCAACCAAGGTTTTCGTTGAATATTTTGGCGGACACGAAGGTTGGTTTTGAAACCAGTTTTAACAGCTTTTCTTCACTGGTGACCAACCGAACGTCTACACGCTTTCTCAGGTTTTCCATCGTCTTACCGAAGACGCTGGTGTTCATCAGCTTGAAGAAGTCCTTTTCGAATGCGTTTCTGGCGGCGGTTCTTTTCACCGTGTTGAAGTCGATGTACTGCTTCAGCCACTTCGATTGATTGAACAACAAAACTCGGTGAACTTTCTTCACCCTCATCCCAAGTCTGACGTACAGCTGTAGGTTTCTGTAGTGGACGACATACCTTTCCTTCCCCATCAGGTTGGTTACCAGCTTACTGACACCACCAACGCTGTCGCCGAACTTTTCCTTAATCTTAGAACAATAATCCGACAGCATATCTTCTCGTATTTCCATCTTCTCAGGGGCTAACGGATAGTCGTTGTGTAGGTCGTGGAGTTCGGGAGGATACTCAAGATCAGCCTCAAATATCATTCCAGTTCGACTGTCATTCTCCGGAAGTTCCCAGTCCAGCTTACCCAGCTTACCTTCACTCATCCATTTAAATCCGCCAGTCGGAAGGCACTGGCTCATGGCCCAGCCATACAGATTGTTGGCGTCCAGATACATTACATACTTAACAACCTCGTCCTCACTATACCCTTTCATGTATGGGTTGTTTGCTTTCCCATATCTGTTGGCTATATACATGTAACTAACCCCACCTCTCATTCCTTTCTCGATGAACTGGAACATGTCGATGTCAGTCATTAACTTTAGCTCAATCCCAGTCATTTTTAGCATAGCGTCCCAGGCTAACCCAGGTGAGGTGAAATAGTGGCAGGGGTCCAGCTTGTAGTACTGAACACAGGTCTTCCTAAAGTTTTCAAAGACGTCAGCTAACAGCAACACATCCGATTTCAGGTACACATCATGGTAGTCCCCCATCGTTTTCATCTCAAACAACCCCCAAACCTTCAAAGCGTGTTGGTAATCGGCGTCTGATATCTCTTCATCGTTCAACACACTGTAGACTCACTCTTTGGTGGTAACCCCATTTCCTCAAACCGACTGAAGCTGTCCATGTAGTCATAGGGGTAAACACCCTTCGTCCTCATCAAATCCAACCTTTCACCAAACTCCTCAGCTGTGTATCTGAAGGCGTCCCCCGGGAGATTTCCAACCAACCTATCCAATGAACTACTCATGAACTGAAGACTGTCCAGAAACACAAGGTTTTTACCTAACATGAAGGCCATGTACTTCTCCATATTATTCGGTATGACGTTAATCTCCTGTCCGAACTTTCCGATTTCCCCCATGATGAGATGGCTATCATAACCCCTCAGGTTGTGTAAGATGACTGGTATTTTATCCATTAATCTATAACTTCTGTTACAAAGCTGGTGGGCTGATCCCCGGTAACTTCCTGTTACATGACAGTGGTCCCGAACCCTAACGTCTTCTGCTGTGTACTCCCGACCACAGATGTGACACCTTATAGCGTCTCTAAAGTCTACCCTGTCGGAATCACTCAAAATCATGTCCTGGTTGAAGTGTTCGCTTTTTGTTTTCTCACAATACTCCACTTCTTCCAACATCTTTCCGATGAACTTGTTGACAGCACCAGGGCCTCTGTACACCTGGACAGGTTTGCTGTATTTGTCGTCATAAAAACAGACAATCTGATGATGTAATAGTTATATCTGGATAAGTTACGACCTTTTATCAGACCCTTACTGTCCATCACTTGGAGAACCTTGGAGAAGTCTTCTAAGATAATACCAACAAACTTATCCTTAACGACTCTGGCAACCTTCCCCCTCATCCAACGGTTTCTCGAGTGCCCGGGATGTTTGGGACCAACAGCTGCCCGGTACCTTCCGACAACATATCCATACTTCGTGTCACCACACCCTGGGCAGGAGAACATCTCAGTTCTTACCTTCACACGAAACCTAGAACAATCCCCACATCACAGTTTCATACTACGTCCAGGCGGTTCCCGGGTCGGGGGTGTTAACTCAATCCCCATCTGCTCACAGACCCATTCAACGCTTGAAAATCCGCAATCCTTCAGCCCCTCCGGTAAATCCGACCAGGAAACAGTCATTATAACTAAACCCTAACAGATCCCCCTAACCCCTACAAAACAAGCCTAGACATCAGATACCCACCAACCAGACCAACAGATCCAATAAACAGATAATCTTTCATCTCACCCGATGGCTTGTGATAGTCAGACAGTTCAGGCTTTGGCTGGGACAACCCAACAGCCTCAACCTGCCTTAACCTATCCTTCAGCAGATCCAGAGCGTGATTCGTTGTGTTAATGTCAGCGTTGGCGTCAGACAACTGTTGTCTCAACCTCTGTATCCTATCCTTTCTATCCACCTCGCTTTCATACCATAATCAAACATCAGAATATCTTGATATGTTGCTTGACCAAGGCCTTATGCCTTTAATTACCAAGGCTACTCGTATTACAAACCATACTTCTACCCTAATAGATCATATCTATACAAACACGCCAGAAAAAGTACTGCAAGCCGGAATATGTTTAGCAGATATTTCTAACCATCTTCCTGTGTTTTGTACAGTGTCTGACAAGCTTCCTGTAGTAAATGATAGTAAGTTTTTTAGAGATTTTAAAAATTTTGATGATAACCTATTTTTAAATGATATTAGGAACGTAGATTTTAATAGCCTTATTAGCAATAATGTTAATGAAAGCATGAACAACGTAATTAATATACTTGAGGAAATATCTGATAAACATGCACCTTTGCGCAAATTATCTAACAAAAAGAAAAAACAATTAAACAAACCATGGATATCAAATGGTATTCTTAAATCAATTAAAAGAAAACAAAAACTCTTTAAAACGAACTTTCTAAGTAATGATCCGGAAAAAGTAAAACAATATAAAATATACAATAATAAATTAAACAGGATTAAAAAAGTAGCTAAAAAGAATTATTTTACAGCGCAATTTAACTTAAATAGTCAAAACTTAAAAACAACGTGGAAGTTGATTGATATGATAATAAATAGGAAAAAAAAAAGTTCGCAAACAATAACTAAATTATTATATAAAAACAAATCTTATACTGATAAGGCAAGTATAGCTCACCAGTTAAACAAAATTATCTAATAAAAAGAAAAAACAATTATTTACTGACACAACAATATCTCGAATAACTGATTTACTTATGTATTTTTTAATAACTTTCTCTTCTTTATCGAAAACTTCAAAGTCAACTTCAATATTTCTTCTTTGATTTTCTTGCCTCTTTTTTACAAAACCAAAATAGCTGGAGGCTAACCTGAAAACTTTACAGTTTATTTAGCCTTCAGGCTCTAACATTAATGTATATTCTCACTATTAACAAATACTTGTAATTTTTCTATTCTTTCTTGTAAAAACTATTCTTGTAATTATGTATCATGAGCAAATAAATTTGAATTTGAATTTGAAAATTTGAATACCACTTCTCCTTCGCTTTAGCCAGCTGCTCAAGGGCGTGGTTGTGTCTCTTAATCTCAGCTTCATATCCGGTATGATTTAACTTTGAAAACAGGAACCCAGCGCCTGCGAAGGCCAAGGCGTTAAACAGTCCACCAGCAACTACACTAGCCATATATAACTAGAGATAATACGTCACCCAGCATGTGATGACCGTTGTCCTCGGCGTATCTATCCTTCATTCGATCGTGTGTTTTCTGTACTCTGAAACGTCTCTCTGCCTCCTCCTGGGTTATCTCACCCGACCACCTCGAAGGGTAAAAATGTTGCTCACCATCATACTCAATCAGTATGAAAGTACCATCACCCATAGGCACTGCAAAGTCATACCTCAGAAGGCCACCACCCAACCCCACTAACCCCTTAAAAGTCTTCTCTCTAACCGCCTCAACTCCATTAGCACGTAAGGCATCCCACACATCTCTTTCTCCCCTAGACATAGGGGGAAACCGATATGTCTCGATGTCCACGTTCATAATAACCACCGGGTATGGAACTCTCTTAGGCTACTTAGGTTTTGAAAAAGGGTCAACCGGTAGGTACCCTTTCGATTGAGCATACTTAATCCCAACCGTACTAATCCCAACGGCTAGAGCTAGCTTGACAGTACCCTTTACTGACTCAGGAGTACCCAAAGGTTCCCTTAACACCTTCTTCGAAACCATGGAAATCGCCACAGCTCCACTTGTAATCAGGAGAGCGTCGTAGAGCTCGTTCAGCAGTTCTTTTCGGTCGGTGGTTGACATTATACTAACACATATTTCATTCGTCAAAACTGTCTAAAATTGGAAGGGTCCGGACGAGGTTCTGTGGTTCGGGTTTTACCACAGTTCCTTCCATTACCTTCTCCTCCTCAACGGTTTTCAGCCTCTGAACCTCTCTTCTCTCCTGCCTCATACTGTAATAAAGTGACACTCCACCGATAACCAACCCAATGGTCCCAATTAGGTATCCGTAATAAGTTGATCAACCCCCACCAACCCCAAAACCAGTCTCAGCCGCCAACCGCTCCCTAGCTTTCCTCTCCTTGGCTGCTTTCGATATCTGAGCAAGTCGTTTACCAGCCAGTAGTTTACCGTTTTGGATCCTTAACTCTTTCCGTCTTAACCACTGATGTTATTTTAGGGTCCGGGGTTTCCTCAGCTACATCAGCCATCTATACACTAATCTATGTTTCATCTGTGAGGTTGTCTGTAGGAATCTCTGAGATCGTCTCTGGGGAATCTGTGAGGTCACCGGGAGGAATCTCTGAGGTCGTCTGTGGGGAGTCTGTGAGGTCATCTGTGGGAATCTCTGGGGAGTCTGTAGGGATCTCTGATGCTGTCTGTGGAGGATCTAGGACTGTCGGCCAGATAACAACAGATTCAGTTACGTAGTACTCTCCCCTACGGTTTCTCCTAACACAATGTCTCATCACCCCGATAGCTCTTCTGAGGGCGTGGAAAATAATCAGTATGGGTCGTCTGAGTCTCTTTGGAATCTTCATATAAAATACGGAAGGTCTAGGACCGGACCGTACACCTGGGGTATAATGACTGGGACAAAGTTCGGTGCCCGACTGATCGCCCTCGACGGAAACATTGGTGTGGGGAAGACAACGTTCGTGGAACCATTCGCTAGGAGAAATGGTTATCGTCTCATAGAAGAGCCAGTTGAGGACAATCCATACCTAGAAAAGTTTTACGCCGACCCTAAAAGGTGGACGTATGAGATGGAGACCTGGTTTCTCGGTGAGAGAATCGACGCTTACCTGAAAGCTCTGGAGTTAATCAACGAGGGGGAGAATGTGATTATAGAGCGAACACATCACAGCTGTCTGGCTTTCACTAAGAACTGTTGGCGTAATGGGTGGATAACCAGCAAACAGTTCTGTGAGTATTCCCAGGTCTTCCACTCACTAAACAACTTACTCCCAACCCCTGATGCCCTACTATTCCTAGAAGCCTCAGTTGACACCTGCCACGGCCGAATGCTTAGGAGAGGTCGGAAATGTGAAGCCGGTGTGACTAAGGATTACCTCAGGTGTATACAAAGGTATATGAAAGAGATGGTTGAGGGTATGGCCCTTAATGGAACTAAGGTGATTACCCTCGATTGGGAAGACTTCGGTCCGGATGAATCGGAGGTAGTCGGTACCCTCAATGGGATCCCTAATGGATTTCACGGTTGGATGGCTCGTGTGGGTGACCGAGACGTCTACATACCAGAGATAGTCAGAACCGTTAGCCAGGCCCGGCAGGCTCAGGTGAGTCGTACCTTCTGTGATACCGTGTGATCATACTGTCGAAATGTGGCCAGACCTCAGTCACAATGTCGTCGAGTACGCGACGTCGGATAGGAAGATACTCTCATCGTACTGGGTCCCACGTAGGAAGCTTCTGATTTGTGTCAGAACCTTGTGATAGTTGATATGAGCGAATTCACAGTTCTCCAGTCTGCCAGGCATCCCCGACTTGGTCATATATCCCTGAATCAGGACGCCAGGACCGGCTGTAGTTCCGAGAATTAGTGGGTTAGCTGTAACACCACCAGCTATTCCCCTAATCACAGTCAATCCAATAGAGACCGTCCCGAGGATCATCTTCAGTCTTCTCAACCTGGTGTGTTTCCATTTGTAGCAAGTCGCTAGCCTATGATAATACGAATAAAGTCTCTGCAGTTTGTCTACTTCAGCCGATTGGAGGTTTTTAC
This sequence comes from Corallium rubrum, assembly GCA_964035015.1. Classification (NCBI taxonomy): domain Eukaryota; kingdom Metazoa; phylum Cnidaria; class Anthozoa; order Scleralcyonacea; family Coralliidae; genus Corallium; species Corallium rubrum. The sequence goes on along the minus strand of OZ036006.1, from coordinate 13,682,948 downwards.
CAATGTGGTTGAAGCTGATAACGCTTTTTTTCTTCATTCTAATTACAGACCATATTCAACCATGGTCTTGTTACAGATCGTCTCAATATCAGCGTCTCCCAGACGACCCTCATACCGTAAAAGTTTATGTTTGAATAATACTTTTTAAAGCTGTTTAGCCCGAAGACATCCATATAAGATGTTCCTATCTGATCGATGTTACTGATAAAAAATGAGTCTTTTGGGGTCTCACCATTTATCCTGATGTGTGACACCCTAAGTCCGGATAGCCAGTGGGCAGATATCAAAACCTTCTTTCCAATGAACTTTGCTGGAATTGTGCACTCGTGTATCCTATGTGGTGACGACCCATCTATAAACAGTTTGTCGTTTACCCCAGCTATAAACCCTATGCTTTTGCCTAAACTATTGTCATTATTGGAAACTATCATTTCCCAGGTACCCGACACCGGTCTCACACTATTCCTCTTTACCACAACGAAAACCGAGATATCGGTAAACATGAATCTGGGTATGCTAACGTGGAAGGCTGTTCTTACCGTCACCTCAGGGTAGAGGAAGTGGTGGTCGCCGGCAGTGTTTAGTTGTTGGTTGATACTAGGAGGTCTCCAAAACATGGTTGAGTTATCCCGGTTTCGGTATCGGTATCTTCTATGTAATCAACGAAGGGAGGGAGTTTGTAGACCGCGTTCTTACTGGCTTTGGTCACATTCAGGTTGAAGATAACTCTGTGGTCATGTCCCTTCATGTGAGCTTTCAGTTTATCGTTGAGTTGTTTATTAGTGATTGGTCTGTTGTAACCATAGAACAGACTCATATACTATAGGACGTATTTACTGAACAGATATCCAGACGCGACTGTTAATTACAGGTCATACTCAGCCATAACGTCCTTACAGATCCTCCCGATCTCAGGTTCCCCCAAACAACCCTCCACAATCCTCATACCGTAAAAGTTGATGTTTGAATAAAAACTTTTTAAGCTGTTCACACCCGAGGATATTCAGATAAGGTGTTCCCAATTGTCCGATGTCACACATAGAGTATGAGTCCCTTATAGCCTCACCATTTATCCTGACGTGTGACACTCTAAGTCCAGATAGCCAGTGGGCAGACACCAGGATCTTCTTTCCGATGAACTTCGCTGGAATCGTACACTCACGAAACCTAGTTGGTGTCATCCCACCGAAAACCAGTTTGTCATTCACCCCAGCTTTAAACCCAAGGCTTCTACCATCGTGAACATTGACATTGGAAACAATTGTTTCCCAGGTACCCGACGCCGGTCTTACACTGTTCCTCTTTACCACAACGAAAACTGAGACATCGGTGAACATGAATCTGTGTATGTTAGCGTGAAAGGCTGTTCTTATCGTTTTTTCAGGGTAAAGGAAGTGGTGATCACCGATGGTGTTCAGCTGTGGGTTGATACTGGAAGGTCTCCAAAACATGGATGAGTGGGCTTCACCACCCCTGTCCTCCATGTAGTCAACAAAAGGAGAGACCCTGGAGACCGCGTTTTACTGGATCTGGTTACGTTTAGGTCAAAGATGACATTGTGGTTGCGAACCTCCGTGTTAAGAACCTCCCCTATCCTACCATTGAGTTGTTTCTTAGTTACCATGTCCGGTCTGCTGTAACCATAAAACAGACTCATATACTATAAGACGTATTTACTAAACAGATACCCAGACACAGCTGTTATGACTAGTAGGATTCCCAACTCATTGTCCGGCTTTGGTCGTCTATCAGGTGTATGGATGGTTGACTTATCAGGTGTATGGACGGTTGGTTTGTCAGGTGTATGGACGGTTGGTTTATCGTCTAGTGTTTCCAAGTGTGGACCGCTCTCCTGGTGTAGCTTCTTTGGTTGTTTGTGAACACCTTGGTAGTTGACTTTAGTGTTAACTCCAAAAACCATAGACGGACTAGCTGTCTTAAGTAAGTTGTTATAACCTCCTATGGGTTTCTTCAGGATAACCATCTTACTAGGGACTAACCACCCTTCCGGGGTGATAGCTAAATCTTCAGTTACAAAAGTGTATTTTATGCTTTTGTTCATATTTAGTATCCAAGTGCTGACAGAATAGTTGAGAATAGCATCATTAGTCAGGTTACGAAACTCTTGCTGACTCTCAAGGGAGCCACCCCCATGACTGACTATTGACACTCGAGTTTTTGCCTGAGCGCCAAGAACGCTGTAAGTGTATGCCTCAATAGATTGATTCAAATACTGAAGACCTACCTTAGTCAGTCCATCGCTTTCTCTCGGCACGTACCTCCTATAATGGTCCTTATACCCAGACCTTACGACTTTCACGTTACGTACTCCCTTTCTTCCCGCGTGGTCTGTAAAGGGTTCATAGCTAAAGGTCCAAGGCAACTTTTCCACTTGCCTATATAACTCTGACGCACCGAACTCTTTTGAGATGGCGTACATGGATTTATCACCAACCATCCGTCTTAGTAATCGCCTCACAGTGAAATACAGATGGTAACGAGCAATGGTTGTTATAATAGGATAAACATCGTCTGATTGTCTGCAGACTGATCCCACAGCAATAGCTGGCACAATAAACTGAAAGGATTATCATAAAGTACGAACCCTCGTCGTCCCAAACAAATGGCTTACCCGGAAAGCTGATTTTAAGTTCAGGCAGCTTCGACATAAAATAGTCCTCACCGTTAACGTAGACTCTGAAATTGTTTATTGGATAATTCAGCACATTTTCACTCGGAAATCCATCGTAATACCCCTGCCTTTTTCCAAACCTAGTGAAGAAGTGCCCTTCTCCTTTTGGCAACGACGGAACGGTTCCATTACTTAACCATATCTTAGGAAACCCACTTCCAACTAGACATTGCCTCCCTTTATAGTTATGTAGCCAAATCCACATAGACTTGTCATTCCTAAAAGTGTCGCTATCGGTGTTCGTTGATACGGTGTCACTATTCTTAAACCATACGTCACTTCTTTCGATCTCACCGTCTTTTTTAAGAGTTGTTGTAAAGGTGAATTTGGATAACGTGGCATGCGGGTATCTCTTGAGTAAATTGATCTTAGCCGATGTATTCCCCTTTCTGATATTCTCCATCGCCTTTTGATAGTTCTCCCCATAATACTTGTGATAAAGTTTGTCGGTGTTCATATATTATAGGTCAGGTTATATGGACGTCGGGGTTGGGTTGGAACAGGAACTGAGAGATATTTACTACAATCCGAAAACAGGATATCAGTCAGCTGAACGGTTGTACCGAAAGGCATTGGACGCCGGTCTTGATGTAAGTAGGAAGGCGGTAAGGGATTGGCTGAAAACACAGGACACGTATACGAGGTATAAACCGGTTGTGAAAAAGCATAAGTTCAGGCAGACGTTCGTCAGCCACCTCGGTGAACAGATACAGATGGACTTGGTTGATATTGGGAAGTATAAGAACCAGAATAAAGGGTACTACTGGATTTTGACGGCTGTTGAAATTCTGAGTAGGTATGCTTTCGCCGTTCCTGTTTACAGGAAGGACACGAGTAACATGACTAAGGCTGTGGCTGAGTCGCTGAAACAGTTCAGAGACCGGTTTGGTAGTTACCCCGACCTGGCTCAGTTCGACGACGGAAAGGAGTTTTACAATGTTGGTGTGAAGAACCTTCTGAAGGAGCACGGTGTCGAGTACTTCAGTACGTTTTCGGACAAGAAAGCAGCGATTGTCGAACGGTTCAATAGAAGACTTAAGACTGTGATGTTGAAGTATTTCTACACCAAGGGGACTTATAGGTGGATTGATGTCCTGGGCGATCTCGTTGAGGGTTATAACAACACAAAACACAGTGTTACCCTTCTGAAGCCCAAGGACGTTGATAAGTCAAACGAGAATCATGTCTGGAACACATTGTTTGGTCACGATTTAGGTGATCATCCTTTACCCAAGTTCCGGGTCGGAGACACTGTAAGGGTGTCAAAGTATAAAAGTATATTTACGAAAGGTTATGAGGCTAACTTCACTGAAGAAATCTTCAGGATTACAAAGGTCATTCGTGGTGATCCAAACGTTTACGAGATTGAGGACGTTGAGGGTGAACCGATTATTGGAAAGTTCAATGGTTCGGAGCTGTCGCCGGTGGATAAGAAGGACGACGTTTATAGGGTGGAGAAGGTATTGAAGAGAAAGAGAGTCGCGGGAAGGGGAATGGTGTTGGTCAAGTGGTTGGGCTATGACAGCAAGCACAACTCATGGATGCCTGAGAGTGACGTACAAAACCTGGGTTAATATATACTTGGGTAATGAGGCTAACATTGTTTATTGAAAACGGTGAGAAGACTGTCTACTTCGAACAACCCATCGTGGTGACAAACCCAAGACCACATATAATGCTGAAGAAAGCGACGGTATACTGGAACCATAACAATGTGGTGTCAGGTTTGAACGACAAGGTGTCTGATGATAATGATAATGGGGGACTCATCTCTGAGGGTTATTATGACTTTGACACGTTGGAAAGACACGCCTTATGGTCGACGCGGATGTTAAGCTAAAAAAGATTGCTGCCAGTGGGACTTCCACAGTGGAAACATCAAAAGATCTAAAACTTGGAAAGATGGGTCTTCTTTTAGGGTTTAATGAGGATGCTGTGATAGGTAGTGGTTGGATTGTGACCAGCCCAAACCAGGTAGACATCAACAGAGGACTGATGTATGTCAGAATCTCGTGTGACGCTGTTGAGAGTGAGAAAAGTCTGGATAATGGGAGGAGAAGTGATCTGATTGGCACTCTTCCAATAACCTCTGAACAGAGTTTGAAAGGAAGCGTACAGCACTACACAGACATTGAGTCGAAAGCTGAGATCCGTAAGGGTGTTTATAGTAAGATGACCTTTAGGGTCCGTGGGAATAATGATCAGTCAGTATGTCGACCGGTTGGGATCAGAGCCGTTCTGCTTGAGTTGTACATAAGCTAGTGTATAATGGCTGAAGGGGGAGTTGACATTGAGATGGACGAGCATGGTAGAGAAGAGGAAAGGGAAGATGGTACCAACGAGACGAGTTTTATAGATGATGACAATGAGGACTCCAAATCGGACCATTCCATATTTGGACCTTCTGACCGTATGACCCGTATTGAAGATGGAGTGCCCGACATTGCTAGTGATGCCGGGTCAATGAGAAGGTCTGTCACACATGATAAGAAGAGGATCTTCCGCGCGGTGTTGGATGCTGTAATAAATAGGAGAGATGGTGATGCATCTAATGAGTTGATAGAACACACCAAGTTCAGATTCAAAGATGGTCGCGTCAACGGAGCGTGGTTTCATGATGTACTGATCATAGTGTCTGATGGTGACGGGATTAGATGCAGTGATGACCAATCAAAAAAGGTAGTCAAGAACCGTAAGCATTTCGAAAAACTGTTAGAGGAAGCCAGAATCGAACATTACAATACGGCTGAGGGAGCGGTTGAGGAAATCAGTGGCAACCCAGTACCTTCTGAGAAAGTGGTGGCTAACATACTCTCACGATCCAGCTCAACGATCGACGGTTAGGTTGAAGAAAGAGAGATAGACCTACAGGAACAAATGGAAGGAATATTCATACCCAAACAGGAAGTGAGAGAAATCTCTGCAATAATCAACGCACAAGCTATGGATATGAATACGGATATGGATATGAATACGGATATGAATATGGATATGAATATGGTTAAGATTAAGTCTCTTGAGAGAGAAGTCAACCACTACAAAGAAAAAGCGGATAACGAAGTCAACCTTCTTAAAAAACAGCTCTACGATGACGTCGTAAAAATGGCAGAACTAAAGGCAGACAGTATAAGAATTGAGATTAATGAGAGGCCTGAGCACACAGAAGCCATGTCTATCCTAAGCGATAAAGTGGAAAACAATGACCTGAATAGGTTGGAACGTTTTAAGAGGTGGGCTAAGGAAAATATGGTTGGCCTGTCCGCTATAGCTATCACCATAGCTGGGATCATAACCACAATAGTTGTGGCGACTAGGGGGGCTGTTTCGGGGGGAGCGAGAGCTGTTGGTGGTTTCGCTAAGGCACTCGCTAATCTGATAGCACAGGTTCTGACTTGGGGAGCAAAAGGGATAGCATGGTTAGTTAACAATCTGTGGGTTCTTGCTATAGCTATGACGTGGTTATTGTATGACTACTGGAAAAACAGAAAAAACACGAAATAAAATCTGTTATGTAGTATATGACCAACAGAAGTCAGACAGAGCTGTTACCTGGATTTAGACGGGCGATGATGTCGGGGATTAAGGGAAGTAGGACAAGACACACAATCACCATGAACCCCAACAAAGTCAACCCTGGTGAGGACCTCTACATCAACATACCAAAGCTAAAACCCGATAGCTGTTTGGTCCCGGGTAGTTTTCACTTACTGTTTGACTTCAAGAACGCTAATACCAAGTCGTGGTTCCTAAACAATCTCTCCAGGCTTTTGGTCGAAAGGTTGGTTGTCAAGCTAGCCGGTGAAACTGTTTACGACAACACAGGTGAAAGTGTCCTCGGTGTGTACAAGGATCTTTGGTTACCAAAGAGTGTGAGGAATCAAATGGTTGAATACGGAATTGGCCCAGAGAACCTGAGAAAGCTGATGTCTAAGGACGACAGTGGAGCTTCCTCTGGGGACGCTGAGAAGGTAGCTGACGCTCTGATGCTCACAATCCACGGAGCGAGGCTAAGGGTAAAATTGGATAAAATCCTCGGGGATCACGGACTCTACGCTCCCTTTGAGATGTACAACAACTTCCGCTACGTCATTAGTCTGCCAAAAGCGAGTGATGTTATGGTGGCCCAGTCAAGTGAATCTGTTGACGGGTACACATTGGAAAACCGTGAACTGGAGTATGAAACGGTTGATAACACCGACATCGCTAGTGAAATAACGTCGCTGTACACAGCTGGCCAATCGCTGTCCTACAAACACGTGACGTTAATGAAGTCAACTGAATGGGCGGCTGGATCGACCCTGATCAACGAACACATTAACCTTCCACGAAAGTCTATGAAAGGGATCGTCATGATATTCACAAATAAAACCCGGACTGATAGTGAGGAATACGTCTATCCAAACATTGAAAGTGTTAAACTAACAATTGAGGGTGTACCCAATGCTGTCTTCAGCCAAGGGATTCCAAAGAGTCGGTTCTATGATGAGGCTAAAAGACTATTCGGTGGGAAGGAAAACACGGATCAATTTATGACAATTCAAAAGTTCTACAAGGACACCTTCGCTCTGGCGATTGACTTGAGAAGCATTGAGGACCGTGACAGTGTTGGGACTGGGAAAAGAATTGTTAATACACAGTCTGGGGTCCTGCTTGAAATCACCAAAAAGACAACCGCGGCTGATGTAGTCTGTCGGATCTTTGTTCTGAGTGATGGTTTGGTAAATATGGTAAACAAAAACCTAAAATCAATTCAATATTAAATGGATCATCCATTCCATATGTTGGTCGTTGCCATGACGGCTTGTGGGAAAACCTGGTATTTTCTGAAGATGTTAGAAGACGATTACTTCGGGTTCTTCGACTACATCGTTCTGCTATGTCCAACGTTCAGCTGGAATAAAACCTACACCACCTGGAAATACACCTCCGACCCGGACTTCATCGCTGTGGATTGTAGTCAGGACGATGTTGAAACTATACTGAAACACATTGTCGAAATATTTAGGGAGTCTAGAACATTGATAGTCCTCGACGACTGTGCTAGTGGGCAACCCGTAAAGAACAGAACAAGTGAGTTGGTTAAATTGGCCTTCAGCGCCCGACACTACAATCTGTCAACTATCGTAATCACACAACAACTAACAGCTATCACAAAACCTTATAGGGAGAATATCAGTAAGCTGGTAACGTTCTACAACCCCAACAAAACTGATATGAAGGTTATTACTGATGACTACCTGGGTGGTTTAGACCGTGATGAGGTTACGGAGGTAACTAAAAAGTTAAAAGAAAACAAATACGCTAGACTTGAGATTATGTTAAGGCATCCGTACGCGTATAAGGTGGTTATCCCAAAATCTGGTCTATAGTAAGATGGCCGAAAAGAAAACTAAAACGGTGAGAGTTGGGAAAAAATCAAGGCACCCGCTGCGGAACCAGTCAAGGCATCTGTTGGGGAATCAGAAACGGAAATACCTACTGAAATCCCCAACCTCGTCGATGAGCTCGTCAATGATCTGAAAAAGACTGAGAAAACCAGTCCAGTGTCCCCACCAACTGACGACACCAATAAGAAGAGAAGTGAGCTAATAAAATTATCAGAGGATGGTGAGGTAACTCAGTCAGTCAGCTACATCAAAAAAGCGACGGTAAAGGTTGTGGATAAGCTATACGCTGAATACGAGGCTAGAAGGATGGAAAAAGCTAACGAATTTCTGACTGATATGATAATCAGTAAATTCTCTAATGTCCTCGGTGGTTTGGACGCTGTAAAAGCTCTGAGGCATTAGACACTGAGTTACAAAAAGATAAACTGTTAAAAAGTGACGTCGGTAAAGTTGTAGCCATGATCACACCGTATATACCATGTCTCGGACTGTTATCTGGTGGTGTAACTGTGGGAAAACATGTATACCAACATAAAACAAAAGTAGCTGAACAAAAACCGGAAACTAAGTGAAGTGTGTGTTAAAACGAAAACCTTAATCGCTCTGAAGCGTTTTTGACACCGACAAAATTTTCCGTATCCCCCAAAACCCATTTTCCCGTCTGCTTATACTTTAAAAAGTGGAAAAAAAACAGTCCACCCTCTAAAACATCTCTTCCCGTTGAATCCCAACATTTTGAGGCTGTTTTTGGCAAAATAAAAAAAAATGTGCCGGCAGCCTCAAGTTCTATACTACTACAGTTTCCGGACCTCGTTTATGATTCTGGGAGGAGTTTCTTTCCGACAAAGTACGGGAGCAATTGTAGACGGATCCAACTTGTATCCTTCTTCTGACACGACTCGTCCAAGGAACAAAACCTCTCGTTTGAACATGGTACACTTTTTTGGTTTCAACTTGACACCATGTTCTTTCAGGCGCTGAAGGACTTTTCGAAGGTGTACAATGTGTTCATCGAAGGATGTGCTGAAGACGATAATGTCATCCAGATATGGCACGCATGTTTCATCTCGTAAATCCCCAAGGCAGCAAAGTCCAAACGGAATGCGCACCCACTCGTACAGCCCCCATGGTGTTATGAACGCAGTGAGAAGCTGGCTTTCGGCCTTGAGGAACCCTTGATGGTAGACTTTCCCTTGGTCAAGTACCAAAAACTATTAATTGCCACCAAGATTTTCTAGGCTTTCCTGGATCCTAGGAATGGGATGACGATCTACTTGAGCTCTCTTGTTCAGCTCACGATAGTCCACACATAACCTTAGCCTCTGATCTTTCTTTCTAACGCAAACCACAGGCAAACTGTAAGATGATGTCGATCTGCTAATAAAATTTTTATTCAATAAATCTTCAACATAAGCTTTCACTTCTGGATGCAATGGTCGGGGAACAGCGACGTAGTTCTTCTGAACAGGTGTGGTGTCGTTGAGTTGGATGTTCATTTGGAGATGAGAGATACAACCAATTTCATCGTCGTCTTGGGCGAATGCATCGGCCTGTTCGATCAGCAGCTGCGCAGCAGTTTCACTTTGCTCACTGTTTAAGTCACCTAAACCTAAATCCACGTCTTTCAAATTGTTCGGCAAGTTTATTGGTTCGTGATTATTCTGGGGAGTTGCCGCGCTGTTGTTTTCTTCGTTTCGTTGTGGAGATGATTGTCCGGTTGATCGATCTGTCTTTAATTTCACCTCTACAGGAACAACTGATTGAATAAGTTGTAGGCGGCCTAGTACTGTTCTGTTCTTTAACTTAATGTCATGGTTGGTCATATTCTTTACCTCTACTTCCACTTTACTAGATTTACCCACATTTACCGTCAATAATGTGTCAACAACTTGAATCCCAGAAGGCCACTGACTGTTCTCATCAGCTTCAAACAAAACTGGTGTTCGTTTATCTAGTGGACCAGTGTTCACCCTGCAGCTTACTTTCACAGAATGGCCTCGAGGTATAAGCACAACTTTCTTACAAGACACAATTCATCATGGTTGACATTGTTCACAAAATCGACAAGGGCTGTCGCATCACGAGCATTTACACCAACGAAAGCAGTTTCCATATCGCTGCCTTGAAGTTTGTTGTCCTTAATAAAATGTTCAATAACATTGAAGCCAATCAAAGGAAGTTCCACCTCCTCGTTTGCTACTAAAAAGGGAACCGAAAGTGTGTGTTCATCCTTTATACGGTATGTTGCTACCATTGGCTGCAGTCACAGTAAGATCACCATCCACTAGTTCGCTCGTATCTCTAGTCAAAGCGTTTGGAAAGTTCGCCTTCATGAAGCTTGCTGAAACAATGGATACCTGAGCTCCAGTGTCCCACAGAATCTCTGTCTTTTCCCCGTTAGGCTTTCCTTTAATCGAGCACCTTCTGCCTACCAGGCTGACAAGCTTTTTGTGTTATCTTGGTGTGAGATGGCTGACAAAAATACCAGAGTCTGTATCTTGCGTCATTTGGCGTATGAATTTGAATTTGAATTTATTATCCATCTTTGGGATTAAAAATACAATGGATTTACATTAAGTCATAATAGAATAAGATCAATAATTATAGTTAAAAAGACTAAGATTAAAAAGACTAAGCTAAAAAGACAAAGTTGAATGTTATCAGATTTATATATATTTACTAGATCTTGCAATGAAAGATTGTTTGTGTCTCTCGGTTCTAGATAGAACTGTATAAGAATTATTTTGTCTAAGTTCATATGGGTATTCTCTAGGATCAAGCAGTAGGGTATGGCAAGGATGGTTTGGTTCCGCTTGAATCCTTCTGATCTCTTGGATGGTTGCTAATTCACGCCTGCTTCTTAAAGATAGCAAGCAGTCTCAGTCCAAATCAAGAATTCCCAGACTTCTTGTCTGTACGCGTTCAATTTCTTGTTGTAAATAATCTGGAAGTCCTGCCCATACAGGCGATGCATACTCTAATACTAGTCGAATTTTAGATATATAAGTTGTCAATCCGACCTCTGTTGGTAGTTGGGATTTCCTACACTGTCTAAGATGGTATAATCTCTTGTTTGCCTTACTTGTAATTTGGTCTACATGTTCATTCCATTTAAGATCATTTTGGCATGATACACCCAGGAGCTTGAAACTGTTTACCCTTTCTACTTCTTCATCATTGATTTGGATGCGGTGGTTCTGGGATTAAGTCTGTGAAACAAATCCACATATCTTTTGTTTTTTTCGGGTTCAAAGCCATTTTATTTGTATCTGCCCATCCACTTAACCCATCAACAGCTTCTTGCATGGTGCTGCACATACCCCTTTCAACAATCTGATACTGGGTGCAGTCGTCAGCACATTTGCACGTATTAATGTTTACAAGATTAGGCACAGTATCCTCTAAATCGTTGATATGTACATTAAACAAGGTGGGCGATATAACTGAGCCCTGTGGTACGCCCAAAGGACAAGGTTGTATTGACAATAGGATACCATGTAAGTTAACTTGTTGTGTTCTTCCGGTTAAAAAGCTTCTGATCCATAGCCAAAACGGTTTGCTGACATTCATAGAGGCTAGTTTTTCTAATAGGATGTTGTGGTTCACCAGATCGAAGGCCTTTCGAAAGTCTATAAATATGGCATGGACACCTTTTCTACCCGAGTGAGAATTGTCTGTGGCATTATACCAGTTCTGTGACGCAGATATTAAAGCAGAAACAGTAGATCGGCCGCGAGTGAAAGCATGTTGATTATTCTTTATATTAAGATCCGATATATTTAATTGGAGTTGGAGTTTTTCAATAACCTTAGCCAATTGTGGAAGGACTGATATTTGTCTAAAGTCATTTTCAACATCGTTTGGGTTCCGTACTTTGGCAACTGGGGATATCAACGCATGTTTGTATTGGCTTGGGTACTTGCATTGTTTTATACTGGCAGTAACAATATTGTGGACTACTGGAGCGAGATCATCGCAATAACGCTTAAGTATCCACGCAGGAATTTTGTCTACTCCGGTCGCTTTCCTGGGGTTTAGGTGTCTTAGACAGTTCTTAACTTGTCCAATAGATGGCAGCAGAGGTGTAGTGTTCCTGAGTAATTGATCAATCTGGTTAATATCTAATTCGTTATCGGGTGGTAGATTTTCCCAGGGTTTTGTAAAAGCCTGTTGTAATTTTCCAGCCAGTTCTAGTACATTATCATCTGATATTTTTCCCAATGAGTTATTTCCGTTGTTCATTCCTAGAAGTGAGAAGATGGACTTAAACCATTTAGCTGAGCTTGTCGTGCGAAGATCTTTTGCTTTTGATCTGTAATAGGATCAAAAGCAAAAGATCTAGGGTAGGCTGGTAGTTTCTCTTTCTGTTTTGGTACAAGGAGAAGGCATTGGTGATCAGAATGTCCAAGTGGTGGCAGATGGAGCGTCGGATTATACATGTCTCACATATTCGTCAAGACTTGATCCAAGGTGTTGCTTCCTCTAGTTGGGGCAAGGAAAGATTTCTTAAGATTGAAACGGTTACATAAACGGGTGAGGTTTAGTTTGTTAAAATCTCCGACAATTACAATTGCGGACGATTGTCGGTCACAGAGTAGTCTGGTAAGGTATTCTATCATGTCAATTCCACATTCGGCACTTTGGCCAGGAGGGTAGTATACAATAGCAACTATGATTAAACTAACGGGCGCGGAGTTCTGGGTGGTCTGAGCAATAGCCATAATACCTCTTTATCATCCTCTTCTGCAGTCGTCACGCGGCTGACAGGTATGCTTTGGTGCACATAAGCAAGTACTCTACCACCCTGTGTAAATCTATCCCGGCGAAACATAGAATATTCATTACCGATCGTCATTGCCGAATCAGGGATGCTTGGAGATAGCCAGGATTCTGTAATCATTACCACTTCAGGATTGTTATTTGTGACAACTCCGTATAATTAATCGATTTTGTCACTTATATGGCATGCGTTTGTTAACACGAATGTCGAGAGGCTGAATTTCTCTGAGATTTCATTGTTAGTTTTAATCTGAATACAGTTCGATTTAGTATGACCTCTAGTGACCAGACTGGTAGATAAGGCCGTTTTAAACTTAAAATTGGAGGTGATTCTGACGGGTATACTGTTACCAGAGGTAACTTGAGTAGTATTATAGAGGCAGATGGAGCCGTATTTTTAAGTTGCCGCAAGTTGCCGCAACTTGCCGCAGGGCGGCGTTCTCATTAAATATTCAGACGGCACTCATTAAATATTCAGGCGGCGTTCTCATTAGTATTCAACCGATCGGCCCGTATTTTTAAGCTGCCGCAAGTTGCCGCAGGGTGGCCTTCTCATCAAATATTTAGGCGGTGTTCTCATTAGTATTCACCCGATCGAGCTGTATTTTTAAGTTGCCGCAGGGTGCCGTTCTCATTAAATATTCAGGCGGCGTTCTCATTATGGCCGTGGGACGGCTGGAGTATCGACTTGAATTAATAGCATATCGTGAATATTATATTCAAACAGAGTAAGTCATCACAGAATTATTACTAAACCTCGTTTATAAGCGAGGAAATCGTAAGAAGATAGAATGGGGAATCACTTCGAGAAGCCGTAAGAAGACACAAATCAATTCGAAAAGCGAAGAGCAAAGACTTGTCGATATATAACTGAGATACATCATGGTTACTAGGTTTTCTGCTAATAAGAACGATATAAACAATAAGATTCTCGCACGTGCAGGACACAAAAGAGAAAACTCGTTAAAGTTATTAATGACCAGAGCATAACCGGATTTGCATATAAGTTAGAATATTTAATTCATTTTAGGGGTGATCATGAGTTGTTTTGTTTTGTTGTTTGTTTGTTTGTTTGTTTGTTTGTTTGTTTGTTTGTTTGGGTTTGTGTTGTTGTTTGTTTTTGTTTTTGTTTTTTTTTGTTTTTTTTTTGGGGGGGGGGGGGGTAATAAGGGGCATGAAGATGTATTAATGCATGGGCAAGTTCAGGCGAGAAAGTCATTAGCGTGTATTTTGCATAAGACAGAATTCACAACAATCAGTTTAAAATATTTATTTCGGTTTTCGTTCAAACATATACATATAAAAAGCTTTAGTAAGGTCTGCTTCTTAGATTATATTTAGGCGTTTTTATTTTAAAAGTAGCATGATAACCTTTCTTGTCCTCTGATGATAATTGGGCACGTCTTCTTTTGTCATAGGTAAATATTTTTACCTAGTCATCAATAGATGGTGTTCATACTCTTCTCTTTCATCCAGAGTCATTTTTGCCAAGTCTTTCTCTGTTGGATCGCCCAAACTTTTCCAGTTGTGAAAGAAATTATGTTTAAGCGTCGGTTCTTCAACGGTAGGAGGCGGTGTTACAAAATAGGTTTTAGGTGTAGCAGGGAACCCCCACGGAAGATCGTCAGTTTCGTGCTTTATCTCCGCTGTAAAATCTGGTGCATTTTGCTGAGTTTGAAGATTAGTCAGAGGTTGAGACTGATTTTGCAGTTGGTTTTGAAAATTCAGAAAACGTCCTAGCTGATTGGAGTAAAGTATGTTCTTTTCGTCAGGTGTTAACTGTCGCGCTTGTTCAATGTCTTGCATTTTTTGTTCTGTATTGTACTTGGCAATAACGATCGGAGGTAATTGATAGGATTGCTTTTGTATGAAACTACCCAGCTGTTGCTGCAGGCTGCATCTATTTTCTCCAGGTAGAACATTGGTCTTGAGGCGATGATCGTCGTCGGTGGTCGGTTTCAGATCAAGCATCAAATAACCATGAGGACGTTTTGTGGCTTCCTCGTAACCCTTCATAAATTCATGGACGTGACCTGGGTTCACCTGCCGTGCCAAGACAGAAATTTGTTGCTTATCCCTCGGAGACTCGAAGAGCACAAAGTAATGTGCGTTGAGGCTGATGTTTCTGGTTTCTTTGCCTTGATGAAATATATTCTGAACAATATAGATCACAGAGAGACTCCTGTGATGACTTCCCTTACTAAATAAATTAGCAATACGTTTATCTCTTCCTGACTGATCCATAAGATCATCGAGGACGATCAGGTTACGTTGAGAGACTTCAAGAAAATTATCAGAGTCAATGTTGGAAGGTATACCCTCATAGAATTCGATGCCTGGTATTGTTTTGATCATTTTTAAATACATAGGCTGCCATTGTCCATAGCACCAAATGATACGTTCGGGAGGAGGATTAATCGTAGTTTTGGCGTTTTCCAGAAGCGTTTTTACCCATACTGTTTTACCGCTCTGAGTACACCCTGCGACAATGCAAGTAAATGGATGCTGCATGACTGTTGCTCCATTGATAACTGGGGAAACATGTCCTGTATTACTTTCCTGATGGGAATTTTTAATAGGGCGTTGAAGATTGCCTCTTGTCGAAACGTTTTTCCACAAGTGTCACAGATGTACGACATGTTCACTCTCTGACGTTTAGGGGTAAAATGATTGTTTCAAAGCATATTCGGACAATTTATTTCAATTTCTTCCCCCTATCTTCCTTATCTTCCTCTTATCTTCCTTATCTTCCTCTTATCTTCCTTATCTTCCACTTATCTTCCTCTTATCTTCCTCTCATCTTCCTCTAATCTTCCTCTTATCTTCCTTATCTTCCCTTTATCTTCCCTTTATCTTCCTCTTATCTTCCTCTTATCTTCCTCTTATCTTCCTCTTATCTTCCTTATCGTCCTCTTATCTTCCTCTTATCTTCCTCTTATCTTCCTTATCTTCCTCTTATCTTCCTCTTATCTTCTTCTTATCTTCCTCTTATCTTCCTTATCTTCCTCTTATCTTCCTTATCTCCTCTTATCTTCCTCTTATCTTCCTCTTATCTTCCTCTTATCTTCCTCTTATCTTCCTCTTATCTTCCTTTTATCTTCCCTTTATCATCCTCATCTTCCTTTTATCTTCCTCTTATCTTCCTTATCTTCCTCTTGTCTTCCTCTTATCTTCCTCTTATCTTCCTTATCTTCCCCTTATCTTCCTTATCTTCCTCTTATCTTCCTCTTATCTTCCTCTTATCTTCCTCTTATCTTCCCTTTATCTTCCCTTTATCTTCCTCTTATCTTCCCCTTATCTTCCTCTTATCTTCCTTATCTTCCTCTTATCTTTCCCTTATCTTCCCCTTATCTTCCTTATCTTCCTCTTATCTTCCTCTAATCTTCCTCTTATCTTCCTCTTATCTTCCTCTTACCTTCCTCTTATCTTCCTCTTATCTTCCTCTAATCTTCCTCTAATCTTCCTCTAATCTTCCTCTAATCTTCCTCTTATCCTCCTTATCTTCCTCTTATCTTCCTTATCTTCCACTTATCTTCCTCTTATCTTCCTCTTATCTTTCTCTTATCTTCCTCTTATCTTCCTCTTATCTTCCTCTTATCTTCCTCTTATCTTCCTCTTATCTTCCTCTAATCTTCCTCTAATCTTCCTCTAATCCTCCTCTAATCTTCCTCTTATCTTCCTTATCTTCCTCTTATCTTCCTTATCTTCCACTTATCTTCCTCTTATCTTCCTCTTATCTTCCTCTTATCTTCCTCTTATCTTCCTCTTATCTTCCTTTTATCTTCCCTTTATCATCCTTATCTTCTTCTTATCTTCTTCTTATCTTCCTTATCTTCCTTATCTTCCTCTTGTCTTCCTCTTATCTTCCTCTTATCTTCCTTATCTTCCCTTATCTTCCTTATCTTCCTCTTATCTTCCTCTTATCTTCCTCTTATCTTCCTCTTATCTTCCTTATCTTCCTCTTATCTTCTTCTTATCCTCCTCTTATCTTCCTCTTATCTTCCTCTTATCTTCCTCTTATCTTCCTCTTATCTTCCTCTTATCTTCCTTATCTTCCTCTTATCTTCCTTATCTTCCACTTATCTTCCTCTTATCTTCCTCTTATCTTCCTCTTATCTTCCTCTTATCTTCCTCTTATCTTCCTTTTATCTTCCCTTTATCATCCTCATCTTCCTCTTATCTTCCTCTTATCTTCCTTATCTTCCTCTTGTCTTCCTCTTATCTTCCTCTTATCTTCCTTATCTTCCCCTTATCTTCCTTATCTTCCTCTTATCTTCCTCTTATCTTCCTCTTATCTTCCTCTTATCTTCCCTTTATCTTCCCTTTATCTTCCTCTTATCTTCCCCTTATCTTCCTCTTATCTTCCTTATCTTCCTCTTATCTTCCCCTTATCTTCCCCTTATCTTCCTCTTATCTTCCTTATCTTCCTCTTATCTTCCTCATCTTCCACTTATCTTCCTCTTATCTTCCTCTTATCTTCCTCTTATCTTCCTCTTATCTTCCTCTTATCTTCCTTTTATCTTCCCTTTATCATCCTCATCTTCCTCTTATCTTCCTCTTATCTTCCTTATCTTCCTCTTGTCTTCCTCTTATCTTCCTCTTATCTTCCTTATCTTCCCCTTATCTTCCTTATCTTCCTCTTATCTTCCTCTTATCTTCCTCTTATCTTCCTCTTATCTTCCCTTTATCTTCCCTTTATCTTCCTCTTATCTTCCCCTTATCTTCCTCTTATCTTCCTTATCTTCCTCTTATCTTCCCCTTATCTTCCCCTTATCTTCCTTATCTTCCTCTTATCTTCCTCTTATCTTCCTCTTATCTTCCTCTTATCTTCCTTATCTTCCTCTTATCTTCCTCATCTTCCACTTATCTTCCTCTTATCTTCCTCTTATCTTCCTCTTATCTTCCTCTTATCTTCCTCTTATCTTCCTTTTATCTTCCCTTTATCATCCTCATCTTCCTCTTATCTTCCTCTTATCTTCCTTATCTTCCTCTTGTCTTCCTCTTATCTTCCTCTTATCTTCCTTATCTTCCCCTTATCTTCCTTATCTTCCTCTTATCTTCCTCTTATCTTCCTCTTATCTTCCTCTTATCTTCCCTTTATCTTCCCTTTATCTTCCTCTTATCTTCCCCTTATCTTCCTCTTATCTTCCTTATCTTCCTCTTATCTTCCCCTTATCTTCCCCTTATCTTCCTTATCTTCCTCTTATCTTCCTCTAATCTTCCTCTTATCTTCTTCTTATCTTCCTCTTACCTTCCTCTTATCTTCCTCTTATCTTCCTCTAATCTTCCTCTAATCTTCCTCTAATCTTCCTCTAATCTTCCTCTTATCCTCCTTATCTTCCTCTTATCTTCCTTATCTTCCACTTATCTTCCTCTTATCTTCCTCTTATCTTTCTCTTATCTTCCTCTTATCTTCCTCTTATCTTCCTCTTATCTTCCTCTTATCTTCCTCTTATCTTCCTCTAATCTTCCTCTAATCTTCCTCTAATCCTCCTCTAATCTTCCTCTTATCTTCCTTATCTTCCTCTTATCTTCCTTATCTTCCACTTATCTTCCTCTTATCTTCCTCTTATCTTCCTCTTATCTTCCTCTTATCTTCCTCTTATCTTCCTTTTATCTTCCCTTTATCATCCTTATCTTCCTCTTATCTTCTTCTTATCTTCCTTATCTTCCTTATCTTCCTCTTGTCTTCCTCTTATCTTCCTCTTATCTTCCTTATCTTCCTCTTATCTTCCTTATCTTCCTCTTATCTTCCTCTTATCTTCCTCTTATCTTCCTCTTATCTTCCTCTTATCTTCCTCTTATCTTCCTCTTATCTTCCTCTTATCTTCCTCTTATCTTCCTCTTATCTTCCTCTTATCTTCCTCTTATCTTTCTCTTATCTTCCTCTTATCTTCCTCTTATCTTCCTTTTATCTTCCCTTTATCATCCTTATCTTCCTCTTATATTCTTCTTATCTTCCTTATCTTCCTTATCTTCCTCTTGTCTTCCTCTTATCTTCCTCTTATCTTCCTTATCTTCCCCTTATCTTCCTTATCTTCCTCTTATCTTTCTCTTATCTTCCTCTTATCTTCCCTTTATCTTCCCTTTATCTTCCTCTTATCTTCCTCTTATCTTCCTTATCTTCCTCTTATCTTCCCTTTATCTTCCCTTTATCTTCCTTTCATCTTCCTCTTATCTTCCTCTTATCTTCCTCTTATCTTCCTATTATCTTCCTCTAATCTTCCTCTAATCTTCCTCTAATCTTCCTCTTATCTTCCTTATCTTACTCTTATCTTCCTTATCTTCCACATATCTTCCTCTTATCTTCCTCTTATCTTCCTCTTATCTTCCTCTTATCTTCCTCTTATCTTCCTTTTATCCTCCCTTTATCATCCTTATCTTCCTCTTATCTTCCTCTTATCTTCCTCTTATCTTCCTCTTATCTTCCTTATCTTCCTTATCTTCCTCTTGTCTTCCTCTTATCTTCCACTTATCTTCCTCTTATCTTCCTCTAATCTTCCTCTTATCTTCCTTATCCTCCTCTTATCTTCCTTATCTTCCACTTATCTTCCTCTTATCTTCCTCTTATCTTCCCTTTATCTTCCTCTTATCTTCCTCTTATCTTCCTCTTATCTTCCTCTTCTCTTCCTCTTATCTTCTCTTTATCTTCCCCTTATCTTCCTTATCTTCCTCTTATCTTCCTCTTATCTTCTCCTTATCTTCCTTAACTTCCTCTTATCGGCCTTATTTCCCCAATTTTCAGTCCCAGACCCCTCAAGGATATCTGTCACAAATTCAAAATATATAGACATGCTCTGGCGGAATTCGATCATTTGCAACCTTACTTTCATTGAGTGATGTTTAACGACGAACAGCGATCATTTCTTCAGTTTTTGTGTCTTTCAAAACCCGTGCAACAGCGAGCTGTTTTGGAGTCCGCGAGCCCTGAAGAGGTTCGATGTATATGCGAGTGTGCGCATAATTTATGGAAAATGCACTACGAATTACCTCGTCAGGTGATTGAAACACTTAGCCTTTACCAGGACGATCTACAGATTCTGGTTGACCCCCGACGAAGTTTTAGACGAAAAAAGAAAACACTGGTTCAAAACGGTGAAGGATTTCTAAGCCTGTTACTTGGTCCTGCTTTAGAAGGACTTGCAGATATGGTATAAAAGAACTAAAAGTTTCTACGATAGTCAGTTTAAGCGTGAACATCATGGAAGAAACAAGTCCCGCTAATTATCGCGTCCAACAAATAATATCACACTTACACTACGAAATCGATGAAGAGAAAGTGTCTTCTTTGCTAAACATAGTCTTCTCACGTGGAATTCAAGAGGGGAAATAGTATATAACGGAAAAACCATATCAAGAACAAATATCACTGATTTGATAGAATATTGTCTAACAGGATACGATGCCAAGATTCCGAGCCCCTTGGTTTAGATATTTTTGTTAAAGGACTAGCAAATTTGAAAATTGATAAAAGTCTCATTGAAAATGTTCAAGTTTTGACCATGCTGGCACGTCACGAACATCAAGGGCCGGAATCCGAAAGCGAAGACGAAAAAACTGACTCCGAAACTGAACAAGAAGAGTCGGACGCGAGCAATGGAGTGGAGAGGACTCGGAGAGAAATGAAGAACTTACTGGAGAATGTGAACACTGTCAAAGTATTGCACGTGTTGTATATTTACTTCAGTGTCCTAAATGTTCATGGAAAGATTTCTATCAGGATAAGAATCATCACTGTAAATTATGTAACTTAGGATCTCCCTTATCTTTTTTACATTCAATTGGTTTCTGTACTGCGTGTCCCAAGGCCTATATTAAAAGATGGAGTTAATGAAAATAATTTTGAACCGAAATAAAAATAGACAATCTTCAAACTCGAAAAAATACACCAACTTTGACAGCGGAGATAAAGCACGAAACTGACGATCTTCCGTTGGGTTTCCCTGCTACACTTAAAACCTATTTTGTAACACTGCCTCCTACCGTTGAACAACCGACGCTTAAACATAATTTCTTTCATAACTGGGAAAGTTTGGGCGATCCAACAGAGAAAGACTTGGCAAAAATGACTCTGGATGAAAGAGAAGAGTATGAACACCATCTATTGATGACTAGATAAAAATATTTACCCATGACAAAAGAAGACGTGTTCCAATTATCATCAGAGGACAAGAACGATTATCATGCTCCTTTTAAAATAAAAACGCCTAAATATAATCTAAGAAGCAGACCTTACTAAAACTTTTTATATGTATATGTTTGAACGAAAACCGAAATAAATATTTTAAACTGATTGTTGTGAATTCTGTCTTATGCAAAATACACGCTAATAACTTTCTCGCCTGAACTTGCCCATGCATTAATACCTCTTCATGCCCCTTATTATCCCCCCCCCCCTCCCCCTCCCGAAAAAAACAACAACACAACAACTCATGATCACCCCTAAAATAAATTAAATATTCTAACTTATATGCAAATCCGGTTATGCTTTGGTCATTAGTAACTTTAACGAGTTTTCTCTTTTGTGTCCTGCACGTGCGAGAATCTTATTGTTTATATCGTTCTTATTAGCAGAAAGCCTAGTAACCATGATGTATCTCAGTTATATATCGACAAGTCTTTGCTCTTCGCTTTTCGAATTGATTTGTGTCTTCTTACGGCTTCTCGAAGTGATTCCCTATTCTATCTTCTTACGATTTCCTCGCTTATAAACGAGGTTTGGTAATAATTCTGTGATGACTTACTCTGTTTGAATATAATATTCACGATATGCTATTAATTTAAGTCGATGCTCCAGCCGTCCCACAGCCATAATGAGAACGCCGCCTGAATATTTAATGAGAAGGCCACCCTGCGGCAAATTGCGGCAGCTTAAAAATACGGGCCGATCGGGTGAATACTAATGAGAACACCGCCTAAATATTTGATGAGAAGGCCACCCTGCGGCAACTTGCGGCAGCTTAAAAATACGGGCCGATCGGTTGAATATTAATGAGAACGCCGCTCTGCGGCAACTTGCGGCAACTTGCGGCAACTTAAAAATACGGCTCGATCGGCCTCTATAATACTACTAACTTGTTTTACGGTAGGATCATAAGGGTCAGTTATTTTCTGGAAGGATGGATCGGTATTTCCATTAGTGGGCGTGGTAAAGGGGGGTAGGTAGGATGTTGTGACCATACAGGGGCTGGGATTTCATTAAAGGATTCAATACGGGTAAATTTCTCCATGGTTCCCGGTGATAATAATTCTGAGGCGGCGGAAACGGGTTGGTGAGGCGGTGAGATAAGAAAGAATCGGGATGTGCATAATTGCCTAGATAGGGCCTGGGAAATGAGTTATTATGCATCAATTTGTCATGGGAAAAGTCACACATATTCTTCTTCAGACAATAACCTCTTTTTTGCAAAAAAGGACATGGTATATTGCATTTCCGTGTTTGAGATGGTTTTGGATGTTTAAAATCGCATTGGTTACCTTTAAGACATCGACCACGGCGTGTAAGAAATGGACAGGGGATAGAGGTTTTTAGGGACGGATCATATCCGTTTCCCCCCCTCTTGTTTGTTGGTTAACTGCTGCGATTTCGATTGCAAGTTTGAATTTTTGCCTTTGTGCATATTATTTTCATTCTGTTTGATAAGTGAATTGTCATTATATAGGCTGTAGTACAGATGGTAACTTACGAGGAACTAATGTTGTTTTGGAGAAAACACGGCATCATCATTTGTAAGGTCAATGTGATTTTTATTCAAATCATCGGCATTGCATTGTCTGTTGTCATTATGCTGGTAAGGTTATTGTCATAAGAGGTATTAGGAAATTCAGTGTTAATTGAGCTGAGATTAGTTTTTTTAATTTGTTCACTGGCACGAGAAGCACCCGCTTTGTTAATACCTCTAGCATTGTAAACTGATGAGCCAGGTTCATTGTCTCCACTGACATTATAGGTTATGATTTTTTAAGGGCCAACAACCTTGCGTTAAGGAATTGAGTCTCCTCATTAAGAGCACAAATCACATCGCCTTGATGTCTTATAGCGGCATCCGATTCCTTCTGTTTAACTCTGAGGAGATTAATATCCGATTCAAGCTCATTTTGGGAAATTGCGGATAGTAACCGAGATTCCAAAATTGTTATTTCCAGCTTCACCCCCTCTAAATCAACAGAGCAGGAACATTTACATACCTCTGGTGCATTAGGATGTGCCGTATCGTCGTCGTCAACAATCGCTGCATCGATTCCATGCTTGCTATCAGCCTTGTTTCCTTCACACTTATTCACCAAATTCTCGAACTTCTGCGTTAAATAGTTTTCAGCATTGTCTACTTGAATCAGAAGTCTCTGGGACCGCAAGCCAGACCATTTAATAACAAAACCAGATTATGTAACACAGAATAGTTTCGTATCGCCGCCTGGAGAGCTCCATTTCCTTTTAAGATTTAAAGTTTCATCAACAAAGCACCTTAAGTCAGCCAAGGAACCGCTGCAGTGATAGGTTTCACCATCATATGTCAACATATTAGAATGTGGATAAGATACAGTATATAAAAAACAATGGATAAAAAATGAAAATACAAAATAAACGGAGCTCTCAGAAACACGTCCGCACTGTAGGGGGTTCAGCATCAGGTCTGAACCTGATTCTGGGTTTGAGGCGCATTTTTCTCGCATTCTGAGGCGATATAATCATGCCCTCCGCACGCATAATAGTGCCTGCAGGTTGCGCCAATATTTCGTTTCTTGCATGCTTGGCATCCCCTCCCCCGGTAGCGCTTGGCCCTCGA
This sequence comes from Corallium rubrum, assembly GCA_964035015.1. Classification (NCBI taxonomy): domain Eukaryota; kingdom Metazoa; phylum Cnidaria; class Anthozoa; order Scleralcyonacea; family Coralliidae; genus Corallium; species Corallium rubrum. Next base: position 13,659,303 of record OZ036006.1, on the reverse strand, counting down.
CGGTCCCCGATCTTTGTACGAGTTGTTCCGATTATCTTTTGGTTTATCGTCGCTTAGAGTGGCTTGTTGTTTTAGGCTTTCGACTTCGGATCTTATTTTGCGGATTCCGCCAATATTTGTTGGTTGCTGTCGACAGATTTTCTTGGCTTTGTTTCCGTCTCGTCCGCTTCACACGAATTAACTTTGGCAAGCCTTCTTTCTGATGCGAGCTTGTTTTGTCGCTCTGCCTGGTGGGACGCCAGCTCGTTGACATTCTTCATTAAATCTTCGTCTGTCAGTTCGGATAAACGAAGTATCGGTCGCAAATTTGCAGCGAGTATGCCGTCTCGAAGACCAGTCTCAAAGGATTTTATGAACGTCTTCTGAATTAGAGGTTCATCGTAGTACACTTCGCAGTCGGACTCTTTGCTAGCAAAACCTACTTTGTTACGCGAGTCAAGGGCGCGAAGAAGGAACTGCTGTGCGGTCTCCTTCGGGTGTTGAAAGGTCGTAGCCAGCTGGTGATACAGTTCTGACGCAGATTTCTCTCGATAATGCACATGAAGGATTTACCTCAGTTTAGGAAGGGACAAATCGTTTAACGTTTCCACGTAGCTACGTAGGCTACTATGCAAAGAAATAGCGCGGATCACGGCGTCGACAATTTCGCTTTCCTTGTATTGACGCTTTAAACCGGAATCGATCTGATGTGTAAGCGAAACGAAAGTGAGTTTGTCGGTCTGACATGGTTCACCAATCTGTCCCGAAATTTTGAACTCGCGACGCAAGAATGACGCATTTGTTGGAAGCTTTTCCTCAGGGTTTTCTACGGGTTTACCAGCGTTTGTGACCTTAGTGTCTCCTACCGATTGTTTGTCTTGTACTTTTGCTTGTGCTAGTTTAGACAGCATGTTGTCCATTTCCGCTTGTTCTTTTTGTCTTAACTCTTCTATTTGCTGTTTTAATTCGCTGAGCGCAAGTTTAGATTCGCTTTTTTTCTGCGATGCCGCGGTTTCAAAGCAGTGGCGTAAACCTGGAGTGGGTGGCCCCAAAGCTGGGGAAGCCTAGACCCCCTTATGAAGTTCAGGGGCAACACTCCAGTGGCGAAGCCCCCATGAAGTTCTGACAATATAAACTTTTTGGTAGTAGTCGTTTAGACTTTAGAGGCCAATTTTAATGGAGTTTCTTAAAAAGCACTCGTGTCCAGAAGCATAAACTAAAGTAAAATACAAAAAACCTATAAAATAAGACTATGCAGCAATTGCTTTTGACATAAATGATAAACTATGGAATGTTTGCCACTGTACTTATACAATGTAATCCTAATATAATACTTTAGTCAAACTGCTATACATGCTTGTACAAGTATAACACTATAACTGAACGCCTTACATTTCATATGCAACCTTAAATCTTGAATTTCTCGCACCTGGCCTTCCTTTCGGCAAATTCATCAATTCAAAGAACTGATGGCTTTTTGAAACCACGAAACTTTTTCTGGCAGTTCCCCATCTTCGTTTACCCTTTCTTCGATAGATTTTTGAATTAGCTTTGTCGCAACTATTTTGCTTTCCCCCGAGAGCTCAACATCTAGGCTTATCGAAATCGCGAATTCTTTTAATTCAGCCTCGTCTTTCGTATAGAGCAGGGATTCTAACTCAAATTGCAACGCTTCGAGCTCATCCATAGCCATACAGTTTATCTGATGTGTTAAAATTCAAATGACGGATCAAAGTTCACTTGTATCAATAACAAGGTTGCTTTCTTTGCCGCAACTCGCAGTCATAAAGCACGCGGCACATTGACTTCGCTTATGACGCTCTTCTATATGATAAATAAATTAAAACGATCTCACCTCGAATGAAGTCGTCTTTCGTCCTTTAACTTTGGTTGGGAACTTGGTAGCACACCTCTTCACTTTTGACTCGCTTAGTCATCTGTAAGCCTACAACCATTCTTAGTTGACCTGGAAGTCCTAGTGGGGTCGCCAAATGTTACTCTTGTTCGTTCAGGTACTTTATACCAGGATTACCAACGTAAACCAAAGACAAAGTAGACTCCAACTTAACTTATACTTTATTTTCCGAGTTTAACCCAAATATTTACACGTCGTTCTTACACTTCTATTATTTACACGTGTGTCGATCTCGACACTGATCTGACTTCTGAAACACTAGACCTATTAATTGAGTTAGAAACCATGTGCTCTGGTTTCGACTGTCAATCATGATGAGCCTTACGCAACATTTCCGCTGAGTTAAATTAACTATTATTTCGGTCTACTTATTCTCTAACATTTATAATCACAGTCTAACATATGCATTTCAAAATTTGTTGGATTCAGTTTTGGTTTTTGTTGAACAGAGACAATTATTGGTTCATCTGCGCATGTATTTTTTGCAAGCCAACTGACCAAAATGGTCTATTAACGATATAATGCCATAACGATATAACCCAAAAGACCCTGAAAAGGAGGAGTCTAGAAGACTTGTACTTGGTGTAATGTCCTTCTAGCTAATGTTGTATTTTCTTGAGTCGTTGCCTGCATATAGATTAGGCTAGTACATGTTCAATAATATACTGGCTTTCGAAAACAGAGTGGCTGCTTCTGTCATCCATACATCAGTCACTATTTAGTCTAAACATTTCAGAAAAAATTGTCTTCTGAAAGTAATGGATAGCAAAAAGATCTCTGTAAGTTATTTTTACTATATCCATGATGGCATGACATATGTGGCAAGACAGTTTGTTAACACACACACTGTGATCAATTGGGCTGGTTTCTCATAGATATGATGCATGACAAGAAATGAAGAATGAGAAGAAGCCTAAGGGAAATGAGCCTGCAGATCATTCTGCTGACTTTATTAGTTCTTAAAATGCATCAAAACGAGACACTTGTCTGATTAATTTCAGTGTGCATGAAACTTAAGGCCATTTTCCATTACATCTGCTTTGCCCGCACAGGGGGAGTGGGCTTTGAAGATTTGCCCATGCGGGTGGAATGGTTACAATGCACGCTTCACCCACGTGGGGAAAAGCAGATGTAATAGAAAACAGCCTTTACTCTAAATAAATCTGTACTATATCAAGTTAATTAGTAACATGAAATTTTATACCAGAATAAATTCATAAAATCTGTTTTAATTCTTGTCTTAAATTTATACAAAAAGCTAAAATGCAGCCTGATATTAAGTTGTAAAAAATTACAATATCTTTAAAATAAATATTTCTAAATATATAAAAAATTTTAAATAAAAAATTGACAATACCAAAAAAGATGGCACAATACAATTACCCATAATCCTTAGCGAAGCTAAATTAGTTTTGGTGATAGCCATGTATCTAGTTTGTTTGACATGTGAACAAGAATTTAACAAATTTTAGTATCCTGACAGTTTTGTCTTTTTTCAAGAAAAGAGTTTTTTGTATGCAAAGAATTGTGGGTAAATGTACAAGTCACCATCTTTCCGGTACTGTCAATTAATCAAATACAGTACATAGTAAAAAGTATGATAAAAGTTCGATATTATCATTTTCACAATAAAATGATATAAATATACAACAATACAGTATATTCCAAGAAAATAACTAACATTGCAGAAACAACCATAAATTGCCACCTACTGATACACAAGATTTTTTCCCATGCAGACACTTGATTCAATCAAGTCCCTAAGCCTATCCCCACAGAATCTACACTTACTATCAGTTAGGCACACCTTTTGTAGCCCACAATAGTAGTATGCTTCATCTCCATTGCTTACATGTTTTGGGATATAAGACTGGGCATAAGAACTTTTAGATCTAGTATTAGAAAAAATAAAACCTCTTTCTCTCAGCCATATAAAGGACAAGGGAAACAAATTCATGCTGAAAAATTTGCTCCCACCTGGAAACAAAATTAGTATTCTTGCTGTGCTTAGAAATAAATACATGCTTGGCCTCTCGTCCTTCCATGGAGTTTAAACCGAGACCAAGACCATATTTGTCTTTCATACACTGGGTGTGAGCCGGAACAATGTGCCCAATTGTCCAAATAGTAGGATTGACACGAAAGAACAAAGCTTTTGCCCGGAAATAGTCATGACAGAGCTTACTAAGCTTACTTATCTCATCATTAGAAATATTTATGCGACTGAAGGGAGAAACACAATCTCTAAGACAAAGGCAAATGTACACAATAACATGCAGAATAGTTTTCGGCCTACCAGGCCCAGCACTAGGCTCAAGTGGAGAAATTAATGCCATGAAATGTAAGTGGAAAAGCCTGGAATCCTTACCTATGAAGCGATAATCAAAATCTTTACTATTCGCTCCAGTGTCATAACAAATGCCTTCAGCCGTTAACGAGATATAGCCGTTTCAAATTCAAATTTCCCGCCATTTTTGCAAAGTTTAATGTGCAATATATTTTGATTGGATGAAGATATTTAGATTTTTATTTCAGTTTTAAACTTTCTATACCTATAATTTTTAAATTGGTGAAGAAAATGTGTCAAAAGTTTAAAACAAGTTTCAACCGATTTCTTTGTGACGTCATTTTCCCGCTAAAAACCGTTATTTTGGAAAACGAAAACGGCAGAAACAAGCAGAAGCCAACACCCCATTGCCTTGCCAAGTTTTTGTCCCATCCGAAAAATATTAAAAAAGATTTTTGTGATATAGCTGAGATGATGGTTTTTGGAGGTCTACTAGCCCGGCGTGTTCCTTACATTTGGTAAGATGGAGGGTGGATTTATTCTCTGTTGACCATTGACAAATGTAATTTGTCAATGGTCAACATTGACAATATTAGCACTTAAATTCCCCTGTGCTTCTGCCGTAGTTGCTCTGCTTTTCAATGTTGAAATCTTTGTAATTCCACACAATTCGCGCTGGAAGATAAAAGCGGAAGTAAAAAAATGCTTTGAGCCAAAATGCTGAACAAAATTCATCATCTTTGGTATCGTTCGAAAGCTCAGAATATCATCTTTCTAGCCGTGCAAAATACTGTGGGATTAAAACAATATCACCCTTCCTATCCCACACAATACCAACACATATCCAGCAAAGTCCCTAACTTCCTGTTTGTTCATTCGCGGCCAAATTAAAGTAAATCGCGGCGATGTGGCAATACTAATCATACTATGGGTATATTTCAATATTTCCTGCAGTTTAAAATATGATCAATGCTCTCTGTTTTCGATAAAAAGAATACAAGTCTATAAGTTTATCGACGAATCACTGTTTGAATTACACCAAACAGCAAGGAGCTTCGTCAGAAATTGTTGATATTCCTCAAGAAATCTTCAAAGACCTGGCTAAACTAAAGTCGCAGGCTGGCGCTTCAACTGTTGAACGACTTTATACCACAAAACTTCGTCGTTTACCGAGTCTGTGTCGTGTCAAAATATCCATGGCCGCTGGTAAACTGTTTTGTGTTTTGAGGGATAGCTGCTGACCACCAGAGGCTCAGATGTCGCAAATTTCTAGCCATGTTCGTCAGCCGTGCGCAAAGTCCCTACACTGGAAAGAATGGGAAAGACACCACGGAACTCGATGGAAAGGAGGAAGACAAAAAGGATACGACGATAATTGAACCGATAAAGCAAAGACCGCGGAAGGCTCCCGATTATTATGAATTCAAGAAGTAGATATACGTAAACGAACACAGACTATTCGACTTATTAATATTGTCAGACTTGATTATTTGATGTTTGTCTGTTGCAGTTCGTTCTTTTACACGTAAAGGAGGGATGTAGTGTCCCAAAGAAGTAGGCTTTGAGTCACGTGACTATAGGGACGCAGGAACGAGGACTGGACAGTAGAAGGAGAGAGAACACATGTAAGAGAACAGAAGTGGATGAATAAAAGTGTTTAGAAGCGTAGAGTTAAATACTATAATCTCCACTTCGGTAAATAATTGTTAAATATTTATATTTATTAGTGATTTGCGTACACCATATGGATTATTTTTTTTTATTAACTAAAGGTGGCTCCATACATTTTCTTGAAAAATGGAAAATATAAGTTTGAGAGTCGAAAACACGTGATTAAACAATTCGAAAAAAGAATAAAACTAAATGTCATGTATAGTTAAACAGTCTGACAATCAAAAACTGCTACCAAATAAATAGCAACAGTTGTAGAACGAAATTTTTTAAAAATTAACAAACATGATATTTCCGAAAAAAAAAGATTATTCGTTCTACAGAATTTTTTAAAATCGGCCTATTAATTACTCCTACTTCAAGAAAAGTTTCGATGAAAAAAAGAATTGGGGGTCACCAAAGTTTTTTCCGAATTAAATTAGTTTGAAGGGTAATTGGCAGCCATTTTGAAACGTCATTGTTGCCATAGACAACTGTTGATTGTCAGACTGTTTAATTATGCATAACATTTAGTTTTATTCTTTTTCCGAATTGTTTATGTACGTGTTTTGGACTCTTGTATTTTCCATTTTTCAAGAAACTGTTTGGAGCCACCTTAATAAATTTGACCGCTGGAAAGAAATGTTGTGATTGCGGGCACTGATAATGGCGCTTGTTGTTCATGTGTTACCAAATAATGGATTATGAATATAAACATCGAATGAGTGAAGAGAGGGAGAAAGTAGAAGATATGTTTGAATATGAAGGTTGTAAAATTGGCCGAGGAACTTACGGTCATGTGTATAAAGCCAGAATGAAATTGGACAAAACTGGGAAAAATGGAGATGGCAAAACGTCGTAAGTACGAGACTAATTTTATTGCATTCATTTAATAGTTTCGTCATTTCTTTGTTCGTCGTAGATATGTATCTTTTACGCATCTCTATGAAGAACAACGAAGTTACAGTATATGTATATATATATATATATATATATATATATATATATATATATATATATATATATATATATATATATACTTGAGGGAAATTAGCGATAAAATCTCCCCAGCGCTGAGGGAAGATTTGTGACTTTTACAAGTCTTCCCGGGGCAAAGGGGAAATTTAATTGCTAATTTCCCTCAAGTCATGTTTTTAGTTTGTAATATTATGATCACCGAGGAAAACTTTGAGAAGTTGCATCTAATTTTCCCGTGCATGTTGATGAGGGAAAATATATGCAAGTGGGAAATTTAGAAGAAGACAAAGGATTTCTTTGTCTTCTAATTTTCCCTCATCAACATGCATGGGAAAATTAGAAGACAAAGGATAAATTTCCCTCTTGCATGGGCGACGAGGGAAATACAAGGTTTACATTCCCTCCGAGAACAAAAGAACCTGAGGCAATCATGTTATTAATATATATATATATATATATATTATATATATATATATATATATATATATATATATATATATATATATATATATATATATATATATATATATATATATATATATACAGGAGGTGGACAAAAAAAGTGGCCATCATTGAAAGTATGATTAATGTGCATTGTATAACTTTTATTAGAGTACAGAAAATATGTAAAGTTATAAATTTTTAGAATGCATGCATCAAGATCTGCTCAAATATGATATCAAATTCTAATTTTATCCATTGATTTAAAAAATATATTAATGTTTCATGATTTTCAATCTTGTAACAAATGAAGTGAATCTTAGTTCAACTTATTCCAATTGGTCTTCAAAATGATTAATGGAGTTTGTATACTTGAAAGTGTTATAACAGCAAAATAGTTAGATATTTTGTTGCCATTTCACTTGATTTATCTTAGTTCGACTTATTCCAATTGGTCTTCAAAATGATTAACGGAGTTTGTATACTTGAAAGTGTTATAACAGCAAAATAGTTAGATATTTTGTTGCCATTTCACTTGATTTCACTACAGCTTCACAGCGTGGCATATTTTCAAAGTTAATGTATTTTTTAAACATATAACGAAATTGGAATTGGGTATCATATTTGAGCAGATATTGACGCATGCATTCTAAAATATATCACTTTACATTTTTTTTTTCTCAAATAATAGTTATTCCACATTACCCATATTTTTATTGATGGCCACTTTTTTTTGTCCACCCCCTTATATATATATATATATATATATATATATATATATATATATATATATATATATATATATATATATATATATATATATATATAAAGCATGAGCAGCAATCTGTATCTGATTTACAAGGCAAGCTTAGTAAACATAGAGAGTGGTAGTAAACATAGTAAATCAGATACAGATTGGCTGTGAATGCTTCATAATTGTATTTATCAAATGGACACATCTAAATCGCCATGTTTTCAAACTATTTTTCAAGTTGGAGTGATTTTTGCTAAGTAAATTGAGGAAAAAGTTTATGTACAGTACATCAGGACGAATCTGTATTGCCCATTTTCCTTTACTTTTGTCTATAATTGGTCCATTTACATGTAGTAGAATTCAGGGGAATGCTGCGATAGAGGAATCAATGTATTCTTTTACACCAATATTTAATTTTGCGTGTATTGTCACACCCAAATTGTAGTTATTTTGCCATGCCAATGCAATACAAGTGTACACCAATTATGGTATTGGAGGCACAATGGTAGTGGCATACTGGCTGTATATAACAGCACTAACAAACATTTGGTAGACATTCATCAAGCTCAAATATAACTATTTTAAATTTAATGGTAGGATTCTTATGTTGTTTTAAGTAACCTTTGAAACAATATAACGCTTCACATTTTCGTGTAAGTCAGCTTAACTAAAGCTACTAAAAACACTGCCTTAAGCTTATATGGACGTGATGTTTTTCATTGCCTTTGCATGCACTTTTTATTATGAAAAATTCTCATGGGTTTTGCCGATTTTTTCGGCTGCATTTCCAAATTTTCGATTGAAAGTTGTCTGTTTAATACTTCTTTCTGGAATCCGATTCTACTGAATTGTTTTTATCTCACTCTATTATAAATGTAATTTTTGAGCTGTTAACTTTTAATTCTGCCTTTGCAAAACATGTACATGCGTAGAGAAGTCATTTAAAGGCTTGCTAAAAATAATCCCTTTTGAAACATCCTAAAAACAATATTTTTTTTACAATCAGAATTTAATAAAGAAATCTAAGTTTTGCTTTGATATGTTTCCAAAAATTCTATAATTATCTCAAGGGTTATCATTATTTTTACATCTGTCTATATTGGCTGTATATCAGGAGTGCTTTTTTTAGTCAGGGGGTGGGGTGTTTAAAAAAAGCATATAAAAGCGGGTGAGGGGTTGTTGCGTTCATGTACAGTATTTATAGTCAAAATATTTATGACGGTACTTCATCACACACAGCAGCAGTCTCAGGCTCCGAAACTGGTGCAATAAAACGATTGACCTTTTGCTCTGAGAAAATATCTGGGTTCTATTCTATCCCAGATTCCTAGGACAGAATCGGAACTTTTAATGAATGTGTTGCTATTATGGAAAATATACATTTACTTGTTATCTAAATATACAATGTTATCACAGTTTTGATCGTGACACGCAGTTAATATTTTGTTCATTATATACATTGTCATTTTGTTCAATAAGTAAAGTCTACATGTAACTTATACCAGCCACACAAGTGCACATTGTACTTAATGTTAATAGACAATACTGCAAGTGAAAAAACAAATATGACTGGCAACAAATCCTCTGTGATGGGCAAATTTCATTTCTTACTGGTCACAATGACTGGCAGAATTCCAAGATTTATTTCGAGGCTTGCTTACATTACACCAAGCTCCAAGTGTAGTACACAGACAGTGCGTCACTAGTTTCTCCGTGTAGTACACGGACAGTGCATGTATTTTTTCCATGTAGTAACCCCATGTTACACGCACAATACACACAAACAATGTTAAAAAAACCCTTCTGGGTGCCACTGTACCACATGCACTACACTGTATATACATGTATACATACAACTTATCTGTCAGCGACCGCGTGTTTTTGCAATTTGAGCAATTGGGTGGACCTCGAGGCAGTTCATGAGCTGTTGTTGTGACATCATATACAGTATGCGATGCTGGTGGCCTGCACAGTTTCTCAATTATAGCTGGTAGGTACTTTATGTAGCCCCTCGTGATATTTACATCTTGTAAGGTCTCGTACAGTAGCTCGAGATTTGGATTTTGCAAACAACTGCTGTCTATCAACATAATCCCCGAGCCGGGCGACGGGCCGAAGGCCCGGAGCCCGGTGAGGGTGCTAATCTCGACACGCGTGGAGTCCATTTTACACGCGTGTAGAAAAAGCGAGGGAGCCGAAATCTGGGAAATAGTTTATTTATTTATTTATATATATATATGTTTGGTACGGTGTCACGCGGTAAGAATAGTTGGACACTGGTGACTAGCGACAAGAAAACTAAAAATCTGTCAGTATTTTGCTTTCGTTTAAACGAAATGGAGCCTGCTCTACTTAAATAATAAAAGAGAACAACGAAGAAAAGGATACAAACAGCCGGTTTAATATATGTTGAAGCGAAACCAGAGGTCCTGAAGAAACCAAACGCCGTATGGTAAACAAAACCTCGAGCTGGATTGCAGTGTTTGTGGTCACTCAGTCGTCTCAAAGTCATTCAAGTTTATAACGGTAGGGGATTTGAATTTTGTCCTTATGTCCTAAAACAATATACATGCAGCTTCACGTTTTCGTGCTCTCCCTTTGCTCGTCCAAATTAACCATCAGTCAGCTTAACTAAAACTAACTTAAAACACTATCTTAGGCTTATATCACGCTTATATTAACCGTGGTGGACGTGGGCTTTGTCGGTTTTCTTGGCTGTGATTCCAAATTTTCGATTGAAACGTTGTCTGTTTAATACTTCTTTCTGGAATCCGATTCTACTGAATTGTTTTTATCTCAGACTCTATTATAAATGTAATTTTTGAGCTGTCAACTTTTAATTCTGCCTTTGCAAAATGTACATGCATAGAGAAGCCATTTGAAGGCTTGCTAGAAATAATCCCTTTTGAAAACTCCTAAAAACAATATATTTTTTACAACCAGAATTTAATAATGAAATCTAAGTTTTGCTTTGATATGTTCAACTTTCTTTAAATGATTTAAATCAGTTTTGTCATCCTATTGACCTATCCATAAATTGTATAATTTAATATCCCAAGGATTTAATATTATTTGTTTTTATATTTGTTTGTTTTTATATTGGCTGTATAATCAGAGTGCTTTTTTTAATCAGGGGGTGGGTGGGTGGGTGGGTGGGGGCTGTTTCAAAAAAGCCTGTAAAAGTGGGCGAGGGGTTGTTGCATTCATGTATTTCTAGTTAATTAATTAAAAACATATATAAAGTATACAAATCATTCCTTTCGACACCACACTGAGATATTAAAAAAAAATGTTACACCACGCCAGTTATTGTCAACTAAAATTGTCTAAATTTATTTTACGCCATGCCAAATTTATTTTTAGTGAACATGCAACACTAATATATTTGGCTGCGCCATTCCATATAGTGATTCGTGCGACAAAGTCACAAAATTTAAAGTGGCAGTACGACCGAAAATCGTTAACTATTTTTGCGGCTTAATCACTTCTTATGCTTAGAAGTTATACTAGAAATACGTGAACGCAACCCTCTCGCCCACGCGTCGCAGTCATAGCATGTTGTAGCAAACATAATATTTGTTTTTATTAATAAAATGTATATGCATAACCTGTAAATCCTAACAGTAATATCATAAAACCATCATGGTGAGAAATCGAAGACAGTAAGGTTCACAAAAACTAAATTCAAGATGGCGGTTGTAATAGATTTGATAGGGAAAAATTGACAATATACATTTTCAAGTACATGCGATTGAAAATTCCAACATGTGTACGTCTAAGACATCGGCAAATTATGCAAGTATTAACCACAGCAAGTTTCGTAACAACTCGTCTAGCCTAAACGAGTTCCCTAGACGCTTATATATTTATTTATCTCTTACCTCTGTGAATTGGCGTCTGTTAAATCGCTTACGATTTGTTGAAGTACGCTTTTCTCAGCGACGATTTTACCTAGATATCATTATGGTCGGTTTGTCTCCCATGTGCACGTCTGAATACACTGATCGAGAACGATACTTTGTTTTGCCAAACTTTGAAAGACATTTCTACATCTAAGAACAGGTTCCAAAATGGCTTAAAATATACAGTTTTAGAGTTGCAATTTAATCCATCAAACACCAAGATGATTACCAAAGTTAGCGTAAACAATCCAAATTTTGCTTGATAACTTTGGGTTCTTGTCCGCACCCGTTGCTCACGTTGTAACCAATAAACTACTGTAATTGTAAAGGCATTGTATGCAGTAAGTTACTGGAAATTGTTTAATTGTAAGATGCGCGAATTAACGGATTAAAACTCACTGCGCATCCCACAATCTTTGTCAAGAACTGTTGACCATAAATTAAAAACACTATTAGGGGGGTTGGACGGGGAGGAGGCGACTTAACCCCCCCCCGACACTTTTCAAGTTAGGGTTAGGGTTACCCCCGGGAAATTCACATTTTTGAGATTAGGTTAGGGGGTTCGGGGGGGGGGGGGGGGGGGAAGGGTTTCATTAAAAACCTCTTTATTAAACAATTTCCAGTAACTTACTGGATACAATGCCTTTACAATTACAGTAGTTTATTGGTTACAACGTGCGGATCGGCTGTTGTCCGCCATTATAAAAGCACCGTTGCTAGGGGTTCCCATGGTCTTTACCGCTGTATTGTTTACATTATCGACTGTGGATTCAGAAATAACCGAAATTTATGCGGCAATTGTTGTGAGTTTGAGTGTACTGGCCTGTCTAGACGTAAGAAACGGCTCAATAAGTCATTTTATGGAATAACTCTACTTTAATTTATTGTATATAGACTTCTGTTTATAGCCGAAATGATCGGTATTTATCTAAACCGGAGCCCACGGGCCACTGCCGCTGGCAAGCTGTGCGGCCAGAAATCGAAGGCAGCCCAACCTCACACTAGGTTTATCGTTGTTATAATTGTATTTGTTTAATATATATCCAAATAGATCTAATGCATTAGCACGGTCTGGCAATTGATAGTCAGTTACTGATCCAAGTTCTGATACAATGCTTTAATTAAAGTATGTCTTGCGATTATCTTTTATTGTTGCAGTTTTGATCACATGCTATGCAATCTCGAGCCCATAGTCAGATTGCATGCTACATGTATGGGAAAATGCACATGCAGCGATAGCCGATAATATATTGTATTTAATAAAAAGTTGTATTGCGTACTGTAGTTTGCAAGGCAGCATTTTCAAGTTTGAATCCTCACTTGATTTCTTTCAAATCAGTTGTAGTATATTTAAATTTGTAACTTTTAATCAATTTTAATTTACAATTTTTCATGAAATCAATTACATCAAATCATTAAGCTTAGCCTTAACAATTCAGATCTTATTCAAATAAGATACATTTATTTAAATTACTGCAATGAATAAACGTACACTGTCAACTGGGTCATAATTTCCCTTCTACAGATCAATAAAGTTTGTATTTTTTCTAAATGACATTCCTCAAATTGAATAGTATGGTAACCAAAATTTCCACTACTGACTGCCTCAGCTTGCACATGTATCAAACTGTTTTGGATGAACTATATTGAATCTACTTCTTGCTCCAATTAAATCAATGACCAGTATAAAAATCTCCTTTGTCTGCAATCAGATAAAGTATTTAAAACTTATCAGAGACAATTAATAATTATGTAAAATATATAGTGGTTGATATATCAGGGAAGGTCAATGAAACAATAGCTCACTGTTTTGTGAAACTGCAAAAGAACATATTTTAATTAAAATATAAGTTTGACTAATAAAAAAGTAAAAATCTTACTTGTTTAAAAAACTGTATTGTAGTGACATTGGAAAGACCACTGTTGAAAAGATTCAGTCTTGATGGTGTACTCAGGTGTGTCATAAAGTACTACAAATGGGCCATTAATCAGTTCATGCCATGGTCTCTGAAAGTGTTGGAAAATACCATCATTTTTTTTGGCTAAAGCTAAGAACATAACCATCAACATTGTTAGCCTAAGTAAAACAATTGAACACATTATCAGCTGGCAGTTGCACTATAAAGCTGTGATTTCTTTAAAATGAACATAATGATGCAATGGACTATTTGCATGATTTGACTGATTTATCTACAACTACTAGATTCTTTGTTAATATCTGGCTAATACCAGATAATTTTACTTGTCGAGAAACTGGTTGCTGGTCAAGCTTTGTAGACAATACAGGTAGAGTAGTTGTACATGCCAGCATACATGTAGTCAAATAGGCAATCATTGTACATCCTTGTGAAATAGCTATTCATCCAGCAAAATTCAGCTGCATAGGTGTGAGCTGGATTGTGTGCATATAAGTTAATTACTTACCTGATCATACTGTAGAAAATCACTAACATGATGATTCCACAATATTAACGTAGTTACAGCTAGTTTTGTTTATTATCAGATTTCAATTCCTATAAATCAGAAAATAACACAGAATATTACTATGCAGCAGAACGGTAAAATGGTTATGGAATGTTGGCCTTCACAGAGAACCCTCCTTCACAGGGAACTCCACAGAGGATTATATTACAAGAGGAACAAGACGTATTTTAGGACGTATTTTAATATTTTCCAATTTATCAAACTGCAAAGACAATTCTGCCCAGTATTAAACAATGAAAGTTGCAAGAAATCTCTTACCATTCTCAATATTAAACACAACTGCTAGTCTCTTTTATAAATGACCCCAGACCTCTAACATTGGAACTTTTATAGACGATGATCGACATGCAATGATGCAAATTTATACTAAAAAAGATACAATCATGAATAAAAAATATATCAGTATAGCATTTTCGCTTGTTATTTACAATATTTGTTACATCCCAACTCATACGCAGTCCAAATCAGAGCAAAAAAACACAACAAAACAAAAACCGGAAAGGGTTATAACTTCGCCTGTCTTCGTCCATATCCTTTACGAATGGAATCTAAAAATGAACACGGCAAAGAAACGATGGAAAGCAATGCTTTGCGTGAGGATACTTTACCTTGTATTATGCAGCCATTGTATATGTGCCAGAATCGACCACTACAGCAGTTGATGATATTAAATATTGATGACATTGTACAGGTACTGTATTAAGTGTAGCAATTAAGGTTGATCGAGATGTTGATTCACTTGATTGGAACATGTTTGAGGCAGGCAATCTACATCTAATACTAAGCACTGGTGGGCTTGGCTACTGACCATGGGAGGTTTTTATTGATCTGTAATACTAAAAGAAGTTAAGTGTCACTACTATGTTTAGTCCAGTTCCAGAAATTACACAAATATCGGCTTTCAATAATTCCACATTCTTTTGAAATGTCCTACTCTTTTCAATGGATGTATAAAACACCATGCATGGTAATGCACCAGCTATTCATTTACCTTAATTAAATTCTTTAGGCAGTTCTTCTGAAGAGTTTTCCTTGATAACAATGGACTGAAATTCTCAAATATTATATTATTTGATTTTAAACTGTATAATTTATAGTAATTTCTTGATCAGTTCTTGACACATTGTATTAATTATATAAATACAGTACTGCTCAGAAGTATCCTACATCATGCATTCAGTCTTATAATAGTCGCATTGACTTGAACTTACTGCAGTTCAACAATGGTTGAGTTACTGCTTTGTGCAAGAAACAGATCATTATCTTAATTCTGTCATTAAGTAAACATACAAAATGTAGTGTCAGTTTCATATAATGGTCCAGCTGAACCCCAGTTTCAAACTGAGGCCATCATTGGTTCGACCTAGCTCATTGTTGTATTGGTTACTTTTGAGCAGTACTGCATATGTGTACAGTGTTGTTTTAAAATTAGGAATAGAACAAAAGATAAATGCAATTATTTTTATGTAACTAACATAATAATATTTGGCCTGTTCACATTATAGTCTACGCTCGAAAGCACATTAACCATTGCTGCCTATGCTGTGTAAGGTCACTCTTTGATAAGTAACATTATCTGGTGTTAGACAGACTCAGGCAGAAACAGGTTAAATGTACCCAGGTACAGACTTTTCATATGCCAAAATTACACATCACTGTGTCTTGCAGGCATTTCTTGTTACCTCAAAAGCACAATCAAATTTACTGTGCCCCGGTATGCCAACCTCAAAAACACATATAGTGTTAGTAGGCTCCAGGCAAATCTCTCACTCGAAAGTGCAGTCATACAAAATTTTTGATGACTGCACCCAGTGCACCAGCCTCAAAAACACATATCAGGTGCAGATCCAAGGTTAGTGTTGGCCCCCATTCTGCACACACATGTACACTGTATACACACTGATATTAATGACTTTGTATTTCTCTTAAATCTCACTCAAAAGCCCGAAATCGTTGGAACAGTTTATTAATTTTCTGAAACCAAAGAATTTCTAAAAGTTATTGTGCTTTTGGTATTAATCTCAATGATTCATGCTTTTCATAAATTTCTAAACCTGGATCTGCCTCTGCATATTATGTCTAGGTAACAGGCGAGATTATATGTATTACTCGAAAGCACACATCTTGACATGTGCCCAGTAATTTCCAACATGTGAACCAAGTTCACCAGGCCATCTATTAACTTCTAATGACTACTATATCTTCCTGCAGTTTCTTGTGCAAGCAACTGCAACCTTTGCTCTTCATCAAGTCGCTTTTGCAAATTTTTGTTTCTACCAATGGCTTTTAAACGATCAAATGTCATTGGCTCAAACACAATATCATTAATGGATCTCGCCCTAGATGTAGCAACAAATGTACATCCAGCTACTTTCTCACTTTTACTCAAGTCAACGACAGCCTTTGGTAAAGTCTGTCCCTGTGACTTGTGAATAGTCATTGCATACCTTAATCTCAATGGGACCTGTTGTCTTGACATGTACTTCCCATCAGCCATCCACTCAAATACCTTTGGTGGCACTGGTATGCACTTGGGACATGTATCAATAAATCCCGGGCCTGTGTAGGCAGGGAAATGTACCAACACAGCGACAGGTAGATTTGGTGGTCCAAGATTTTCTGCAAACCAAATCTCCTCAACCACTCCAAATGAACTATTGCAAAGGCCAACTTCAGCCCACAGGTTGGATGTCAGCATGACCTCTGCTTTCTTAGACAGGAAGAGCAAGGCTTCTAAGCCGCCAGCTTCATCAGATGTTGCTGCTGATGCTCCATGCCCAGAGTTCTTTGCCTGAATCTTTGCCACTGCCTGTCCATTGCAATTCTTGCAAGCGTTGATACCAGTACTGATTTGTACCTTGCACCTTGGACACATAACGCTGCAATCGATTCACCATTTGCTTACCACTCATTAAATTAACCATCTCTTTTAGCTCTTCCATGATCAAGTTGGCATCAGCTGGATGTTGTCGCAAGTAAATATCTGCTTGTGACAATAGTTGATGTCTTTGCTTCATATCTAGTGCCCAGTATGGAAAACGTGGGTGAGAAGCAAACTTCCATCTGTACTCACCATTTGGCAACACTTCAGCAAATTTTTCCAGGTGCTTAAATGCATCAGTCAAAGTGACACCATGTTGCCTGGCCCGTGTGGTTGGATCACCTTTCCCAAATGGAAACAATGTGGGAAAAGCCATTGTAGCTGGACCATCTGTCTTAAACTCATTCACTACATTACCTTCTGTAGATGGCCAATCTAGTGGATCCTTCTCATTTACTGTCTCTCTAATTGCATCAGCTTCCTTCCTCTGCCTTTGTCGGTGAGGAATGAATGAGCTGCTCCCACAACCTACAAGAGATTTTTCAACACTGTTGTCAGTACCTACTGGCTCCTGTGGTGGGCCATGTTTCCTGTACACACTCATAGTAGGACAGACCCTGGCAATTAACATTTCCTCTACCTGGGTTAACCCATCTAGCTGCTGTGGTACAATACCTGGATCCATGTCATTCAACATACTGTACACTTTGGGAGATTTCTTATCTCTCTTACATCGATTACACAGGTAGTTTTGCACTGCCAAATTCTGCTTGGTTGGCCAGGCTTCTTTACAAACAGTGCACTGTCTGTGCTCCAACACTTCTTGGGTTGTGTGAAATCTCTGCATTTAATTTTTCACCCATTCTTGCTCGTGTAAAGGACTCTCGACATTTTGCCACCCCCTTTGGTAAAGATACTCTTTTCGACTATCAACTTGTGCCTGTTGTAGAGAGACATTTTGCGCTCTTCTCTCTGCAGTATTTTCTCTGACATGCTCGATTCTTCTTGCTCGTTCTTCAGGCGTTTCTGAATCAATTCGAGCAGCTGTATTTTGTCTAAGCACTTGTAGCCGTTCTTCTCGTTGTTCAGACGTTTCGTCATGAATTCGGGCTCTTGTATTTTGTCTAATTACTTGTAGGCGGTCATTTCGTTGGTCAGGCGTTTCTTGCACTATTCTTGCAGTCGTGTTTGTCGACAGAATCTCGAGTCGACTTGCTCTCTGTTGTGACGTTTCTGTTTCTATTCTTTCTCTCGCCTGTTGTCTCAAAATTTGCAGCCTTCTCTCTCTCTGTTCACTACTTTCTCGCTGCCTTCTCTCTCTAACACCCTGATTGTGCTTACCTTTACTTGTTTCTGAGCGTTTTTTGTAAGCTTCTCTTCTCTTCGCTAAGCGTACTTCCCTCTCCTCCGCTGTCTCGTTTTCTAGCCTTTGACGAGCCAGCTCTCTCCGTTTTCGTAATCTTTCCGCCTTTTTCTCGTCGCTTTCTCTTTGGGTTCGCTCTTGTCGCTTTTCTTTTCCACTTTGTTGATTTGTTTGTTCTCTTTCCATATTGTTAAATTTTTGTTTGTATATAATTATTCACTCAAAAATCACAGTTTTCTTGCAAAACACTTTCTTCGTCTTGAAAAAGGCGAAAAACCGTTGTGAAAACGATTTTGCAGTAAAAGACGGTTATTTTGTACGTGCCACATCACGTGATTTTCAATTTGAAATATATTGTTAGTCACCAGTGCCCAACAATTCTTACCGCGTGACACCGTACCAAACATATATATAAATATATAAACTATTCCCAGATTTCGTCTCCCTCGCTTTTTCTACACGCGTGCAAAGTGGCCTACACGCATGTCGAGATTAGCACCTTCACCGGGCTCCGGGCCTTCGGCCCTACGCCCGGGCTCGGGGACAAATATAAGAGTAAAAGCAACTTTAAGGTTGATTTTAGTGCATAAACATCGATTAAATGTCGTGTAATTTGGCATAAAATCACTCCGCCATTGCATTTTTGGAGTCCGCGAAATCAGTCAGCGGTACTACTTTGTGACGTCATCTACTCAACAAACTAGCGATAAACCAGCCAAACTATAGAGAACGTCTTGTTGATTTGTTCTACCTGTTTTGTTAAAAACGTCTTCACCTTCTGAGTCGAGTTCTAGAAACTCTGACAGCGAAAGCGAACTTTATGCGGACATTGCTGGTATGGATGGGGTCAACAGTGAAGTGTTTGACAACGATCTAGAGCCGCTTGTAATAACTATATGAGGAAGAAGCGCACCAGAGGAAGCGCACATAATTTTAGAATACGAAGGAGAATACAAGAACAAGAGAACAACAAGAACAGCAGGAATTTTCAAGACGTTTATTAAACCGTGAAGTCCCAGTGCAATCATGGTACGTAGTTATTAAAATCTTATTATTGAGAGAATCATCCGTTGTGTAGTTTCCAGAACAGGCGGGAGTTTTTCTAGGTGTATTAAAGTGTTCCTGTTGTTCTCTCGAAGGTGTCGTTGCTGTTGTGAGATTGGAGCCGGGCCGGAAAAAAACTAACAGTGCTTGGGCGATAAGGAGAATCAAACTCGCAGTATTACCGAACACCCAGGATTCAACGATGTTTGTTTACTACGCATTTTATTGTTATGAGCCACGATTAGATTTTACGCACGGCGTTCGACGTCCGACGCAGACCGATTGCATATTTTCTATCAACATGCGTCAGTCATCCGAACTTTCCTTATTAACTCCCTCTCTGATTCTGTTGTCGTATTTACATGTAACATCTAGAATATAATTGATAAAATCTTAAATAAGTCATTGTCACCATACTGTAGATGCATTTACATGTAGCTGAAGCTGAACCACATCATTTTATTATAATATTAAATATGTAACATTCTTATCTGTTTATACTGTCTACTAACTGCTCGGCTCTGAATAGTACTGCCGTCTTTCTACTTAAACTATTATTTGTTTTGAATAACTGGACCTTCTTCAGGCATTTGTTTTCTCTTTCGATTTACAGTAGACTACCCTAAAATTAAAATACGCTGGTTGAGTAGTTGTCAAAACAAACTACATGCATTATATATATTGTTATTGAATACTGTCATTTTACAGCGGCGGCGGGTAGAAGTACATTTACCTGTGAAACGGCAATGTATTCTCTTGCATCTGTACATTCTTGTACGGTACGGGTTTCTTCATTCCGCGTAACTGTTTATTACATGTTATGGTGTTCAGGAAAAATTGAGGTTACATATAAATCAACTTACCTCTTGAAAGATAGCACCGTGCACGTTCGGCGCTGCTAACCTTTCTGGCGTTTTCTTGCACGTTTTGCGAACTGAACAATTCTTTATTAACGGCCTATAAAATTTTCAGGGTCCACGCAATATTTTTATTGTTAGCTATGTGTGTGATCAAATTTGATCGGAAAGACTATTTGTTATGACTCGTGTTTCATTATTGCGTTATATGAACTGTCAAGTTAATACTCTTCGTTGGCTTCTCTTCGACGACGGTCTTTTGGTTTCCATATTGACGGGTTCAAGTCATCTTTTAGGCAACGAAGGCCCG
Organism: Corallium rubrum; assembly: GCA_964035015.1. Lineage (NCBI taxonomy): Eukaryota > Metazoa > Cnidaria > Anthozoa > Scleralcyonacea > Coralliidae > Corallium > Corallium rubrum. Next base: position 13,638,518 of record OZ036006.1, on the reverse strand, counting down.
CACCGTTGGCCCTTGGCCCCCGCCGTTGGCCTTTCAAAACAGTGATCAGCAAAATGCGCAGAGCAAATAACAAAGCGCCCCGTTTGTTAAAATTAGCGCGATATGTTTTAACCGAAAATAAACCCAAACAAGACGCTTTTTAGTTTTGGGGTTCTGGTGAAGCGAAATGCCAGCATTACGATCAGCGCAGTTACTAAAGCCTTGAGCAACACAAGGAGATGGTGGCATAATTTTGTATTGCTTTTCAAGAAACTTTACTGTAAGAACGTAGGAAAAGTCGGGAAGACGCGCTTAAACTATGTACGTATATAGTAGGATATATGAGTTTTCTTGTAGAATGTTGAGTAGATGAAGTCACAACGGGCTAGCGCTGTTAATAAATTGCAGGCTCCAAAAATCAAGCCAAGTGCTCGTAAAAGATGCCTGAATTCTGATGGAAAACATTTTCTAAAATCGTTTTTAAATACATGGTAAGTCATATTAGGACCATAAGAACTATTTTGGCTAAAAAAAACGCAAAGTGAAAATTCAATCGTACTGCCACTTTAATGTTTTAAGGTTGTTTTTTTTTTTCTACTTTAAATTTACCACAAAGCAAGCTTGCCTCAGATAAGGAAGTCGTGATGAGATATTGAAAGTAATATATTTAATTCTAAAAGCCTCCAATTTAATGACATGGTCATGTGACTCGCATGACATAAGATCTTGCAAGATCTTACATAAGATCCTGTAAGATCTTATATAGATCTTACAAGAATCTTGCAAGTACTTGCAAGTTTTCCTATGTATCTTGCAAGATCTTGTTACATCTTGCAAGATCTTGTTATTTCTTACAAGATCGTATGGAATTTTATAAGATCTCGCAAGATCATACAAGATCTTACAAGATCTTACAAGATCATGCAAAATCGTACAAGATCATACAAGATCTTACAAGATCATGCAAGATCTTACAAGATCATACAAGATCATACAAGATCTTACAAGATCTTACAAGATCATGAAAGATCATACAAGATCATACAAGATCTTACAAGATCATGCAAGATCATACAAGATCTTGCAAGATCATACAAGATCTTACAAGATCGTGCAATATCTTACAAGATCATGCAATCATGCAAGATCTTACAAGATCATGCAAGATCTTACAAGATCTTACAAGGTCGTACAAGATCATGGAAGATCATACAAGATCTTACAAGATCATACAAGACCTTAGAAGATATGCAAGATCATACAAGATCATACTACAAGATCTTACAAGATCATACAAGACCTTACAATATCATGCAAGATCATACAAGATCTTGCCAAGATCTTTCCAGGAACTTGACAAGATCTTAGCAAGATCTTGCCAAGATTTTGGAAGATCTTATAAGATCTTGCAAAAATCTTATAAGATCTTGTAAGATCTTGTAAGAAAAATCTTATAAGATTTTTCTGAAGATCTTACAAGATCTTACAAGATCTTGACAAGATTTTCACATACACCAGAAATGAGAAAGTTTCAATCATTGGCATTTTTATTTATTTTCCTGGCTACATATTAATTTTATTTAATTTTAAATGTTATAAGACATATAGTTAGACAAGATACAATAACACTCCAGTGAAGTTTGAGCAAAAACATTTGTGGTTGATGAAATAATGTCAGAAGTTTAATGTGACTCATGTGACATAAAAATGTGTGACTCGTGGCAAATACTATAACATAACAAAAACTCCGTTTAAATAATAAAAAGTCAATGGTTTTGTTTTCTCATTGTTTGTTGGAGTCATTAGTGCATTTGCAATTATAATTTATAGAACAAGATTTAAAGCTCGACCAAGGGAGCACGTTAGAATGTGATAGTTCTTGTATAAAATAAAATAAACTTTACTTACAGTACCTAAGTTGTTGACGTTTTGTGCGAGGCGCCGAGTTCGATAAAACCGCTGACGATATGAGCCCCCGACGAGCGAGCCGAATACTCTCCGAAGATACGCGAGGGCGGAGCGGGAAGGGAAAAGAGAAGGGGAGTGCAACTACGAGATTTCTTTCGACAATGCTCGTAGCACGTTGCTATGCACATAGAGTGTTGCTATGCACAAAGAGTGTTGCTATTTACAACAATTATATACGAATACCGGGACAACAGATCTTCGTGATATTCACAGCAGGACGTAAGTTGTTTTCGTTGAATGATTTATCAATTTGGACTCTGATGAGAAAACCGTTGGCTTTCATGAATAAGTTATGTCATTTTGAATTTTTATTGTCAGAATCGCGCCATCGCGGGTTTGTTTGTCGACGCTCCAGGAGTATGACCTCAATACCGAAGAAGCCCACAACATATACAAAAGGAGTTAGATTGCAAGGTCAGCCAACTGAATCGTTCAAATTTTGGGAAGTTTTTGTTTCATTTATTTCCTTCGTGAGTTCGTGCGAGAAGAAGAGGAGACGAGTTTGTGGAACGATCGACCAGTACGAGTACTGATCCTTTTGTGTTAAAACGATTCATTGTTTTTAATAAAATTCTTACAAGAACTTTAATAGGGTAGTTAGTAGTTACTTAACGAGTCGTAGAATATGATAATTTTAGTGTATTTGGCTCGATCTAGTATCTACTGCTACGAGAAAGGTTGCTACGAGCATCGGAGAAAAGCTATTTCTAAATGAACCATTTTATTGGCTGAAAGCCATCACGTGCTCGGTAGTTGCACTCCCCTTCTCTTTTCCCTACCCGCTCCGCCCTCGCGTATCTTCGGAGAGTATTCGGCTCGCTCGTCGGGGGCTCATATCGTCAGCGGTTTTATCGAACTCGGCGCCTCGCACAAAACGTCAACAACTTAGGTAAGTAAAGTTTATTTTATTTTATACAAGAACTATCACATTCTAACGTGCTCCCTTGGCTCGACAACTGGAAGCGTAATTTTTTAGAAGTGCCACAGTACCGCAAGATTACTATATGAGAATTTGTATAAAATGGCTTTATGATACTGTTAACACTTCGAGGTTTGGACCTGCCTGTGCTGAATAAAATCTTCTGGCGTTAGCCAGAATAAACCTTAAAGGCTCGTCGTCAGGCTTCAAAGTGTTGAGATAGGGTTTTAACCCTTTGAGGCCTGGACCTCTCCCTGTGTTGAATAAAATTATCTGGCATTAGCCAGAATAAACCTTAAATACTCATCGTCAGGCTTCAAAGTGTTGATAGGGATCTAGGGTTTTAACACTTTGAGGCCTGGACCTCTAGCCAGAATAAACCTTAAAGACTCATTGTCGGCTTCGAAGTGTTAAAGCAGCCAAATCAATATTTTAAGTCTTAGAATAGAATTTGAATTATTTAAATACATCTATTTGACATTTTGTGTTGATCTGTTCCTTGTTCCACTCCATTCGACTGATATTAACGTCCCAACGGCTTTGAATTCTATGCTTGTGACTTGCGTGACAACTCTCGAATTATTTATGTTCTTATTTCTGTTCCCACAATGCCCATAGGTAATTGTGGTAATTTTTTTTTTCACATTCCAGAAGGCAAGGGATTGGTCCAGAAATTGTTTATTCAGTAAAAATGCAGTTAGTTTTTGACCAGTGAAATGGTGACCCTAATTTTTTATTGAATTTTTGAAGAGTCTGGGCTGGAGTTGCAGAATGATTTGCATCTTGGAGTAGCAAGCATGGCAGCTGATTCAAGCAGCAAGAAATACATGTAAGCTCTAAAAATGCGAGATGGACACATTTTAAGGTCTTCATTAAGGGTTGCTGGGTCATTTCGGTAAGGCCGCTCTCAATTCGTCAGAAATTATGCCACAAAAATAAAATAGATAGAAAGCTATTAATTTTTAGAATACAATGTTGTATTTGATTTTGCGACAAAGCCAAACCAATAATGAAGATACAGTAAGTTTGTGGAAACACCACGTTTAAAACAAATATTAAACGTAGTGTTTCCACAAACTTATCTTGAATCTTATCGTCATGAAAACTTTAATTTAAAGAATTAAACCAATAACTTTGTGAATTTTTAAGTAAAGAGGGCTCCACTCGGGGCGATTATAGTACCAAGCGTTATATTTTGATCAAAAACATTTTTTTTAAACAAAATATAACGCTTTCTACTTGAGTTTCCCCGAGTAAAGCCCTCTTGTCTTATTCAAAAAAATCACAACTATTTATGACGTGCCAAGGTGGACAATATTAGTTACCCCAAATATATTTAAAACGGACCTCGCAAATATAATTCGAACTCCATAAATATAATACGAAACCCGTAAATATAATACGAAACCCATAAATATGATACGAAATCTATAAATATAACACCAGTTACCCAAGTGTAATACGAAACGCATAAACATAATACCAATTATCCAAATATAATACGAACTTCCCAAATATAATACGAACTTCCCAAATATAATACGAACTTTCCAAATATAATACGAACTTCCCAAATATAATACGAACTTCCCAAATATAATACGAACTTCCCAAATATAATACGAACTTTCCAAATATAGTACGAACTTCCCAAATATAATACGAACTTCCCAAATATAATACGAACTTTCCAAATATAATACGAACTTCCCAAATATAATACGAACTTCCCAAATATAATACGAACTTCCCAAATATAATACGAACTTCCCAAATATAATACGAACTTCCCAAATATAATACGAACTTCCCAAATATAATACGAACTTCCCAAATATAATACGAACTTCCCAAATATAATACGAACTTCCCAAATATAATACGAACTTCCCAAATATAATACGAACTTCCCAAATATAATACGAACTTAGGTCGCTAAGGCTTGTTCGTCAATAAATGGCGGAGAAAATCCTGCAAGCATTATCGAGCCTTGTAAAAGTAATTTCTGACTGGTTTAACTCAATTCTGTCCGATGGCTTCCCCAGGGACAGAGGTGAATAAAATCGTCGGGTTAGGTTAAAATGCGGATGCGGACGGACGGATATGAGGGTAAAACGCGGATATGAGGGTAAAACCCGGATATGAGGGTAAAACGCGGATACGAGGGTAAAACGCGGATACGAGGGTAAAACACGGATATGAGGGTAAAATGCGGATAGATTTATAAATAGTAACGACGCAGGGCATAGCCAATTAATGCATATTCTTTTAGTGAGTTGTCACACGAGTCCGATGTAACAAATCCGATTTTTTGTTTGAACAATTGCACGAGGAGGGGGGTTATCTTTTGATAAAACAATCAGGACATGCACTATATACTGAAAGAAAAAAGACTTTTCTCAATCACCATGTTCGATTCAGTAGTTTGGGATACACCATCTGGCGAGTTTTTAAAAACACTTAAACAGTTTTTATTGCTTTGAAATGAAACTGTGAGCTTGTCAGGTAAACGTTAAAAAGTTTGACATCGGCGTAGCTGTTATGGTTGAGCCATTTCACACTATTCCATGCTTTCTCCTCCGCAGAGGCTTCTTGAGCTTTTTTAGCTCTTCAATATATAGGGGTTTAATATTGCAGTGATTTATAGACTATAGAGCATAGAGTAATGCGGTAGAGTGTAATGGGCAATAAGGAAAACCGCTGAAAATCATTGCTCTATAGTCTGCTAGAAATACATGATCGCAACAACCCCTCGCCCACTTTTAATATATACATTTTTGTAAACCACCCCCACCACCACCACCACACACACACTTTATGGTTGTTTTTTTTGTTTTTTTTATTTAAGTCTATTATAGTTTTGATATTTAGTCTATGTAATAATAAAATTAACAGCCTGGAAAATTTTGAATAGAAAGAGAGAAGCAAACCAGTATAACATCAAAGAAAATTCATTGGCAAAGTTCGCCTGTAGTCATGTACTGTACTGTAGTATTAAGTATTGACACACCGAAAGGGCATACAAAGTCAATATTAAAAAAGAAACTATAGCCCTAAACTAAGACTATATTCCTAAGTCTAAGACTATAGTCCTAAGACTAAATTTATAAGACTATATAGTCCTAAGGCTATAGTCTTAACTCTACGACTATATAGTCCTAACACTATAGTCTTAAGACTATAGTCCTAAGACTAAGATTATAGTCCTAACAACGAGATGAACCAAATAACAAATTTTCATTCAAAATAGATAATAGTGGCCAACAAAAGACACGATGCCACGTCCTAGCGTCCAAAGACAACTGTAGACAAGAATTATTTTATATATTGCATGATTTTCTTTTTCAAGACTCAGCTAAACTGGTAAATATGAATCTCCTACCGTTAAACCTTCTTCTGCTTTGTCACCACAAACACTGCCAATTCAGTCTATGCTTTTTTCAGAATTCGGATTGTTTTCCTCGTTCGGTTTCTTTCGGTTTCTCCGTGACCAGGCATCATTCAGTTCTCTTCAAGATCTAAAAAGCCGTTTGTTTCAAACTGATTTCTTCATCGTTCTCCCTCGAGTTAAGTAGAATACACCAGAGCAGATTTCTTTACAGGCTTCAGTCAGTTTCAGGACACTGTTGTTTTCGGTCTACCAGTACTCTGCTATCCGAATTCCGAACTGCGAAAGTTGCGGATTTGTTGACATTATATATATATATATATAAACATCTCGCAGAATTTCTTTCCCACTTGCGTGTAATTTCTCGTGTACTCCACGCGTGTCGAGATTAGCATCCTCCCCAGGCTCGGGGATAAACCCCTGCAATATTAAACCCCTCCCTATATATTGAAGAGCTCAAAAAAGCTCGAGTAGCCTCTGTGGAGGATAGAGATTCCATGCCGCAACAAAAACCTATCCGGAAATGACAGCAAAAAATATACCTGTGACGACTGATGGTGACGACTCAGCTTTGGTAAAAAAGTTAAGGTGACGTTTTGCGATTCATTAGCCTGCCTTGGCATGGGCTATAGCCACAAGTTCTCTCTGCGTTCTTAAATCACAGTTATAATCAGTACAATGTAAATACAAAAATCCGGCTAGCAGAATGTCCTGTTTTGGCTAAATGGGGTCAATACATGAGATTGTTACATGTACTCGAAACAAAACATTTTAAGAATCAATACGAGGAGACATCCCGGCGCTGACTCGTTTGGTTGCCATGTTGCTCACTTGTTCAGTACCCTGGGCTGGGTACTTCATGTAATTTAATAATGAAGACCCTTTTAATAACTGCAGAGTACGTTATTTTCTGCACTTGACATTGAAAAGAAATTGACGTCAAAGGGTGAGAATGACATATTCTACACTAGTCTTGCTATTTATAAATACGTTAAATAAATCATATCCGCGTTTTACCCTCATATCCGCGTTTTACCCTCATAGCCGTCCGTCCGTCCGTCCGTCCGTCCGCATCCGCGTTTTAAACTAACCCTAAAATCGTCTGGCGTTAGCCTGAATAAAATACTAAAGACCATCATTCGGACAGGAAAGAGTTGAACGAAAGGCAAACACACCGAGATTTCCGGCAGACCACCAGTGGTGATGTTGAAACGGCAATAAGAACGCTCTAGGGAGAACGATAATTTATTTGTTCCCACCTTCCGCTAAACCCGGCAGCGCGTGCAGAGGTGCGGGCGAGCGAGAAGGCGAGTAAAATAAAGGTCTGAGGAAACTCTTAACAAAACTGTGGAGACTCCGTCCATCTCATGGACGGGAGCTCTGATTGGCTCATTTGGCTGACTAATTGAAGTAAGGATTTTGATTGGTTCATTCAGATAAACAACTTTCTCAAAGGTGCACCGTCAAGGTAAACTCCTGTCGTGTACATTCATTCATTTAATCATTTATTATGTCGCAAAGTCAAACCATAGAAGGATTTTTCGAAATTGCTTTTTAAATTCATTGACCCATTTCGGCTATGAGTCTTTGAAACCAGAACAAACAGCCAAGATGTCTTTGCTGTTTTGCCCACTGGTTTTGGTAAAAGTCTGATATATCAGATATTGCCATTTGTGTTCTGTTTTACTATTCTTGCATTAATACATGAAAATCTAATCCGTAACATTGAAAAAGGAGAAATAAGTGCAATGATTTTACTTGATTTTTCGAAGGCATTTGACATAGTTGATCATGAAATACTATTAAAGAAAATTTCTATGTACGGAATCACTAAATTAAGTTTACAATGGTTTCAAAGCTATGTTGAAAATCGGATGCAACAAGTCAAATACAGAAATGCCCTGTCACAGCCATTGAAAATTGAGAGTGGAGTTCCCCAAGGATCAATACTTGGACCTTTGCTATTCTTAATCTATATTAATGATCTCCCTCTGTGTTTAAAACAAACATCACAATACTCGTTTGCTGACGATACTACATTGTTAGCATACTCTAGTTACACAAGTCACCTGACTACAATTATCAATAATGAACTATTAGAAACCTCAAATTGGGCAAGAAATAACACAATGATATTGAATGGCAAAAAAACTAAATCAATGACAATATACTCCAAAAGAAAATACACTGATAACCTGAAAATGCAATATCAACTACAAAACAAAAATATAGAAGAAGTAAAGAGTGCAAAATTATTAGGTATTTACTTTGACTCACATTTACAATGGGAGCCACATGTTTCCTACATATCAAGTCGACTATATTCTTCTTCTTCTTCTTCTTCTTCTTCTTCTTCTTCTTCTTCTTCTTCTTCTTCTTCTTCTTCTTCTTCTTCTTCTTCTTCTTCTTCTTCTTCTTCTTCTTCTTCTTCTTCTTCTTCTTCTTCTTCTTCTTCTTCTTCTTCTTCTTCTTCTTCTTCTTCTTCTTCTTCTTCTTCTTCTTCTTCTTCTTCTTCTTCTTCTTCTTCTTCTTCTTCTTCTTCTTCTTCTTCTTCTTCTTCTTCTTCTTCTTCTTCTTCTTCTTCTTCTTCTTCTTCTTCTTCTTCTTCTTCTTCTTCTTCTTCTTCTTCTTCTTCTTCTTCTTCTTCTTCTTCTTCTTCTTCTTCTTCTTCTTCTTCTTCTTCTTCTTCTTCTTCTTATTATTATTATTAAAAGGTTTACACATATAATAGCAAATAAGAGCTAAATTGTCATGCGCATTACAAGAACTCAGAAATCATATTGCAATTACTACAGTATTTACAAGTAAATATATAAATATATAACGTATAACGTTTTAAAACTATGTGTCATCATTACCTAGGTCTATTTAAAAACGAATGTTAAAAACTAAGCTATACGATTAAAACTACAATTCTAAAGATAATCTTTCATTGTATTTGATTATAGCGTAGCTGATTGGACTATTTTTAAAACGTTCAGTTTTTCCCATAAAATTGTAATACTTTTGATTGTTCGACCTCGTTACCCTCTCTCTGACCTCTTGGATTTTCTTGGGTAGTAAATTGTGTAATTTGTGGTCAGAGTTAGACATTTGTTTAATTAGTTCAATGCACATTCGATCGCGCCGCTTCTCCAAACTTTCTATTTTCGCGAAACATAAGGCTTTATGGTAATCGGTTTCCTTATAAATTATTTTCAGCGCTCGTTTCTGGATTCGTTCAATTTCTTTACATTGTTCCTTTGTAATTTCTCCATTCCAGACCTGGGCCTCATTCAAGTGTAGGTCTAATTACTGCGACGTAGAACTTTTTCATATCTTCCGTACTTGCACCATAGGATTTTATTACTTTGAGGAGAAATAGACGTTTTACCGCCTTTTTAATTATCTTCTCCGTGTTTGTATTCCACTTTAAATTTTCATCGATCCAAAGCCCCAACAACTTGTACGAACTAACCCTTTCAATCACATGGTTCTCGGTTTTGGTTGGTGGTATATTTTTTAGGGTTAAGTTCCATTTTTTGTTCTTTTGTAAACTTCAAAACTTCTGACATATTTCTTTCGGCATTTCCTATGATATTTCCTGATATGTGATTTTTAACATCAATAGTTTCTGAAATAGTTGTGTCGTCCATGAATATTGCAACATCATCATCTTGGACTTCAGACACGTCATTATGAACATCTGATTCGGATTGCTTTAATGCTGAGGACAGACCATTTATATGTACAATAAAGGCGACCGGACCTATTCTGCTACCTTGTGGTACACCCCCGTTAACTGTGACTTTATCAGATAACTCAGTTCCAAATTTAGTGACCTGGGATCTGCCACCAAGATATGAAGCGAGCCATGCCACCAATGCCGGACGAACGCCAATTTTACAACAATTCTCCAGCAAAATATTGTGATCAATAAGGTCAAAGGCTTTGCGGAAGTCCAGAAAAATAATCCTGATTACAAATCCTGGAGTATCTAAGGCCATATGCCATTTGTGAATCAGATAAATAAGAGCATAAACCGCAGACGATCCTGACTGCCCACCATATTGTGCCTTCGTAATTTTACCGTCGATATCCTCATTTAACCAGTTGACTGCATATGACTCTTGAACCTTCGATATAACACTAGTAAGTGCAATAGGACGCAATTCGTCAACACTGGTGCAAGGTGTACTTTTTGGGATAGATGAAACCCAAAACTGTTTCCAGATTTTAGGAAAACATTTTGATTTAAAGGATTCATTAAAGATATCCGACAAGGGTATTGCAAAGTGCTCCGCAAATGTTTTTAAGATTTTAATATTTGGGTCGTTTAGGCCTGGCGCTTTGTTGGTTTTTAGTGCAAAGTTTCGCAGAAACTTTGCAGTATTGTGATGGTGGCGAAAATTCACACGATACATACATGCATACATACATACATAGTGTAAACTTTTCCGGGGGGTGTACCAAGTTTAGCAGCATATAAATTATCGTGCTTGCATGAATAATATCGTCGTTTTAATAGGTACTTTAAAGAGTCTTACTGATAACTAAGACAATTTAGTAAATTATTTGCGGGTATCTCTTGAAAGATTTAAGTCAAATATTGCATTTTATCTTGAAGTTATGTCGAGTATAAAATCAGAATATAATGTTTTTCTCTGGGTGTCTTCCCCCCGGTTTGGTTAGAATCTTACTGCGCACGCGCGAAACTAAATTTTAACAGCAGACGAATCGAACACAATATAATGGCGGAGACACAAGAAGGCGCGACCGACAAGAGATTAATACTATAGAGACAAGAGGCGATGAATTTTCTTGTCAAAATAAGGACTATGTGCTCTAATTAAATATGGTCTGAGCGAAAGGATTACATTTTCACATGTATTTCGAGGTAAGCGTATGTTTTTATTAGTTTCTATTTCACTGTTGACGAATAGCGCCCAGCCGCCGAACTGCATAGAGTCAAACTAGAGATTTTCTAACTAGAGGTATGATATTAGCCGTTCAGGTATGATGATCGAACGAAGGGTAACGATAAACTCAGTTGTGGACTGGTGTGATTCTGTCGGAATCTGTCCACAATCGTCGTCTTTTGTTTTGGTCGTTTGTGTTACTGTTTTTAACATTATATTAAAATAATCTGTATCACATTTCAGCTTCAGGGAGAGGTTTAGTTTTAATTTTCATCCTTTTTTCTTCTGTTCACGGTTTGGTGATTTAAGCTTGCTGATTTCCAAAACTTTATACACGACTTATATTTTCATACTATAAAGGCCTATGACAAAATTACAAATCATAAACGACGTGTTTCCCAAGGATACGCTATATAAAGGCCAGTTTATGTAGTGTCTATTCTCAAGCCGTAGCCAGTTTTTCTTTGCCAACATTTATATAAAGTATGAAATGTGTATTTAAATAATCAGCGCTTGAGAAGTCGGCTGTTTGCATGTATCATGCCATGTTTTCCCTCGAAACATTAACGAATCCGACTGCATTCCTTAGCCTTTGAAATTGACACCGTGAGATCACTGCAATATGATTGGCCCATTTGCCACTTTTGGATTCTCTAGCCAAAAACGTTTAGGAATGCAGACGGATTCGTCAATGTTTTGAACAGAAATCATGACGTGTTTTTTGGGGGCTATGCCGCGCATCATCGGTTTTGTAACCAGACTGAATCTTTATCAGATACGTGTTTGGTACAGTATGATTTAAACAAAATAAACAGATATTTAAGAAAATAGTCGAAGGTCAAATTAGTTGTTTACGTGTTATGATATGACCGGATATGAGAGATGAGATCAGGTGAGGTATATGACGCCTAGCAACTGGAACGTTCTTTGATGTGATTGGCTGTCTAAATACGGAAATGAGTTATTTTCGCACATGATATATGCTGTTGTTTTGCACATTTTCTTTTCGGCGAGGTATTCGAGAAGTCGGTTGGTTATGTCTGTGTTTCCTGTAACTATCTACAATCCTGCGACTCGCCAGGAAGCTTCAGTTGGAAGCGAAATGCGAGCAGATGGCCAACGTGTCATCGACACAACGTTCAGTCGCCACGTTAGCACTTCAGGTGCAAAAGGCGATCAGATGTCCACGAACATTGCCACAACGTTCAGTCGCCACGTTAGCATTTCAGATGCGAAAGGTGACGAGGTGTCCACGTGCACCGACACAGACCCAAAAGTTCACGGGTCTATCACAACGGTGAGCAATTGTGAACTCTATCAAAATCTATCAAGTTCTTACCAGAATCTATCAAATGCTTATCAAAATCTATCAAATGCTTATGAACTCAATACAAACGTTGAACTCTTGAGTGAAACAAGAGAATCAAATGAACAGTGTACAGTGTGTACAGACAATCAAAGCACTAGCTTAAACACCAGTGTCGCAGCGTGCGATAATAATACTTGTATTGTCAGTACTGATGTCGACAACAACAATCAAACGTCTTTGAACGTAGTCGAAACAGATATACGAAATGAAACGCAGAACTCTACTCAGTTGGACAATTCTAGTCGGGGCAGACCACGAACAAAGGTTGTATCACATAGAAGGCGTGATCGAGAGCCATCTAGAATACCTTTGAAGAGAATAGTTAATCTGATGAGGAAAAATAAGCAGCGTAGACATGAAATAAAATCATTAATAAAACGTTTTATCCCCAAATCATCCTCGTGGCATTTTTTGCTTTCTACAAGTTACAGAAAGGATGTACTTCACCGACAAACAAATAAATTTGCATTGTGGAAGATTGGCCAGCCTCGTTTTAAAAAACATACAGACTTGTATCAAGAGTTCAAGACGAAACTCAAGTTATTCAACCCACAAAAGTTTAGAACGAGAAAACACAAATTATCCCTGTCAAACAGAGTTATAATTTTGTCTAGTAAATGTGATTGTCAAAGAGTAAAAACATCTAATCGACTTTCTCTGATCATGTGTGGTGACATTGAATTAAATCCAGGCCCTGTTAATTCATCAACAAAGGAATGCTCTAACAGGACATCATGTACAAACTCTTCAATGTCATTGTTAACAAATAGGCTATCTCAAATTGGTCGGAGACCAGTAAATGTGATTGGTGATGGTAATTGCTTCTTTCGTAGTGTAAGTCACCAGATTTATAGCACAGAAGCCCACCATTTGCAAATACGTGCTCTTGCAATTCAGCATTTGATAAACTTTCCAGAACACTTTATTGAAAGTAATACTGACCAGTCCTGGGTGCAATATTTACAGAATATGTCTAGAGAAGGTACATGGGCTGATCATATTATTATACAAGCAGTTGCAAATTCTCGTCATTTAACAATTCATATCACTGAGACTGCACTAAATTTTACTGAGACTACTGTCGTACATCCTGTAAGCAATCAGGGAAATACAAGGCATATTTATGTTGGACATCTAGATGAAATTCATTATGTTTCAACTACTCGTATGAACCAGTCTGTTACTAATCCTAAAACATCCGATAGACCTACTTCTAAAAAATGTGTTTCTTTGAAAACTAGAAAAGATTACATGAGAGAATATATGAAAAAAAGGAGAATGAATAATCAATTTAGAAGTGAGGAAAATGAACGAAAAAAGATGTATAATAAGACATTCAAACTTTTAAATCCTGAGAAAGTTAAGGAATCATTGCGAAAGGCCAGTGTAGCATACAGACAATCAAATCCTGAGAAAGTTAAGGAATCATTACAAAAAGCCAGTGTAGCATACAGAAAATCTAATCCTGAGAAAGTTAAGGAATCTTTCAAAAAAGCCAGTGTAGCATACAGACAATCAAATCCTGAGAAAGTTAAGGAATCATTACAAAAAGCCAGTGTAGCATACAGACAATCAAATCCTGAGAAAGTTAAAAAAATCTTCCCAGAAAGCAAATGTAACATACAGGCAATCAAATCCTGAGAAAGTTAAAGAATCCTTCCGAAAAGCCAATGTAACATACAGGCAATCAAATCCTGAGAAAGTTAAAGAATCCTTACGAAAAGCCAATGTAACATACAGGCAATTAAATCCTGAGAAAGTTAAAGAATCTCAAAAAAAGAACTTTATGAAAAGAAAATTAGCAGGAAATGTGGGTGAAACAGAAGTGCTAAGACAAAAAATATTTAAAAATAGTTTTGATATAGATAAAGGTACTTGTGAGCTTGATAAGCCCATACCTAAATTGAATATGTCAGAAGCTATTAAATTGTTTCAAAAGAATATTACTATTGGACCAGAATATGTTTGCACATGTTGTGACCAGTTATGGTACAAATGCTCCGTGACAAAATGCAATCTGGCCCTGTATAAATCATGTTCAAAAGAAATACTTAAGTTATGTGTTACTGGTGTTAAGAGTGTAGATGATACTGAATGGATTTGTTCTACATGCCATTCTAACTTAAAAATTGATAAGCTGCCCAGTTGTGCAAAAGCAAATAAAATGAATTTTCCAATTAAGCCTAATGCATTAAAAAATTTAACTCCACTTGAGGAAAGATTAGTATCACCAAGAATACCCTTTATGCAACTAAGAGAATTACCGAGTGGAGGTCAGTTGAGTATTCATGGCAATGTAGTTAATGTACCAGCTGATGTTAATTCAACAGTAAGTGTTCTGCCCAGACCAATAAATGAATCACAAACTATCCCAATAAAACTTAAAAGACGTCTTAGTTACAAACATCATTATCAATTTCAGAATATAAGACCAGCTAAAAAATGTATATGTTCTACACTCGAATTTTCCTTCACCCAGAGTCCTTAGAACATGCCATGTAATCGAGTGAAATGCCCAATATCATTTATAAAGTTTTAGAAGCAGCTCAATATTTAGTAAGCACGAGTGATCTGTTTAAAAATGAGGGAGTACAAGTATCAGATAGTTGGTTAACAAACTTAAATAACAATAACCCAGAGTGGTCAGAATTTATTACCGGTAACAAAACAAGTGCAGATAAGTCAGATTCTTTCCATAAAACGCAAGAAAAACAAAATCTAGGAGCACAACACTGTGCAACTGATGATTCAATTGACAATCATGATACTGATGATGAATGGTGTGAAGATCAAAATGAACAGCCATCAGGTGTCATGGATACTTTATTACAAGAGCCTGACATGACCGAACATGCTGATAAGATAATTAGTTTTGCACCAGGTGAAGGAAATAGACCACTTGGTATATTTATTGACAAAGACTCGGATTTTTATCTTTCCCTTCTATATATTGTGGTAAACGTCGATCTGATAATAGTGAAAGACTTGTACCAGTTCACTATAGTACAATTTGTACATGGGAGTTGCGAAGTAAAGATCGTCGAGTTGCACAGAGTGCGCCAAATATTTTCTATAAATTAAAAAAGCTACAAATAAAGCAAATTCAAGGAAGTGCAACATTATCATTGCGGTAAGTGTAAAACGAAAGGCAAAACATACACAGCAGGAGATTTAAAATCAGAAAATTCTGTAAATAAGCTAATTAATTTAGATGAGGGATTCAGAGTACTTAGAAATTTGCGAGGCTCACCTCCTTACTTTGAGAGATGTAAAAAAGACTTATTTGCAATGATCCGACAACTTGGTAAACCCACTTGGTTTTGTTCATTCTCCGCTGCAGAAACTAGATGGATACATTTGTTAAAAATTCTTGGTCGTCTTGTGGATAATAAAGAGTATACTGATAATGAAATCAAAGAAATGAGTTGGCAAAAGAAATCAGATTTAATACAAAAAGATCCAGTGACATGTGCACGAAATTTTGAACACATGGTCCAATTGTTTCTTTACAATTTTATCAAAAGCTCACTTAATCCAGTTGGAGAAGTTGTTGATTTTTTTTATCGAGTTGAATTCCAACAACGTGGATCACCACATATACATGGCTTATTTTGGATAAAAGATGCTCCGGAGTATGGCAAAGATCCTCTTGATGACATTGCTAAATTTGTAGATAACTATACCTCCTGTAAAGCTAAATCTGATGACTTGGGTGATCTAGTAAATTTACAGAGACATAGGCACTCTAAAACTTGCAAAAAAAGGGTCGTAAAATATGTAGGTTTAATTTTCCTTTGCCTCCAGTGCCAAGAACAATGATTTTACAACCTCTGCCTATAACTGATTTAGATGAACAAATTGCAGTTGCATTAAACAAAGATTTAGAGAGAATCCATAGTTTGTTAGATTCCCTAAAACCTGATGAGCCACTAAGTTTTACTGAATTTCTTGAAAAGTTAGAATTATCTGAAAATCAGTATTTGAAGGCTATTAGACTTTCTCTTAAACATGACACTCTACTGCTAAAACGATCCCCTTCTGAGATTAGAATAAATTGTTACAATCCAAATTTGTTAAAAGCTTGGCAGGCAAATATGGACATTCAGTATATATTAGACCCCTATGCTTGTGCTGTCTATATTCTTTCGTACATCACAAAAGGTCAACGAGGAATGAGCAAGTTACTGAGGAAAGCTTGTGATGAGGCAAAAGAAGGCAATAAAAATATTGTGAACAGAATCAGACATATTGGCAATAAATTTCTCAATGCTGTTGAGATAAGTGCACAAGAAGCTGTATATTTAGTTTTGCAAATGCCTTTAAGAAGATCATCTCGTGAATTTCAATTTATTAATACTTCTCACCCAGATGAAAGAACATTTTTACTGAAAGATATGGAAAAGATTAAAGATCTCCCAGACAATTCTGCTGACATAGAATCAGATAACCTTATTAAAAGGTATCAAAGAAGACCTAAACAGTTAGAAAATGTGTGTTTGGCAGACTTTGCTGCATGGTATAATTGCAAGCGAGACGATAATTCAAAGAAAACACAAAAATGTAAGCTAAATTCATCATCTGATGACTATCTTTTGGAAAATGATTTTAATGAGAATGTTGATGATGATCTCTCTGACAATAATGAAACAATATGTGAACGTGATCAATATGAATTAAAAGGAGGAATGATACTTGTTAAGAGACGAAGACCAAAAATCATTCGATCAGTAAGATTTAATAAGAACAAAGACCCTGAAAATCATTATAGGGAACAAATAATGCTTTATACTTCATGGAGAAATGAAAACAAAGATCTCTTGCAAAATGTAGAAACATACCAAGAAAGATTTGAACTTCTTAAAGATCTTATAGAAAAAAACAGAAAACAATATGAGAATCACACTGAAGTTCTTGATCAGGCCATTGAGAATGTTGAAAATGAAGAGCTTGCTAATGTCGCTCCTAATGCACAACACAGAGATGAACAAGATGAGCAAATAGGCTCAAAAGCTAGTGAATTATTTGGGTGTTTTGATCCTGGTAAAGATAAGCAACATATTGAATATGACTTGATGGATGATATTGGTATTTATCCTAGAACAAATGATAATGAAGAACTTCTTATGAAACGATTGAAGCATGAAGACTTTAGAAAACTTGTCCAATCACTAAATATTGAGCAAAAAGAGTTCTTTTACCATGTACTCCATTCTATTAAAACTAGTCATCAACCATTAAGACTTTTTTTAAGTGGTGGTGCTGGTGTTGGCAAAAGTACAGTAACAAATGCTCTGTATGAAGCTCTTATTAGATATTTAAACACTCAGCCTGGGAGCAATCCAGATGATATCAGTGTTATGAAAGTAGCACCTACAGGAAAAGCTGCATTAAATATAAGAGGAAACACACTTCATTCTGCTTTTAAAATTCCTGCTAACAGAGGATTTAATTACTGCACGCTTGATAGAGACAGATTAAATACTATAAGATCTCAACTAGGTAAACTTCAAGTCATATTCATTGATGAGGTTTCAATGGTTGGTAGTGGAATGTTTAATTTTCTTAACTTGAGATTACAACAAATAATGGGTACAAAAGAACCATTTGGTGGACTTAGCATTATAACTGTTGGTGACTTGTTTCAATTAAAACCAGTCTTTGATCACTGGATATTTGAGAACTCAAAAGAAGGATATAATTCATTAGCAACAAACACTTGGCAGCAATATTTTGAGATGTTTGAGTTATCACAGATTATGAGACAAAAAGATAAAGAATTTGCGGAAATTTTAAATCGCATTAGGGAAGGAAACCACACTCAATATGACATTGAAATTATGAAAGAGAGAATTTTGAAATTAAGCCCTGCACATCGTGATTATCCTATGACTGTCACTCACTTGTTTAGTACTAACATGGCTGTAGACCAACATAATCAAGAAATTATTAATAAATCTCTAAATGAAAAAGCTAAGGTAAAAGCAATAGATATCATACTTGGAGATTTATCCGATGAATTAAAAGAATGAATGAAGAAACAAATTCCAAATGATCCCACAAAAACCATGGGTTTGTTTACAGTCTGTGCCATACTTCAAGGGGCAAAATATGATCTTACAACAAATGTATCTGTTGTTGATGGAATGACTAATGGAGCAGAGTGTATAATTAAAAAAATTGATTATAGAGTTCCAGGCTCATTAAGACCAAGTATTATTTGGGTTTCATTCCAAGAAAATAATATTGGAAACGAATATCGTAGACAATACGCCCACCTTTATAATAACACTGTTGAGAAAAATTGGGTTCCAATCTTGGAAATCACACGACAGTTTAGAAAACATCAAATACAAGTTCTTCGTAGACAGTTTCCTTTAAGACCAGCTGCAGCCAAAACTATTCATCGTTGTCAAGGTGATACTATCAATGAAGCAGTTGTTGATCTGCCATCTAGTAAACGGGAACACATGCATTATGTTGCTCTAAGTAGACTGAGAAGCATATCTGGATTACATATCCTTAATTTGAATGAAAATAAAATAGCTGTTAGTAAGAAAGTACAAGAGGAAATGTTAAGATTAAGAACAAGTGCATCACTAAATAGTCACATTCCTTTTCTCTACAAATTAGATACCAATGAGATAAGCACTTTTAATATATTATTCCACAATGTAAGATCCTTACACCTGCATATTGCTGATGTTGCAAGTGATTACAATGTACAAGCAGCTAGTGTAAATATTTTTGTAGAAACCGCTTTGTGCAGCAATGACAACAATGAATTATATAATCTTCCTGGTTCTCAGCTTTTCAGAAATGATTTTCTGCCACAAAGTACTACAAGAACACCATATGGAACTGCCGTTTATTTAAAAAATAATCTACAATGTGTGTCTGAACCCTTGAGGTGTAACCATAATGATGTTGAAATAACAGTTATAAAAGTTGATCAGCCAGTTTACAATTTACACATTGTTGGAATTTATCGCTCAAAATCGAAAGTAAAGATATCTAAATTAATTGATGCATTAAAATTTCTTCATGAGAATATTTTAAAACATTGTGATACCCCTGTTATTATGCTTGGTGATTTTAATATAAATTTAATGGAAAATTCCTCTGAAAAAAAAGCTCTTTCTAAATATCTTAGTGAACAAGAACATTATGCACAGCTTGTTAATGAAGTAACAACTGACTATAAAACTCAAATTGATCATATTTACACAAATATTCCTCATAGAATTTGCTGTAGTGGTGCTCTTGAATCTTACTTTAGTGATCATAAACCTATCTTTGCATCTGTGGCATGATTCATTTATTTAAAGTATGATTAGCAAAAAAATGTACATACCATAGAGTGAACAGTACATGTATACTAAACAGTATTTAAAAATTCCTAAAATTTATTTGTCAATCTTTTTCTCCAAATACAAACAAGTCACCTCAACCACTTCCCCAGCCAAGTGGCAGGGGTAAAGAAACAACTATTGGATAATGGACTGGAGGCTGAATTATAGCTGCCTCCTCTTTCCACTGGCAGGAACAAGGTGTGTTATAGGTAAGTCTTCTTTTAGTTATTTACCCCCTTTAACGTTTACCATTCCCATTCACTTAGTGTCACATAATCTGATTAAAAATAATTTAGTGATTAACTGACTAATTTTATCGATTTACATTCCAGCTAAAAAGTTGAAAAATGGTTCACGATTGGTAATCAACGTACTGTAATTAAAAAGAGTGAAAATCAAGTGTACATCCTAAAGCAAGTTTTATTCAGTTGGACGTCAACTAAAGTCATGTTACTGTACTTGTCAAATGGCGATGACTCTACCTATGGGTGAATGTCTCTCATGTTACCATGCGAGAAACTAATACGCCTCAAAGCAGTTATAAAAGACCCTTTATTTACAAGTAATATTTGGCATTTCACTTGATTAAACTGGATGTTCCATGGATGTTCGTCGCAACTAAAGTCATGTCGAAACCAGTATACTGTACTTGTCAAATGGTGATGGCTCTGCCTATGGATGAATGTCTCTCATATTATAATAAATGCTCTGTGCAAACAGTCTGCATATAGATGCCCATTGCAGATCATAAAGCTTCAAAGGATAAAAAACAGTGTACCATTCATGTACTGTCCAGCAATGACAAAGATGACCAATCAACCTGAAAGATTGTGGATTGTGCCCATATAAACTTTAAGATTAAATCCAAAGATTCATTCAGTAGTATAGAATATGAGGCTACCAGGCCACTTTTTTTTTTTTTTTTCCTGAAAACACCCAAAGCGATCAGGGTTGTGGTTTTGACACACACTTACTTACTTCCCGGTTTCTGTTCAGATACTTTTGTCTTGTGTTGGTACACATGTTTTCCCACAGTTATACCACCAGATAACAGTCCGAGACATGGTATGTACGGTGTGATCATGGCTACAACCTTACCAACGTCACTTTTTAACAGTTTGTCCTTTTGTAATTCGTTGTCTAACACCTCAGAGCTTTCCACAGCGTCCAAACCACCGAGAACATTAGAGAACCTACTGATTAGCATATCAGTCAGGAATTCATTAGCTTTTTCCATTCTTTTGGTTTCATATTCAGCGTACAGCTTATCCACAACCTTTACCGACGCTTTTCTGATGTAGCTGACTGACTGAGTTATTTCACCATCCTCTGACAGTTTTATCAGCTCACTTCTCTTCCTGTTGGTGTCATCAGTTGGTCGGGGCGTTGGACTGGTTTCCTCAGTCTTTTTTAGATCATTGACGAGCTCATCGACGAGGTTGGGGATTTCAGTAGGTATTTCCGTTTTTGGTTCTTCAACGGATGTCTCGGCTGGTTCTGCAGCGGGTGCTCTGATTTTTTTCCCAACTTTCACCGTTTTACTTTTCTTTTCAGCCATCTTACTACGAACCAGATTTTGGGATGACCACCTTATACGCGTATGGATGCCTTAACATAATCTCAAGCCTAGCGTATTTGTTCTTTTTTAACTTTTCAGTTATCCCCATAACCTCATCACGGTCTAAACCACCCAGATAGTCATCAGTAATAACCTTCATATCGGTTTTGTTGGGGTTGTAGAACGTTACCAACTTACTGATATTCTCCCTATAAGGTTTTGTGATAGCTGTTAGCTGTTGTGTGATTACGATAGTTGACAGATTGTAGTGTCGGGCGCTGAAGGCTAATTTAACCAACTCACTTGTTCTGTTTTTTACGGGTTGCCCACTAGCACAGTCGTCGAGGACTATCAATGTTTTAGACCCCTTGAATATCCGAACGATGTGTTCTAGTACAATTTCAACGTCGTCCTGACTACAATCCACAGCGATGAAGTCCGGGTCGGAGGTGTATTTTCAGGTGGTGTAGGTTTTGTTCCAGCTGAACGTTGGACAGAGCAGAACGATGTAGTCGAAGAACCCGAAGTATTCATCTTCTAACATCTTCAGGAGATACCAGGTTTTTCCACAGGCCGTCATACCAACGATCAGCATATTGAATGGGTGGTCCATTTAATACTGGATTGATTTTAGGTTTTTGTTTACCATGTTTACCAAACCATCACTCAGCACAAAGATCCGACAGACTACGTTAGCCACAGTCACCTTCTTAGTAATCTCAATCAGGACTCCAGACTGTGTATTAACGATTCTTTTTCCAGTCCCAACACTATCGCGATCCTCAATACTTCTCAAGTCAATCGCTAGAGCAAAACCATTCTTATAGAACTTCTTAATTGTCATAAACTGATCTGTGTTTTCCTTTCCACCAAACAGTCTTTTAGCCTCATCATAGAACCGACTCTTTGGGATCCCCTGACTGAAGACAGCGTTGGGTACACCCTCGATTGTTAGCTTAACGCTCTCAATGTTTGGATAGACATATTCCTCACTATTAGTCAGGGTCTTATTTGTGAACATCATCACGATACCTTTCATGGACTTACGTGGGAGGTTAATGTGTTCGTTGATCAGGGTTGATCCAGCCGCCCATTCAGTTGACTTCATCAACGTGACATGTTCGTAGGACAACGACCGACCAGCTGTGTATAGTGACGTTATTTCACTGGCGATGTCGGTGTTATCAATCGTCTCATACTCCAGCTCAAGGTTTTCCAGTGTGTACCCGTCAACGGTCTCATTTGACTGGGCCACCATGATGTCACCCGCTTTCGGTAGGCTAATGACATAGCGGAAGTTGTTGTACATCTCAAAGGGAGCATAGAGTCCATGGTCCCCGAGGATCTTATCCAGTCTCACCTTCATCCTCACTCCATGGATTGTAAGCATCAGAGCGTCAGCTACCTTCTCAGCGTCCCCAGAGGAGGCCCCACTGTCGTCCTTAGACATCAACTTTCTCAGGTTCTCTGGACCAATTCCATACTCAACCATCTGATCCCTTACACTCTTCGGTAACCAGAGATCTCTGTACACACCGAGGCCACTTTCACCTGTGTTGTCGTAAACAGTCTCGCCGGCCAGCTTAACAACCAGCCTTTCAACCAGAAGCCTGGAGAGATTGTTTAGGAACCACGACTTGGTGTTCATGTTTTTGAAGTCGAACAATAGGTGAAAACTACCCGGGACCAAACAGCTGTCAGGTTTTAGCTTTGGTATGTCGATGTAGAGGTCCTCACCAGGGTTGACTTTGTTGGGGTTCATGGTGACCGTGTGTCTTGTCCGGAGTCCCTTGATCTCTGACATTCTTGCCCGTCTGAATCCAGGTAACAGCTCTGTTTGACTTCTGTTGGTCATATACTACATAACAGGTTTTATTTTCGGTTTTTCCAGTAGTCATACAGCAACCACGTCATAGCTATGGCAAGAACCCACAAATTGTTGGCTAACCACGCTATCCCTTTTGCTCCCCAGGTCAGAACCTGTGCTATCAGACTGAAAAGTGGTGCTAACAGAGGTCCTAAACTCTTACCCAGGTTAGCGAGTGCCTTAGCGAAACCACCTACAGCCCTCGCTCCCCCCGAGACAACCTTTCTGGCCGCCACAACTATTATGGTTATGATCCCAGCTATGGTGATGGCTATGGCAGACAGACCAACCATATTTCCCTTAGCCCACCTCTTAAAACGTTCCAACCTATTCAGGTCATTGTTCTCCACCTCATTGCTTAAAATAGACATGGCTTCTGTGTGTTCAGGTCTTTCGTTAATTCTGATTCTTATACTGTCTGCCTTTAGTTCCACAATTTTTTTGACGCTGTCGTAGAGTTGTTTTTTAAGAGGGTTGACCTCATTTTCCGCCTTTTCCCTGTAGTGGTTGACCTCTATCTCAAGAGACTTAATCGTATCCATATCCATACCCTGTTTGTTGATTATTCCAGAGATTTCTCTTACTTCCTGTTCGGATATGAGTACCCCTTCCATTTGTTCCTGTAGGTCTATCACTCTTTCCTCAACCCAACCGTCGATCTCTGAGCTGGATCGTGAGAGTATATTAACCACCACTTCCTCAGAAAGTATTGGGTTACCACCGATTTCCTCAACCGCTCCTTCAGCCGTATTGTAATGTTCGGTTCTGGCTTTTTCTAACAGTTCTTTGAAAAGTATGACGGATTTGGCTACATTTTTTGATTTGTTTTCACTGTACTTAATTCCAACACGATCAGATACGAGAACTCTCACACCATTAAACCATGCTCCGATGACGCGACCCCTCTTATTAATATCAAACTTAGTCCATTCTATTATGCTCTTAGATGCCTCACCATCTCCTTTATTTATTACAGCATCTAGCATCTCGCGGAAGATCTTCTTCTTATCATATGTGACAGACCTTTTCATTGACCCGGCATCACTACCAATGTCAGGCACTCCGTCTCCAACACGGGTCACATGGTCAGAGGGTCTGAATAGGGGGTTGTCCGATCCGGAGTCCTCATTGTTATCATCTATGAAACTCGTCTCGTTGATGTCATCCTCCTCCCTCTCTCCATCTTCACCATGCTCACCCATTTCAATATTAACTCCTTTCTCAGCCATTATATACTAACCTATGTACAACTCAAGCAGAACAGCTCCAATCCCAACCGGTCGACCTACTGAATGATCATTATTCCCACGAACCCTAAAGGTCATCTTACCATAAACACCTTTACGGATCTCAGCTTTCGACTCAATGTCTGTGTAGTGCTGTACACTCCCTTTCAGGCTCTGCTCAGAGGTTATCGGAAGAGTACCAATCAGATTACTTCTCCTCCCATTGTCCAGACTTTTCTCACTCTCAACAGCGTCACACGAAATACCAACATACCTCAACCCTCTGTTGATGTCCACCTGATTCGGACTATTAGTCCACCCACCACCACCGACATCTATCACATCACCCTCACCAAAACCCAAAAGGAGACCCATCTTCCCAAGCTTCAGCTTTTCAGACGTTTTCACCTTAGAAGTCCCGTTGTAAACATTCTTTCCGAACTCAACCGTCCCCAACAGACCCCCGGCTAAGCCCTTAACAAACGTCTCTACTGCGTCAAAGTCGAGATAACCTTCAGGAGCGGATGTCTCAACACCATCAAACGACACCTTATCGTTCAGACCTGACACCACATTGTTATAGTTCCAGTATACCGTCGCTTTCTTCAGCGTCACCTGTGGTCTCGGACCTGTCACCATGATAGGTTGTTCGAAATAGACAGTCTTCTCACCGTTTTCAATGAATAATGTTAACCTCATTACCTGAGTATATACTAACCCAGGTTTTGTACGTCACTCTCAGGTATCCATGAGTTGTGCCTATCACCATAACCCAACCACTTGACCAACACCATCTTCCTTCCAGCGACTCTCTTCCTCTTCAACACCTTCTCCACTCTATAAACGTCATCCTTCTTATCCACCGGCGACAACTC
This sequence comes from Corallium rubrum, assembly GCA_964035015.1. Lineage (NCBI taxonomy): Eukaryota > Metazoa > Cnidaria > Anthozoa > Scleralcyonacea > Coralliidae > Corallium > Corallium rubrum. The sequence continues at coordinate 13,613,122 of OZ036006.1, read as the reverse complement.
CTCCTCATAGAACTTCCCAATAATCGGCTCACCCTCAGCGTCCTCAATCTCGTAAACGTTCGGATCACCACGGATGACCTTCGTAATCCTAAAGATTTCCTCAGTGAAGTTAGCCTCATAACCCTTTGTAAACATGCTCTTGTACTTTGACACCCTTACAGTGTCTCCAACCTGGAACTTGGGTAAAGGATGATCACCAAAGTGATGACCGAACAACGTATTCCAGACCTGATTCTCGTTTGACTTGCTCACGTCCTTGGGCTTCAGCATAACGACACTGTGTTTTGTGTTGTTATAACCCTCAACGAGATCACCCAAAACATCAATCCACCTATAGGTCCCCTTGGTGTAGAAATACTTCCACATAGCAGTCTTAAGTGTTCTGTTAAACCGTTCGACGATCGCTGCTTTCTTGTCCGAAAACGTACTGAAGTACTCAACACCACGTTCCTTCAGCAGACCTTTCACACCAACGTTATAAAACTCCTTCCCATCGTCGAACTGAGCCAGGTCAGGGTAAGTGCCAAATCGGTCTTTGAACTGTTCCAACAGCTTACCCACAGCCCCAGTCATGTTTTTCGTGTCCTTCCTGTAAACGGGAACGGCGAAAGCGTACCGACTCAGAATCTCAACAGCCGTCAAAATCCAGTGACACCCCTTATTCTGGTTCTTGTACTTTCCCATATCAACCAGGTCCATCTGTATCTGTTCACCGAGGTGGCTAACAAACGTCTGTCTGAACTTATGCTTTCTCACAACCGGCCTGTACCTCGTGTACGTGTCCTGTGTTTTCAGCCAGTTCCTCACTACCTTCCTACTCACATCAAGACCTTCCGCCAATGCTTTTTGGTACAGTCGTTCAGCTGATTGATATCCTGTTTTCGGATTATACCATATATCTCTCAATTCCTGTTCCAGCCCAACCCCAGCGTCCATATAACCTAACCTATGACATATGGACAAGACCCTAAGAGAGTTTTTCACCAAATACCCATACGCCGATAGAACTAAGTTTGTAACTGATTCAATCTTCGGTCAGTCAGAGCCTGGTGTGTTCTTCGGACCTGTCGGTGACTCATACATCTACACTGGTGACGCGGAGTTTAAGAACAACAAAGACTACACCAAGTACTTAACAATAAATAAACCACCGCCCAGATTTCCGAAGGCGTGGCTTGGTGGTGGCCACGTTCGGACACTTTCGAAGGGGAAGCGACACAGATCAATGTATAAAACACATGGGTCGTATTATTACTATGATAAATTTCCGGCGGAATACGTTCTGAATTATCCAGTCAATCAGTTTCGGGTTTATGTGAATGAGACAGTATTTTCAGAGTGACCTTCCACCGTTAGATATAAAAACTTCCCAGTATTCCAAATGGGACCTAAAAGAGAGATATTACCAGGCGCTTGTGGGGACGTACATCGCTACATATGCTTCTGGGGTGTCGTTACTTCATCTAACACCCAGTGATGACGTTCCACCGGTAGTCACGTCACTTTTAAGATTTCATCTGTATTTCACGATAAGAAGAATTATGAGAGAATTTGATGTGAAATCAGACTCAGAAATAAGTGGCATTATGAGAAGCTATGGTGCAACATTCTTGATGGAGGAAGATAAGGCACCGAAATGGACGTGGCAGGAGGTAGAACACACAGAAGACCCCGAGCACTCAGTAACAAAATGGAAAGGGGCCAGGAGGTTAAGAGACGTTAGTGGAGATTTTAAGAAATTCGTACCAAAGACGAGTGATGGTTTAACCTCAAATGGTCTCCTACTCCTAAATCAGAGCATAGAGGCGTTTATTTATTCCATTCTTGGTGCTCAGGCAAAGACAAAACAGAGCGTGTATGGTGGTAGGGCGAGTGCATTGGAGACTCAGAAAGTGTTTAGGCAACTGGTTGAGGATAGTATTATCAACTACAACACAGCTACATGGATAAACAATATGAATAGAGCGGTGACAGACACGAATGTCGTCCTAAATCTAGCAGTCTCACCAAGTCTTTGGCTGTTACCATCCAACCTTATAATTCTTAAAAATCCGATTGCTGGCTACAACAACAAACTACAGGTTGCAAATGACAGTATGAAATTTGGTGTGAACCATGGTATCAATTACTTCACGGCTCACATCAATCCAGACCCCAAAAAAACTCATCAGGATGGTGGAAATCATCTTGATTCACTAGACAACACCCGACCCCTGAAGCCCACACCAACCGACCAAAGTCTAGAGACAACCACACCAACCCCAAAGAAGGCACAACGCCCCGCCGGTCAGGACGGGGGACCAGACAATGGGTTGGGAATCCTACTAGTCCTAACAGCTGTGTCTGGGTATCTGTTCAGTAAATACGTCCTATAGTATATGAGTCTGTTTTATGGTTACAGCAAACCGGGAAAAGGAGCCCCTAGTCAGATCACTAAGCAACTCAGCAGTGATCTAAAGCAGCTCAACAATAAGCTAAAAGCTTACACGGAAACCCACAACCACAGAGTCATTTTCGACCTGAACGTGACCAGAGCTAGTAAAAACGCGATCTCCAAACTCCCCCCCTTTATTGAATACATAGAAGACAAAAACGGTGGGGTTTACTCAGCCATGTTTTGGAGACCCCCAGGTATTAACCCACAGCTAAACACTGCCGGCGACCACCACTTCATTCACCCTGAGATGACGATAAGAACAGTCTTCCACGTTAGCATACCCAGACTCATGTTCGTCGACGTTTCAGTTTTTGCTGTGGTAAAGAGGAACAGTGTGAGACCTAAGGATAAGTTGAATGAGTGGGAAATGATTGTTACCAATAATGGTAAAAGCGGTCCTGGTAAAAGCTTTGGGTTTAAGGCTGGAGTAAGTGACAAACTGCTTGTGGAAGGGTCATCACCGGCTAAGTTTTACGAGTGTACGATTCCAGCGAAGTTCATTGGGAAGAAGGTTCTGATATCTGCCCACTGGCTATCCGGAGTTAGAGTGTCACACGTCAGGATAAATGGTGAAATGCTGAGGGACTCATTTTTCATGAGTAACATCGGACAAATAGGAACACCTTATCTGAATGTGTTTGGGTTAAACCGTCTTAGGAAGTATTATTCAGACATCAACTTCTACGGTATGAGAATCGTGGAGGGTCGTCTGGGGGGTCCTGACATTGAGAAGATCTGTAAGGAGGTTATGGTTGAATATGACCTGTAATTAGAATGGGGAAAAAGAGGAAAAGCGTCGTTAGCTTCAACCACATTGGTAAGAACCTCCAATCGGCTGAAGTGGACAAACTAACCCGACTCTATTCGTATTATCATAGGCTAGCGACTTGTTACAAGTGGAAACACACCCGACTGAAGAGACTGAAGATGATCCTCGAGACGGTCTCTATTGGGTTGACCGTGGTTGGGGGAATAGCCGGTGGTGTCACAGCTAACCCACTGATCCTCGGAACCATAGCCGGTCCTGGCGTCCTAATCCAAGGGTACATGACCAAGTCGAGAATGCCTGGCAGACTGGAAAACTGTGAGTTCGCTCACGTTAGCTACCACAAGGTTCTAACACAAATCAGAAGCTTCCTACGTGGGGCTTCCTATGACGAAACTATCTTCCTATCCGAGATCCGTGTACTCGACGACATTGTGACTGAGGTCTGTCCACATTCCGACAGTATGATCACACGGTACCATAGGACTTACGATTCAGCTGAGCCTGCCGGGCCTGGCGGACCTGACTGACGTCTCGGTCATCCACACGAGCCATCCAACCGTGAAATCCGCTAGGGGTCTCACCGGGGGTACCGACCACCTCCGACTCATCCGGACCGAAGTCTTCCCAGTCGAGACCAATCACCCTGGTCCCCTTCTTCCAAACCATTACAACCGTCTCTTCCATATACTTCTGTATCTGCTCTGGGTAATCCTTAGTAACACCGGCTTCACATTTCCAACCTGTTACAAGTGGGAACACACCCGACTGAAGAGACTGAAGATGATCCCCGAGATGGTCTCTGTTGGACTGACTGTGGTTGGGGGGATATCCGGTAGTGTTACAGCTAACCCACTGATCCTCGGAACCATAACCAGTCCTGGCGTCCTGGACCTATGACTCAGCTGAGCCTGTCGGGCCTGGCTAACGGTTTTGACGATCTCTGGTATGTAGACGTCCCGACCGTTCACACGAGCCATCCAACCGTGAAATCCGCTAGGGATCTCACTGAGGGTACCGACCACTTCAGACTCATCCGGACCGAAGTCTTCCCAGTCGAGGGTAACCACCTTAGTCCCCCCAGAGGCTATGTCCTCAGTCATCTCCTCCATATACTTCTGTATACACCCGAGATAGTCCTTAGTTACGCCGGCTTCACATTCCCGACCTCTCCTAAGCATCCGGTCGTAGCAGGTGTCAACCGAGGCTTTCAGGAATAGTAGGACATCAGGGGTTGGGAGTAGATTGTTTAGTGAGTGGAAGACCTGGGAATACTCAGAGAACTGTTTGTCGGTTATCCACCCATTACGCCAACAGTTCTTAGCGAAAACCATACAGCTGTGATGTGTTCGCTCCACAATCACATTCCTCCCTTCGTTGATTAACTCCAAAGCCTCTAGGTAGACGTCAATTCTCTCACCGAGGAACCAGGTCTCCATCTCATACGCCCACCTCCCAGGGTCGGCGTAAAACCTTTCGAGGTATGGATTGTCGTAAACTGGCTCCTCAGCAAGGTAATAACCATTTCTTTCAGCGAATGGTCTCACGAACGTTGTCTTTCCCACACCGATGTTTCCGTCGAGGGTGATCAGCCGAGCACCGAGCTTTGTCTCAGTCATTATACCTCAGGTATACGGTACGACTTTAAACCTCCTGTATTTTATATGAAGATTCCAAAGAGACTTAGACGACCCATACTGACCGTCTTCCACGGACTTAGAAGAGCTATCGGGGTGATGAGACATTGTGTTAGAAGAAACCGTAGAGGAGAGTACTACGTGACTGAGTCTGTTGTTGTCTGGCCGACGGTCTTAGAGACCCCTACAGACTTCCCACAAGCAGCCTCAGAGATCCTTACGGATGGTCTCACAGACTTCCCAGAGACGACCTCAGAGATCCCAGCCGACGGTCTCACAGATTCCCCAGAGACGATCTCAGAGATTCCAACAGATGACCTCACAGATGAAACATAGATTAGTGTATAGATGGCTGACGTAGTACCTGAAAAAACCTCGGAAGTCCCTAAGGTGACATCAGTGGTCAAGACGGAAAGAGCCAAGGATCCGAAACGGGTGGAGGCTGGTAAACGACTGGCTCAGATATCGAAGGCAGCCAAGGAGAGAAAAGCCAGAGAGCGGTTGGCGGCTGAGATTGGTTCTGGAGTTGGTGGTGGTCGATCAGCCTATTATGGCTACATCATCGGAACCGTTGGGCTGGTTATCGGTGGGGCCTCACTCTATTACACTATGAGGCAGGAGAAAAGGGAGGTTCAGAGACTGAAAACCATTGATGAGGAGAAGGTAATGGAAGGAACTGTCGAACCACAGAACCCCGTTCAGACCTCCCCGGTCTTAGACACCTTTGATGAGTGAAATATGTGTTAGTGTATAATGACCGACCGAAAAGAACTGATGAACGAGCTCTACGACGCCCTCCTGATTACGGGTGGAGCTGTGGCGGTCTCCATGGCTTCGAGGAAGATCCTGAAAGAACCTTTGGGCACTCCTGAGTCGGTTAGGGGTACTGTTAGGCTGGCTCTAGCGGTTGGAATTAGCACAATTGTGGTTGGATATGTCCAGTCGAAGGGGTACCTGCCGGTTGACCCTTTTTCAAAGCCCAAGTAGCCTAAGGGGGTTCCGTATCCGGTGGTTACTATGAGCGTGGAGGTTGAGACACGTTGGCTGCCCCCTATGTCCAGAGGAGAAAGGAATGTGTGGGATGCCTTATGCGCTATTGGGATTGAGGCGGTCAGGGAGAAGACCTTTGATGGGTTAGTGGGGTTGGGTGGCGGTCTTTTGAGGTATGACTTCGCGGAGCCTCTCAGCGATGGTACTTTCTTACTGATTGAGTATGATGGTGAACAACATTTTGGCCCTTCCACTTGGTCTGGTAAGTTTACTCGGGAAGAGGCAGAAAGACGTTTTAGGGTACAGAAGATACACGATCGGATGAAAGACGAGTACGCTAAGGACAACGGTCATTACCTAATCAGGATTCCGTATTGGGAAAGACGTAACATCCGTTCTATTATCGGATCTTTGTGATGGATTGTATTATGTGCGATTATATATGGTTAGTGTGGTTGCTGGTGGACTGTTTAACGCCTTGGCCTTCGCGGGTGCTGGATTCCTGTTTTCAAAGTTAAACCACACCGGATATGAAGCTGAGATTAAGAGACACAACCACGCCCTTGAGCAGCTGACCAGGGCGAAGGAGAAATGGTATGAGAGTGAGGTGGATAAGAAGGATAGGATACAGAGGTTGAGACAGGAACTGTCTGACGCCAACGCTGACATCAACACAACGAATCACGCTCTGGATCTGCTGAAGGATAGGTTGGAGCAGGTTGAGGCTGTTGGGTTTTCCCAGTCAGAGCCTGAGTTGTCTGACTATTACAAACCATCGGGTGAGATGAAAGAGTATCAGACCCTGTTCGTGGGGTCTGTTGGTCTGGTTGGTGGGTATCTGGTATCTAGGTTTGTTTTGTAGGGGGTTAAGAGGATTTGTTAGGGTTTAGTTATAATGTCTGTTTCCTGGTCGGACTTACCGAGGGGGCTGAAGGATTTACCATCTTCAGGTGTTGAATGGGTCTGTAAGCAGATGGGGATTGAGTTAGTAGCCCCGGCTTGGGATCCACCCAGATGTAGTACGAAGTTGTGGTGTGAGGATTGTTCTAGGTTCCGTGTGAAGGTGAGCACTGAGATGTATTCCTGTCCAGGATGTGGTGATACGGAGTACGGATATGTTATTGGGAGATACCGGGCGGCCGGTCGTAGAAGTGGGCATTCGAGGGGTGGTTGGATGAGAAAGAGACTTGCTAGAGTTGTCAGGGACGCAGCCGTTGACGTTGTCCTGGCCGACTTCTCCGAGGTTCTTCGGGTGATGAGAAGTAAGGGTTTGATAAGAGGTTGTAATGTGTCCAGATACAATTATTACATCATCAGACTGTGCTCAAGAAGAGGGATTGGGTTACTGGGTGGTTTGAAGGATCTTAGGGAGGGGAAAACAAAGGACCTGTTTGACGGCAATCTGTTCGGAATTGTTTATAAGGAGCTTGGCTGGGATCGTACCCCAGACAGGTTCTGCACCGAGTGGCTGAGACAACACCTAACAGAATGTGATCACCCCTGTTATAACGATGGACCCAGGTGTTATGATCCACCAGGACGACGACTTAGACCCTGACATGTTTGACTATCCTGATGATATAGACCCCCGTCTCTACGAAAGAATAATCGGTTACGACATACATCAGTTAGACAGAGCCCTGAGGGGTAAAACTAAGTCGTTCAGCTGTGCTGTGGTGAGTCAGGACCCGCTGGAACAGGTGAGCGCTCTTAGGAATGATGTGGTACGGCTGCTACGTCGGGAGCTGGCTGAGATGAGGGGGTTGAAGTTCGCTGAGACGTTGGTTGTGACGCTTGAGAAGGAGGTGCCTGGTGGGGCAACTTATAAGACGGCTCACTTTAACAGCCACATCAGGACTATAATCAACAGCGGTGAGATTGGTCAGGACGTTGACGTCGCGAATGAGGAGATGGTGGTTGGGATAGCCCGATGGATAAGCGAGGGATCTGGTTGGACAGTAGACTCAGTAGACGGTCACTACGTTAATCTGACTGTGTACAGTCCACTGGAAGGCTCGTCATACGTCGACCTCCCGAAGGAGCTGAAGAATAGTCGGAAGGGGTTGATCAATGTTAAGAATAGTGATGATAGGTGTTTTATGTTGTGTCATCTGGCTCATAGGTTTCCTGTCTCACAACACCCACAAAGGGTGTCTAAGTACCGGGACCATGTTGACGACCTGGATTATGGTGGAATCAGCTTCCCTGTGAGCCATAGACAGTACAACCGGGTGGAGAAACAGAATGAAATACGTATCAACGTCTTCGGTTATGAAAACGGACTAACCTTTCCGGTTTATGTATCAGAGGAGAGATTCACCGACCTCATGAACCTCCTGATCATAACCAACGGGGACAACAGACATTACGTCCTCATCAGGGACTTTGATAGGTTTATGTACAACAAAACAAAACATAAAAGGAAAAAACACTTCTGTGTTTACTGCCTCCAATGTTTCAGCTCAACAGAGGTTATGGATAGGCATAAGGTTGTGTGTATCAGTGTAAATGGTAAACAGGCTGTTAGGATGCCTGACCCCGGTAAGAACGTGTTGAAGTATAGTAACTTTCACAAACAGCTGGACGTTCCGTTTGTTGTGTACGCTGACTTCGAGGCGATCACGGAAAAGGTCAAAAGACCGAAGGTGTCAGAGTCAAAACGGAAGAAGAAAGAGAAGAAACCATACATGGAGAAGTATCAGAAACATACTGATTGTGGTTATGGGTATAAGGTTGTCTGTTGTTACGACGATAGATACAGTAAGGATGTCCAGGTGCATAGAGGCCCTGGTGCTGTCAACAAGTTCATCGGAAAGATGTTGGAAGAGGTGGAGTATTGTAAGGGTGTCCGGAAAGAGCACTTCAACCAGGATATGGTTCTAACTGACCCTGACAGGGCAGACTTCAGAGACGCCAACGGATGTCACATATGTGGTCAGGAGTATGGGGAGAGAGATGTTAGGGTCCGGGACCATTGTCATGTGACTGGGAGGTACAGAGGATCGGCCCATCAGCTTTGTAACAGAAATCATAGACTAACTGATAAGATACCAGTCATCTTACACAACTTGAGGGGTTACGATAGTCATCTCATCATGAGGGAGATTGGGAAGTTCGGACAGGAGATTAACGTCATTCCGAATAATATGGAAAAGTACATGGCCTTCATGTTAGGTAAAAACCTTGTGTTTCTGGACAGTTTTCAGTTCATGAGTAGTTCATTGGATAGGTTGGTGGGAAATCTCCCGGGGGACGCCTTCAAATACACAGCTGAAGAATTCGGTGACCGATCGTATCTTATGAGGGCAAAAGGTGTTTATCCTTATGACTACATGGATAGCTTCAATCGGTTTGAGGAAACAAAGTTGCCTCCGAAGAATAAGTTCTATAGTGTGTTGAATGACGAACCGATAACCGGTGAACAGTATTCCCATGCTTTGAAGGTTTGGAGAGAGTTCGGAATGGGGACAATGGGGGACTACCATGATGTGTACCTGAAATCGGATGTGTCGTTGTTAGCTGACGTCTTTGAGAACTTTAGGAAGACCTGTGTTCAGTACTATGGGTTGGACCCCTGTCACTACTTCACCTCACCTGGGTTGGCATGGGACGCTATGCTGAAGATGACTGGGATCGAGCTGGAGCTGATGACTGACATTGATATGTTTCAGTTTATTGAGAAAGGACTGAGAGGTGGAGTCAGTTACATAGCCAACAGATATGGGAAGGCGAACAACCCATACATGGAAGGGTATAGTGAGGATGAGGCTGTGAAGTATATAATGTATCTGGACGCCAACAATCTATATGGTTGGGCTATGAGTCAGTGCCTTCCGACTGGCGGATTCAGGTGGATGGGTGAGTCTAATCTGAAAAACCTAGCTTGGGAACTTCCGGAGAATAACAGTCGGACCGGAATGATACTTGAGGTTGATCTTGAGTACCCTCCTGAACTCCACGACCTACACAACGACTATCCGTTAGCCCCTGAGAAGATGGAAATACGGGAAGATATGTTGTCGGAGTATTGTTCTAAGATTAGGGGGGAGTTTGGTGTCAGCGTTGGTGGTGTCAGTAAGCTGGTAACCAACCTGATGGGAAAGGAAAGGTACGTCGTCCACTATAGAGACCTACAGCTATACGTCAGGCTTGGGATAAAGGTGAAGAAAGTTCACCGGGTTTTGTTGTTTGAGCAGTCGGGGTGGCTGAAACAGTACATCGACTTCAACACGGTGAAGAGAACCGCCGCTAAGAATGACTTCGAAAAGGACTTCTTCAAGCTAATGAACAACAGCGTCTTCGGTAAAACAATGGAGAATCTGAGAAAGCGTGTCGACGTCCGGTTGGTCACGTGTGAAGAAAAGCTGTTGAGGCTGGCTTCCAAACCAACCTTTGTGTCTGCCAAAATATTCAACGAAAACCTTGTTGCCGTTCACAAAATTAAAGAAGTTCTTACGTTAAACCGACCGGCGTACGTTGGTATGTGTATTCTGGATCTGTCGAAAACCTTGATGTACGATTTCCATTACAACTACGTATTAAAGAAATATGGAAGTAGGGCTAAGTTGTTGTTTACAGACACGGACAGCCTGACATATGAGATTGAGGCGGAAGACGTTTATAAGGACTTTTGGGATGACAAAAACATTTTTGACAACTCAAACTATCCAGAGAGCTCAGCTTATCACAACAAGTCGAACAAAAAGGTTATTGGGAAGATGAAGGACGAGGCGGCTGGCGTTCCCATAATCGAGTTCGTTGGTCTCAGAAGTAAGATGTATTCTTACCTGAAAGACAACGGAACAGGTGACAAAACCGCCAAGGGAATTAAAAGGAGTGTCACTGAGAAACAAATCAAACATGAACACTACAAAGACACACTATTTGGTAAAAAACAATTGTTTCAGAAAATGAAAACAATCCGGAGTGATAAACATAATCTGGGTAGTTATGAGATAAATAAGGTGTCACTCTCATGCTTCGACGATAAGAGATACCTGCTGGAAGATGGGGTCAGCTCCTACGCGTACGGACATAAGGATATTCAGCTGACTTAAGTGTGGTCGGTAAGGTATATGCTCACAGATTACCCTCTCTTAGTGTAACGGTAGGAAAACAATCCAGCTGCCATAATAATCACTATTAAATACTCCCCAGCGAAAACAATTACCTTCCCACCAGCTGTCTGTATTTCTGTCCATGGTATTGTGCCTCTTCCCTTTGATGGATGTAACTTTTCCCATTTCCTAGCCTGATGAACTATATCAGATCCCTCTCTGGTTAGACCTACCGACAGACCAGTTACTAACGCAATCGCTCCTAAACCAATGGCAGTCACGATTCCGGCTTTCTTCAGTCTCTTATTTAGGTTAGCCTTAGTCCACTCATCATAGTGTGTTCTAATACCATCCCTAAGCAGATCAATATCCTCCCCAGTTAAAGCCCGTCCGATTGTATGGAAGTCACCTCCTAGATGTTTCACAGAATAATCAATAACTAAACCAGAATCACTAAACTCCCTGGATATACTTAATATGTTATTATCAATCAAATAGTCAATAAACAGTGGGTCAGTGCATTGTGGTTCCAACTCTAGTATATTTATAAAAAAATCCTCACAGTCCCTATACGCAGCTCTTCCTCTTATCCTCCCAGTTCTGCCCTCTGACACATTATTCACAATGGGACCATCAATAGAGTGATCAAATTCAACACTATCACGCTCTAAAAAGTCTCCCAAAGCATCAGCGCCCCCAAAATCTGTTTCCTCCTGATCAGGGTCCGGGTCTGGGTCATGATTCGGATCTAATGGCTTAAGTTCAATCTCCTCCATATTAAAACTGTCACGATTACAAAAGGACAAACTGTTAAAAAGTGACGTTGGTAAAGTTGTGGCCATAATCACGCCGTACATACCATGTCTCGGACTGTTATCTGGTGGTGTAACTGTGGGGAAACACGTATACCAACACAAGACAAAAGTACCTGAGGAGAAATCGGGGAGTAAGTAGGGTGTGTCAGAACCACAACCCTGATCGCTTTGTGGTGTTTTCAGGAAAAACGTCATAATCCATCCTTAAAATATGAAAGGGGAAAAAAAGAAAAAAAGTCTGCCCTTTCAAACATCGTCTTCCGTCGAATTCTGACACTTTGGGACAGTTTCTAGCAAAAAAAAAAAAAGTGGCCTGGTAGCCTCATATTCTATACTACTTCATTCCATTTAAAAACTACCGACTATATGCAGATGAAGGATTAGTCAACACTAATCATGTAAAATGGCTAAAAAATTGAACTATGACACATTTTATTCCTTACTGACTACTCAGGAAAGCAATATAACATTCCACATGTTCCAACAGAACGAGGAAAATTTTAGTTCTACTAATTAATGCTGGATTAACTGTGTATCAATAATGTAAAATGGAACTAATACAGCAGTTAAATTGAAACATGTAACAACTATCAGAAAGATTTTTTCATGTTGTTTCCTCAAGACTTTTTATTGACATTGAATTGTACAATGTATTGCATGTACATGTATCATCCAATTTAAAGCAAAATAAATCATTTGAAATGTAAAAAGCTCAAGTGTTTTTTTATGTTGAAATACAGTACTGTTAATTGCTCTACGAAACTTTGCACTATCCTTGGGTTCTAGTTAAGTTTCTCAACTTCATTTCAACAGATTCCAGTGAGATCATGGGTAAAAACTCCGTTTCGCCATATGGTAACCACTTATCATCAACAGTTGGAAAGTTCTTGATCAAACTTGCAAAGAAACTGTTGATATAATTTGCAGTGTCTTTGTCATTTATTACAGATTGTGACTGAGGATCATTCAAGAAAATTTTAGAGGAATTATTTTTACCCGTTAGTTTATTAATTTTCTTCCACCACTTTGAAGAATTATTATCGCAATTTCCAGATATATTTTCATTGTAGAATTTTTCTTTGGCAGCACGAATCTCATGTTTTACACGGTTTCGAAGAAATCTAAAAAGACCAATTTTACCTTGTTTATATGCACGGTTTCTTACACGAATCATCCTTTTCAATTTAGCCGTCATAAAAAATTTATCGTTGTTGTGTAATTTAACAGTTTTGGTGGGAAAATACGCGCTAATCATATCGTTGGTGGCTACAAGGAATTCTTCTAGCTTAGCATCAACCGAACTTGCGCTAAGTACGTTTTGCCAATTATAGGAATCCAAAAACAGGTTAAAGTGATGTAAGGCAGAGGATTTCATTGGTCTTACATATTACTTTCTTTGTTATATTATTATGTTGTAGCTGAATTTTAGAATTCCAAATGATCATATTATGATCTGCAGGTGATATCGGAGCTATAATTTCAGGGTCTTCATAGAAGAGGCTAGCATTGGTAAAAATCAAATCCAGAATACTTGTGTAAGAAACACAAAGTTGGCTCTTTAACAACTTGCTTAAGATTACAGTGGTTTTTTAAAAATTTGGATTTAAAACCATCACTAGTTGGATTAAAGCCGCCTGCGATGATGAAAGCTGTATCTGGACTTTCCATAGTTGAAGTGTCATAGCAGAATTGAAGATAGTCGTAAAAACCTTCTAAATCATTAAGTGTCATGGACGGTGGAAGGTAAACACAAGCCAGGGCAATTCTTGAGGTTGATCTGGGAAGCCATTTTGGTCTTAAGGTTACTCAGGACATTATATTGATTCATTGCTAAGGTCGAGTCTAACTTTTACTGGGAATTCATCCTTTATGTAAATCGCAACACCACCTCCGCGATTGGCTATTCTATTTTTTCTGAAAACATAATAACCATCAATATGAATAGCCTCGTTCGGAATATTTTCAGATAGCCACGATTCTGTTATGAAAATTATATCAGAATTATAATTTTCAATATGTGCTCTTAATTCATCAACTTTATTGAAGATCGATCTCGCATTGAGGAGCATAACGTTGGGGAATGCTCTGGCGGTAGTTGGTCTGTGACTAGATGGCTTTTCCTGTGTTTTTATCCGAATCAAGTTGTTGGGGTTTCGTGTATTACGGAACCCCAACAACTTGAGGCCAGAGACATCACGAGAGGTAGTCTGAACAGGAATAGTATGAATACGCTTTATATCTTGACTATTTCGGGCACTAAATCCAATGGTATTATTTATCTCATCACAATAATTGGCAGGCTCAGGATTCTTTACGTTTGCATTTTCTTCCGAACAAAGTCCAAGTACATGTGCCAGCTCGATGCTCGTTGAATCATAGATTGGTTTCGAAAAAAAACTCTACTATTCGTTGTCTGCATTCTTCTACTTTCCAGGCAGTTTCCGTTGACTGCATTCTCTTGCGTACCAGGTTTTGATGGCTGGTCTAGGTAAGTATCCCTAATCCTATTAAGCATATTTGAAGTACTTGCATTCGCTCGCCTTGGCCGTTGTTGGTGTTGATTGTAGGTCACTTGTTTCTTGACGGATCTGTGAACTCGGCGGAGTACCGTCTGCGTTGATTTGTTACGGGAGTTGCTAGGTTGATGGGGTTGTTTAATCGATGTGTTGTTATTCGTTGGTAATTGACCCTGGGACATCCTGTGATCTTGTGGTTTCTCACTATTCCCAGTTGTATTGGATGGTCTTCTTATACCAGCAGTTGTCGCTTGTTGTTTTCCTCTATATTCTTGCAATTGCTCAGCGAATGATCGGGAACTAGCCGTTGATTGCTTCAAATTGTGCTGTTGTCTTCTGTAATCCTTTATTTGATCAGCAAATGGTCTACCACAAGAAGAATTGCTTTTCTTCTTTAACAAATTTGATTTTGACGGCTGCTTGTTGTTTTGGCGATCCGATACAATGGACTTGCATAAATTTGAATTCTTTATTGGTATTGAACCTGTGAGTTTTTCTGTGTTAGCTAATTCACAAGCAATGTTCTCAATTTCACTAAGAGTGGAAGTAACTGTCATGAAGAGCTTTTTGTATTCTTCATGCCTTTAATAATTTTCCTGCTTATTTCGCTCGACATCACTTTGTAATATGACGACAGACTCGGAGATCTTTTCGATTTGCCTTTGCCATTGTTGATCACTGGATTTCGTACTTGACATATCATTTGCATCATCAACTAAGCCATTTACTTCTTCTTGTTTCTTATACTGGTGAACGAGACCGTTCAGTTTATCGCGGATTTCTTGATTTATTTCGGATATTCCTGCTTTATTTTGCTGGCTAACAGCCTCAACGACCGTTAAATCCAATTTTAAACCTTCAATATCAGTAGAAAGCTCGCTACATGAGCAAGGGCTACAATGCTTCGCTTCACTTGTTTTAGATTTACTATCGCTGAGACCATAATTTTCACCAACATATTGTAATAGGGAATGAACTACGCATTTCGCATTTGCACCGTCTATTACCATGTACTTTTTGTTCATCCAAGATATTTCAACGTATTCGCTTGTGAAATGTTTCTTCTCCCCGCCAGGCGAAGTCCATTTGCCATCGATATTCAATTCATCTTTCACAAAATTCTTCAGAGATTGGTAATCGCCGCTCCATGCTAACTTCAGGTTTAACCCAGATGAAGAGTTTGAGTTAACAGACTGAAATTGGTCTTGTCTCGTGTCAGGTATCCTATCCTCAACCCTTATAGGGATATCGGGAGAACAGCTCTGAACCACCTCCGCAATTGAAGCTCGCTAATTGGTTTTTATTGAAAAGAGTTAGAGATTATTTACCGTTTGAAGCACGCAAAACATATTATTCTGCATTAATTTATCCTCATTTATTATACTGCTCAACACTTTGGGGCAATTGTTCAAATGAACTTTTGCATGACATATTAAAACTTCAAAAGAGAGCAGCACGTATAATATATGGAGTATCCTATGATACACCATCAGTAAACCTATTTCGTCAGCTAAAATGGTTACCCATTTATGGTATTACCAAAATGAAAAACATATTGTTTGTTTTTTGTGCATTAAAGAAAATGGCACCTGTAGAGGTATCACTATTGTTCCAAAAGACTAATGGTGTAATTAATATTTCAACACGGTCTTCACAAACTGATATTAAAGTTGAAGAAGTAAAAACCGAAAAATCCAAATCTAAAATAACCTACAGCGGAGCTACTCTCTATAATTCGCTTCCAATATACCTAAAAGAAATTGAAAATTATTCTTATACCACATTCAAATACAAACTGAAAGAATTTTTTCTGACAATGGTTGATGAGGTTGATCATCTAGAGGACCTTTCCTGCAATAAATGTAAACATGTTGTCCGATGTAATTGTAACTCAATGTAATTGTATTTTTTAAAAAAACTGTAAATAGATTAGTTATCATTAGTTGATGTAATTGTATTTTTAAAAACTGTAAATAGATTAGTTATCATTAGTTACTCGGGCTACCTGTGGTAGCCGAGTCTAGCTTTCGGCTCTGTTATTTTCTTCGCCACACAAAACTGCAAAATTGCGCAATACCTCCCATATATGGAGCCTACACTTCGAGTGTTCGGTCACTTCGAAAATTCGTCGACAGCATATTCCTTTTAGTTCCTATTCTGTGGAACTTTGTATCAAGCACGTCACTGATCAACCATATAAGCAATTTATTTGGAAAACCTACCAACAATTTCATCAAAGGCAAAGCTAGCCGAAGCTGTTGCACCAAGTGGCAACCGACAACGACAACTCATGGTTAAACAGGTCAGAGATGAGGATCAAAACGCTAACATTCTGGATCTTTATATTGGCACTGTATACACTTTCTCACGCTTTTGGTCGAGCAATTGCGATCTTCATAGGCTTTTCACATGGCTTCAGCAATACTGTTTGTGAATTGGTCTGAACTCAGGCCCTGTAAACCTCATGAAAACTATTGCAAACAAAATCCGAGATGTGAGAACACAAGGAACATTCATGTAGATGACAGACATTAAAGAAACAGTTTGTTGACAGTAAAAGTATCTTTATATTTTTGCCTTATTATTTACATGTATGTGCTTTATTTTTTTACCGATTGTTGCTTTTATTCCAATGGACAGTAGTCTTAATGATCCATTAGGATTTATATTCAAAGTGCTTTGAACCTTTGAGTATGTAATTTTATGACAAGTAAGTTATCCATATTTTGATATTCATTTTGATAAGTTTACTGTATAAATTTTGATGCATAGATTGAGTAAAAAGATATTCACCATAGAAACAACTTTGAACCAGTTATGTTCCTCATATATATACAGTAATACTTTAATGACATATTGGCCATTATAACATCAGCAGCCAAGTGTGTGTTATATGCGGATGGTACCAAAATGTATAGAGAAATTAGAGTGTCTGACATTCAACTACAGTACTTGCACTGCAGAGTTGAAGAACCTTCCCAACAGCTCTAAAGCAAAAACATGGAATCAGGATTCATGTTGTATGAAGATATTGCATAGATGTAGGGTGCGGGTATGTTTTACTAGTCACCTATTGCATATTTGCTGGTGCATCTGTACCTGGCCCACACATATTAAGTTTGGGCACCTCAGACAATAACTAAAATTAGTAAGGTTAAAAGACTACAATGCAGGGCAATTAAATATAATTATTTTGAGTTTTTGAACTGGCAGGATGATTTATCATACAATCAGAATGATCATCTGAAAACAGTTTAGCCTATGTAGCCGGCAGTGGGGATTGGGATGGACAGTGAAGCACCGGCTACGCAGGCTAAAAACAGTTAATCTACTACTACTGTATACCATTATAATACTGGCATGACTTGAAAGATCTTATCTATTTTAAACGTTGTACAGGTCACTATAATATTCCTATTAATAGTTTTGTGCCACTCAATAATTCGGTCAGAATCTTAAGAAACTGTTCAGAACTAAATGTACTAGTTTCTAAGTTTCTAAGTGCTGTACTAAACTTTTTAAGCTAGTTAATACTTGAACTGTATACAGTATTTAAACTTTGGAGTAGTCTACCTTGCTCAATACCAGATTCTACCTCAGTTAATCAGTTTAAAACTCAACTTCCTAATCACTACATTAATGCTGTAATTATTAGTTAATGCTGACGATGTCAAATATAACTTTTTTTTGGAAATCCATGTTTAAAATGTTCTTCATCCTGACCTGTAACATACTCTCTTCTAAACCTTACTGCTACTGACCTTAATCACTTATACCTATTGTATTTGTTTACATGATTATCCTGAATTGTGAAATGGTCTAGAATTCCAGATATTAATTTATATAAAAGAAAATGAAATGACAACCCCCCGGTAACCATAAATCTAACCACAGCCCCCCAGGGAGAAAGTTCTACCTCTCAGACCCTGACCACAACACCCCTACTGTTTTTTTTTGTTATATGCTTTTTAGTTTAACATCCCGCACGTGGGACAGAGAAGTCCCCTAGGCATCAGGATCATCCTGAATTCTAGACACTGGATAGTCCTGCACCACATTCAGCCTTGGATCTGATCTTCCTCGTCCCACTCCCACCTCTTTACCCGTGCGTTATAGAGACCTCTGCGCTTTCCAGTAGCCCGAGTGCACACCTGACCCAGGTGTCTTGTTGTATATAATTTTGTGAAGGCCATCGTTGATAATACCCATGCTGGTAAAGATGTCACCCTTCTTTTTCAAATGATTAATAATAATAATAATAATAATAACTTTATCGACTTTAACATGGCACGGTGAGGAATTTCGTTGTAGCAGGTGGAGACCTTGCGAAAAGCTGTCTACTTGGGTCCTTCGTTCAATCGTGGTTCGATGATCAGTGACGATGGCTACTGAAGGCGAAGCCGATGCGAAAGTCCAAGTTGTTTTGGCAGTGCTGACAATGGTTGTCAGAAAAGTGGACCCGTAAGTTACAAAACGGGAATTTCGTAGCAGTTTTACAGTTTATAGTCTTAGTTGTGGATGACTGAGTTTATACGGTTGAGACGTGTTTATAATTAAGTATCAATATATTAAATGGTCTACCTGCATTCTAAAATTTAAATTCTAATGCCACAAAATTATATATTTTATTAATTTCGTCGAAACTATATCAAGGCGGCTATGAAATCGTGTTTTTCTTTTATTATGGTGGAATTTTGAATCAATATATACAGTATGTATACTGTCAAATTTCAAGGGTTTCTTATCGTAGTTTCCAATTCTTCGACTTCTTCTCTAGATCGGGTCTAGATATACCATGGACAAACGCCTTCAAATTCGAGTACAAGTCTACCGAGACTAGTCTGGACTACTAAAATCAGACGTGGAGAAAGACTATATGAAATCAAAACATTCTTTTGACAACACATATCAATCATATCTCGTTCATGTTTAAAAATAACAAAGTGGGCGCAAGACGGTTTTAATAAGATTTTCCTCAGGCCTTTATTTTTCTCGCCTTCTCGCTCGCCCGCACCTCTGCCCGCGTTGCCGGGTTTAGCGGAAGGCGGGAGCAAATAAAGGCCTGACATTCAGGTTAGGAGAACGAGTAAGATACAAGCCTGTTATCGATTATTTAAGGAATGGGTTTGCTTTGTTTCAAGACCTTAAAAGGCATTGCTTCAGTGATAACAAAGAGTTAGCAGAATTGCTAATGCTACGTAGTGAAGAGTTTGTTTACGGTTTAACTGTGTTTAGTTATCATTCTACTCTGAGTAGAATGAACAAACACAGTTAATTAGACTACTCTGTGGCCTGCATGAAGATGTTCACGAGGGATTCAAATTTCAAAGTAGTGATTAAAGATTTGAAAGAACATGTTGCCACGATAAAGGAGAGATTTCTCTTTTTTTGAGGACGACGATGATAAAATCAAGAAGCAAGAACGCGGGCACGGATAGGAAGACCTCGGTTCCTTATTCCTAAAGTACAAGTACAACTAGAAGGTTGGCATTCTCTATGCTGCTTCAACTGGAACAGCATTGCTAAAAATGCTTGGAGTATCAGAGAGAGCAATACGCCGAGGAAGCGAAGAACTTGGAATGGAAATAGGACAGAAAACAGCCGAGTGGGTACGGTACGACAGTCCATTGGAAGAATTGATCCTGTTAGCCGAGAACTTCGTAGGAAAACAGCCATTCATATGGTAGACGAGTCTTGTAATTACGATTAGGCAGAAATCGTTCACGATTTTCAACAAAATTTCTATCTGGATAAGATATGTATCACTAGTTTTGCGGGAGTTTCGTCCCGTCGGCTGTTCTCTGTGATGGGAAGTGCGTTCTTAATGCCGTTTCAACATCATCACTCGTTCGTATTATATTTGGCAAGTTCGTATTATATTTGGTATTAAGTTTGTATTATATAGATTTCGTATTATATTTATGGGTTTCGTATTATATTTATGGCTTTCGTATTATATTTATGAGTTCGAATTATATTTGCGAGGTCCGTTTTAAATATATTTGGGGCAACTAATATTGTCCAGCTTGGCACGTCATAACTATTATTGGCTTGTGTTTGTGGCAAAATTAAATACAACATTGTATTCTACATATTAATAGCTTCCTAACTATATCTACACTGTAAATGAAAAGGGGCTGAAACGACCCAAAAAATAGGGCCAAAACGGTGACCGCAAAATAGATCTTTTCTTGGGGTCAAAATGGCACCTATAACAAGCCGGCCCCTAAGGGACGATTTGGCTCTTTGAGGGTAAGGGCTGTTTTGGCTTCAGACAGGGGCTGTTATGGAAAAGGCAAGGGCTGTTTCAACTTTTGACCAGGGCCATTTCAGAAAATCGTGGAGCTGTTTTGGAAAATCAAGGAGTCAATTTGGCTCTCATTAAGAGGCATTATGACCCCTAAAAAGCGTCGATTTAGCTTGCTGAGCAGAGCTGTTTTGGCTCCAACATAGAGGGTAGTTTTAGCCCCAATGGAAGGGCTGTTATGGAAAAGACAGGAGCTGTTTCAACTTTTTACCAGGGCTATTTCAGAAAATCGTGTAGCTGTTTTGGAAAATCAAGGGGTGAATTTGGCTCCTACTAAGAGGCATTATGACCCCTAAAAAGCGTCGATTTAGCTTGCTGAGCAACGCTGTTTTGTCTCCAATATAGAGGGTAGTTTTAGCCCCAATGGAAGGGCTGTTATGGAAAAAACAGGGGCTGTTTCAACTTTTTACCAGGGCCATTTCAGAAAATCGTGGAGCTGTTTTGGAAAATCAAGGGGTGAATTTGGCTCCTACTAAGAGGCATTATGACCCCTAAAGTGGCGATTTAGCTTGCTGAGCAAAGCCGTTTTGGCTCCAACGATAGACGGCAGTTTTAGTCAATGGCCTGTGATAGAAGAAGCAGGGTCTCTTTCAACTTTTGACCAGCAAATGGAATAACATACAGTACCATCACTAAAATGAGAATTTGTGGAATCAGCACGTTTATTATTTATTGCTGCGCTACAGTACTTGGCACAGTACATATAACAGTTTACTATGTTTGAGCAAAATAATCAAACGTTTTTTATTGATACATGTAAATCAATCTACTGGGCTAGTTAATTAAACCAACACAACTCTGAAACAAAAAAAAATATAAACATGGTGCCACTACCAAGTCTTATAGTTTCTAAGCATAAAACACTCTTGCCATTACTGTAATCAATATATTAAGAATTTATAAACTTGCCAACAAGGCAAGAACAGCTTCGAAACAGCAGTTGGTTGCGATTGTGCAGAACTCCTTCCCTTCTATTACCAAGAACATCTTTTCATATTCTAGTACACTGCCGAAAACTACAATATGGGGTGGCGCCAAGTTTGATAATAGGGCTGTTTATGAGAGCTGATAAGACACGGATTACACAGGACGCACCTTACAAAGACTAATGTTCACGTATTACATAAGTCGCAGCTTGTTCCAAACCCCATATAAATGAGTCAGTTCGCATCTTATGTAAGGCGCATCTTGTATAGGCCATGTCTTATATGGGCTCTCGTATAAATGGCCCTATTGTATCAACCACATTTTCAGTGTCCTAAAAACAACAAATGAACAATTAGACTTTTCATGGTAAACAAATAATATAAATCTCTGATTACTGTACAATGCGATTACAGTATTTTCACGTCTGCCCGGCAAGAACCAAAAAAAGCACCCGGCAACAGTAAAATATATTACCTTGATCAATAACAAACAAAGCTGCTCTTGATTTAATTTCTAGAATTAAAAAAATACAATCATGCTAAATGAAAGTGTAAAAGATGGGTGGCAATAGCCATAACATATACAGTGTATGTCCTTCTGGCAACACTGCATGCATGTATATGCTGGAGGAAATGGACAAAGTGGTTGACCTATTTAACCTATTTCTGGAAAGACAATATGTGACACCAAGGCAGGTTGTCTAGACAAGAATGGGTTATGAATGAATCCAGAAATGTACCACAATAGGTGACTTGCACTATTGAAGTCACATAATCTCAATCCCCATAAAATAATAGGTATAAAATTATAACTCTATCAAACAGATAGAGTTCGTTGGTGTTTTAAGTAAAATTTCAGAATTTTTATTATCAAAAAATGCATTGTTTTGGAGAAAACAGCGATATTATAGCTGGTCACATGACTACAGTATAATAAAAATTTCATGCACACAAAAAATCTTCAAAGGCAAATTTTGCACTCAAACTGCAAGAAACATGCAACGAGTCAGTTTGATATTGTTCATATCAAGTTTTAACAGAAGTTATGACCTTTCATGGTATCTAAATGTATTTTTATTTTGGCCACCTCAATTGTGGCCAAAAACAAAATGTGTTTTGATCATGCTAAACATTAATCGTTTCTGCTAAAACTTGGCCTGCTCAACATCAAACTGTTTTTCTACATGTTTGTTGAGGTTTGACTGTAAAAAATTGCTTTTGAAGAAGATATTGTTGTACATGCATGAATTTTTTATTTTAGTCACGTGACCAGCTACAATATCACTGTTTTCTCTAAGACAATGCAAGTTTTAAAAATCAAAATTCTGAAATTTCACTTAAAACATCACCCAAGCTACGTCCATTGTGTAGGGTTATAATCTCATACCAGCCATTTTAAGAGAATTGAAATCACATAACTTATTTAGTGCAAGTCACCTATTCTCCCACTTCAAAGACCCTCTCCTCATATAATGTGAATACGTGTACATACTGTAATTGGAAATAATGCATGAGAACAGACTTGAAGATGGAATACACTATGAAATGCCATTTTAGCATAGACACTACAGTGATGTTAAAACTGATACAAATTCCATGAATTTCCAGAGCCTGCATGCATGTACCGGTGTCACAGGAATCCCCCCCCCAAGATTTGTCCCCCTGGGTCAGCCTCTGCCCCTTTACTCTGCTGAACAAAATCATCTGTAAAGGCCCTGTTCAGCATGAATGGGTTAAGGGACAAGTAGTATATTCTAAGGTACCTGTATTCTAGGTAATGTGAATATACTAAGACAGTACTAACACACTGTACAGGTGCACCGGATATAGTATCCAGCTGGATTATCCAATTGCACTTGTATATAATAACTAACAGTAATTTTGCCAATGTAAAATCATAAAAATCATGTCAAAAGAAACAAGTCAGAGATAAGAATTCATTAGCAAAGCAAAGCAAGTACAGTACAATATATCTCATAACAAAGCTATTGAAATCTACAGTACTAGTACATACCATGGTGGGCAGTTTGAATTTTTCTACCAGTTACAGGTTTTAACCTTGAATAATTATAAAGAACATGGTTGTAATATGACATTTATAGTACTGCTGCAATTTACTGTAATAAGATATTTTTTCCCCCCTACTGTAATGGAACATACAAATTTTTAACTTTTACTTGTTCAATCTCTGAGCTTTACTGTTAGAAAATTATGTGGTTGCTATAACCTAATTGCCATATTTAAAATTCTAGACATATTTAGTTATTTCCTTTCAGTTTTTACTGCTCTCTTTTTGCAAACATTGATTAGTTAAGTCTAGCAAAACTAACCTGGAAGTACAGTAGATGACTCTCAAGAAGTAACCACCCCCTAAAATAACTAAACCACTTACAAAGTTTCTTAGCTTACCACTGGAAAACTATTCAGCACTCATAATCTGTGGTAGGCATTAGACAACCTTCAACCACAGCCAATTTTATATATATATATATATATATATATATATATATATATATATATATATATATATATATATATATATATATATATATACATTACTACATTCATATTTTGAAACACGAAATTCCCTCCAACAATAAGCTTTCCCAGGTTCCCAAATATAATCCTTAACTAAATAATATTAAATTCTACCAAAAGGTCCTTTAAATTAAAAAGGCCAAGGCTTTTTTTTTAAGTTTACATATACTGTAATTTATTAAATTAGGCATGACAACTGATTAAAAAGTAAAACATTACAAATAGTATCTACAGTATATAACAAATACATGTAGATGTAGAGAATACTGAACAGAACCAATTTAGTTAGAAATTAGTATAATTCCAGCACTGGTACATGTAAATTTAAAACACGGTGTAGCAGTATACCAAAGCTATACACATCTATTCTGTAGCAGTGCATGTGGGATACAACCCATCATATAATGCAGGATCAATGTGTGGATAATTACATTTGTAAAAATTTTCTTCTATTACCTGGAAATTTTTTATACACAATCACTAACATAATTAGCCTTATTTAAATCTGCCATGCTTGGCTCTAATTGCAGCAGAACCCTGGATAACCATGATGTTATCTGACTTAATGTCACAATGGACAATACCCAATGAGTGCAAATAGAAAAGTCCATGGCAACACTTGCACAGGACTTTGAACCAATTGTTTGGAGAAAACTCCCTTCAACAATGAAAATACTGTACATTTTGAATCGGCCAGACCACAAAATTTCATACGCAATTTGGGATTAATAACAATAGCAACACCAAACACAAAAGGAAAACATCTGTGTGAAACTTGAGTTTCATAGCATTTCATGAATTATATCCTCTTCTTTTACAAATAAATAAATTCATACTCCTTTGTCCGCAACAAGTATGCAGATTCACCAGAAACATGTAACCTCATGAGCTTATAAACCCCAAGGGCCCAAAACAACCTTTTCCCAAAATAACTTCCTCCGCTTTGTCATCTAAACCTTAAGTTAGCTGATCTCTTACTTAAGTTAGCTGATCTCTTATAAAACTATAGTTTTGACATTTTTGGACTTCTCAAAATTCAGGTTTGATATCAGATTAGCATTGGTGGAGTTTATAGTTCCACACAACATTTTTATCTCTGAATCTCAACTTTTAGCTTATCATTTTCAGATTTAAAATAGACTCAGAATTAATTCAAACTATTAATTGCCTTCTCTTCTATAATCTAAAAGTTTCTCTTTCTTATAATTCACATGTGTTCTGTTTGGAAAAATATTAATAATTATATTTCTAATCTGTACAGTTCTGTTCCCACACAACATCTTTGCACCCACACATCGTGTTTAGGACAGAGTTCCAGAACATAAAAATGTTCTTCCAACAGCCCTGCAGGTTTCCAAAGACTGTGTAGCCCATGTATATCATAGTACAGACCATAGAAATGTGATTAATTAAATATTTCCACATCAACAGCACACTTGTAAACATAGAATATGAATACAAATATGGAGGATTTTGCTCTAAATAATGTAAATAACACATATCAGAAAATTTTATATGCTGCAGTGCTACAAACTCATACATGTACATTGTCCTGACTCTCAAAAGTGACTTTCAAAATTAGAGGAATTAGACGCAAAGTACTGTGTCATGGGTAGTAATCAAACCAGTTAAGACAAATTTAAGTTATTTCGAAAATTAATACGACAACTTAGTACAATACAGCTGCAGTTTTGAGTTTAACACTAAGATTGGACCAATATCCATGACTGCACTCGAACTCTTGTATACCAAGAGGTCAAATGAGTATAGGAATCATAAAGCATTGATGTCTGTAAGAAACAACGATAATTTAAGTAGCCATAGCCTTTATCGGTAATTAATGTAGGTTAGGAAGAAGCTTTATACGAAGACTCAAAATATGCTCCCAACGTACTGTATTAAACCACAACAAAAAATAATATAAACAAACATACTAGTAGAAATTTAAGATATTTAACAATAAGCTTACCAATACGTACTTCTCCAGACGATACAACAACCGATAGACCTACTTGATTGGGAGAACCACAGGGCTATTGCTGGTTTACACTTTCTTCTTCATTTTCACCGTCATTCACAGCAATTGGAACCTACAAATATACACAAACAGAAAAGCTGAGATTACTAAATAGTTGTAGTTCGTACACAACAGGCACAGCCGACAACGAATTTGGAATAAGATACAATTTTGAATATGAGGATAAATCGATCGTCCACACAAAGTATAAATGATCCACAACGATTAAAATTCTCTCCCATTTAACTAGTTCACTACTATAAGCGATTCTCAAACGTATTTTCCTGACAATTGGTAACATCTGAATAAGAAGAAATACTGAAATGAACGCGGTTTTATCCTCTTCCAAAGAAATCCCAACCGTCACTTGCAAAGTTGGCGCCAATTATCTAAAACGTCATTGATCACGGGCGCGTGAAAGATTGTTTCCAGGTTCCTGCATGAACACACCCCACACTAGCTAATATTGTCGAAACCAAAGGAGAATGTAAAGAGTTCGACAGTACTCATACAATAAAGAATTTATAATATGAACTAAGAAACCTTCGTGAAAGCATCTTACCTTTTCTCCTAAGACGTCAAAGAGCAATCCTTTAAATTTTTGGCGCAGTTTAATTAAAGGAAGGGAATTTGGGAAACTCCTCAATTCAACTTCACCTTTATGCGAGGCTTGAATGTCCTCGCCATCTAATAATTCGTTCTTTATACATATACAAATAATTTAAAAATTAATACAAAAGTTACATTAATAATACAAATTCATGAACTGAAAAATAGGATGGGTAACTCACCAAAACGTTCCACAGCATCATTAGGAAAATCATGGCACACCAACCAGTCTTTCAACTCCAAACACGTAAAAGTTTTCTTGTAGATATCCATTGATGTACAGTAGGCTTGCTCAGGCTAAGTCTTACTTACAAAAGCTCGGACTGATATACTCAAAATACAGTAGAAGACTCATAGTTCTACTCCCCTAAAATATTAGTGTCACATGCCCAGAAGATTTACTCCCGACCAATAGAAATTTTTGAAACGAGATAAGACCACTTCTTTCACAGTTCCACCTGAAGCTGTTTTTGTTGCCAAATTCCGATAAAAAGCACTTTCTCCCGAACCCAGTCCGATTTGACGCGAGAGTCGAATTGGCACAGGAGTCGATTTGATCAGTAAAAGAGTCGATTCGCAAAAAGGAGCCAAAATGGGGCCAACTGGAGCTGATATGGACATCATAAACGACCCCAAAAGTGGGGCTAAAACCGACCTTAGCGTGAGAGTCGTTTTGATTCGAGGGGCTAAATCGGAAAACGGTGGGGCTGATTTGGAAAATGAAGGGGCTGTTATGGAAATGGATAGGGCTAATTCAGCGTTTTGCTGTACCTGAAATGGCCCTGTGAGTGTCGATCTAGCTTCCAAATGCCGAAATGGCTTTCGCATGGGGCCAAAACAGCTTTGGCCCCAAAAGGGCTAAAACGCAAATTTGGGTCGTTTCAGCCCTTTTTCATTTACAGTGTACATGTATTTTATTTTTGTGGTATAAATTCTGAGGAATTGAGACCTCATAGTTTGAATAAAGAACTTGGCGTTTTGAACCAACTTTAATTTTGTGCCTCGGTATAAACTTGTTAGTTTGTTTATACAATAGTGTTTGTAATATCTCCTATGATAATCGACATTTGGGTTTGGAAAGAATATACCATTGTCGTGCCTGAGCACCACATAAAAAAGTTAAAAAAAAAGAAAAAGAAACCCGACCTAACCTACCTACATTTTTGCAAAAAAGAAATAGGAAACCCAATGTTTTAGTCATGGCCTAATGTTTTACATGCTCATCGAAGTGAGGCACACCTCGTTGAAGACAGTGAATGTTGCTGTTTTGACGATCTTCGGCCCAATTCTGGAGAAATGCGGAAAAGTATTAATAAAGGGCTGACGGATGGCTCTGCTCGACATCAGTATTTTGTTCCTAAAAATCCTTGTCTGCATTTCACCCATTTTTGATTTGTTATTTCTAAAATATTGCCTACACACCACTCGACTTTTTTACATTTTAGGAGAGGATGTTTATTGAATTAACTTCTTTGTCTATTTCTTAATTTGTTTGTTGGTCTGTTTGTTACCAGGATTTCTCAAAAAATTATTTTGTAAAACTATCTAATTTTATCGAACTAACTACTATCTAACTATGGAAGAGTTAGACATACACCAAAGACCAACCCATGAAATATTGGTTGAATTTGGTTGAAAATTGAATGAGAATGTTAGAACCATCTGACTGTACGCTTCTCTGTAAAAGAACTGAGTAAAAATATTCTTAACACCATTTTATTAAAATTCCATGAGATAAAAACAAAGGAAGTGAGTGTCGATACGCAGTTTGGTTGCTTAATTTTTCTCTCCTTTATCCGCTATGTCATGAGCGCGGTTTTGTGTGTGTGTGTGTGTGTGTGTGTGTGTGTGTGTGTGTGTTTTCGTAAATCACGTGTTAATCCAAACGACCAATGGCGGATCCGAATCAGCATACTTCAGAAGTCTTATTTGTATGTTTGACGGGTTTACGAACGTGTACCAGAACAACGAATGGAAGATAGAAAGTTGAGTTTTGCTTCAGGTAATGAACATTTGCGCGCCAACGCGCCATCACAAAACGCCAAGTAATATATGACAATTCGACAGCTGACAGTGGGCTACTGCATGGTCTGTCGGTATAAATTTGAACCGTTTTTAGAATTCTTGCGGATTGTCTGGTTTCGAAACAATATGTATTTCGGCATTTTAATACATTTTTATGTATGTATGTATGTATGTACTGTTGTTTTATACTATAAATACAAGCGCGCGCGGTGCGATGACTGCATATTTACATGCAATACTTTCTCGTGTTCATCTCCGCATCATGCAATCAAACCATACAAGGTGTTTATACTCTAACAAGACGCCTGCACAGGCGTTCACTTGGGTTACTGATTTCTGAAAGCTTGGCGTAGCCTATGCGTACTCTAACAAAACTATATGGCAATGGCAATGCATAATTGCATATATTTTGACAAATAGAATTTATGGTCTTATATGTCAAAATATATGAACTGCAGCAGTGCAGGAAGCGTCGAAGGTTTGCTAATGTTAAAACAACAAGCTAGGCCGTTTTTCTGAAAATTAAACAACGGATCTAATATATTTAGTAGACAAAACCTGTAGTGTCGGATTCGGCAGATTCAAGCGATCATTTTGATATAGAATTTGCGACACCTACGCGATATCTGGACATGCACTGAACTGTTCAACATATTATTCGGTGATTAATTGCTGCGAGCCGTAAGGCGAGCAGCTCACTAATCTTGACGAGGTCTGGGCCGAGTTTATATGCGTTTACAAACTCGATTTAGGATTTCGTGGGCGATGATCTTCGGTATACGCAATGTCTACCGATCAGCGGCAGGCATTATTAAATTGTGCGCTACGCTACACCACGTTGTCTTTCTTCCTCGAGGACGTTTCTTGGCAAGTTTGGCGCTGGAATATATTGATTTATTAAAGAGAAGTGTATTTTTCTACTATACTATTATATCAAACACAACTCTATTTGTTGTTGGAAGTATATATCAAGGCCACAAAAGGCTAAGCGACATTTCAAGGGGCAGACAGTGTATTTATACGAGTCTTTGTTCATTAATTTTTATATGACATTCCACACCATTGTGCCAGATGATTTCACTTAACATTCAGTAAGCATGCGACGTTATTGTCAACACTCACGTCACGCGTACAAAATTGATCCATTAAAGATGGCAACAGCCGTTATTGGAGTGTAACTATAAGTCGAGGGTCGAGAGTCGGGAGTCGAGAGTCGAGAGTCGATAAATTGACTAGAAAATACCAAAAAATCACTATATACTATAATCGATTATGTATCGCAACATTGTGTCTTATTTCTACGCACCATGGGATATATTTATAACCGATATACAAAATAGTGATGTATGCGTCGCTTTTTAGCGCCAGAGTAATTATGCGGAGATATGTGAACATAATATATATTTATATACATTATTTTACTCTGCGTACGGCCAGACGTCGTTTTGTTTGTGAAAAGAAAGTTTCAAGTGAGTCAAGTTACTTTCTTGAGACTTGCCGATTGCGTTTCCGCGGTCGTGTGTTACACTGTTAGTGATGGATGAGAAAGCTATTTCTAATTTAAAGTTTGCTGACACATTGAAAAAAGATTTGGTTGCATTTGAATCCGACAATGTTTGGAGGGACATAAAATACTGTATATAAATATATATTATGTTTACAAAGCCTCAAAGCTTTGTATATCGGTTATAAATATATCCCGCGGTGCGTAGAAATAAGACACAATGTTGCGATACATAATCGATTATAATATATAGTGATTTTTTGGTATTTTCTGGTCAGTTTATCGACTCTCGATTTCAACACTCGACTTCGACTCTCGACCTCGACTCTCGACTCTCGACAACCTAAAACTGCATAGATTGCCGTTCTTCACTTCAAGCAAGAGTGCTGACGCCATCACTCTTTAATGGCTCGATTTTATACGCGTAACGCGTGACGTCCAGGTTGAGGAAAACGTCGCATGCTTAAGCTCTTTAATTGAAAATGCTTCGGACGATAACAAGTATTTTACTACTAAATAGTAAATGGTAGCAACTCGCAGCACTTCACTTTTGATAAAAACTTCTAGTAATAATATTATACTTGCATTTTGTAGTTGTTGGACTATGAAGCAGCAATGCCAGGGCCAACCCGTTTTGAAATAGCTCGTCATCTTTTACGTACTAGGTCTATCGCGATCGCCGGCGTGTGAAGTTGTAAACACATGTAACCCTTTGTATTTATTATTTAAAGCATGTTTATGATGAAGACAATTGCCAGCCGCATTACTGATCAACTATAACTCGGTCACTTGCAAAAGGTAAAGCTATTCAAACAATCTAACAAGGAAAAAGCCGTTACTGGGTAAACAGTACGTATATGTTCTTTGATATACTGTGGCCCTTTCTTGTGTCTCTAGTCCTCAAGTCAAACTTCCTAGGTACTGATGTCAACACGTCGCGCATTTTTTCGCGTCTGTAATAAATTCGTTTATTCTGTCTTCCTGGACAAACCTTGTCAGCAACATTACTAATAAACTACTCATGAATTCACCAATACCGTCGGAAAACACCTCAATCCAACTCGATCAAAGGTAAAATAACTCGAAAAAATCGAGCACACAACATGCCTTACAGTTTCGCAAGGCCTGACGGGATGATGCAATAATGCAATTTTGTGGAACACCCCTCCCCCCCGAGTAATAATTCCGGAACGCGTTTCGACTTTGTCGCCTAAACGACAAGCTTTCCAAGGACGAAGAAACAGTGTGACCGCTTGTTTGGCTTCGGATTAAAGATCTTTCTGAAATCTGAATGCCCTTTTAACTATTAAATGTTTGAAGTGTTTACGTGTTAGGCGCTCGGCCAAGATGTTTTAGCTATAAGTTTACACGCAGAAATCCACCGTGCTTGGCACTGTTTATGTTACATGTAGACGTATTCAATACTTATTCAAAAAACGCGTTGAACATTGATTTATTGAGACACATCAGTGCATATATTACCAGAGTCTAAAACATAGACATATAAAACTTAAAAATAGCATATTCTTTAACAATGCGATTAGCGTCCGCGTTTCCTGTTTTTTCCAATTTACCTTAGTATTAGGCGTTAGAGAATGCCAGATTGGGGTTAATCGTTAGAAATTAACGATTATTATTATTTCTATAGGTGAGATGTAAGAGCACATATTGAAGGGGAAAAGAAAGCAGAAGGGTGTAGTCAATTTGTAACGTTTTTGCTCAGACAAGAGTGTTAAACCGTTCGAATCAATATTTCTGAAACTTGAGTTCTAGCATTACACTCGAGCGAAGTTAAAGCGGTATAAGTTTCCAATCTCGTTCCCAGACCCTTCTCACGCGGGTCGTGCCCGTCGACCGAAAGCTCTGGGATAATCAATTTCAAATCGAGATTTCATTGGTTGAATAATTGACAGTGGCTAGTCTGTATTCCTTGTTCTTTCGAAAGCCTTGAAGGGTTTCAAATTTTATCTGGCGACTGAAATTTGTCAAGAAGCAAACTTCTGGAACCACACAGCAGTTGAATATCAAGTATTCTGTGGCTTATGCATGGTTTCGAAAGGGAAAGCGGTGAGTACTGCTGAAGTGGCGTGTTGCCGCCCGCGGTGCGGTATCTTGTCAGTTGTGGAACAAGATGGCTAGTAATTTTAGAACTACATATCGTTGAAGTATATGGTGTACGTATGTTGTTAGATGTTAAAGGGATATGGCAATAAAAATTATTTTTGTCTAATTTGTAAGAACATCAAGAATAGTTATGAAGTGCGTTTACAAATTTTCATTAGATCTTTTATTTTTTAAGAAATTCGGCATTATTTGCGTACGAATACGCTCGCCATCCGCCATTTTGGATATGCATATCTATCGTCAGATATGCATGACGTCACAAGCAGGGTAAAATTTGTCTAAACATTTCTTAATTTCCTAGGTATTTTAATGCAAAATCTTAAGTATTTTGATCTGATATATTTCAAATTGAAACTCTAACAATGTAAAAGAATTTTAGCTGACATTTCGCTACTGACTGCAATTTTTACAATGTTTACCCTGCTTGTGACGTCACTTAATTAGATCTAATTGTGAAACAAGATGGCGGACGGCTTGTGTTTTTGTTCGCAAATATCTGAAAAAGTAAGCCAGCTAATGAAAATCTGTAAACGTACTTTCTAACTTTTCTACATATTCTTACAAATTGGACAAAAATAATTTTTATTGCCATATCCCTTTAAATGAGCTTTCATTTGATGTATAGTTCAAGACTCTAAGTCCAAAATGTGCGAACCACCGTTTGAAATAACATGACAAGTGTTACAGAATTTTAGATTTCTTTTCAAATATTTAACGCACAACTTTGAGATATATATCATACAGAAGCTATTGAAAAATTCTATTCGGGGTGGAAATTTCAAGCTTAGTTAAGCGGGAAATATTTTAAAAAATGGAAAAACGTCTGTCGTTTTGGTTCATTGCGTCGATTTCCTGTATATTTGTAATGAAATATTATTTTGGAACAGTGGTTCGCACATTTTGGACAGTATAACAAGTTTCATAAAACGCAAGAATCTTGAACTCTACATCAAATGAAAGCTCATTCAACATATAACAACATACGTACACAATATATTTCAACGATGCGTAGTTCTGAAATTACTAGTCATCTTGTTCCACAAATTACAAGATAATAATATGCCGTCTAGTCACTTCGGCTACGACAAGTTTGCTACTCACCGCTTTCTCTCTTGGAACCGTTCAAAAGCCGTCGATTACTTGCTGTTTAAAAGGCTGTTTAGTTCTTGACAAGTTTATCCGCTGGTAAATACGCGATTTGCCGTAACCAGTGGAAAGAACACACAAGGGTGTCTTTTTGTTCGACAAGAATCGTCTTCAGCGCTTCGAACTGCTTTTCTTTGATGGGTAATCCATCTCAATTTGTTTCTCGCAGTGCATACTTCAATGCAGCATTAAATAAATCAACGTTTTTCGAGGCCATAACAAATAAATCTAAGATACCGACAACATCGATTACTCTTGAAAACCGCAGTATAAAATGTAAATATTTCATTGAAGAAGTCTTCTCACGCATGCGCAGTTGCGACGGAAGCTAAATTTTGGCAAGAGACGATTGATTATCCCAGAGCTTTCGGTCGACGGCCACGGCCCGCGTGAGAAGGGTCTGGGAACGAGATTGTATAAGTATCATATTTTTTTATGCGATTATAGGGACCGCGTTTCATATTTTAACTAATGTTTCAAGTGTACTGTTGACATGTTAGGCCCTCGGGCAAGATGTCTTAGCTATGTCTGATTGTCTGTATATACGCAGAAATCAACTGTACTTGGTACTGCTTGAGTTACATGTAGGCGTATAAAATACTTAATCAAAAAGCGCGTTGATCATTGTTGAGAGAATAATCTCATTCGTTACTAGAATCCTTGGACCAATCAATTCATGTGTTACCAGAGTCTAAGTCTAACGTAGTAAAGATTAGAACGAAAGCGATATATTTTCAAATTCTTTTAACAATGCGATTAGCAATCGGGTTTCCTGTTTTTCCCAATTTAGCTATAAAGTTGCCATTTTGAGATTAGAGTTAAGATTAGGGTTGGGGCCGGGCTTGGGTTAGGGATTGGGTTGGAGTTTAAGTAAGGGCTAGAATTAAGCATTATTGTTAAGTTATTAAGGGCATTTAAAAATTAATTACTGTCGATTCTAGATGATACGTGAGAGCATATATACTGATATGTCGCAAGGTTATCAAGCATTTTCGTATGTTTTAGTGAAGAATTTACGTTGTTCAATCATTATCTGTAGGCCAAATAAATACCAGTAATACAATCTGCTTGTCTCTGACTATGTCTGCCACCAGGATATCTCACAAAATACTCGACAGGTTTCGTGAAAGTTTGTGGAAAGATTGAACATAGACCAAGGAGCAACCCTGTCAATTTTAGTTGAAATTTGGATGAGAATTTGATAAAAATCTGACCACAAGATTCTCTGTGTTGATTGCGCTCATTATCCTTATTTTATGCAAACATTTTTGCATACTTTTGATACGAATGCAATCAAGCATTCTATTCTTCATACATGTGTAAGACTTGTTAGCTAGCCTGGCTATTGGGATGTCTAGTCTTCTTTTTAAACATCTCTAATAACCCGCTGGTGAAGGTATATGCAGTCTCTGATTGCCCTCTTATATTTATACTATTTTAGATCAGAGAAGAAAGAATATGCACTAAAATTGATAGAAGGAACAGGAATCTCTATGTCAGCCTGCCGGGAGATAGCTGTAGGTTATTATATTATATTATCAAAATCGCTTTTTAACTGATTTCTTTAGTATAACCAAGGGCCAATTAATTCTGAATAAAATGTACATACACTGTAATCACATCTCGATTAATGAAACATCATTTTAATAGTTTTATTTTTATGTTATATTGTATTTTAATTTTTATTAAAATATTTTCTTTATATTTTAATGAATTTTTAATTTTTAACTTTTCTTCTTGGTTTGTTTTTGTTTTTGTTTTTTCGGGTACTGGTTGGTAAACCGTATCCACTATGTCATGAGCGCGGTTGTGTGTGTGTGTGTGTGTGTGTGTGTGTGTGTGTGTGTGTGTGTGTGTGTGTATGTGTGTGTGTGTGTGTGTGTGTGTGTATGTTTTCGTCAATCACGTGATCAACAAACGACCAATAGTGAATCAGCATACTTCAGAAGTCTTATTTGTATGCCCAAAGAGTTTACGAATGTGTACCAGAACAACGAATGGAAGATAGAAAGTTGAGTTTTGCCTTAGGTAATGAATATTTGCGCGCTATCACAAGACGCCAAGAAATATATGACAAGTCGACAGCTGACAGTGGGCTACTGGTCTGTCGGTATCAATTTGAATGGTTTTGAGAATTTTTACGGATTGCCTGGTTTCGATTCAATATGTATTTCAGCATTTTAATACATTTTTATGTATGTATGTACTGTTGTTTTATACGATAAATACAAGCGCGCGGTGACTGCATATTTACATGCAATACTTTCTCGTGTTCAATACAGCATCACGTAATAAAACCATACGAGGCGGAACGCGCTTCGACTTTGTCGCGTAACGACAAGCTTTCAAGGACCAAGAAACAGTGTGATCGCTTGTTTGGCTTCGGATTAAAGATCTTTCTGAAATCTGAATGCCCTTTTAACTATTAAATGTTTCAAGTGTTTACGTGTTCGGTGCTCGGCCAAGATGTTTTAGCTACATGTATAAGCCTTACACGCAGAAATCCATCGTGCTTGGCACTGTTTACGTTACATGTAGACGCATTCAATACTTATGCACCGATCAATTTATACTGTTAGCATCGCCCCGGGCATAACCCGGGCATTTGACACCCTTCCCTATCCCGGGAGTTGGAAATTTGACCTTTTAAACCGCTGTAGGGGTAGGGCATTTGACACGAGACCGCGGAAGGTCCGGGACTAAATTTTCTCGATCGCACGCGTACTAACTTTTCTTAATCGCGCCATGGAGTTCACTTTAAAAGATTTTAAAGGCCAAGACAACAGCTACGTGGCAGATACAGACGATGTGGAGATGTGGCTGCAGCATCTTCAGAAGAAGAAAGCCACAAGAGAGAAAGCAGTCCTGAAGGCCAAAGAAACTCGCCGAAGGAAGAAATACAAATACAAATAAACTTTATTTAAAGAGGGTAACACCAATTACAAATAATGTATTCTCCCTAGTGGCTCTCTAATTCTAATTATAACTATCGATATAGAACTAAATCAAATAAATTTAAATAAAAATAGAGAGTTAAAAACAATTATTAAAAGTAAATCAAATACTAAATAATAATAATTACTTAACTATGATTGATAAGAATATCATCAGTATAAAAAAGTTTAGTATAATCTATAAATTCTAAAATTGTCAACAGTATATCTTAGGAAGAAATCTTTAACTAGTTTGGCTTTCATAAGACGAAATGATTCCCCACGTACTGTTCCCAGAATGTTCCATATTTTGACTGTTGAATAAAAAAACGTTCTTTTTAAGGAATTAGTTCTTGGCTTCGGAAGACGAAATTCAGTTTTTGATTTGGTTTGATATATATGGTTGAAACGAAAAGATTTTAATTTATTAATTAAGTACTCTGGAGCTCGACCATCAATAATTTTACGAAGAAGACAGAGTTTTTGTATTTGAAAAATCTTGTCAATTGGTAGCCACTGAAGTTTTTCAGAGAAAATGTTTTTCATAGAAACAACTATGCTTGATTCAACCAGGCATTGATTCCCGTTGCCATAGGGACATTGTTATTTTTAGATGTTTTTATTTTGAATCAAATGTTTCATATATATTGGTGTTTTCTATACAAGGTGATTTAAAATGTTGATAGTTGCAGCATGAAACAGTTTACATTTATCGTTTATTAGGCCAACAAAGTACCATGGAGAACTGTTGTTTATATTAATTTAATATTTAAAGTTTATCTATTATGACACTGCAACCTACGTTTTAGGGAACTTTAACATTTTCTTTAATATAGCATCAAGTATAGTATTTTAATACACACTTTATTATATTAAAATGTTGAAATTGCTTCAAAATTCAGTGCCTTTACTTTTCACACACAATTCCAAACTCGAACTGACAGAATTACAGTCAGAATGACCCGGGGGTTGGGGCATTTGACCATCAATTTGCCTTGTATGTGGGGGCATTTGAACAGGTATTTTGGCCTGGGGGTGGGAAACTTAACCGCAAAATATCGAAAAGTTCAAATGCCCGGGGGTATTCCCGGGTGGATGTTAACAGTACAAATTGATTGACGCATTATTCAAAAAACGCGTTGAACATTCATTTATTGAGACGCATCAATACATGTGTTACCAGAGTCTAAATCATAGACATATAAAACATAAAAATATCATATTCTTTAACAATGTGATTAGCGTCCACGTTTCCTGTTTTTGCCGATTTACATACTAAACGTGAGTTCAAACATTTTAGTGTTAGGGGTTAGAGATTAGGGTTAATCGTTAGAAATTAACGATTATTGTTGAATACATGTTGAAGGGAAAAAGAAGGCAGAAGGGTGTTTTTGCTCAGACAGGAGTGTTAAGCCGTTCGAATCAATATTTCTGAAACCTCAGAATAGCCTTTGAATTAATGTTTGAAGTGTTAACATGGTAAGCGCTGGGCAGAGATGTTCAACTATAATTAACAAGCGGACATTTTCAGGCTGTGTTTTGCGCCGGCGCTATCTAATGCTTATCAAAAATACGTGTTGCATGATCACGGTACACTCGAGCGAAAAATTAAAGCGATATAAGTAAGTAGATACCCCCCCCCCCCCCCCCCATATAGGGACCAAAGGGATGCCGCCTCATTAATATTCACCGTGACTCACACACCGTGACTCACGCATGACGAACGCCTGTGACATGATTGGGCAAGATTGGGATAACTAGTGCGCATGAAGTTAAATAAGCTCGGACATTACGATGTTAGGATTACACCTGGTCTGGTCGGCTAAGTTCGTTGGATGAATCTATACTTGTTCGAGACTTTAGAGAAAGATTGGAACGTTTGTTGAAAGCCGTTTAGAACTGAGACATGAATACTCGACGATCTAGAAACCGTAAATGTGAAACCTGGGGAAATAAAGTACATGTCGACGAAGTGTCCGTTGTCGAATACCAAAAGCTGTTTCCATTGATAGAGACCATATACACAGACGCCATTGCCACTGAAATCGAGAAATTACGCGAAGAAAACTGTTGTGGTTGTAAGATTGATCACCCCAGTCAGCGCCAGCATGATTGCCTCATGATGACCGAGGAAGAAAGATGGGAATTGTACTGCAAAGATGCCATTGCATTTGTAAACGATAAACGATTGATTTGGGACGAGTTTATTGAAGCGACAAGAGTACTGAAGTTCATGTGTCATAAAGACGCTCTTGAACGTTTAAGACATTTAGAAAACACGTCAGAGTCCATGTTGTATGCACTGTGGCAATTG
This sequence comes from Corallium rubrum, assembly GCA_964035015.1. Taxonomy (NCBI): domain Eukaryota; kingdom Metazoa; phylum Cnidaria; class Anthozoa; order Scleralcyonacea; family Coralliidae; genus Corallium; species Corallium rubrum. Next base: position 13,574,461 of record OZ036006.1, on the reverse strand, counting down.
TATAGTAATGCGGATAATCCAGAAATGAAATGTATTCTAGGATATCTTTCTTATTGGAGAGAAAGTAATAAATTATTTTCTTCTATAAATGCTGTGTTTGTCTTAATATGGCTAATAATTGTAGATTTCAAAGCAAACCTTCGTTTATAAGCGAGGAAATCGTAGGAAGATAGAATGTAGAATCACTTCGAGAAGTGATGAAAAGAACGATTTAAAGTGTCGAAATATAAAGGCAAAGCGATTTATTACTTTGAAAGCCTTGCTACGCTTTCTGTTACTAAGTGTGATATTTGAATATTTATCCTCAGTGCACGTGCAGGAGACAAAAGAGAAACTCATTAGGGGTCATTAAGAGGATTAAGCGCCTGGGCAAGTCTAGTCGAGAAGGTCATTAACAGTGTTACCATAGAGAAACCGCGTCGCGTCCTTCATTCGTCTCAGGCTGCTTAGAGATCCTCTTAACCATAGCTTTTACCAACCCCCCAACCCTAATTCTTAACCCCCCCCCCCCCCCCGTGTAATAAATACGTCATTCCCGATAGCTCTCCGACTGATTTCCGAAGTTTCAAATTTTTGACAAACGGTGTCCTTCACGTGTGGGATTTCTGAAGTATACACCTTCTATTTTAAGTCTTTAGGCATGAGAATATTTCGTTTGTATTCTTTCAATGATTGTAGCTCTTAAAAGATTGTAATTTTTAAAATGTGATTTGTTTAAAGAAACGTTTTTTATAATAAGATTAAATAACGAAATCAAGTTTCAGAAATGTATAATTTCATATTTACCATCACACAAAGCTCCTAATATTTACAAACACGCAAAAGTTAAAATCCATAAGTATCGAAATTATTTACAATCACTCGCTATTAATCGCAGAATTAATGGAGAAAGTCTTTAGCGTTGGGCGTCTCTACGTGTAAAGGATTATTTGTAATGTTCGCAGATAAACTTCTTAGTCCCCATAGGCAGTACGTTTACTCAATCACAACTTTTCAAAAGTTTGTATAAGCACTAATGTTTCTGTTTCGATTAAATGATTAACATATCTAAAACTGCTTTGTCTCTTCGTATAACATATCCCTTGACTGTTCGAATATCCGTTCGATATAAACCTTGGGAAATCGTACTAGCGTAGTTTCTCTTCTTTTCCTTCTTTTCTCCAACTGCATATTAGCATAAATTGTTAAACAATATGATATTTTATCGTTACGATAAGCGCGCCGTTTTTCAAATGTCTGCTTTTCCTTCAGACACCAAGGCTCTATCACTTTCTCTTGACATATTATGATCATTCTCTGGAGTGTCTTCCTTTTCTTTAGTTTTAAGTTTGTATATGCTCGAAGTAATTGTGTGTTTAAATCTTCGGCCCTGCGGTTTTCTATAAGCTGATGATCCCGTAGGTAAAGTCGAAGGTTTATCGCTCGTCTCCATTCTTTATTTTCTTCTTCGTACTTTTCTTCACTCATCATGAAGAAAATCACCGCAACGACTGAACCTTTGTTGAAAACAAGCAGTAACCAAAACGTATAGGCGTCTATTACGGTTGTATACCATTATATGCTGAGTGCAATGTTGCTAATATTTGTATAAGTCCATGTACACTAATGATGTTAATGACTCATTAGCAATTTAAACAAAAGAACGAGTCTGGGAGAGTCTGGGCGACGTCAGAGCTTAGACAAAGAAATCCTAATTAATATGATAATTGCGCAGCAAATAATTTTCAAAAAAGCCATAACGATAAGGTTTGGAAAACATAATTTAATTAACTAACGTTTCGTCACTATTCAAGTAACATCTTCAGAGTGATAAATATTTACACGATTTCGACTAATATACTTAACTGATACAAAAATAGATGTGATGAAATAAGAGAAGGAAAAGGGAGTGGTAGAGAGGTGAAGAATCAGTGATAGAGATTAAAATAGTGTTAAAGGAAAGGAACGGATATTGTTATTGAGAGTAGGGTTGACTTGAGAGATGAATAAACTTTCTTTGACGAGAACATCAAGTTGGGAATTTCCCGAAGCTAAAATACTAAAATCTGAAAAAGATATGGGATGGTCATTATTCCTAGAGTGAGATAAAACGGCTGAAAGTTGAGAAATGGAGAGTGTTCTCCCTGTAAGGGCCGAAATACCTTTATGATCTGAAATCCTCGTATGTAAATGTCGGCATGATTCGCCTATATACAACGCGTTACAGCGTTGGCACGTGAATTTATATACAACGTGGGATCTCAATTGAAAAGGAATTCGATCTTTAAAACTAAAAAAGTTAGATAAACGACGGGAGGGTCGAAAAATAACGCGTAGTTTAATATGCGGGTAGGCTGAAGAAAATAACTTAACTAATTGTTGGTGGATTTGAAGCGCGTGGTTTCCAGTGTAAGGCAAGACCATTGACAATAGCAATTTAGGGACATCAAAGGTTTTTGCTGGAGGTGAAAAATTTTTTTGTAAGAAAGCGCGTATGCATTTCTCTAAGAATTTGTCGGGGTATCCATTTTGAAGTAAAAGATGTTTAAATTTGTCGAGTTCTTCATGAAACTTAATGTACGAAGAGCATAGGTTAAAATATCGAAAGAGGAGAGTGAAAATCATGCCTTTTTATACGCAATTGGTAAAAAGCTTTCAAAGTTAGTAAATAAACCTGTGAAAGTAGGTTTTCGGTAGACGGAAGTAACGAAAGAACCATTGGAGCGACTAATGTTTATGTCGAGAAATGCTAATGACTTGTCGGGTTCAACCTCATGAGTAAATTTGATATTTTTGTGTTTTGAATTTAAGTAATCGAGGAAAGGAATAATATGGTCGTGAGATTTAAATAAGATAAAAGAATCGTCAACATAGCGTTTGTAGTAAAGTGGTTTGAAATGATTGGGACAGTCATCGAGCCAAAAGCTTTCATGATAAGCCAAAAATATATTAGCGAAAAGTGGCCCAAGCGGAGAGCCCATGGCAACCCCATCAACTTGGTCGTAGAATTTACCATTAAAAATAAAATGAGAATTTATGACGGCTAAATTTAAGAATTCGGTAAACTCACTTCGGGTGAATCCATGAAACAAAGTGACGGTCGAAAACAATTGGTCAATAATAATATTAATAGTTTCATCTAAAGGGATGTTGGTGAATAAAGAAGTCACATCAAAGCTGGCCATAATTAACTTATCAGTATCAAGATATCAATGATCTTATCTCCTTATCAAGATCTAAGGAAAATAGGTCTTGGATAAAAGAAAAGGAGTCGTTAATTAAATAAGAATTAGAGATCAGAGGACGGAGTAACGGAACAAGAAACTTAGCTAGGTTGTAAGAGTGAGATTTTATAGCAGAGAGAATAGGTCTTAGTGGAATGTTAGGTTTGTGTACCTTTGGAAGTCCGTATAAAATACCCGGTCGAGAACCAATCGGACATAGTTGCTTATATTGCGTCTCGGTTAAAACTTCTTTTTTCTTCAAGTCACGGAGAAAAGTTCGAACTTTATTCTCTCTCTTCAAGGTGGTTTTCACAGGATCATCTTCAATAGGAGAAAATTTCGTTTGGTCAGTCAGAATGCTTTCCATTTTCTGATGGTAGTCGGTCTTGTCCATGATCACAACTCCGTTGCCTTTATCATGTTTCATGATTACAATGTTGTTGTCATCTTTAAGATCTTTTAAAATCTTAAAATCCTCGTCTGATAACGCAGATCTCGGTGGTGAATAGCTTCGAAAACCCGACAGAGCAATAGTAGTTTTCACAGAGTCGTTGTCATGGCCAGAAATTGCAGAGATAGGTTCTTGTATGATTTTCCGATACAACAATTCGAAAGGTAGCATAAAGTCATAGTAGTTTAATTTCTTAGGCGAAATAGAGAAATTGAGTCCTTTGGCAAGAACACTTTTCTCTTTATCGGATAATGTTCTACTGGAATGGTTGAATATAACGTTGTTGGAATTCATGGTTGTGGAACCAGATGATTCAACACGGAGTCGGAGTAATTTCTTGTCCTGTAAACGTTCATGTTGTGAAAGCTTTTTCGAAATCTCCCGATCAGCGATTGACTTAAGATGTAACAAATCCAGGGATGAAACAAGGTTGGAAAGGTTTGACTGGAGAGTTACGGACTGAGCGGTCAGTTCTCGTATTCTAGATTTCTTAATGGAGATTTCTTCAGCGAGAAGTTTTCTTTGGCATTGGCGGTAGGCGGTTGAGTTTCGGAGACGGCGATTCGATACCTTGAAGTTTAGGAAGCGAGGGATGGCATCATGTCGTTCACACTTCTCCAAAAACGAGAGATCTAACTTGGCTTTACCGAGTTTTAATTCATTGCGTTGGAACTTTCGAAACTCCAAGAGCGATCCATTGTCCGCATATCTTTTGGTCAGAATTGTAGCTATTGATATACCAGGCGGAAAGCGTAGCCTAGTCAAGTAGATAATTGCCCAGCAAATAATTTTCAAAAAAGCCATAACGATAAGGTTTGGAAAAACATAATTTAATTAACTAACGTTTCGTCACTATTCAAGTAACATCTTCAGAGTGATAAATATTTACACGATTTCGACTAATATACTTAAAGGGGCTGTGTCACCGCATGCGCATCTCTTCTGCGCATACAACAAATTGAAAACTACAGCCTGTAGTTTTCAATTTAGCATATCCAAGATGGCGGCTTCGAATGATGGAGTACGAGGCGGGAGACGCGAAAATTCAGGGCGAAAACGAAAATACGATGGTTCCACATCATCACAAAAAGGCTAGAATAGCCAGTATAAACGGATATACCTATTTTTGAGGCGTGGAGGGGCTCAAAAATCGACACTGGCTACGAGTTACACAGTGACAGCGAGTTCGCTGCCCACTTGTTGTCACTAGAATATCGTCGAAGGTAAATATAAAAAATACGGAATATAGGGATATGGATACATCCCAGTGTCATTGTCGAAAATTTTGAGGAGAAGAGCAATTGATTTTGAGCATGTCACACAGATAGTTGCTGTGAATACAAGCGACCCTGGCCTAATTGCCCCAACAATTGCCCATGTACCACCACAACCAACCAAAGAAATTGCCTAGCGCAGAAGTAGATTTGACACAAAGAAGCAATTGGGCAACAAAAGTTACAAAACAATGAGAACATCAAATTATGCAATGTGACTGTATGACCAATTGTTGGTAATTATTTTAGCAAAACTTAATATATAAAATGATATATGCTGTAAATCAGCAGATTAAATATGAGCAAAGGTAGTGTGTTTATAACTTGAAAGTTTCAGGTTTATAACTGATACATCTATTATGGTGAAATGATGATGGTATACAGTTGGTAATATACTGCAGTTAATCAATCACATTTACTTTGCAAGTACTTGAAGAAAAATAAAACAAACAATCACACTATAATAGATCGTCGTTCCCTATACCCCATGTAGATTCCAGTTATTGATGGAAAACGTTTTCTTATTCTTAACACAACACATGAAGGACAGACTCTTCTATTTCCTTTCCCTAGATGACCGTGTCGTGCAAGGATAAATTGCCTGTAAGCCGCCTTTCGAAATGCCCTGGTGCTATTGTCTTCCCGGTCATTACGTATATCCCCTGTATTTCTGATGCAAAGCTTCAGCACATCAATGTCAAGGCACAACTTTGAAAACCGGGAAGAAAGTGTGATGCATTTTTTGAGCTTGCAGCATTTATTTTCAATCTCCTGAGGCATTGGTTGACATTTTCCACAGATACACCAATCTGGCACACTACCTGATGTAGGATTCTGACTTGGCTCCTGAGTGCTAGAATCTTGGGTAGGTGGTTCATCATCTGGTTGATCTGTTGATGACTGCTGAAATACACCAAGATCTTCATTCTCATCTGGGTCTGTCAGGTCATCCTCCATAATTAATAGTGTTTCAACGTAATCCATAGAACCAATACCCCTGCGCAAACTTCGAATGGCAAGCTTCCTTACCATATCATTATCTAATGTGCCAATAAAGTCCTAAAATAAGCATACAATAAATTTCATTTGTGTAATGAAATATTTCAATATATATATATATATATATATATATATATATATATATATATATATATATATATATATATATATATATATATATATATAATTATCAGTTTTGGCATCAGCCATATTCCTAATTGCATGATCTGAAAAACTATGAGTTGACATGGACTAACGTGAGGCTGAATAAAATATATAGTCAAACTGGGCACTTGTCAGGGAATATGTTCTCTATCTTGGTCTATCTTGTTATGCATCTACAAAAACTATTGGCCATTGAATAAAAGATCGATCGTCATGCTATTAGACAGACTACATAGCTCATGTTAAAAAATTAAACACAAGTACTTAAAATATTGTAACGTAGGTGAAAAATTTACCTTAACGTCTTTGTGTTCCTTTTCCCTCTGACTTTCTTCAGACTCCACCGTCTCCACTTGATTGTGGCTTAGACGAAAGCCTTTTGAGCTGCTAGCACGTTGTCTTCCTGCAGCTCTGCTTCTGTCAATATGTCCTCGATCTCTGCCCGAGTTTTTTGCCATAGCCTAATAGCAACAAAAACGCTAAATTAAGCACTTTAAAGTCACTTCACACAAATGTGTTTGCAGTTCATATACATACCCTATTCTTACAAGGTTTAGCGCGAGTACCACACCGACAATCAGCCGTGCATTCGGTATTATTTCCTTTGCAAGGACATCCTCGAGTTCCATTCTCTTTTCTCTTTGTACTGCAAGAACTCATGCAGTTACAATGGCTTGCCTGTTTAAAATATGCCGCAGTCTACTTTATAACAAATTAATTAACCACAAAAATTCACTTCGATATATAATTATGTAAATAATATGCAATATTTACTCACCATGTCGTTTGCTTTCAATGCCTCATCACTCATTGTTTATGGCGGAAAGTAATTCCGAACAATTTCCGACTATTTCCGAAGTCTAGTTCTGTTATGCGCAGAAGAGATGCGCACGCGGTGACACAGCCCCTTTAACTGATACAAAAATAGATGTGATGAAATAAGAGAAGGAAAAGGGAGTGGTAGAGAGGTGAAGAATCAGTGATAGAGATTAAAATAGTGTTAAATGAAAGGAACGGATATTGTTATTGAGAGTAGGGTTGACTTGAGAGATGAATAAACTTTCTTTGATGAGAACATCAAGTTGGGAATTTCCCGAAGCTAAATACTAAAATCTGAAAAAGATATGGGATGGTCATTATTCCTAGAGTGAGAAAATTCCCAACTTGATGTTCTCATCAAAGAAAGTTTATTCATCTCTCAAGTCAACCCTACTCTCAATAACAATATCCGTTCCTTTCCTTTAACACTATTTTAATCTCTATCACTGATTCTTCACCTCTCTACCACTCCCTTTTCCTTCTCTTGTTTCATCACATCTATTTTTGTATCAGTTAAGTATATTAGTCGAAATCGTGTAAATATTTATCATTCTGAAGATGTTACTTGAATAGTGACGAAACGTTAGTTAATTAAATTATGTTTTTCCAAACCTTATCGTTATGGCTTTTTTGAAAATTATTTGCTGGGCAATTATCTTCTTGACTAGACTACGCTTTCCGCCTGGTATATCAATAGCTACTAATTAATATGCTTATTCACGGCGTCGGTTTTCTCAGCGTATCATTTGCTTACTATTTGCTGTTGGAGTAAGACCGCAGAGATGGAGGGTTTCTATGAAAAATTGTTTTCAATATTCGAAGCTATTTACAATGAAACTTTATGGGAAGAATATTCGAAGCTTTGTCTTGAAAAGTGCTTAGTCAGAAACAACACAGTTGCCTAACAGATGATGAACAATGGAGAACGTACTACGAAGAGACAAACGTCGGTGAACGTATCTGGATAGAGTTCAACGAAGCGATGCAGGCGTTGAAATTACGAAATCAAAGAGACTCTCAAAAAACTTCAGAGACAATGGTCGAGCCGATGGAAATTGACGACTCGCCAAATATGCTTTCCATATCTCTTCTGTTTACCAGTCCATTAAAGTATCTATACGAAGTAGAAGACACTGGTGAAACATTTACAAGTACGATAAGGAATCCTCAGGAGTGTCTTCTTGAAAAGTCTAGAAACTTAACGACGAAAAGCAATCTGAACAAATGCTATATGTGTTATGAGAACATTATCGAGTTAATCCAAAGTTAAATGATGTTTTAAGTTAAATAAATTACTTGGACTATATGGTGTGTAAGAAAGATATGTCATTTTATACGTGTGTAATTTTATCTGAAGAAAAATTAGTAAAGACATACGAGCAACATTATTATAGTTCTTTGTAGTTTATTTTCATATTTATTGACAGCTAATTATTTACATAAACTGTCCTGCGTTTACGGTTTCTTCTAACACACCCACTTCTTATAGATATCGTTTGTTTCTCTGTTGTCAAAGCACTGCTCGCTCTTTATATGGAATTTTTATATTTTCCGTTTTCTGCGTTGTTTATTATTTACGGACTCCCCATGCTGCTCTCTTAGATAATTATTGAAGTTTGTTGCCATTTCCTCTTGTCTCCTTATAATACTTTTCAAAGTTTTCTCCATATTTCGTTCTGTGCTGTCTGCGATAGTTTCTTTACTCTGTAAAGGAACACATATTCCAATTTTACTCCATTTTAGCCATTTAGCGCGTTCTTTGATATCCATGTGATGTACTTGATCAAGATGATTTGCTAGCCTTGCAAGATTAGTGCTTCCGCAACCGAAGACAGGACAGTTTCTACGTGTGCGACCCATGTTTAGTTGTTTACTCGAGCAATGACAGAAAGCATTTGACATTTTTTGGCATGTTAGATGCTTTTATTAGGCCCTATTCGGCCTTTTTTTGCCCGTTTAGGCCTTTTGACCCGTTTAGGCCTTTTGGCCCGTTCAAAGATACTACCAATATCCCTGGGGTGCCCCCAAAAGATACCCCCATCACCCCTGACAACTTATACATTTATCCTGTACCAAAGGAATATCAGAGAGACATATACATTATTTGCAAATACTTTATTGAACTTCAGCATAGTACAGAAGATAATGTTTCAACGATTCAACAGTAACTTTAATTCTTATAATTGGTGTCATTCCAGTACTATGGCGTTTAGATTGATTGTAGGAATACACTAGTTTTTGTAATACTGGTTTATTTCGTTTGATTAAATCTAAACATATATTCAAAATACATCGTCCTATATAGCCTTTAATAAACCATTATCAGTATATCGCAATGTCACTTTTCTCAGGTATACCCGGGGTTGATATACATAATGTGTATCAGTCGGAAATATTCTGGATCATACTCGGATTTCATCGGGACATGTCGGCGTGAGATCGACAAACAGGTATGAATACGGCTCTTTGGTTGACATCTGGTAGGCTTGTTGGAAAAACTTTGTGTTGTCGGGATACAACTGTTTAGCAAGATGAGTCACTTGACTTGCATCACGAACATTTTTTGTTAGGACAGAGTAACTAGCGTTGAGAAAGATGGTACGATGGTCTTTGCTTTGATGAAACAAATTTTGCACAATATAAATCACGCTGAGATTACCATGATGGGATTTCTTTGTGAACAGTTTGGCAATAATCGTATCTTTTTCACGCATCTTGTCATCAATAACAAATAGATTTCTTACTTGGGGATTAATACTATCTAATATAGATGTGGATAAACCTTGCACAAACTGAATCCCAGGAATAAGAAGTTCCATTTTAGCAAACGTGTCTTGTTACTCAGAATAAAAATAAATTATATTTTCTGGGACAGGGTCGATCATGACTTGGGCGTTGGCTAACAACTCTTTGACAAAGGTTGTCTTCCCAGTCTTGGTCCCCCCAGAGACCAAGAGCCCAAAGGAATGTGTTAATTGTATGGAGTATGTCTTTTTGTTGTCTTGGTAATTCGCTGCGGTTCCATCAAATAGAGAATGCTTAAAGGATGAGTGTCCACCTAATGCTTTGCGCGCTCACAATGCACCCTCGCGGCCATTTTTCGGGCCACGAAATTCAACAAGCGAAGCAATCCCTCGATATCTGAGCAATCCTTGCAGTAAATTACTCAATATATGTTATTCGTGAGAGCAAAGATGATTTAGTAAGTAGTTATTGTCATATTATTTATAATATTTGATTACACTCAGAGGGTCATGGAGTTGTATTTCGAGACAAGTATTCGTCGATCGGCGTTTCTTACAAAACCAAACGAAGGCCAGACAAGAGATCGTAACTAAACGTAGACACTAAATTAGATGCCATTAATAAGAGCTAATTAGACTCAAAGTTTTGTCATTTCAATAAGACGCATTCGTACTGCTGTTAGTTGTTTACAAGTGGTTTACCTGTTGGATTGCATCTCCGATTAGGATTTGTTTTGATTAGGCGCTCTTGTTCTCTGGCGTTTAATTTTCAAATGCAATACTGCAATTTATCGCAGTGTTTTGTAGTAGTATAGGACTTGAGAGTACCGACACACTTTTTTTTATTTTGCCAAAAACAGCCTCAAAAAGTTGGAATTCGACGGGGAAGGTTGTTTGAAAGGGTGAACTCTTTTTTTCCATTTTTCAAAGTATAAGCAGACCGAAAAGTGGGTTTTGGGAAGTGCGGCAGATTTTCCTCCTTTTAAAAACGCTTCAGGACGGTCAGGACTGTTTTAGGTTTTGGTTTTGGTTTTGGTTTTAACACAGAGTTTAGTTGGTTTCCAGTTTATGTTCAACTACTTTTGTTTTATGTTGGTACACATGTTTTCCCACAGTTATTGAATAAATTATTACGCGTAATAATCGTTCATGAAAAAATTATTACGCGTAATAATCGTTCATGAATAAATTATTACGCGTAATTCTCCATCGCTTTTCTCATTGGGTTTTCCCAGAGGATTACGCGTAATTCTCCATCGCTTCTCTCGTTGGGTTTTCCCCGAGGATTACGCGTAATTCTTCACAATCGCTTCTCTTATGGTTTTCCCAGAGGATTACGCGTAATTCTCCACAATGGTTTTCCCAGAGGATTACGCGTAATTCTCCATCGCTTCTCTTATGGTTTTCCCAGAGGATTACGCGTAATTCTCCATCGCTTCTCTTATGGTTTTCCCAGAGGATTACGCGTAATTCTCCATCGCTTCTCCCATTGGGTTTTCCCAGAGGATTACGGGTAATTCTCCACAGTCAGTCTGGTTGTTTCAGTAAATTAAATATTCTTATGTCCGTACGCGTAGGAACTAATCCCGTTTTCCAGCAGGTATCTTTTATCATCAAAGCATGAGAGTGATATTTTATTAATTTCATAACTACGCAGCTTATGTTTCACACTTCGGATGGTTTTCATTTTTTGGAACACCTGTTTTTTACCAAATAGTGTGTCTTTGTAGTTCTCGTGTTTGATTTGTTTCTTAGTAACACTCTTTTTGATCCCCTTCGCGGTTTTACCACCCGTTCCGTCTTCTTTCAGATAAGAGTACATTTTACTTCTGAGACCAACGAATTCGGTTATGGGAACGCCAGCCGCTTCGTCCTTCATCTTCCCAATAACCTTTTTGTTTGACTTGTTGTGATAAGCCGAGCTTTCTGGATAGTCCGAATTGTCAAAAATATCTTTATCGCCCCAAAAGTCTTTGTAAACGTCTTCTGTTTCAATTTCATATGTTAAACTGTCCGTATCCGTGAACAACAACTTAGCCCTGCTTCCGTATTTCTTCAACACATAGTTGTAATGAAAATCATACATTAGTGTTTTTGACAGATCGAGAATACACATACCAACGTAAGCCGGTCGGTTCAGCGTCAGGACTTCCTTAATTTTGTGAACGGCAACCAGGTTTTCGTTGAATATTTTGGCGGACACGAAGGTTGGTTTGGAAGCCAGCTTTAACAGCTTTTCTTCACTGGTGACCAACCGGACGTCCACACGCTTTCTCAGGTTTTCCATTGTCTTACCGAAAACGCTGTTGTTCATCAGCTTAAAGAAGTCCTTTTCGAAGGCGTTCCTAGCGGCGGTTCTCTTCACCGTGTTGAAGTCGATGTACTGCTTCAACCACTTCGATTGATTGAACAACAGAACCCGGTGAACTTTCTTCACCCTCATCCCAAGTCTGACGTACAGCTGTAGGTTTCTGTAATTTACGACATACTTTTCCTTGTCCATCAAATTAGTTACCAACTTACTAACACCACCAACGCTGACGCCGAACTTATCTCTGATTTTCCGACAATACCCCGACAGCATATCTTCCCGTATTTCCACCTTCTCAGGAGCTAATGGGTAGTCGTTGTGTAGGTTGTGAAATTCATCAGGATACTCAAGATCGACCTCAAGTATCATTCCAGTCCGACTGTCGTCAGGAAGTTTTCCCAGGTCCAGGTTTCTCATCTCAGTTTTACTCATCCACTTGAATTCACCAGTCGGAAGGCACTGACTCATGGCCCAACCATATAGGTTGTTGGCGTCGAGGTACATTATATACTTCACAACCTCATCCTCACTATACCCCTTCATATATGGGTTGTTTGCCTTCTCATATCTGTTGGCTATGTAGCTAACACCACCTCTCATTCCTTTCTCGATGAATTGGAACATGTCAATGTCAGTCATTAGCTCCAACGTAACCCCAGTCATTTTCAACATAGCGTCCCAAGCCAACCCAGGTGAGGTGAAGTAGTGGCAGGGGTCCAGCTTGTAGTACTGAACACAAGTCTTCCTAAAGTTCTCAAAGACATCAGCTAACAACAGCACATCCGATTTCAGGTATACGTCGTGGTAGTGCCCCATTGTCCTCATTCCGAACGCCCTCCAGACCTCCTGGGCGTGTTGGTAATCATTGTCTGATATCCCCTCATCATTCAACACGCTGTAGAACTCACTCTTTGGTGGTAACCCTATTTCCTCAAACCGGCTGAAGCTGTCCATGTAGTCATAGGGGTAAACACCCTTCGTCCTCATCAGATCCGATTTTTCACCGAATTCCTCAGCTGTGTATCTGAACGACCCAGCCGGGAGATTTCCAACCAATTTTTCCAGGGAACTACTCATGAACTGAAGACTGTCCAGAAACACAAGGTTCTTACCTAACATGAAGGCCATGTACTTTTCCATATTATTCGGAATGACATTAATTTCCTGTCCGAACTTTCCAATCTCCCCCATGATGAGATGGCTATCATAACCCCTCAGGTTGTGTAAGATGATTGGTATCTTATCAGTTAGTCTGTGATTTCTGTTACACCCCTGATGGGCCGATCCCCGATACCTTCCTGTTACATGACAGTGGTCCCGGACCCTAACGTCTTTTTCCCCATACTCCCGACCACAGATGTGACACTTTTCAGCGTCTCTAAAGTCCACCACGTCGGCAGCACTCAAAACCATGTCCTGGTTGAAGTGTTCCTTCCGAATACTTTTACAATACTCCACTTCTTCCAACATAATTCCGATAAATTTGTTAACAGCACCAGAGCCCCTATACACCTGAACAGGTTTGCTGTATCTGTCGTCGTAACAACAAACAACCTTATACCCATAACCACAATCAGTATGTCTCTGGTACTTCTCCATGTATGGTTTTCCGTCTCTCTCCTCTTGGTTCTGGTCTTCCACAGGTTTGTCAACCTTTTCCGTGATCGCCTCGAAGTTGGAATACACAACAAACGGAACATTTAATTGTTTGTGGAAATTACAGTACTTCAACACGTTCTTACCGGGGTCAGGCATCCTAACAGCCTGTTTACCATTCTCACTGATACACACAACCTGATGTTTTCCCAAGACCTCCGTTGAGCTGAAACATTGTAGGCAGTAAACACAATGGTGTTTCTTTCTCCTATGTTTTGTTTTGTTGTACATAAACCTATCAAAGTCCCTGATGAGGACGTAGTGTTTGTTGCCCCCATTGGTTATAACCAATAAATTCATCAGATCGGTGAATTTCTCCTTTGATATGTAAACCGGAAAGGTTAACCCATCTTCATAACCAAAAACGTTGATACGTATCCTGTTCTATCTTTCCACCTGGTTGTACTGTTTCTGAGTTACAGGGAAGCTGACTCCACTGTAGTCTAAGTCGTTAACGTGGTCTTGGTACTTTGTGTGTCTTTGTGGGTTTCTTGGGACGTGAAACTTATGGGCTAGGTGACACCACATAAAGCACTTGTCATCACTATTCTTAACGTTGATCAACCCCTTCCGACTGTTCCTCAACTTCTTAGGGAGGTTGATATAAGACGAGCCTCCCAGTGGACTGTACACAGTCAGATTAACGTAGTGACCGTCGACTGAGTTTACTGTCCAGCCAGATCCCTCGCTTATCCATCGGGCTACCCCAACCACCACCTCCTCGTTCGCGGCGTCAACGTCTCGGCCGATCCCATTACCGTTGATTACAGTCTTGATGTGACTGTTGAAGTGAGCCGTTTTGTAGGTTCTCCCACCAGACACCTCCTTTTCAAGTGTTACAACCAACGTTTCAGCGAACTTCAGACCCCTCATCTGAACCAACTCCCAACGTAGTAACTCAACCACATCATTCCTGAGGGCGTTTACCTGTTCTAGTGGGTGTTGGCTTACCACATCACAACTGAATGATTTGGTCTTACCCCTCAGGGCTCTGTCTAACTGATTTATGTCATAACCGATCAACCTCTCGTAGAGACGGAGGTTTTCGTCGGAATAGTCGTCGTCTTGGTGGATCATGGCATCTGGGTCCATCGTTATAACAAAGGTGGTCACATTCCGTTAGGTGTCGTTCCAACCACTCGGTGTAGAATTTGTCCGGGGTATCCCAACCAAGTTCCTTATACACAATTCCAAACAGATTGTTATCGAATAGGTCCTTCGTTCTTCCCTTTCTAAGATCCTTCAAGCTACCCAATGACTCAATCCCTCTTCTTGAGCACAGTCTGATGATGTAATAGTTATACCCAGAGAAGTTACGACCCTTTATCAGATCTTTAGTGTTCATCACGTAGAGGACCTTGGAGAAGTCGGCTAAGACCGTATCAACGGCTGTGTCCCTGACGACTCTGGTGAGCCTCTTCCTCATCCAATGATTTCTCGAGTGTTCGCTTCTGTGGCCAACAGCCACCCGATATCTCCCGACAACATACCCGTATTCTGTGTCACCTCATCCTGGACAGGAGAACATCTCAGTGCTCACCTGCACACGAAACCTAGAACAATCCCCACACCACAGTTTCGTACTACGTAGGTCCCTCAACCCTTTTGGTAAGTCCGACCAAGAAACAGACATTATAACTAAGTCATCAGGATCTCCTTAGCCCCTGCAAAACCAGCTTGGACATCAGATACCCACCAACCAGATCAACAGACCCGATAAACAGGGTTTGATACTCTTTCATCTCACCCGATGGCTTGTAATAATCAGACAACTCAGGCTTTAGCTGGGGCAGCTCAGCCTGTCTTAGGCTGTCCTTCAGCTGATCCAGGGCGTGGTTCGTTGTGTCGATGTCAGCGTTGGCGTCAGACAGCTGCTACCTCGCTCTCATACCATTTCTCCTTTGCCTTAGCCAACTGCTCAAGGGCGTGGTTGTGTCTCTTAATTTCAGCCTCATATCCGCTGTGATTTAACTTTGAAAACAGGAATCCAGCACCTGCGAAGGCCAAGGCGTTAAACAGTCCACCAGCAACCACACTGGTCATCTATATAACTAGAAATAATACACTTTCGTTATAAGTATTTTGTGATAATAGAATGGGTATTAAGCCTGTCCCAATACGGAATTCTGAGTAGTTCATGACCGTTGTTCTCGGCATACTCGTCTTTCATCCGATCGTGTTCCTTCTGTACCCTAAAGCACCTCTCTGCCTCTTCTTGGGTCAACTTACCAGACCACCTTGAAGGGCGAAAATGTTGTTCACCATCATAATAAATTAGTATGAAAAAGCCACCACTAAGAGGCATTGCAAAGTCATACCTCAAAAGACCACCACCCAACCCGATTAGCCCATCAAAAGTCTTCTCCCTAATTGCCTCAATTCCGTTGGCGCGTAGGGCATTCTGCACATCTCTTTCTCTCCTAGACGGCAACGCGTCTCGGTGTTCATAATAACCACCGAGTATGGGACTTTCTTAGGCTACTTAGGTTTCGAAAAAGGGTCAACCGGTAGGTACCCTTTCGATTGGGCATACTTAATCCCAACCGTGCTGATTCCAACGGCTAGAGCCAGCTTGACAGTACCTTTCACCGACTCAGGAGTACCCAAAGGTTCCCTCAACACCTTCTTCGAGGTCATGGAAATCGCCACAGCTCCACTTGTAATCAGGAGAGCGTCGTAGAGCTCGTTCAACAGTTCTTTTCTGTCGACGGTTGACATTATACTAATACATATTTCATTCGTCAAAACTGTCTAAAACCGGGGAAGCCCGGACGGGGTTTTGTTGCTAGGTTCCTTCCATTACCTTCTCTTCCTCAACGGTTTTCAACCTCTGGATTTCTCTTCTCTCCTGTCTCGTACTGTAATAAAGTGATGCCCCACCGGTAACCAATCCAACGGTTCCGATTAGGTAGCCGTAATAAGCTGACCGACCCCCACCGACCCCGAGGTCAGCTACCAACCGCTCCCTGGCTTTCCTCTCCTTGGCTGCCTTCGATATCTGTGCTAGTCGTTTACCAGCAGCCACTCGTTTCGAATCTTTGGGCTTCTCCGTCTTGACCACCGATGTTATCTTAGAGTCCGGGGTTTTCTCAGGTACTACGTCAGCCATCTATATACTGATCTATATTTCGTCTGTAGGGAATCTGTCAGTTAATCTGTAAGGTCGTCTGTAGGAGTCTGTGAGGAATCCGTAAGGTTGTCTGTAGGAATCTCCGAGGTCGTTTGTAGGGAATCTGTGAGGTCACCTGTAGGAATCTCTGAGGTTGTTTGTGGGGAATCTATGGGAACCTGTGGGGAGTCCAGGATTGTCGGCCGGACAATGGATTCGGTTACGTAGTACTCCCCCCTACGGTTTCTCCTAACACAATGTCTCATCACCCCAATACAGTACCGCTCAGAAATAACCTAACACTGCGGTTGCGGTTAACTGGCGGTTAGTTTGCGGTGCGGTTGCGGTTAACTGGCGGTTAGTTGGCGGTGCGGTTGCGGTTAACTGGCGGTTAACTGGCGGTTAGTTGGCGGTGCGGTTGCGGTGAGGTTGTTGTCGCTACGTGAACCGCAAGAGGGAAACCGCGGTTAACCGAACACCACGAGTACCGACTTATTCCGACTGCACATGTAGCAATCTATTATTGCTAGCTAGGATAATCTATATATTAACGAACAATGCAACTAAGCAAAACGGCTTACGCAGACACACAAGGCTGTAGCGCTTTTTAAGTAAACAACAAGGAAAGTTTTCAGTGCATGTCAGGTGATGAAAGCTGGACTAAACTTGAATATTAACTCATTCCTGTCCGAGGGTTTCCCCAGAGGTGAATAAAATCGTCTGGCGTTAGCCAGAATAAAATACTAAAGACCGATTCGGATGGGAAAGAGTTAAAGTCCGTCGTTGTTAGTTGTTGACTTATTCGACAATTTGTATAACATTTCCGAAATTGTATAACATTCACGGCCAAGAATGGCAAGATTATTCGTCGATCAAATTGAATTTCACGTTTCACGAGCTAGCTACATGTACTATCGACTATAATCAACGACAACGGGTAATTTAATCAAAAGACAAAAGCCATGACCAGCCGACAACTTCAGAAAGTATAATTTTTATTTTATGTATATGTTTAAAAACATATCCTATATATACTCCCATCTAATCAATTACCTTTTATTCTGAAGATGTTACATTTTCTTTAAACTTTTCTGTATTTATATCTTGAATTTATTATGGGTTTCCATATCAAAATACTGAGCTGGGCTCTTATATTCATTTTGAGATTGCGCCGGAAAATCGATAGCGCCAAGCTATCTAATCATTGTCTAATGCAAGTAAAGCGAATATAGAAACGGAAAGATTAATGTTACCGAAACGACGAACTTTCAATACTTAACAGAACCTAGTCTGATTCAAAGCGGAAAACGAAATCTACAGATTGAGCGACTTAATTTAAATTCAATCACGGCCGTTCGTTAGTTTATACTAACGAACTTACGGCCGTGATTGCATTTAAATTAAGTCGCTCAATCTGTAGATTTCGTTTTCCGCTTTGAATCAGACTAGGTTCTGTTAAGTATTGAAACCGCAGCTTTCTTTTAAACTTTAATCATTTGAGAGACTGAAAGACTGAGAATGTCAACGACAATGCATCTTTCAGACGAGAAACATCAGTATGAATAAATTTTCCACGCCAGTTAAGTTTTCTTTCTAACCTTTTGCTCAAAACTCAAAAGACTAAATAATGTCGGGCCTTGTGCTGGTTGTTGAAAAGATTTGACAAGCACTGAGTTCAAAATAAACCGTATTTCGCACGCGTTTAATTTATGTCAATGTCGGATCAATAGCCATCGAACCTAAAGATCCGGTGGCGGAACTATAACCACGGCGTATGTTTTACCAGTAAGTTCATTAACTTGAGGCGAGATCAATTTTTTTGGACTGTCAGTTCTCTTACTTCAGAAGGTGTCAAAAATGGTTTATCTGTAAAAGGTACCTGTGGCAACGATAAATACAGAGGAGAAGGTCTGAGGCTCTGAGCACGGGCCACAGTGAAGGCCAGCCAATTGCAAGTGATGCATGTATTTATTCACTGTTCAAATACTTATCCTGCCTGCAGCCTTGCCGAATTTCGAATTACCCTCATGGGAATTGCCACCTGACGTGTCTGAGAGCTTAGTTCATCATTTAGGATGAAAGGTTAGTTCATCATTTTCCGTCATCTTGCCATCGATAAATTGTATCTGCTCTTCACTGAGTATTCGCTTTCTACCACTACGCGGCGCATCATCGAGACTACCACTTTGGCGATAGCGAGAGAGAAACAGAGTCACAGCTGAGCGGGATGTTTTTATCCCTTCCTCTCCGAGTAACTGAGTAATCTTTGTAACTGAAACGTTAGAGGAATACAAGGCAACAACTCGTTCTCTTAGCTTTCCCATTTCAAATTAGACAGTGTCAGCACAACAGAGTGAACAGACTTGCCTTGCCTTCGAAAAATTGAGGACGCAAAACTTCGGAAATATGCGACTCTCCCTCGGTGTTACGAGAAAGTACGAACCTTGCGGCTTGGGCCGCAGCGGCTGCGGTTCGGTTAGGTTCGGTTACGGTTCAACCGCTGATGGACCGCGGATGACCCGCCGATGACCCGCCGATGACCCGCCGATGACCTGCGGTCGATCAGCGGTTGACCCGAGGATGGACCGCCGATCGACCGCCGATCGACCGCGGTTTTTGTTAGGTTACTTCTGAGCGGTACTGTAGCTCTTCTGAGGGCGTGGAAGACAACTAGTATGGGTCGTCTGAGTCTCTTTGGAATTTTCATATAAAATACAGGAGGTCTAGGATTATACCGTGAACCTGGAGTAATGAACAACCCAAAGCTCGGTGCCCGGCTGATCGCCCTCGACGGAAACATTGGTGTGGGGAAGACAACGTTTGTGAAGCCATTCGCTAGGAGAAATGGTTACCATCTCATCGAGGAGCCAGTTGACGACAATCCATACCTCGAAAGGTTTTACGCCGACCCTAAAACCTGGGCATACGAAAGGGAGACCTGGTTCCTCGGTGAAAGAATCGGCGTCTACCTGAAGGCTTTGGAGTTAATCACCGAGGGGGAGAATGTGATCATAGAGCGAACACATCACAGCTGTCTGGTTTTCACCAAAAACTGTTGGCGTAATGGGTGGATAACCGACGAACAGTTTTCTGACTACTCCAGAGTTTTCCACAAACTGAATGATCTACTCCCAACCCCTGATGCCCTGATATTTTTGGAAGCCTCAGTTGACACCTGTCACAGACGGATGCTTAAAAGAGGTCGGGAATGTGAAGCCGATGTGACCAGAAACTATCTTGGGTGGGTAAGATGGTATATGAAAGAGATGGTCGAAATGATTGAGAACAAGGGAACCAAGGTGGTAACCCTCGATTGGGAAAACTTTGGTCCGGATGAATCGGAGGTAATCGGTATTCTTAACGAGACTCCTAGTGGGTTTCACGGTTGGATGGCTCGTGTAGGTAACCGAGACGTCTACATACCAGAGATAGTCAAAACCGTTAACCGGACCCGGCAGGCTCAGTCCCTGGTGAATCGTACCTTTTGTGATACCGCGTAATCATACTGTCGAAATGTGGGCAGACCTCAGTCACAATGTCGTCGAGTACACGGATCTCGGATAGGAAGATAGTTTCGTCATAGGAAGCCCCACGTAGGAAGCTTCTGATTTGTGTCAGGACCTTGTGATAGTTAACATGAGCGAATTCATAGTTTTCCAGTCTGCCAGGCATTCCCGACTTGGTCATCTACCCTTGGATCAGGACAGCAGGACCGGCTATAGTTCCGAGGATCAACGGGTTAGCTGTAACACCATCAGCTGTTCCTCCGATTACAGTTAGTCCAATAGAGACCGTCTCGAGGATCATTTTCAATCTTCTCAACCTGGTGTGTTTCCATTTGTAACAAGTCGCTAGCTTATGGTAGTATGAGTAGAGTCTTTGTAGTTTGTCTACTTCAGGCGATTGGAGGTTCTTACCAATGTGGTTGAAGCTGATAACGTTTTTTCTTTTTTTTCTCATTCTAATTACAGGTCATATTTAGCCATGGTCCTGTCACAGATCTTCTCAATCTCGGGTTCCCCCAGACGACCCTCTACGATTTTCATACCGTAAAAGTTGATGTCTGAATAATACTTTCTAAAGCTGTTTAGCGCGAAGACATCCATATAAGATGTCCCTATCTGATCGATGTTACTGATTAAAAATGACTCTTTTAGGGTTTCACCATTTAAACTGACGTGTGACACTCTAAGCCCAGATAGCCAGTGGGCAGATACCAGGATCTTCTTCCCAATGAACTTCGCTGGAATCGTACACTCGTGAATCCTATGTGGTGACGACCCATCTATAAACAGTTTGTCGTTTACCCCAGCTTTAAACCCAATGCTTTTGCCGATCTTATAGTGTTCCTCTTTACCACAACGAAAACTGAAACATCGGTGAACATGAATCTGGGTATGCTAACGTGGAAGGCTCAGGGTAAAGGAAGTGGTGGTCGCCAGCAGTGTTAAGCTGTGGGTTGATATTAGGAGGTCTCCAAAACATGGTTGAGTTGATCTTGGTTTCTGTATCTTTGTCTTCTATGTAATCAACAAAGGGAGGGAGTTTGGAGACCGCGTTCTTACTGGCTCTGGTTACATTCAGGTTGAAGATAACTCTGCGGTCATGAGCCTCATGTGAGCTTTCAGTTTATCGTTGAGTTGTTTCTTAGTGATTGGTCTGTTGTAACCATAAAACAGACTCATATACTATAGGCCGTATTTACTGAACAGATACCCAGACGCGACTGTTAGAACCAACAAAATTCCCAACTCATTGTCTGGCTTTAGTTGTCTATCAGGTGTATGGACGGTTGGTTTGTCAGGTGTATGGACGGTTGGTTTGTCAGGTGTACGGACGGCTGGTTTGTCGTCTAGTGTTTCCAGGTGTGGACCGTTTTCTTGGTGTAGCTTTTTTGGTGGTTGTTTGTGAACACCCTGGTAGTTGACTTCAGAATTAATACCAAACCTCATACCTTTCGACGCACGTTTCAGTAAGTTGTTATATCCTAGGATTTTCTCCTTCAGTATGGTCAGTGAGCCCGGTACTAACCACGTGTCAGGGCTAATAGCCACATTCTGGGTGACGTTAGTATCTGATATTGCCTTGTTCATATTCAGAATCCAGGTGCTGACAGAATAGTTAACGTTAGCATCCTCCACAAGGACTCTGAATTCCTGCTGTGTTTCGAGACTGCCAGCACCTTTGTTAACA
This sequence comes from Corallium rubrum, assembly GCA_964035015.1. Lineage (NCBI taxonomy): Eukaryota > Metazoa > Cnidaria > Anthozoa > Scleralcyonacea > Coralliidae > Corallium > Corallium rubrum. The sequence goes on along the minus strand of OZ036006.1, from coordinate 13,552,537 downwards.
ATACTGACCCTTGTTTTAGCCTGCGAACCAAGAACGGCGTAAACATAAGCCTCGATGGACTCATTCAGATACTGTAGACCTACCCTGGTGAAACCATCTGTTCGTAAAGGGATGAACCTTCTGTAGTGTGTCTTATAATCGCTATTGAGACGCCACATCCACTCATGGAACGGACGGTTGTGTCTGTAACCAGAGTGAGGGTTAATCAGGAACTTTTTTTCCCTAGGTATATTCGCCGTGTTGTCAATCACATCGTGTCCAACGCCAAACTCTCTCATTAGGTCACTCCTCTTTTCCGTTGTCAGACGTCTTAGTATACGCCGCGTGGTGAAATAAAGGTGAAAACGCATGATACTGGTAACCACTGGATAGACATGTTCTGAAAATTTCAAATGTTCCACTCCAACGCCACAGCAGTACGAACTGAGGTAGACAGCGAAAATGAATTGATAATAAGGTTCACTGTTATTCCACCATACCGCGATGTCCGTCCGACTACCTGGGTTCAGAACTGGTAATTTTGCCATAAACAAGTCTTGGTGGTTAACATAAATCCTGAAATTGTTAAGGTCGTAGTCTATAGCATTGTCTGACAGATACGTGAACTTTGAAAAGTTGTATATTCCCTCAATGTCCCTCTTCCAGTGCCGCTTACCCTGAACTTTCTGTACCGTACCACCACCAAGCCATATCTTCGGAATTCTTGGTAGTGGTTTATTTATTGTTAGATAGCTGGTGTAGTTTTTATTGTTCTTAAACTCCGCGTCGGAGGAACTGAGAGATATCAACTACGATCCGAAAACAGGATATCAGTCGGCTGAACGATTGTATCAGAAGGCGTTGGGGGAAGGCCTTGATGTGGGTAGGAAAGCGGTAAGGGATTGGTTGAGAACACAGGACACATACACGAGGTACAAACCGGTTGTGAGGAGGCATAAGTTCAGACAGACGTTCGTCAGCCACCTCGGTGAACAGATACAGATGGACTTGGTTGATATTTCGAAGTATAAGAGCCAGAATAGAGGGTACTACTGGATCCTAACAGCTGTTGAAATCCTGAGTAGGTATGCTTTCGCCGTTCCCGTTTACAGGAAGGACACGAAAAACATGACCGAGACTGTTGCTGAGCTATTAGAACAGTTCAGAGGTCGCTTTGGTAGTTACCCTGACCTGGCTCAGTTCGACGATGGAAAGGAGTTTTACAACGTTGGTGTGAAGGACCTCCTGAAGGAACGCGGTGTCAAGTACTTCAGTACGTACTCACACAAGAAAGCAGCGGTTGTCGAACGGTTTAACAGAACACTTAAGACTGCGATGTGGAAGTATTTCTACACCAAGGGGACTTATAGGTGAATTGATGTCCTGGACGACCTCGTCAACACAGAAAACACAGTGTCATTATGCTGAAGCCTAAGGACGTGAGTAAGTCAAATGAGAATCAGGTTTGGAACACACTATTCGGTCACCACTTTGGTGATCACCCCTTACCCAGGTTCAGGGTTGGGGACACCGTGAGGGTGTCAAAGTATAAGAGTATATTCACGAAAGGCTACGAAGCTAACTTCACTGAGGAAATCCTCAACGTGGTGAAGGTCATTCGTGGTGATCCAAACGTTTACGAAATTGAGGACGCTGAGGGCGAACCGATTATCGGAAAGTTCTATGATTCGGAGCTGTAGCCGGTGGATAAGAGGGATGACGTCTACAGAATTGAGAAGGTGCTGAAAAGGAAGAGAGTCGCTGGAAGGGGGATGGTGTTGGTCAAGTGGTTGGGCTATGATAACAAACACAACTCATGGATACCTGAGAGTGACGTACAAAACCTGGGTTAATGTATACTCGGGTAATGAGGTTAACATTGTTCATTGAAAACGGTGAAAAGACTGTCTACTTCGAACAACCTATCATGGTGATAAATCCGAGACCACAAATAATGCTGAAGAAAGCGACAGTATACTGGAACTATAACAATGTGATGTCAGGTCTGAACGATTCGGTGTCGTTTGATGGTGTTAAGACATCCGCTCCTGAAGGTTATCTGGACTTTGACGCGTTGGAAACGTTCGTTAAGACTCTGGCCGGGGTGTCTGGTGGGACGGTTGAGTTCGGAAAAAATGTCTACAACGGAACTTCTAAAGTGAAAACGTCGGAAAAGCTGAAACTTGGAAAGATGGGTCTTCTTTTAGGGTTTAATAAAAACGATGTGATAATTGGTGGTAGTGGATGGACGAACAGTCCAAACCAAGTGGACATCAACAGAGGGTTGAGGTATGTCGGGATCTCGTGTGACGCTGTTGAGAGTGAGAAAAGTTTGAACGGTGGGAAGAGGAGTAACCTGATTGGTACTCCTCAGATAACCTCTGAACAGAGTTTGAAAGGGAGCGTACAGCACTACACAGACATTGAGTCGAAAGCTGAGATCCGTAAGGGTGTTTATAATAAGATGACCTTTAGGGTTCGTGGGAATAATGATCAGTCAGTAGGTCGACCGGTTTGGATCGGAGCCGTTCTGCTCGAGCCGTACATAGGTTAGTATATAATGGCTGAACGAGGAGTCGACATTGAAATGGGTGAGTATGGTGAAGATGAGGAAGAAGAAATGGAAGAGGAAGAAGAAACCGGCGAGACGAGCTTCACCGATGGAGACCATAGAACAGTAACGGTAGGTCGGACGTATGGTAGGGATGGTATAACTCACGTAACAGAGGAAAGGCCCGACAGTGGTTCTAGGACACATGAGAGACGTGTTACAGAAAGGAGAAAGGAACTCCTCAGAAATACTATCGGAGTCACGCTTAGTAAAACGGATGGTTAAGAATCTAAGTATCTGTTGGAAAATATTCAGTCAGTTTATGGTAAGAAAGGTGGTCTTATCGGATTGAAGTTCAAAGATGAAAGAATTATGGTACGTAAAAAAGGTGAGTTTGTGTATAGTGAAGCAGAAAAAAATGCTAAAGCCGTCGAGCGTTTCAGGGAGTTGCTAAGTAAAGCTGAAGCTGAGCATGAAGGAACACTTGCAGGAGCCGTCGAGGAGGCTAACAGTGACTCAACAACTTCTGAAGAAGTCGTGGGTGACATAATCTCACAAGCCAGCTCAGCGATCAGCAATCGGGTTGAAGAAAGAGATAAAGACCTACAAGAACAGGCGGAAGGAATAGTTATACCCGAACAGGAGATAGGAGAACTCTCTGGAATACTCAACCCACAAGGTACGGATACGGAAAATATCAGATCTCTTGAGATACTGGCCGAAGACTACAGAGTGAGAGCATCGAACGAAACCGACCTTCTTAGGAAACAATACCTCAGTGACTTCAGCGACACAGCGGAACTAAAGGCGGACAATATAAGATTTAAGATTGGTGAAAGACCTGAACACACAGAAGCCGTGTCTATCTTAAGCAATGAAGTGGAAAACAACGACCTAAATAGAATGGAACGTTTTAAGAAATGGGCTAGGAAGAATATAGTTGGTCTGTCTGCCATAGCCATCACCATAGCTGGGATTGTGACCACAATAGTTGTGGCTGCTAGAAAGGCTGTTTCTGGGGGAGCGAAAGCCGTTGGTGGTTTCGCTAAGGCACTCGCTAACCTGGCTAAGAAGCTGGGGCCTCTGTTAGCACCACTGTTCAACCTAGTAGCACAGGTTCTGACTTGGGGAGCAAAAGGAATAGCATGGTTAGCCAACAATCTGTGGGTTCTTGCCATAGCTATGGCGTGGTTATTGTATGACTACTGGAAAAATAGAAAATAAAATCTGTTATGTAGTATATGACCAACAGAAGTCAGACAGAGTTGTTACCTGGATTCAGACGAGCAAAGATGTCGGAGATTAAGGGAAGTAGGACAAGAAACACAATCACCATGAATCCCAACAAAGTCAACCCTGGTGAGGACCTCTACATCGACATACCAAAGCTAAAACCTGATAGCTGTTTGGTCCCAGGTAGCTTTCACTTATTGTTCAACTTCAAGAACGCTAATACCAAGTCGTGGTTCCTAAACAATCTCTCCAGGCTTCTGGTTGAAAGGCTGGTCGTCAAGCTAGCCGGTGAGACTGTTTACGTCAACACGGGTGAAAGTGTCTTCCAATTGTACAGGGATCTCTGTCTATCGAAGAGTGTAAGGGATCAAGTGGTTGGGTATGGAATTGCCTCTGAGAATCTGAGAAAGCTGATGTCTAAGGACGATAGTGGGGCTTCCTCTGGGGATGTTGAGAAAGTGGCTGACGCTCTGATGCTCACAATTCACGGAACAAAGCTGAAGGTGAGATTGGATAAAATCCTTGGGGACCATGGACTCTATGCTCCCTTTGAAATGTACAACAACTTCCGCTACGTCATTAGCCTACGAAAGGCCTCTGACGTTATGGTGGCCCAGTCAAGTGAAACTGTTGATGGATACACATTGGAAAACCTCGAACTGGAGTATGAGACGATTGATAACACCGACATCGCCAGTGAAATAACCTCACTGTACACAACTGGTCGATCGCTGTCCTACGAACACGTGACGCTGATGAAGTCAACTGAATGGGCGGCTGGATCAACCCTGATCAACGAACACATTAACCTTCCACGGAAGTCCATGAAAGGAATCGTTATGATGTTCACAAATAAAACCCGAACCGATAGTGAGGAATACGTCTATCCAAACATCGAAAGTGTTAAGCTAACCAATTGAGGGTGTACCCAACGCCGTCTTCAGTCAGGGGATCCCAAAGAGTTGGTTTTATGATGAGGCTAAAAGACTGTTCGGTGGAAAGGAAAACACAGATCAGTTTATGACAATCCGAAAGTTCTACAAGAACGCTTTCGCTCTGGCAATTGACCTGAGAAGTATTGAGGATCGCGACAGTGTTGGAACTGGGAAAAGAATCGTTAACACACAGTCTGGGGTCCTGATTGAAATCATCAAAAAGGTGACTGTGGCTAATGTAGTCTTCCGAATCTTTGTGCTGAGTGATGGTTTAGTAAATATGGTAAACAAAAATCTAAAATCAATTCAATATTAAATGGATCACCCGTTCAATATGTTGATCGTTGGTATGACAGCCTGTGGGAAAACCTGGTATCTTCTGAAGATGTTGGAAGATGAATACTTCGAGTTCTTCGACTACATCGTTCTGCTCTGTCCGACGTTCAGCTGGAACGAAACCTATGACACCTGGAAATACACCCCCGACCCGGACTTCATCGCTGTGGAGTGTAGTCAGGACGACGTCGAAATTATACTAGAACACATTGTTCGGATATTCAGGGGGTCCAAAACACTAATAGTCCTCGATGACTGTGCCAGTGGACAAACCGTAAAAAACAGAACAAGTGAGTTGGTTAAATTAGCCTTCAGCGCCCGACACTACAATCTGTCAACTATTGTAATCACACAACAGCTAACAGCTATCACAAAATCTTATAGGGAGAATATCAGCAAACTAGTAACGTTCTACAACCCCAACAAAACCGACATGAAGGTTATTACTGATGACTACCTAGGTGGCTTAGACCGTGATGACGTCATAGGAATAACTGAAAAGTTAAAAGAAAACAAATACGTGGTGACGTTAAGGCATCCGTACGCATATAAGGTGGTCATCCCAAAATCTGGTCTACAGTAAGATGGCTGAAAGGAAAACTAAAACGGTAAAAGTTGTGAAAAAAATCAAGGCACCCGCCGTGGAATCAGTCGAGACATCTGATGGGGAACCAGAAATGGAAATACCTACTGAAGTCACCAACCTCGTCGATGAGCTCGTCAGTGATTTGAAAAAGACTGAGGAAACCAACCCAACACCCCCACCAACTGATGACACCAATAGTAAAAGAAGTGACCTGATAAAACTATCAGAAAACGGTGAGGTAACTCAGTCAGTCGGCTACATCAGAAAAGCGTCAGCGAAGGTTGTGGATAAGCTGTACGCTGAATATGAGGCCAGAAGGATGGAAAGAGCTAATGAATTCCTGACTAATATGCTAATCAGTAGATTCTCTAATGTTCTTGGTGGTTTAGACGCTGTAGAAAGCGCTGAGGAGCTAGACAATGAATTACAAAAAGATAAACTGTTAAAGAGTGACGTCGGTAAAGCCGTGGCCATGATCACACCGTATATACCATGTCTCGGACTGCTATCTGGGGGTGTAACTGTGGGAAAACATGTGTACCAACATAAAACAAAAGTAGTGGAACAGAAATCGGAAACTAAGTGATTTGTGTGTTAAAACCACAACCTTGATCGTTTTCAGAAAACCTGGGTCTGCCGCATCTTCCGGGGCCCACTTTTCGGTCTGCTTATACTTTGAAAATGGAAAAAAAAAAACAGTTCACCCTTTCAGACATCCTCTCCTGTTGAATTCCAACATTTTGGGGGTGTTTTTGGCAAAATAAAAAAAAGTGTGTCGGTACCCTCAAGTCCTATACTACTTTTTGTTTGTGGTTGTAGGCTCCTTTTCCTTCGAATAGGCTACAGTAACAGAAGAGTGAAGACCATCCAAATATTTTGAGTTTTCAGACAAAGACAAATCATTGTCAATTAATTTCACGCGGAGCATCAAATGTAATATATTTCTCTTCGACACGTACAGTTTCCTAGCAAAGCCTATAAGATCATTTTAATCTTTTATTCCCTACATTCTATGAGCAGACAGAGTCAGAAACGTGGAACGTGTATACAGCATACAGAAGTGTTTATATGCACAGTCTGTAAGTGCGAAATAATCCCCGAGCCGGGCGACAGGCCGAAGGCCCGGAGCCCGGTGAGGGTGCTAATCTCGACACGCGTGGAGTTCATTTTACACGCGTGTTGAAAAAGCAAGGCAGACGAAAATCTGGAAGCTGTTTATATATATATATATATATATATATATATATATATATATATATATATATATATATATATATATATATACGTCGTAGGGTGTCATGCGGTAAGAATTGTACTAGTGACTGACAAAGATGCACCACAAAATTTTAAACTAAATCTATATGGCTATATTTTGCGAAACGAAAGAAACGAAATGGAGCCCGCTCTACTAAAACAACAAACAGCGGTTTAATATATCTTGAAGAGAAACCAGAAGACCTGAAGATACTAAATGCTGTATGGTAAACAAAAAGTCGATCTGAATTGGCAGTGTTTGTGGTAACTCATGTAGGGGATTTGTATATTTATTTTGCTGATTGGATTCATTGTATTAAGTGCCAAGACCGGCTATTATATAAAGTTTAATACATTGTGTTGTTTTCATGTTTTCGCTTAAACCTAAATGATATACAGCTCCACTTATATTTGTGCTTACCTTTTTACACTAACTTGTAAAACTTATCTGGACGGTGTTTTTCATTGACTATGTATATGCACTTATTATTTATAATACTCATGGGCCGACTTTGCCAATTTTCTAGGCAGTATTTCCAAATTTTCGCCAGAAACGTTGTCTGTTTAATATTTCTTTCTGGAATCCGATTCTACTGAATTGTTTTTATCTCAGACTTTATATTATAAATGTAGTTTTGGAGCTGTTAACTTTTAATTCTGCCTTTGCAAAACATGTGTGCAGAACAGCAGAGTGAAGCCACTTAAAGACTTCCTAAAAATAATCCCTTGGAAACCTATAAACAATGAATATATGTTTTACAGGGGTTTGCGAGGTTTGTTCAATTAATGAAACCTAAGTTTTGCTTTCATATGTTCAATTTTCAAATCAGAAATCTGAAAGTAAACAGTTAGTCACCCCATAAATGCATATCAGGAGGACTTTAATATTTTAATTAGGGGGTGTGTGTTTCAAAAATACATATAAAATTTAAAGATGATCTGTATGTCATTAATACAACAAAACAGAAATTAGGGGGGGGGGGGGGGGAGGGGAGTGGGGTTAAAAAATGCATATAAAGCAGGCGAGGGGTTGTTGCATTCATGTATTTCTAGTATATATGTACTTGAAAGGCCGTTGTAATCAAAGCCATTGCGAATAGAACACGCTGACCGATTTGTGGAGTGTCGTTTATAGTTATTTTCGACAAATTCTGAGTCAGACATCACTACAAATCGATTCGAACGACTTTTGGAAGCTTATAATATCATACGCTGAGAACCAAACAACGAGATACTTACTATGAGAACAAGAGCGCCTAATCAAAACAAATCCTAATCGAAGATGCAATCCAACAGGTAAACCACTTGTAAACAACAGCAGTCTTATTGAAATGACAAGACTTTGAGTCTAGTAGCATCTAATTTAGTTATGATCTCTTGTCTAGCCTTCGTTTGGTTTTGTAAGAAACGCCGATCGACGAATACTTGTCGCGAAATACAACTCCACTGCCCTCTGAGTGTAATCAAATATTATCAAAAATATGACAATAACTACTTACTAAATCATCTTTGCTCTCACGAAAAACATAAATTGAGTAATTTACTGCAAGCATTGCTCAGATATCGAGGGATTGCTTCATTTGTTGAACTTCGTGGCCCGAAAAGTGGCCGCGAGCGTACATGACCAAAGTGATCGCGTGCACTCTCGTTCACTGATCTCATTGCATTGTGAGCGCGCAAAGCATTAAGTGGACACTCATCCTTTAAATGTAGAATCAGTAGACATCGTTTGTATTGGCCGTACAAGCGTTAGGCATATGTTCACACAACAACTCTCAAATTACTTGTGAAAATTTCTGGGAGAAAAGTACGATTATATCCTTGAGTTTCTTCTCTAATGCATGTGGGTTACCAAAACGAACCAATGTGCATAGATGCTGCCTCTAAGGGATTAACTCATGAGTAAATGAGTAACTCGTGAGTTACTCATGAGTAAATGAGTAACTCGTGAGTAAATGAGTAACTCATGAGTTACTCATGAGTTAATCCCTTAGAGGCAGCGTCTAAGGAACGTCCAAGTGACGTCCAGCTACGCATGCACATTGGTTCGTTTTGGTATCCCACATGCATTAGAGAAGAAACTCAAGGATATAATCTAACTTTTCTCCCAGAAATTTTCACAAGTAATTTGAGAGTTGTTGTGTGAACATGCCTAACGCTTGTACGGCCAATACAAACGATGTCTACTGATTCTACATTTAAGCATTCTCCATTTGATGGAACCGCATCGAATTACCAAGACAACAAAAAGACATACTCCATACAATTAACACATCCCTTTGGGCTCTTGGTTTCTGGGGGAACCAAGACTGGGAAGACAACCTTTGTCAATGAATTGTTAGCCAACGCCCAAGTCATGATCGACCCTGTCCCAGAAAATATAATTTATTTTTATAGGCCTAAACGGGCCAAAAAAGGCCGAATAGGGCCTAAAAGGGCCAAATAAATGCATCTAACATGCCAAAAAATGTCAAATGCTTTCTGTCATTGCTCGAGTAAACAACTAAACATGGGTCGCACACGTAGAAACTGTCCTGTCTTCGGTTGCGGAGGCACTAATCTTGCAAGGCTAGCAAATAGCTAGCTTGATCAAGTACATCACATGGATATCAAAGAACGCGCTAAATGGTGAGTAAAGAAACTATCGCAGACAGCACAGAACTAAATATGGAGAAAACTTTGAAAAGTATTATAAGGAGACAAGAGGAAATGGCAACAAACTTCAATAATTATCTAAGAGAGCAGCATGGGGAATCCGTAAATAATAAACAACGCAGAAAACGGAAAATATAAAAATTCCATATAAAGAGCGAGCAATGCTTTGACAACAGAGAAACAAACGATATCTATAAGAAGTGGGTGTGTTAGAACCGTAAACGCAGGACAGTTTATGTAAATAATTAGCTGTCAATAAATATGAAAATAAACTACAAAGAACTATAATAATGTTGCTCGTATGTCTTTATTAATTTTTCTTCAGATAAAATTACACACGTATAAAATGACATATATTTCTTACACACCATATAGTCCAAGTAATTTATTTAACTTAAAACATCATTTAACTTTGGATTAACTCGATAATGTTCTCATAACACATATAGCATTTGTTCAGATTGCTTTTCGTCGTTAAGTTTCTAGACTTTTCAAGAAGACACTCCTCGTAAGCCTCCCGAGGATTCCTTATCGTACTTGTAAATGTTTCACCAGTGTCTTCTACTTCGTATAGATACTTTAATGGACTGGTAAACAGAAGAGATATGGAAAGCATATTTGGCGAGTCGTCAATTTCCATCGGCTCGACCATTGTCTCTGAAGTTTTTTGAGAGTCTCTTTGATTTCGTAATTTCAACGCCTGCATCGCTTCGTTGAACTCTATCCAGATACGTTCACCGACGTTTGTCCTGGTCTCTTCGTAGTACGTTCTCCATTGTTCATCATCTGTTAGGCAACTGTGTAGTTTGTGACTAAGCACTTTTCACGACAAAGCTTCGAATATTCTTCCCATAAAGTTTCATTGTAAATAGCTTCGAACAGTGAAACCAATTTTTCATATAAACCCTCCATCTCTGCGGTCTTACTCCAACAGCAAATAGTAAGCAAATGATACGCCGAAAAAACCGACGCCGTGAATAAGCATATTAATTAGGATTTCTTTGTCTAAGCTCTGACGTCGCCCAGACTCTCCCAGACTCGTTCTTTTGTTTAAATTGCTAATGAGTCATTAACATCATTAGTGTACATGGACTCATACAAATATTGGCAACATTGCACTCAGCATATAATGGTATACAACTGCAATAGACGCCTATACGTTTTGGTTACTGCTTGTTGTCAACAAAGGTTTAGTCGTTGCGGTGATTTTCTTCATGATGAGTGAAGAAAAGTACGAAGAAGAAAATAAAGAATGGAGACGAGCGATAAACCTTCGACTTTACCTACGGGATCATCAGCTTATAGAAAACCGCAGGGCCGAAGATTTAAAGACACAATTACTTCGAGCATATACAATCTTAAAACTAAAGAAAAGAAAGACACTACAGAGAATGATCATAATATGTCAAGAGAAAGTGATAGAGCCTTGGTGTCTGAATGAAAAGCAAACATTTGAAAAACGGTGCTCTTAATGTAACGATAAAATATCATATTGTTTAACAATTTATGCTAATATGCAGTTGGAGAAAAGAAGGAAAAGAAGACAAACTACGCTAGTACGATTTCCCAAGGCTTATAACGAACGGATATTCGAACAGTTTTCCCCGCTCTTTTTTGTTACCTTGGTCTATATGAAAAGTTGTCATTGAGTAAACGTACTGCCTATGGGGACTAAGAAGTTTATCTGCGAACATTACAAATAATCCTTTACACGTAGAGACGCCCAACGCTAAAGACTTTCTCCATTAATTCTGCGATTAATAAGCGAGTGATTGTAAATAATTTCGATACTTATGGATTTTAACTTTTGCGTGTTTGTAAATATTAGGAGCTTTGTGTGATGGTAAATATGAAATTATATATTTTTGAAACTTGATTTCGTTATTTAGTCTTATTATAAAAAACGTTTCTTTAAACAAATCACATTTTAAAAATTACAATCTTTTAAGAGCTACCATCATTGAAAGAATACAAACGAAATATTCTCATGCCTAAAGACTTAAAATAGAAGGTGTATACTTCAGAAATCCCACACGTGAAAGACACCGTTTGTTAAACATTTGGAACTTCGGAAATCAGTCGGAGAGCTATCGGGAATGACGTATTTATTACACGGGGGGGGCGGTTAAGAATTAGGGTTGTGGGATTGGATAAAAGTTATGGTTAAGAGGCTCTCTAAGTAGCCTGAGACGAGTGAAGGACGCGACGCGGTTTCTCTATGGTAACACTGTTAATGACCTTCTCGACTAGACTTGCCCAGGCGCTTAATCCTCTTAATGACCCCTAATGAGTTTCTCTTTTGTCTCCTGCACGTGCACTGAGGATAAATATTCGAATATCACACTTAGTAACAGAAAGCGTAGCAACGCTTTCAAAGTAATAAATCGCATTGCCTTTATATTTCGACACTTTAAATCGTTCTTTTCATGACTTCTCGAAGTGATTCTTCATTCTATCATCCTACTATTTCCTCGCTTATAAACGAAGGTTTGCTTTGAAATCTACAATTATTAGCCATATTAAGACAAAACACAGCATTTATAGAAGAAAATCATTTATTACTTTCTCTCCAATAAGAAAGATATCCTAGAATACAGTTCATTTCTGGATTATCCGCATTACTATACAATTGCCACAGTGCATACAACATGGACTCTGACGTGTTTTCTAAATGTCTTAAACGTTCAAGAGCGTCTTTATGACACATGATCTTCAGTACTCTTGTCGCTTCAATAAACTCGTCCCAAATCAATCGTTTATCGTTTACAAATGCAATGGCATCTTTGCAGTACAATTCCCATCTTTCTTCCTCGGTCATCATGAGGCAATCATGCTGGCGCTGACTGGGGTGATCAATCTTACAACCACAACTGCAGTTTTCTTCGCGTAATTTCTCGATTTCAGTGGCAATGGCGTCTGTGTATATGGTCTCTATCAATGGAAACAGCTTTTGGTATTCGACAACGGACACTTCGTCGACATCATGTACTTTATTTCCCCAGGTTTCACATTTACGGTTTCTAGATCGTCGAGTATTCATGTCTCAGTTCTAAACGGCTTTCAACAAACGTTCCAATCTTTCTCTAAATTCTCGAACAAGTATAGATTCATCCAACGAACTTAGCCGACCAGACCAGGTGTAATCCTAACATCGTAATGTCCGAGCTTATTTAACTTCATGCGCACTAGTTATCCCAATCTTGCCCAGTCATGTCACAGGCGTACGTCATGCGTTCGTCATGCGTGAGTCACGGTTTGTGAGTCATGCGTGAGTCACGGTGCGTGAGTCACGGTGAATATTAATGAGGCGGCATCCCTTTGGTCCCTATATGGGGGGGTGGGTTATCTACTACTTAAGTATCCTATTTTTTAATTCGGTTATAGGGACTTTGCAAGTTTTCAATTCTGTTTTCAACGTTGCTTATGTCTCGTTGTTTATGTATAATAATAATAATAATAATAATAATAATAATAATAATAATAATAATAATAATAATAATAATAATAATAATAATAATAATAATAAAAATTTAAATATATTTAGTACACTTTTTTCAATTATGTCAATCAATTAATGTCAGTTAGTTCAATTAAAAATATGTAAAATCCGTTCAAATATTAAATTAGTTAATATGTACATCCAAAGTTAAAAAATACAGATTCATTCAGAAAAAAAACTTAACTTACAATAATTACAGATATAGATTATAATTATAAATAATAATAATAATAATAGATAATAATATGATTAATGTAGATTAAAATATTTTTCTTTTCCAAATCTAATCTTTAAGAACTTCTATGTGAAAAAAAAAATTTTTTTAAATAATTGGAGTAACCAATTTAGAATTAATCTTTCTTAAATAGTCGGAACAAAAAAACAAAAAAAACAAAAAAACAACACAAACAAAAACCAACTAATGGATCCTTGCAACACCAGTCTCTATGTCTAAATCAATATCTTTAACATTACAATATACTCTTCTTATCACTCTAGACCCTCTAAGACATAACAGGGCTGATCGAAGGATGGAAAATTATATCTTTGCTTTTGTCCACGCCATTGTCTTCGAATACATCTCTCCTTTCTTATTAGCGAGTAGCTCAGCTAATCGACTGTGATATCCCAGACACTCTTCTCCCATTCCACCAGTTGTTGTAAATATCAGAGGTGTAAATGTTCCTTGCTCTATATCTGTGACCCGTCTGTTATACATACGTTTCTTCTCATTCTCATACATGCGGTAGATCTGTTTAAGAGTTAGACCTATATAAGACTCTGCATTTGGGTGACATACCCGGACATCGAAGAATGCAGATCTTTGTTTCTCCCAAAAACCACGTGCATGTACATCAAGTCGGGCGTCCACTGATTTGTTTGATCCAGGGTTTAGGACTTCGCCATTGACCTCTTGCAACACTGGTCCGATCTGTACATCGTTGCAAACGGTATTCAGGAGTTCAGCTTCCAAATCTCGTAATTCAGTGTGGCGTTGAATGATGAACCCCCCTCGTCTACATATCATTGCACGTTCTGTGCTAAAGGACTCTCCGCATACACACTCCGATGGGTTATCGTTGAAAGGCCAATCATATCTTAACTTCAATGCGTCTCTGAACTCACGCTTGCTTAAAGTAAAGCTCATCTCTGAAATCGGAATAACTGTCAACCAGGTAGAGGCTCCTTTCTCTGAGGCAAATTCCAACATTCGCTTCACCTTTTGCGATGCTGAGCTGTTGATGACTTCAGCTTTTTCGTTTATAACCTCGTTTGTCTCTTTCCGTACCATCTGTTTCAGCGTTTGTTTTCTGGAATCATCGGTTAGTTCATGCATTTGTGTTTTGATTTGTTCCACCAATGGGGCTGTTATCTTTGTGGACGCTGCGTATTCTTCATCTGCTTCTTGGCATGGGTTTGTGACTCCAAGACCACCTTTTCTCACTGGTAGTGCCAGAATCTCGCGTTCAAGTTGGGTGCACTCGTGATCTGTCAAAGCTGGTAGGAAGACCTTGGCTATTGCATTCTCTAATGGTTGTATTAGATCTTGAATTTCGGGTAGATTTCGCAAGAATATGTCCATCGATGTTTCAGGCCAAAGGTATAAACGGCGTAACCTGCTTGAGGATGTGTTGTTGAAAATTCAGCTAACTTGGTTATCTCTTTTATCCATTCTTCTACTTTCTCGTTGACATATTCGGTCAGGTAAGATCTCGATCCAACTACTGCTCCTAGATGTTTCTGTCCTTCCGTTGTGATGTTGATGGCAGTTTCTCCAAAGGTCTCCCTTGCGATTTCTTCTTTCTCCGGTTTTACGATCAACCAACATTTCTCATCCTTTGGATAGTAACCATAGTCAGGCCCAGTTTCTGCCAATGTGTCCCACCACCTCTTTAACTGCGTTTTAGATCCTGCTCCACTTGCATCGTCTGCAAACCAGCAGTGCTTTGTAGAACTTGCAAGATGCAAGTGTGTGATGAGTGGTTGAAGGCCTATTGCGTAGAGGGCCATTGAGATAGGGTCACCTTGTGTCATACCTTCAGATGATTTGAGTTTCTGGCCTCCAACTACAAACAATCGTGATGGTAACCTATACGTATTTATCGCATAGGTCGCAATAGTCGGGCATAGAATTCTGGTGTTGTGGAGAGCGGCAGCTCTATTCAGGGCGTTGAAGGCATTGGAGGCATCGATGAGCAAGATCACATCTGTGTCATCTGCATGAAATATATTACGCATGGCATGGATTGCAGCTTCACTCCCGGAAGATTGACCTGCACAGACCTGAAGTGAACCACTTGCTTCCATTACATCTGGTTTGACAACATTCATCACACACTTACTGATTCTTCTTCTTAACACCTCACCCACCCCAATTGGTCTGACTGCACCTTCACCTTTGTCTAAAGGAATTAGACGGCTTGCTACTATCGCCTCAATCGAAGATCTATCAACAAATTCTGTGCACAGAGTCTTTGTTAGGGTAGCCAATGCCTCACAAAGCGCTGTGGAAGATTGCTTGAATGACTTGCAGGCAAGTATTCGCTTGAATCCATTTGCATCAACACCAGATGGGCCGCCAGATCCTTTCGTCTTCAGGGCAGCGTCTCGTATCATTTCTCCATTTATTCCAATATACAAACTTTCTGGTACATCTTGCATTGGTCCACAAAGAAGTGTTCCAGATTTCGCCTCTTGTGCTTCTGGGTGTTTCTGGCGTAGGTGAAGCATTACATCATCCGTTAGGGGTAGCACACCTCCACAAACATCATCACTTAGAAAACGCATCGCCGAATTTATTTGGCCCTCCATAACAAGTTTGGCAAATATTTTGGCTCTGTTAGGAGGTTCACATTTCTTTCCCTTTCCGATGCGGGCTTGAATCATTCTTCCTTCTCGTAGCAGCTTATCAATTTCTCCATCTTTCCATAAGGCCAAACGTTTCTTTAGGCATTCTTTGTGGTCTTTTGCTTTAGACGTTTGACCCGGCTTCTGTAGTCCAACAGCCAGAAGCACAAAAGCGGCTTTCAGAGCAATCTGTTGCTTTTCGGATTTATTGTTCCATTGATTGATATCGTGATATGCATTGTTAATAGACCACTTGCACATGACATCACAGATCACGTGATTATTCCATCTGGAGGACAAACACGGAAACACGTTTGGCGGCGTATGGCGCTTGCTTCAATAATTAAATAAATATGGTTAACTTTTGTGCTGTTTATGGCTGTTCTAATCGGTCTAATCGAAACAATGACCGTAGTTACTACCGGTTGCCGGCCATAAAAGCGAATGTTAGTCAAAATACAAAGAATCTGATGCAAGAACGACGCTCTGTGTGGCTTAACAAAATTCGACGACTGGACCTAACTCCCGACAAGTTTCCCCATACAAGAGTGTGTAGCGCTCATTTTGTTTCAGGTAAGTTATATTTCAACAAATCATGTCTTTATACAATGTTGCTTATGTTGTTGAATGCGCTAGAAACATTTAATAAACATACTTTGCGTCCCCATTCACTATGCATGCTACCATCATCTGATCAGAAATTTGACTTGCTAATGTTTAGCTTGAATTAATAATTGTCAGGAAAACCAGCTTCGCTCTTGGACAAGGAAAATGTTGACTGGGCACCTAGTGTAGACTTGGACACAGCTCTACAAAGAAACACAATCCTGAACGAAGTTCAAGGCTTGTTCAGAGGCAAGAAAAGATAAAGAGGAACGAGAGTGCTGCTGCCCTTTTGGATCTTTCACAAGCAACAGAGCCAGAAGAAGATTTTGATGATATTGAACCATTGTTTAAGGAGATGGCAATACAGACAGAATTGGATATGGAAAGTTTAAATAATATGGATGAGGAAATTAAAAGATTATCAGTGGAAAATGATAACTTGATAAACCAACTCAAAGACAAAACCTTGGATGAAGAGTGGTTAAAGAATGATGATGAAAAAGTTCTATTTTATACTGGCCTACCTAACTGGTTCATATTCATCACCGTGTTCAGTCTCATCAAGGACTACCTTTCCCTGTCATCAAAGTGTGTACTAAGTCCATTTCAGCAGTTTCTACTGACTTTAATGAGATTGAGGTTAGACCTATCTGGAAAGGATTTGGCTTACAGATTTGGTGTTCATGAATCAACTGTGTCGCGGACATTTGTTCATGTCCTAGATGTACTTTATAGCCGTTTATCTCCACTGATCATATGGCCAGACAGAGATGCTTTGAGGAAAACTATCCCTATGGACTTCCGGAAACATTGTCCAAAATGTGCAGTCATTATTGACTGTTTCGAGATATTTTTAGAGCGAGCTGAAAATGTTCTTGCCCGTGCCCAAACCTATTCTTCCTACAAGCACCACAATACTGTGAAATATCTCATTGGTATAACACCGCAAGGAACTGTCAGCTTTATATCTGATGGTTGGGGTGGTCGTGTAAGTGATAAACACCTAACTGAAAATAGTGGTTTATTAAAGAAATTAATTCCTGGAGATGTTATTTTAGCAGATAGAGGTTTTGACATTCAGGAGTCAGTTGGTCTTTATTGTGCTACAATTAAGATTCCTGCATTTACCAAAGGAAAGCCCCAGTTAAGTGGTATTGAAGTAGAGCAGACAAGACGGATTGCAAATGTTCGAATCCATGTTGAACGAGTAATTGGGAACATCAGGAAGAAATATGCAATCCTTAGTTCCACACAGCCAATTAAGTTTGTAATCAGTCCGACGAATGGAGTGACAACATTGGACAAGATGGTGTCTTGTTGTTGTGCTTTGACTAATTTATGTGGCTCTGTTGTAAATTTTGAATAATTAATTTATTTTAAAACAATTGTGGATTCTATTATGTATTCTAAATTTTTTAATACAGTACCTATTTATTATTTAATAGATGAGTTGGTTTTCTTTGCTCTTTCTAGAGATGTATCTATGATATATCCCAAGAGAACCAATAATGAAAAATTCAAGGCACTGTAAATATATATATATATATGTTTGAATTTGTGTTCTCTGGATTTAAGTTTTTTAAAGTTTGAGGCTTTGAGCTTTCAACTCGGTCCTTCGAGTCTTCGTCAGAAATAAGGTGGTTAGAGTTTGGGTTCTTCATTTATATTATTTATATTATTAAACGAAGAACCCAAACTCTAACCACCTTATTTCTGACGAAGACTCGAAGGACCGAGTTGAAAGCTCAAACTTTAAAAAACTTAAATCCAGAGAACACAAATTCAAACACATTATGCCTGGATTACAAATCTTTAAATCATATATATATATATATATATATATATATATATATATATATATATATATATATATATATATATATATATATATATATATATATATATATATATATATATATATATATATATATATATATATATATATATATATAGGACAATATCTAGATATTGCCCTGGTCAACAGGCAATATATAGAAATTATATGTTTTTTCAAAAACCTCCTCAACTATTAAAGAGCATGGATCTTTTCTGGGATGACCCGATAACAGTAAATATAACAGTTTTAAGTAGATGGCAAGTGTAAAATTTTTACATATATACAAAATCCTTACATAATTATATAAGTTCATCACTGTGTGAATAACACTTAGTTATAATTCATTTGGTCTTGGCTTTCTTGTTTTTGTTTTCTCTCTGGCAGTCAGGACAATACCATTTCTTTGCTTTGGGAGGGGCCTTCATTTGCAAGCATGTGAAATGAAACCATTGATATGGCCATGCATCATTATCACAAGCAATCATTTCTCCACTTTCCTCTTTTCCGCAGTAGCAAAATTGTTCTTCATTCACTTTTCTCATACTTGGTTTAGGTGGTCTTGAAAACCATTTGGCAAGCAATTCTGGCAGAATGCCTTTCAGGACAAACTCCTTAGACTTTTCAACATTCCTTGACCAAAAGTCAGTGTCTACAATAATCTCGTCCTGTACATAGAAGTTGAGCTTGTACCTAGAAGAAAATTCAAAGGAAATATATATCATTAACATAAAACAGTCATTGTACACTGACATGAAGACAGGATACCCATCGCAATAAGGGCAACACCAATACAAATCATTAGTACAATATTACCAGGTCACCAACCTGATAATAATATGAGTGTGTTCTTTTGAGTTTCTGTGACCCATTTTCCATGGCCTCCAAACAGAAATCTTTATCTTGCTCGGAAGTTGGTATATCCTTAAATCTCTGACAGAAAGGGCACTACAATGTACAATGGAAAAGGAATTAAACAAAATATATTGTATATTGGACAACTGCGATAAACTCATTTTGCATAAAATATAACAAATTTTAGAAAATTAGTTACCTTTATTTCACAAACTCCTAAGCCACAACATTGACAATGTACCATTGCATCAGGTGAAGCACCAAGAAACCCATGTACAGAATGTATATGCAGTCCTGAGTCGGTAATGGTGAAGTTGTGATGGTGATTTTTCTGGAGTTCCAAGTAAGCATTCTTAGCTGTTCCTTCATGATTGCAGCCCCACCTTGTTGCATCTGTACTAAACCTGGACAGTTCTGGGTGGCAGATGCTCATGATTAGACTGGCTGAAGGACATGCAGGATCTGTATGACAAGCAGCTTTAAATCTTGAAGCTGTGACTCTGCCAGTTCTCATCTGGAACCATATCTTTGAATTAGCTTGACCTCTAGTTTTCTCTTCAACAGCTTTCTTTTGTGCACTAGTCACTGTCAATCTTTCAAGTTCCCCCATTGATGCTTTTAGTATCTCATGATAACTTTCATCAATGAGTTCAGGTCTAAAGATAGTACTGAGAACACAGGGTAGATCTGGGTCCAGTGACTTGGGGACAAAAGAATTTGAAAAAGGATGAACCAAGGATAAAATAGCAGGTTTTGAAGATGATGACTGTAGCTTTAAAAAGAAATCAGACAATTCTTCTTGTGAAGGTCGTGGAATTGTTTTGGAGCATGGTTTGGTGGTATCTCTTATCCGTTTATGGAACTCTATGTCTTTCACTCTTGCGTAGGGAACAGACTTCACAGCAGATGGCATGACCCAGTATGCTTTTTTTTCAGTAACTGTTAAAGATTCTCTACGCTTTACACCAGCTTCTATAGCCCAAAGTAATGACCCCACATGAGAACAACTTTCTCCTAATCCAGCCATGCAATCACAATGGGCTGCTAAAATCTTTCCAGACGTCTCACAGATAACCAAAGGAGTCAAAGGCTTTTCGGACAATCTCTGGGAATGGTTAACCTAAAATCAATTAAGGTTATATTGTTATTATTATTAATAGAAACCATTTTGTCACAGACTGTATAACAAGCTTCATTTGTTGGGACTTACCTTAGCAATCATCAAGCAGTTGCCACCAAATTTCTTAACTAGGACATCTCTGACCCAACCATTTACAAACTTTTGATAGCAGTCAAGACTTTTGTAATTCAACAGTTGCTCCTGTGTATATGGACTTCGGGAAAACAGTAAATACATCCCAACGTGAATGTAAGTAATAGATGGCCATAACTCGACGTCGTCAATCCTCTTATCTTTCGGCAATTCATACGGATCTATGTTGTTTACATATGAAAGTTTTTCCATATATCTTTCCCTAGATAAATTACACTTCAAGCCAGTTAACAAGCCTTTCTTCGCCATTTTAAGTGCTTTTTTCGTGTTTAACTCGCCGCCATGTTGGCTTCGCTCAACATGAATGCCAAATGCTTGTCCTCCAGATGCGCCTTAGCAACTGTTGCGAAGGAATTTGTGACGTAACTGCAAGTGGTCTATTGATCAATAAAATCTCTTCCTATTTTCCCATATGGGACAAGAAACACATTTCATTGTATGCCTTTGTAATGAATGATGTTTGAATTATTATCGGAGCGCCATCAGCATCTTTTCCCCATTCAATCGTGGTAGGTTTGTCCACCGTGATGTAATCTGGCAGACGTGTCGAGGACTCTTCTTCAATATCATTTTTTCGCTTTTCGCTTTGTGTATTCACATGAGGTGGCCGTAAGGCATGTATCTCGTCTTCATATTGATCGTCAAACCCATCAACCGTTTCATGCAAATTTATGTTTGAAGTTTCCAAATTTGCATTTTCAGTTGTCAGTGCTTCGATATTCCGCCTTTCAGCTCTGATTTCGTCTTCATCTTCTTTCGCTGAGGCGACTGTAATTTCTACTCCATCGCCGTTAATCTTCCCCCACACGCTTCCCACTGTTTTCTCCAATCTTGCTGCCTGATCTCTTAAATTTTGGCTTGTTAATCCAAGGTTTGCATATCCTCGTTTCTCCCATAGCTCCTTCATAACTTTGATATAGCCTTTTCTTCTTCCATTCTCGTTTAGAGGCGGATCGTTTGACACAATCATGATATTGGCTTTCCTTTTGCAATCCAAACAATCTAAATTCATTTGTTCGGTCCATTTCAAACGTTTTGATCTTCTTTTCGTGCTATTTGTCGCGTTCGCCATATTTTAGAACCACCACTCACGACGCCATCTTAATAATAATAATAATAATAATAATAATAATAATAATAATAATAATAATAATAATAATAATAATAATAATAATAATAATAATAATAATAATAATAATAATAATAATAATAATAATAATATTAATATTAATATTAATAATAATAATAATAATAATAATAATAATAATAATAATAATAATAATAATAATAATAATAATAATAATAATAATAACAATAGATAAGTAATTGAATGTAATGAAAATTTAGATATTTAGATTCACTGAAATAGTAATTTAGCCTCTGAACATGTTTTAATTAGTAATACAACAAAACATTACGTCTAAATAAATATTTTGAATAATACAACTACCTCGGGTTTTGTGCTGAGCTCTTATATATGTCACAAGATTCTGTAGTATTTTCAGTATGTTTACTTTTGGTATGTTTGCATAAATTGAAATTACAATCCACTATTAGTTATCTTAGACTCTCAAGCCAAATAAATACCAGTATCCGCATGTAACGCATTGCGTACCTATTTTTGTTTTTGTTTTTGTTTTTGTTTTTGTTTTTGTTTTTGTTTTTGCTTTTGCTTTTGCTTTTGCTTTTGCTTTTGCTTTTGCTTTTGCTTTTGCTTTTGCTTTTGCTTTTGCTTTTGCTTTTGCTTTTGCTTTTGCTTTTGCTCGTGCTCGTACTCGTGCTTGTGCTTTGCTTTTATTTTGTTTAAAGCGCCTATGAAATGAAATCTTTTATTGCTTCATTTGAAAGTGCATCAAAAAGTAGGACAATATGCAGTTTACCGTTCCTTGATATCTTTTATAGTTCCAGAGTTATAAAGATTTAAAGATGTCAAAAAAGAAAAAATATGGCACAAACAAATTGCTGATTCAGCACAAATTGTGACGTCATGTGGTTTGCATGTTAATTTGGTAAATGTTTAAATGAACTATTGCTCAGTTATTATGTGTCAGAATCAAATGAACCTTTGCACACATATAGTGCAAGATGAAACACAGTTGATAATATCACCAATTTTGTTGTCAAGGTAACACTGTTGTACCCAGGCCCCTTGCACGGATTTTATAAAACACCATGTGTTTATCTCTGTGCGCATAATTTTCAAATTATTATAGTATAAGCGTATTTTAGGCATGCATAGGTACGACAAGCACTTGTCAGATATTATTTAATCCTTGTCAGGACAGAGAAGGTGGTTTATATATAAAATCCGTGCAAGGGGCCTGGGTACAACAGTGTTATCTTGCCAACAAAATTGGTGATATTATCAACTGTGTTTCATCTTGCACTATATGTGTGCAAAGGTTCATTTGATTCTGACACATTGTAACTGAGCTATAGTTCATTTAAACATTCACCAAATTAACATGCAAACCACATGACGTCACAATTTGCGCCGAATTTGCATTTGCACATTTGCCGAATTTGCACATTGTTCGTGCCATATTTTTTCTTCATTTTGACATCTTTAAATCTTTATAACTTTGAACTATAAAAGATATCAAGGAACGGTAAACTGCATATTGTCCTACTTTTTGCTGCTCTTTCAAATGAAGCAATAAAAAATTTCATTTCATAGGCACTTTAATCTTTCTAGAGTCTTTATTTTTCTAAGTTCACATCAATGCTTTTTAGTTACTGAGAGAGCTGCGCCATCCTAATGTCATTTCACTACAAAAGGTCTTTTTGTCCCACGCAGACCGTAAAGTGTGGCTACTCTTTGATTACGCTGAACATGATCTTTGGGTAAGCTTTTATTCTTTGTCATGATCTGCCCATCTGTCTGTCTGTCTGCTTTCCGTCTGTCTGTCTGTCTGTCTGTCTGTCTGTCTGTCTGTCTGTCTGTCTGTCTGTCTGTCTGTCTGTCTGTCTGTCTGTCTGTCTGTCTGTCTGTCTGTCTGTCTGTCTGTCCTCCGTCCGTCCGTCCGTCCGTCTGTCCGTCCGTCCGTCCGTCCGTCCGTCCGTCTGTCTGTCTGTCTGTCTGTCTGTCCGTCCGTCCGTCCGTCCGTCTGTCTGTCTGTCTGTCTGTCTGTCTGTCTGTCTGTCTGTCTGTCGGGCGGGCCGGCGGTCGGGCGGTCGGGTGGTCGGTCGGTCCATTGTTTTCTCTGTCTCCCCATTCACTCGCGTATTCGTTGGTCTGTCCGTCTGTCCTTTCATCTATCTGTTTTTATGTCTGTTTCTCTGCCTGTATTATTGGCCTTTGACTCAATGATCTTCGGTCACCTAAAAGTGAGTTTTCTAGTGTAATCAGTTACTTAATAATAGGATGCATTGATTTACATCTTAGCATATTATTAAATACCATCGTGGCTACAAAGCTCAAAAGAAACCTTGTCCTGTGGCCAGATCCACCATAAAGTCGCTTCTCTTTCAAATACTTGATGGGATTCACTATCTTCACTCAAATTGGATTCTTCACAGAGATCTGGTACGATAACAAAATTTCTTGTACGTCAGAGTTACATCCTTTTCAGTTTTTCGTTACCCTATATCGTTGTTGAGATATTTAAGTTTGTTTGATATGCAAATTAACAATTTGACATCACATATATGTGCATAATGAGAATTGTACTGTATATCTTTGATATTATTAAACATAATTATTAATCGCTTTAAATCTACATGTTTGTTATTGTGGGAGAAACACGTCCATACGTTTCCTTCCAATTATCCTGGTTTATAATGGCAACGGTACTGTATATAACCTCCGATAACTCATTATGCATACGTGACGTCAAAATGTTTAATTTGCATATTAAATTGAAGTATATACCAACCAAAATATAATAACAACGAAGCAATGAATCGAAAAACGGCAGAAGATGTTGCTTTGTCATGTTTGTCATATTTTATTATATGGCTATTTGTTCTTTTTATTTTTAAATTTCGAACGTTGCTTTCGTCTTCGAAGCTTGCTGTTACCTAGCCTGTGTAGCAAGCCGAGATTTTAAAGACCCTGCGATTTTAAGAACCGCCCATTGATTTTCCACGCTTGACCGCTTCCGATCCGTCAACAGTCGACCAATGAAAATGAAGCAACAGAAGCGAATATCACCGAAACAATAAAATCGGTCAACGGCTCATCGATAAGACTAAAATATTAAAGATTTCAAACGAAGCAACGAAATAAACACGCTTTCTAAGTAGGCTACTGTAGTTGGCAAACGGAAACAAATGGGAATACAAGAGTAACTAGAAATATGAAAATCTTGCTATGCCACTAATGCCAGCCATTATTGATCTGATGTTTGGTTCAAGCAAATAACTGCGGCCATTCATGTATTTAAAAGTCTGTCATTTTGCAATTTCAAAACACTAGCTAGACGCGAACGATACGACTGAGTTACGCCTTAACATTTACGACTCACCAGAAAGAGGACTACAGGTCAAGTTATTATTCCAACCAAATATCCAAATGTTCGGCCACCAGAACTCCTCGCGATAAGAAGAGTAAATAATTTTAGAGTCAACAGTAAACAGTACGCCATTTTTAAAACCAAGTAATGTTTCGCGTTTCACTCGACTAAACTGATATACTAGGTAATTTTGGTGAAGGAAAATTTCGAGTATAGAATATATACATTATAAGACCAAACCGAGACCAGTTGCGAAAAATGCAACACCTAGGCCTTACGGTTACGAATTGAACCAGCGAAGTGCAGTGCTCTGACGCAACTGAACTACTTGGTCTTATGATGTATTTTTTCTACACCTGAAATTTTTCTTCACAAAAATTACCTACAATCCTAGACAAAATTGTTGGGACACTTTGCCGTTATTGACGATTTCACTTGGTGTCCCAAGGACTTTTGTTCAGGATTGTCTGAAAATGGCGAATTAAACAAAATCGAACAAAAAAACCCGATTTGGACGCGGCGATTCTGCGCAGTTTGTTTCAAAATGACAAATACGCTACCACATGCACGAGCAACAGATTGTTTGTGGAGTATAGAAGGGTTGGTGAATATGTAAATTAAATAAGAGCTCTCGTGCGGGTTGTACCCGTACGGGTGGGAAGCAGAGACTCTGCTCCGGTGAACCCTTCCCCATTGAGGGGGCAAGGGGGAGCAGAGACGGTAGGCTCTTTTATTAAACTGTAGTTCTTTCGCAGTGTTACAAAGCTAAAAAGCTGTGTTTTATTGAAAATTTCAAAATTCGTCATTTTCAGACAATCCTGGACAAAATTGTTGGGACACTTTGCCGTTATTGACGATTTCACTTGGTGTCCCAAGGACTTTTGTCCAGGTTTGTAGGACATCCACTTTTAAAACCAGTTGGCAGTAGTTTCCCCTATATAGTAGTGTACTATATAAAATGACCGGTTACGAAGAAGATAAATTAGTGCGTTATCTTAATTACTCGGGCTATCTGTGGTATGTGAGTCTAGGATTTGGCTCGGTTTTTACTTTTTTTGGGGGGGGTGGGGGGGGGGGGGGGGGGGTGTCACGATTTTGCATAATTGCACATTTTATTTCCGCTACTTTTCGTACTTCCGGTGAGTTGTTTGCCGTGGGACGGAATGAGGCCATGATGTATGTTGTAAGTTCTTTGCTCCTTTCTCTTTTGGAGTTTGACCAAAAGTTGAACAGCTTTGCCTTTTGATTAACGTGTTCTTGCACGTTGTTGGTAGATTTCGAAGCTAACTGACTTTGTAGTTTGTTTATTTAACAGTGATGTGGCTGACAACTCCTTAATCGTAAATATGTTCACCTCTGTGAAGTATGCACCACATTCAGCCTTCGATCTGATCTTTCTCGGCTCACTCCTACATTTGCTCGCGCGGTATAGAGCTGCGGAGGAGATCTCTACTTTGCCAGTAACCCGAGCGAACGCCTGACTCAGGCGTCTCGTTTATAAAGTTATCCTTCGAAAGATTTGTCAGCTCCAATAATGTTCCCAGTGCTATTTATGTTTGTGATGTGGCGGAGCTGAAAATCGGAAGCTCTGTTGGGTAGACTGCGCTTGATTGACAGAAGCCTGCGTTCATGGGCGAACGGGGTTTCTAAAATACTGAGGTCAATCCGCAAGCGAAACTCCACCTTCGTACCCAGACTACTAAGAAACGCTTGGCACGCAGACTAGCTGTTACCTTACTGGTTAGCTTTTCGTGTCGCTTCTTGTTTACACTAGTTGTGCTTTCATTTGTCGTGTTTTTAGGTACACAAGTTTAAAGCGAACTAGCAGTAATGTTCCAGCGCATTTTATTGTTCGAAATACTTGAATAAAGATGCCTAGTTCTCTTGTATTTGTATTCGAATTGACTCGGACATTTCCCCGCCGAAACTTTGAGAAAAAGTGACCGGCCGTTCAATATCGTAAGATCATGACCGTTTGGGAACCAATCAGCATAGTGTACATCGTTTTGTGCACGTGCTGGAAAACGAACTCAGCCATATAATACAACATACAATCATAAGCATCTTAATATTTTGACTTATTATAGAAGCCCGCAAATATACTTGTGATGGGCGAAGGACCTGAGAGAGGAAGAGTTAAAATTGGTGAGTACTTTTGGCACTCGCCGTAAACTAGCGTACAGTGCATGTCAGTTACTAAAAGGACGTGTCAAGGATACAAGCAGGATTTTTGAAAGGGGGTAGGGTCGTTTTTAGCATGACACAAGCGACGACACAATTGTATGGGGGGGAGGGGGCGTGGGCATGCTCCTCCGGAAAATTTTCGAACTTTTAATAGGTCTCTCAAACGACATTTCCTGCATTTTGAGGACAATTTTGAGCAAAATACTGTATAAAGGTTTTAAATCACATCTTTTAACTGTGCATTCCGCTATTTTTAAGAAATATTTCGTTGATTTCCGTCTAAACGATGTTAGACTTTTATTTTGCATTTTATTTTAATATGGTTTGAGAAAACTTGTAATAATTTCAAAAAGACTAGAAAGTAGGAGTAACTTTTGACCTAAAAAAATTTCCCTTGCCCCCTAAAAAGCCCCGGTGAGGGGGCAACAGCCCTCCCCGACCACCCCCTGGTTGCGCTCCTGGAACCCGTTTATTAGCGCGGTGAAGCGATCAAATTATTCCCTCTATTCCGAGGGTGAATTTTTCGATCTTATTCTGACAACTCTTTTTTCGGAATACGAATTTAGGTTTACACAGAGTAGTCAGCTTAGAAAGAATGCAATCTGTGGTATTATTATTACATTACTAATTTCTTGAACGGTACCGAACGCAAAATCTAGCAATTTGATTTGTTTCTGCAGGCCCGTTTACACAGGTGATTTCTGGTGCGATTTTTCTCATTCTGGCGCATGCGATGGAATGGGTATCTCACGAATGTATTGAACCACTATAGCTTTGTACAAATATATCCAATGCATTCGTAAGTCAATCTATTCGATTGGATCAGTCAGGAGGATCGCACCAAAAATCGCCTGTGTAAACGAGCCTTGAGAGGGCTGGAACTTGCCGTTCCAGAGCGCTTACACCCAGAATTTAATTATACTGCATGAAAGAAGGTATGTCATGAAGCCCCGTTTACACGACACGAATTTTTGGTATGGCACTCTTAAACTTTTTTGCAGGCTTGCCAATGTGTTTTGGCACGGCACTCCTGATTTTCGCAGTGTAAACGCAAAATTATAGGTCCCCGTGCTATAAAATTTTGGGTTGCCGAGACCACCTCAAGAGGTAGTCTCGGCCCGTTTAAATTGAGGGGCCGCAGAAAAAAAACAACTTACGCATGCGCACATTCTTCAAATCAAAGGCAATATGGCGTCTACAAAGTCGTCTATACAAGTAAAAGTAGGGGCAAAATATGTTCAGATGAAGCAATAGCACGCTTATACATTTGTGGGCAGAGGATGCAATTTAAGTTCCGTTACATACGTGTAAAACCAGCTAAGAAATGAAAACAAGCTAAGACAGCTCCAATAAATTAAAATCTGCGTTTTTTTATCTTGTGAACAGGTATTCGTGGATAAGAGCTGTCTTTAAATTGTGTCTGCATAACATTTTCTTCTTTTCTTTATCAAAAGATACTAAGCTACAGCCAATTTATTTACCGCGTTTTCGTCCGCCATGTTTGAAAATATCCGCGAATATTGTAATTCACGTTTATTACCGCTTAAAATTGTTCCGATGGCTCAACTTTTTGGACGACCCTATTCGTGATCAGGAGTGCTGGTTGGAAATTTAGACGCGTTTCGGATCCGCCAAAGATGTGTCGGGTAAACGAAGCAGGCCGTTTTAAGGGAAGTTGGTCCGCGTGCCGAAATTTAAGAGTGCGATCCAAAAACTCGTGTGTCGTGTAAACGGGTCTTCAGTCAGGGCTATCAGAGCTACGGGGTGTTGAAATATCTCGTGCAAGTATGCTCACTTGTTAAAATTTTTGAAATCTTTCATTCGATGTATTATAATTCAAATTTTTGCATTATGTAAAACTTTTTTAAATGCTCAAAATGTTTGCAACATCTTGTATTGTTAATATAACAGTCTTGTACTTCTCACAAGTATTATAAATTTTCAGATTTATATTTTTTTGTTCAAGTTCTTAAAGGTGATCTACAGTGCAATCTGCGCAGTCCCAGAAAGTAGGCTCATATTAATAATTGTACGTTTGTTGATGTTTCTCAAAGTTCCAGGGCTGCACTGCAAACCCACAAATCTTGTTAAAATAATGTTTTTTAGGGATTTGCAGTATAATTTTATGGTTTAACGGAAAGAGTTGGTTGCGTGTGTGTTGTAAAGAAAGGAGAACAAAGAGTGGCCTAATTTCTGGGCGACTGAAATTTTCAGGCCGACCTAACTACAGAACAGCTTTCCATGTACAGTTAACAGAATCTAAGTCTAATTGGGACCGATTCGGGCCACGAAAAACAGCTTTATAACCGACGTAATAAGCATACTTTCACCTCTGTCTAGTCCCGTCGTTCTAAAGCACCGCGTATTTGATGAGACTGGTACCTAGGTCTGACGTCACCGCTCAAAGTGCTCTAGAACGCCTAGCAGATTTCAGTATTTTCAAGATGGCAATATTTAATACACTTGACAAGGTTAAAACACAAATTGTTTACGCTTGACATACCTTCAATAGGAATGAAATAGTAAACCATATGTAAATTTTAAACATGCACGTTTTAATAACTAAGAAATTCTAAAATAAAAGCTTTGATTAAACCTGCCGATAAGTCAGTAAATTCGTTCTTCAACGTCCAGCAGCTCACCTAAAGTTTAATGAATTCATCACCTTCAATATTTTCTGTACTTCGTAAAAATATCCGTTGTAATAACTTATCAATGTTAACGTTTCAATTTTAAATACCCACGGCATTACACAATGCGAAATACAACAATTAAAATCACAACATTCTGCAAACAGCGTCAATAAAACACAAATACAGGTCAAGTGGTGTAAATACCAAATAATAAGATTGATTTAATCACAGGTCGAGGTCGGCAAGTTTTTAGTTATTAAGTTGGAACAAGTAATAAAACAAATCAAAATTACTCACCTGGTTTTGCAGCCGGTAAAAATATTTTCTTTTACGAGCATGATGGGGTTCGGTGTCCAGGGCCCACTTTTTGAAAATTTGGGCCCATTTTACTAAAATCTGCTAGGCTCTCTCGCGCAGCGCTCGAGAACAGGCGCCCGTGCTAGCAGATATTATAACAGCGAAGAGAGTGCAGCTACCAATGGAAGTTACATGTTTATTTATATTCCTCTACATAATTTACATAAATTATGAACACGCATGCGTAAATGCGCTAATTTATGTGATTTCCATGTGACTGAAATCGAAACTCGAAGCAGTGGGCTTCACTCGTGGATAGTTATATTTTAATAGTTTTGTTTGGGATTTACAAAGAATTTGCAGTATGTATAGGACGGATGCAGTCGGTGAGTTTGTAGTATATACAGTATAGAGTAATTTGTAGTTTATATTGTGTGTGTGTGTTATTTTAATTTGTAAGTGATTGTTATGTATGTAATTGTTTATATTCAGAAAACCTCGTATATTATATGGATTGTTCATTTTTTTTTGAGTCATTTGTCGTGGATTTGAATGAGTGTTTTCACGTATCATACCGTATATCATACACTGAATTAGGGGTTCAGTACAGTTTTCGACTTTATCGCAGTCGTGAAAAATTGTTTGAAAATCGGTTTAACCTGTTGAATATGTCGCTTTCGTCGATGACGTCCGTTGAAGACAAAACGATCGTGTGCCTTGATCATGATAAAGAACGTCGACGAAGAAATCTCGAAGGGAGAGTGCCCCGAAAAAGTAAATAACCAAGAAGTGGAAAAGACACGCGCAAAATTTCCAAGCAGGAAAACGAACGATGCTAGTTACAAGGATGAAAGAATCCATCAACTCTTAAAGAGCCGCTCGGGCCATATTGGCGTGTTGACAAAAGCTTACAATAGCAGTCAGCATTTAATCGTGAACGACAAAGGTAACGTGGGTGATATTTCATTAAATTTAGAACGTTTTTCTGAAGCGTGGCGTAAATTTGTGGATGTACATGAGAAATATTTTGTTTTATTGGAAAGTGAAAGTGACAAACAAAACGCTTGTGCTAATTACGAAGAGCAAGTGCAGCAGAAATTATGTGTTGATACCATGGTTACGGAGTGGCGTAAGATGACCAAAATAGAACGGGTGAATAAATTTGTGGGCGGAAGTAAGTGTTCCGAATCTGAAAGGTCAAAGGTCAAGCGAAATAAAGTGTCAACATCAAGTTCAAGGTTATCGACAATTTCAAAGAAAAAGGAAGAGATGGCACTTGCGCAATTGAAGGTACAACACCTAAAAAACAACAACAGTTTGAAATTCAGGAACAAGAAATTAAAAGAATGAAGGAATTGGCTGAAGCTGAGATGGAAGTTAATAAACCAGCAATATCATTTGAGATCTATCAACAAGCTGAGGAGGAAAATTGTTCTGAAAGAGACACCTTTGAAGAATGTCTACTGCCATCTCTGTTAGGAGAGATTAATAAACCCATTGAATCATATGGAACAAATGTGGAGAAAGGAAAGGGAGTCAACAAGACAGACCGAGATCGAACAGTGTTTTCCGTACCTGAGTACAAGCCTAATGGAAATCAAGAAGTATTTTCCAGCATTCTAAATGAAAACGTTTGTCTGTTTGACAATATCCCTTTACCAATTGGCACTCTAACAGGCAATTGAGTTGCTTTGAGAAAGGGGGAACAATCATTTATACAAACAACCTCTGAAGCTAATGACCTATTTCCACCAATGACTTTCCAGCAACAGGATCACATACCATTTGATTTGCCTACTGTGCCTATTTGAATGTCGCAACCACAAAATGTGTCAACCTCAGTCAGGTGCAACTAATGTCACAACAAGGTCTCAGGACAAGCTACCAAAGAGTATCTTCACATCAGCAGCAAGAAATAATGTTTTGCCAAGAGCAATGACATTCAACACCTCCTGGACAGCAGCAAGCACCATTGGGCCCAGAGCTTTAGAGTACAACAGAACAACAGCCAAGCCATGAAACAGTAGAAATTCCATCCAGCCAAAGAACCAATGGTGAAGAGATAGTACAGGCACTGCGACAAGTTGTCCATACACCTAAAATTGAATACCTTCATTTTAATGGTGAACCTCTCAAGTATGCTACATTTATGCATAACTTTGAGAACTGCTTGGAAAGAGACAACCCTGATGAGTCGAGAAAGCTGCAGTTGCTGATCCAGCATTGTACAGGAAGGGCAAAGAAAGCCATTGTGAATTTGCCCAGTGGAGATGGTTACCGTATTGCTAAAGAAACATTGCACGAAAACGTTGGAAAACCTCACGTAATTACCGAGGCACATATAAAGAAGTTGATGGACTTGCCCAATTTAAAGAATGGAGATGGTCCTTCATTGCTAGAATTTTCAAGGCATTTGAACACAGCACAAAGAACATTGACTGGAATGGGTGCTTCTTATGTATCAGATTTGAATCACATGAACACCTTGAGAGAACTAGCAAAGAAACTTTCAATGTACCTCAGAGCCACATGGACAGAATGTGCTGGCAACCTTATCGAGTCAGACCGTATACCAGGATTTGAAGATTTTCGAAATTTATCAAACAAAGAGCAAAGTTGGTGAATAACGAATTTGGAAAAGACATGAATGATGGCCCTTCAAAATTCAAGAACAGTAGAAACGAAAGGAGTGGAAAGAGCAATGGGTTGCGCTCCAAATTTTCCTCATTTGCAACCGGATTGAATAGTCAAAGGGGGACTACACGTTATCCAAGACCAACATGTGAAGTTTGTTCTGGCCAGCATCGGATATGGAAATATGAAAGGTTCAAGAATATTGAATACAGCCAGAAACGCAAGTTTGTCCTGCAGAATGGACTTTGCAATAAGTGTTTGGAGAAGGGACATATTGCCAAGGACTGCCCTAAGACGAACTTCAAATGTCTTAAACATGGATGCGGTGAGCAACATCACACCTTAATACATCGACCTGGCAAGGAAAAGGACAGCCCAAGTCAAGATCAGAGTAAGGAGACTGAACAAGCAGCAATAACCCACAAAGGCGAAACAGGGGCCGGCGATAAGAAAGATGGAGATGGTCGGGTAAAAACTGAAACATCCGTTGGCGTTGCAGCCACTGGGACAAGAGAAAGCAGAATATGTCTGGGAGTTGTTCCAGTTAGAGTACAAGGAAGAGCAGGCACACAAGAAGTAGAGACATTTGTCTTATTGGACAATGGTTCAGAAGTGACCTTGTGCCACGGTGATAAACTAAAGTTTACGTTAACTGGGGTAAATGGTTCGGCTGAAGTAGAGAGCTAAATTGTAAATATTGTTGTGAAGTATTTGGACGGTGCTACTGCTGTTGAATTACCCAATGTGAAAACTGTGGAACGATTGCCAATATCGAAAGGCTGTGTACCAAAGCAAATTAATCTTGAGAAGTGGCCTCATCTACAAGGCATCGATATTCCTGAATTGAACGATGGGGACGTTATGCTGCTGATTGGTCTAAAGGAAAGACCACGTTTGTTTCTTCCATTGGAAAGCAGGGAAGGTGGTGAAGATGAGCCAATAGCTATTCGATACAGCTTGGGATGGACGGTCATGGGTCCTATTGGTGGCAAGAAAGAAGATTGTGATTGTTCCGTGAACTTTACTCGAAGCAGAGATGAAATCCTAGTGGCAGAGCAAAATTATTCCGGAGTTCTTGGATACGCATGGAGGTGCTTGGACGATGGTCAAGAAGTTTTAAATCCAGATAGAAAGAGGATGGTTGCATATGGGGAAGACTGATTGTCTATATATCGATGGTGACCAAGATAGACCGCACAAGGTTGAGAATGACATTTTAACTCAGCAGTGAGAACGATTTTGGAATACTGACGTTAACCGGCGCAGTGGTGGACAGCAAGGTGAGTGCCTCATTGGAAGACAAAAGAGCTTTACACGTGATGGAAGAGTCAGTAAAACTGGTGGATGGTAATTTTCAAGTGGCATTACCTTGGCGTCAAGACCCTCCAGTTATTCCTAACAATAAACCGATGGCAGAAAGAAGACTTCAATCCTTGAAGAATCTGTTAGAAAGATTTCGAGAAGTATGAAGATGCTATGCAAGATTACGTCGACAAAGGACATGCCCAGAAAATACCGAAAGAAAAATTAGAGAGAGAAGATGGAAGAGTCTGGTATCTTCCCCACCACCCAGTCACCCATCGACTGAAACCAAACAAAGTCAGAATTGTATTTGATTGCGCTGCCAAGTATAGAGGTGTTTCCCTCAATCAGCAATTGTTGCAAGGTCCAGACTAGACTTGCTCCAAGTCTGCCTCTTGTTGTTTCGAGACGGGTTTGTTTCGAGATGGCTTATGTTTTGATTTAAAGGTGTACGTGTGAAAAGTGGCGACGCGGGCGAGCAAAATGGCGAATATAAAAGGCGGTCGGCCACGGGAAGAAAAGCGGGCGAGCGAAAACCCGCGGGCGGAAAACCCGCGGGCGGAAAACCCGCGGGCGGAGGAAAAAGGAGGGAGGGAGAGGCAGACTTGTTTCCCTTACAGCGCGCCAAATTTACCGGTTGAGTTTTCAACCGGAGGCGTGGCCTATTGCTCATTGGGAAATAATCGATTATCAGTGACATCACGTGAAGGTCATTGGAACAACACGTGCACAGTAACAGAGTGATCAAGCCCGAAAATGAGATCAATAAAGGATGCTATTATTTACGGAGCCAATAAATGTGGTTATAGAACGATAAGAGATCAGCAGAGGCAAGTTGCCGAGGCATATCTTTCTGGACGTCTTGTGATAGTTCCACCTATCGCGTTGATGAATGGCGAGATATCTAGGCGAGAATGAACTGCGCGATGTATTTATGTCTGCCCCTACGGTCTGGTAGAAGCTTTACCTTTGAAATTGCCCCTTACGCCTTCGATTTCATGTCAAGCAAATCAAACACAGTTGTAATGTGGAAGACGCCCATCGGTCTGTCTTGTGATAGTTCCACTTATCGCGTTGATGAATGGCGAAATATCTAGGCGAGAATGAATTGCGCGATGTATTTATGCCTGCCCTTACGGTCTGGTAAAAGCTTTACCTTTGAAATTGCCCTTTACGCCTTCGATTCCATGTCAAGCAAATCAAACACAGTTGTAATGTGGAAGACGCCCATCGGTCTGTCTTGTGATAGTTCCACTTATCGCGTTGATGAATGGCGAAATATCTAGGCGAGAATGAATTGCGCGATGTATTTATGCCTGCCCTTACGGTCTGGTAAAAGCTTTACCTTTGAAATTGCCCTTTACGCCTTCGATTCCATGTCAAGCAAATCAAACACAGTTGTGGAAGAAGCCCGATCGGTCTGTCTTGTGACAACCGCGTTGATGAAAGGCGAAATATCTAGGCGAGAATGAACTTTCGTCGGCGTACTTTCTTTATCCTCCATGCAGCGCGTGAAAACACAGTGAAATCGACACCGTAAATCACTGATCTCTGCCGCACACTTGTCAATCAATTTTCGCGCCGAATATATAATATGATTCGAATTTCTTCAAGGGAAACAAGTCTGCCTCTCCCTCCCTCCTTTTCCTCCGCCCGCGGGTTTTCCGCCCGCGGGTTTTCCGCCCGCGGAATTTCGCTCGCCCGCTTTTCTTCCCGTGGCCGACCGCCTTTTATCTCGAAACAAACCCGTCTCGAATCAACAAGAGGCAGACTTGGAGCAAGTCTAGGTCCAGACTTAACAAATTCCCTGGTAGGCGTTCTCATACGGTTTCGTCAAGAACCTATTGCGGTAGTAGCTGATATCGAATTCATGTTCTATCAAGTGTTGGTAGAACCCAAAGATTGCGATGCGATTCGATTTCTCTCGTGGGAGAATAACGATCTTGAAGAAACTCCGCCGGAGTATCGGATGGTGAAGCATGTCTTCCGTGCAACGTCCTCGCCTAGTTGCGCAAATTTTGTTTAAAGAAAGCAACATCAACCTATGGGGAAGAATTCGACCCAAAGGTGGCCAAAACCGTCGATAGAAACATGTATGTGGACGATTTAATGAAATCGGTGGACCACAAAGAAAGAGCCATGAAGCTGGTAAAACAACTACAGGAATTGTTGAAGAAAGGGGGCTTTAGATTAACGAAGTGGGTTAGTAACAATCGAGAAGTTCTGGCTGAAATACCAGAGAGCGAGAGAGCAAGTTCGGTTATCAACTTGGATATCGAGGAACTACCAACGGAGTATGCGCTCGGATTGAAATGGAACGTCGAGACAGACAAGTTTGTATGGGAAGTTCGTGATGAAATGCTAACCTTAGCACAACAAAGAGCACCAACAAGACGAGGAATGCTGTCCGTGGTATATTCTCTTTTCGACCCACTGGGACTGATCGCTCCTTACGTAATGAAGGCTAAGCTGTTGTTGCAAGAATTGTGCCGAAAGAAACGGGGCTGGGATGACGAGATCGATGACCAAGAGAAGTGGTCACGCTGGCTAGAAGATCTTCCAAGGCTAGAAGAAGTGAAGACAGAACGCTGTTTTAAACCCAAAGTGTTTGGTGAAATCAAGAGTGCGCGGTTACATATTTTTCTGATGGATCGCGAGTAGGTTATGGAGCAGTAGCTTACCTGCGACTCGTGGATATGAATGAGCGCATTCATTGTTTCTTTGTACTGGGGAAGGCTCGCCTTGCGCCAATTCGTGAAATCGCAACCCCGAGATTAGAATTGTCTGCAGCAGTAATTTCCGTGCAACTCCGTCAAACGATTGAAGAAGCATTGGATATGAGTGTGGATCAAGTGATTTTCTGGACTGATTCTACCACAGTATTGAGGTGCCTCAAAAATTAAACGAAGCGTTTTCACACCTTCGAGTCCAATCGCCTTACCACAATACGTAATGGATCATCTGTTTCGGAATGGAGATATGTCAAGAGCGAAGACAACCTTGCTGACGACGCATCTATGGGATTGAAGTTGAATGCAATGCTAAAAGATGACCGGTAGTTAAACGGCCCAAAGTTCCTGTGGAAAGATCAAATTTCGTGGCCCACAAACATAGAGGTGCCACCTTTAAACGATGGTGATCCCGAAGTCAGAAAGGAAACAAGGATCAACGCTACGACGGTCAGTGAACCAGCCCTGGAAGCCTTCAGTGAACCAGCCCTGGAAGCCTTACTGCAACGATATTCTTCTTGGTGGCGATTGAAACGAGCGGTTGCTTGGTTGTTGTGATATAAACAGTTCCTGAAAACAAGAGTTAAGTCTATCTACATGTAAAGCTGGTGAAGATGAAAAGGAAATGAAGACTGGGAATTTAGAAGTCGACGAGCTGCGGAGAGCAGAAAGCGAGATTA
The DNA here is from genome assembly GCA_964035015.1 of Corallium rubrum. Lineage (NCBI taxonomy): Eukaryota > Metazoa > Cnidaria > Anthozoa > Scleralcyonacea > Coralliidae > Corallium > Corallium rubrum. The sequence goes on along the minus strand of OZ036006.1, from coordinate 13,515,181 downwards.
TTCGTTATGTTCAGTTTACCTCATTTCCTGTACTGATAAGAACATTTGGAAATCCTGAACCCGAATCCGGAAGAAAATTGGTAAAGAAGACACTTCCAAAGGCTGGAGCATCAGCATGCAAGCTCAACCCAAGGATGAATGATGGATTGCTAGTTGTAGGAGGACGGCTCCAAAATGCACGAGTTGATGAAGGGGCAAAACACCCAATGATCCTGCCTTACAAGCATCACGTGACCGATCTGATCATCGAACATCATCACGCAGCGGTTGGCCACATGGGACAAGAGTCCGTGCTAGCATCTTTAAGAGAGAAATTTTAGATCCTGAAAGGAAGATCGGCAGTGAGACGAGTAGTAAGCATATGTGTTGACTGTCAGAAGAGAAAGAAACCAACAAGTGAACAGTTCATGGCTGATTTACCCCAAGACAGAACGACAGCATATGAACCTCCTTTCACATCAGTAGGCGTTGATTATTTTGGACCATTGGAAGTCAAGTAAGGGAGAAGCCGTTGTAAAACGATATGGTTGTATCTTCACGTGTTTGAATATACGTGCTGTTCATGTTGAAATTGCGCATTCGCTGAGCACGGACTCAATGATCAATGCGTTGAGAAGATCCAAAAGTGTGCGCGGATACCCCGAAGAGATAAGAAGTGGTTGCGGGACGAATTTTACAAAGGCCGACAAGGAGTTGAAAGCTAGTATCAAGGAGTGGAACCAACAGAAAATTGGAAATTTCTGTGCTCAGAAAGGAATTAAATGGATTTTCAATCCCCAAGGAGCCAGCTATATGGGAGGAGCATGGGAGAGAATAAGATCTGTACGCCAAATTCTTAAAGCCCTGCTAAAAGAACAGATAGTCTGTGATGAAGTATTATCAACCGTCATGGCGGAGGCAACGAACATTCTCAACGACAGACCTCTGACTCGAAATAGCAGTGATCCAAGGGATGAAGAGCCTTTGACCCCAAACCACCTATTGCAGTTATGACCTTGTTCCTCAGTACCACCTGGAGTTTTCAACAAAGATGATCAAGACAGCCAGCGCAAATGGAGACAAGCTCAGTATTTGTCTAACTTGTTTTGGAAATGTTGGACAAGTCCCAAACCTTCAAGAACGCCAGAAGTGGAATGAAATAAAGAAGAATTTGAAGATTGATGACTGAGTACTCCTAACAGATGAAAACTTTCCAAGAGGCAGTGGCTGTTAGCTCGAGTGGCCGTTAGCTCAAGTGTTTCCAAGCAAGGATGGTTTAGCGCGTATCGCTAAAATTAAAACAAGTTCAACAGTGGTAACTTGTGCCAAACGTCGTCGACGAGGAGAGATAAAGACGACCACGATAATCCTTACTCACCCATAACGAAGTTATCCAAATAGTGTAATAAAAGTAGCGTGCTGCGTAGGCAGGGTAGAAACAACGATCGAAATATAGCAAGGTTAGATATACTGCCGAAACAGAGAACGTAGGAGTCTAACGTTTCGAGCGAACGCCCTTCGTCAGAGAGAAACGTGACGAAGGGCCTTCGCTCGAAACGTTAGACCCCTACGTTCTCTCTTTCGGCAGTATATCTAACCTTGCTATATTTCAATAACGAAGTTATGTCGTCTTGAAATGGATGAAGAGTGTGAACAGACTGATTGAGTGTATTACTGTTTATTGTGTTAAGCATGGTAGCTTTTTTTTTTGAAATTTGTGAATGAGCATATGCATGTATGTTCATTTAGGGGCCGGTGTCGCTACCAATGGAAATTACTTGTTTATTTATATTCCTCTACATAATTTACATAATTTACATAAATTATGAACACGCATGCGTAAATGCGCTAATTTATGCGATTTCCATGTGACTGAAATCGAAACTCGAAGCAGTGGGCTTCACTCGTGGATAGTTATATTTTAATAGTTTTGTTTGGGATTTGCAAGGAATTTGCAGTATGTATAGGACGGATACAGTCGGTGAGTTTGTAGAATATATAGTATAGAGTAATTTGTAGTTTATATTGTCTATGTGTTATTTTAATTTATGCTTCCCCCCTGGCTATTCAATAAATTATATAAAGGGTGCTGCTTTTTCCGATGCTCGTTTACTGGGACCACAACAATAACAAAACAGATTCCAGTATGGAGTAATTGGCTATGGACAAGAACCCATAGCTGCTTTGATCAATTATCAATTTGTCAATCAAATCTGATATTTACAATATTCAACAATTTTTTCTGGCCCAGTAAAGGTGAAGGCTACAAAAAACGCCAACATGTTTAACAAAAATTGTCACAACATCCAGGCAATGCGAGGGGGACGCAGGGGAGGAGGTGGGAGATGAAAATGTCTTGATACACCGAGAAGCTGAAGTGAATGCCCGCGTTTCCAGCATTCATGTGACTTGTGTTCCTGAAGGGGGTACTCCCATTTGCCTTACCTTGACCCCCCTACAGTTCCCGGATGTTGCCACGTCGCAATTACACAAACAATCAGCCATAGAGGAAACATAAAAATTCTATTCGCGTGCAAATATTTCATTTATGCTTCCCCCCTGGCTATTCAATAAATTATTTAAAGGGTGCTGCTTTTTCCGATGCTCGTTTACTGGGCCCACAACAATAACAACACAGATTCCAGTATGGAGTAATTGGCTATGGACAAGAACCCATAGCCGCTTTAATCAATTATCAATTTGTTAATCAAATCTGATATTTACAATATTCAACAAATTTTTCTGGCCCAGTAAAGGTGAGGGCTACAAAAAACGCCAAAAGCAACATAATTTAAGAAATTATGGTGCTCACCCTACCCATAGGAAAAGCAGCACAACCATTGCCTTTGCCAATCAGTTTGTAGTGTTGCAAAGATCGAAGAAAAGCATGTGACTGTTGCCCTTGCTAACTAGCCCACGCTTTCCCCACTAAATAATTAACTTGTGTACAATAACATTGCAATGGAAATCAAGCGAGCCACAGCCCTTGCATGCAGCACACTAGACCCCACCATGAAAGTAATATTATATTAACAAACTAGGCATAAAACTCTGAATAAGAGAGAACTGCTGCCCCTTGCTAATCAGTTTCCCAATTCAGCGTTGACTCCAAGAACAACTTCCCCTGCAAGCTGCTATTGGAAATTATTAACTTTGCACACGTTGAATTAACTAGATAAAGTTTGGATACGAATATATTTAAGGAAAGCATTAGATTTCCAGCGCCCTAATGTTCGGATCTGTGCCTCCGACATCCCCCTATCTGCAGCATGAGAAGCGGCCCCTATTCGGAAACTGTGTCCCTTGTAACGCGATGGATCAAGTCCACAAAATTTAATGGATTTAGAAAGTTGTTCAGTAAAGCCAGCTCTTGACATAGGGCATCCATCCATCGTTATGAAAGGAGGCCCGGGTCTATGCCCCTTGAGATGTAAATAGTCCAGCATAAGTTGTACAGGACAAAAGGTTTTCTGGCGAGAAATCCCCAAAGAAAAAGGACGCTCGTTATAGTTGTGTTTAAAGTTGTAGAAAGTGACCTTCAGAGCCACTATTTGCTGTTTTTCATTCACTAACTTAGTAAGTTGGTTAATTTGAAGGTTGTGGCCAGACGTAGAGGATGTAATTTCACCCACCCTCAAAAAGGCAAAAAATGCAAGTAAACACATAGCTTGAAATTGACATATGTTATAGTGGTTGACCGAAATTTGTGCAGCCGATGCCAATATTGTATGAAGGATAGGCAAGGTAATTGGTAGCCTACTATCAAGGCGAGATCCAATCTTGCCATAACCCTTGAGCATTTGCATTATAAAAAAATGTTTTTGTGGGATCATAAAAACCTGCTAATTTATGGCACTATCCTAAGGCTGACACATAAGTATTTACCGTGGAAGGGGCATATTTATGATCGAACATGTAAGCTATGAATAGTGCCAGGGTAGGAGGAGGAACCGGAAGAGTACCAGCAACCACAGGTAAAGTAACATGAAGAAACCTGTAAAAAAGCTTCCAAGCCTGTTTATAAGTTGGGATGGAGGAAGGCTGTAGACTGGACGTAATAAGTGTGGATACTATATTTGCCAGTTCTGTGCCTGCAGACCGGGAGGAATGTACGTTTGCATCAGGTCCATATGAGCTGGTGCCTAGAGATGGAATTTCTGGATCTGCAATCGAGATAATGAATCTGCTAGGGTGTTGTGAATACCCCGTATGTGCTTAGCCTTGAAGACTATATTACATTCCAGTACAAAAATATTACAACTTCCGTACAAAAAAACATTAGTTCTTTATCTTTGCTTCATTGTCCGTAAAGAACAAAATACAGCGATTCTGCATTTCACTTCCCCATAGCAATAGACTAAGCATAATGGGGTAGAACTCTAACACTGCAATATTACGATTGATCCAGCTAGCTGGCCATGCCCCATAGCACCACTTACTTCCAAACACTGCGCCGAAACCTATGGCCCAGAGGCATCTGTAAAGAGATTTAATCTTTCCGAACTGTACCACGTGTCATCCATAAAGAAAGATTTACCATTGAAACCTGATAAAAATGATTGCCACACTGTCAAGTCCGCTTTGACTTCTCTGGTCATCCGGATAAAATGGTAAGGAGACCGAATACCTGTTGTAAGGTCTATTAACCGCGGTAAAAATGCCCGTTCTGGTACCACCACGGAACAAGCAAAATTTAGCAAACCAGTTAAAGACTGTATCTCCTTTAATGTCACCTTCTTACGTTTAAGGAACTCAACGATACTAGACAGACACTTGATAATTTTTTCCAGAGGCAATCGGGCCTCGCAGAGCACAGAATCTAGCTCCATATCAGCGAAACATAAAGTGGTGTCTGGACCACAAGTTTTTTCTGGTGCTATGGGGACACCCAGGTAACCACCAAGATCTACAAATAGATTTAACTGTTCTTGACATAGCTTGTATGATGGGGCAATAATTAGAAAATCGTCGAGAAGGTGTAATATATGATTAATTTTTAGCTTGTTCTGTGCAATCCATTCCAAAGCAGAACTGAAAGTCTCAAATGTTTTACAAGAGCTGGAGCAACCCATCGGCATGCACCTGTCGTAATAGTATCTACCCCGCCATTTCATACCCAGTAAATTGTAATCCTGGGGCTGAATAGGTATAATCCTAAAAGCATTTTGTATGTCTGTTTTTGATAAAAAAAACACACCCTATACCAGCTAACTTAATCTGCTTAATTGCATCTGAGATGGTTGCATATGACACGCTTGTGTACTCAGATGATATACCATCATTAACAGAATCACCTTTTGGATATGATAAATGATGAATCAATCGAAAATCTCCTGGATTCTTTTTAGGAACAACCCCTAATGGGGAAATGCAAAAGGGGGATAAAGGAGGAATTGTAAAAGGTCCAGCTAAACGACTGGCTGCCAGCTCTTTTCTAAACTTATTATCCACTGCATCCGGATTTTGAGATGCAGACAATAAATTGTGTCTGCATGGCAAGAAACCCGAATACCCTCATAATGTAAAGGAAAACCATACTTAAAACCAGACAAAAGTGTTCTGCAATGGAATGATTGCAACCAGACAAAAGAAAATCCAAACGATCGACTTCTATTGGAGTAGGTAAACTATGGTTTGGCTGGTTGTAATTTGCTAGGCTGAGACTTGGCAGACTAGGGGGCACTGTTGGACACTTCAGTTTTGGCACGAAAAGACATCTGCGTCCTTTGCAATTCAGCCACTGGCTGCAAGTAAGGATGATTAGCCCCCAGTCCTTACATTACTTAGTCCTTACCTTACTTAGTCCTTACTTACACTGTCTAGACGGATGTGAACCCTCGCATTTGTAGCACAAATGCTTAAAAGCACATCCAAAGCACTTCACACCCCTGCTAAATTTGAAACAGTAACCTTTCGGGACACTGTCGTCTCTAAGTTTTAACTGATTGGGATGATTTGTAGCTATGGGCTTTCGTACATCCGTCTGTTGTGAACATATCCATAACTCCCAATGGATATTGCTCCATGGAATTGCAGCTGGTTGCGACTGACGTAAAAAAATGGAAGTTTTCATCGTAGAACTTCCAATTGTGCCCCCGAGCTGCGAAGTCCTGTACCACCTCCCCATATTTCATGAGATCAGGGGCCTCATTGGGGTATTTACGCGTATAAGCGCCAACAAATACATGACAGCACTTCAACCAGGATTCGATACTTAAAAAGTTTTTCGTTTGAGAAACAGGTTCTAAACACAAAACTGGCACTGAGCCTTTATCTGCCTTATTAATAGTAAGTTGGTATTTACTGTCGAACACAGGGTTTGAGAGTAGGGCACTGAATTCAAAATATTCATTTTTCCAAATCTTTGAACGCAACTTATCTGAAACTCTGGAGTCAATGGCCAAGCTGGGTGACGCGAACAGTTGCTCGGGTAGAGACTCGTTCCCCACAAGACTTGGCCCACCTGAAAGTGCTGACTGTGCAACTGTAAGAGCATCCTGTACCAATGAGGTCACGTTGCTGGGTTGACTTCCACTGACCGGTATTTCATGTAACAAACTCGGCCCCATTGTAGGAACTTGAGGGGTACAGAGGGCTGAGACTGGGCTGTGCTTGAAGTTGGCATGGAGGCTGTACTTAGCCGTTTCGTTACTTCGTCAGTGACCTTGGTGACAAGGGTATCTATTAAGCCCGGAGGAAAGACAAATTCTTGTGTGGCTGTTGATGGTACCATAGGCACGGGATTGACCGATACTGTTGATGGTACTGCTGGATCAGCTGGTACTGGTGCCTGATTATTGGCCCTTCGTCGCTTTCCACCTCTCGTTCCTGAGGCAGCAGCAGCAACTGCTAATGCCGAAGGGGGGCGAGAACGAACAGAACGTTTCGGTGGCATAACTATAAAAGGAAAGAAAGACCAGGCAGGACCAAATTCTAAGTGAAACAAGAACATCTAGCTTAAATATTGAACTGATAACCAGTCACGGGCAAAATTAAATTATGGCAGGAAAAGTCTATCAGACATAAAGTCGACGCAAAACTCCCCTTTAAATGCCAAATTAATAAATCCCTAAGAGGTTATACCTCAAAGGCAACAGTGGACGAATCCCCTGTCGATCACTGAGGACGAATCCTCAACACATTGTTATAAGGATAAAACCTTAATAATAACAATGGACGAATCCACACTTAAAACACAAGAGGACGAATCCCCAATAATAAATAAGTGGACTAAGCCAGATATAAACTGCCTCGTGTGATACACACACAGAGACAAAACAAAACAAAACAAAACAAAACAAAACAAAACAAAACAAAACAAAACAAAACAAAACAAAACAAAACAAGACAAGACAAGACAAGACAAGACAAGACAAGACAAAACAAAACAAAGCAACGCAACGCAACGCAACGCAACGCAACGCAACGCAACGCAACGCAACGCAACGCAACGCAACGCAACGCAACGCAACGCAACGCAACGCAACGCAACGCAACGCAACGCAACGCAACGCAACGCAACGCAACGCAACGCAACGCAACGCAACGCAACGCAACGCAACGCAACGCAAAACAAAAATTGCCCGTGACTAGTCCCGACAAACTAAAGAAAGGACAAGCCTTTCAAAACGGCGCCCCTATAACTGCGATACAACTGATACTGACCAGAAGGGTTCAGATGTACGCCATCCGCCAAGTAGACATTCTTGGCATAATATGAAAAAGCCTTATAGCGCCAACAAAAAACATTCGTAAAATGTTCTAAGACGACACTAACATACTGATTTAAGACTTGTGCGTGCTGAGCAAAAAGTGGCGCCGGAACGTGTGTATCTTCTGAAATGCCTCGTGGAATGACACAACAAACACCAACTACGCGAACTGAAAAGCTATCTAAAAGCAACCGTACTAAATCCTCGATGGCTGAACCAACCACTTCACTGGGCATGAGAGCAAGGTCATTGGTACCACTCTCCAAAATAACAACATCAGGAGCGATCCTCTCGACCACATGTAGGTCCAAAGACCAAAGCTTTTCTACAGTACGACCGCCAATGCCGTGTAAATGAACCACAGCGGTGCCCTTAAGTTTAAAGTTTGCATCTACTCTAACGTCAAAATTAGACCGCATGTCCCGCTGTAATCTTTTCACAAAGGAATGCCCTAAAATGAGGACGTCGGGAACCTTACCCACCATGAAATGCTACAACAAACAAAGCGAAGGCGATCAGAGCGAAGGACAAAATTTCGCAAATTGCTCGGTCTTAACGCAACAACTTCGTTAAACAAAATTTACTGAATTAACTAACGCTCTTCCTGACCAAAGGCCCGACCAATACAAGGAACAGGAATCTTACCTTGTGATTAGTCAACAGAGAAAAGATGAAAATGTCTTGATTCACCGAGAAGCTGAAGTGAATGCCCGCGTTTCCAGCATTCACGTGACTTGTGTTCTTGGAGGGGCTACTCCCAATTGCCTTTCCTTGACCCTCCTACAGTTCCCGGATGTTGCCACGTCACAATTACACAAACAATCAGCCAGAGAGGAAACATAAAAGTTCTATTCGCGTGCAAATATTTCATTTGTAAGTGATTATTATGTATGTATATAGATTGTTCATTTGTTTTGGAGTCATTTGTCGTGGATTTGAATGAGTGTTTTCGTGTATCATACCGTAAGGCTGCTTTCACCTCTCAAACGCAATACATGTACGTTGTTTTAAATGAGATTGGTGTCGAATCTACATAAAATAATCATTCTCTGGCGGTCACGAGGTGGAAGAAAATTGACGCGAATCTTGAAGGAACAGCGGAACCAAGCCTATCTAATTTCAAGGGCGCGCTCATGTAAACAAAAACCTCAACCTCAAGTGATTGTGCGCCTGAGTGGCTGCACGTCTTAAAAGCTTCTAGGACAGCGTCGGCCACGGTTGAAATCCAAGTATTACCAGGGTTAAGTCACGTTGGCCTGAAAAACAGAGAAAAATCTTCTTGAGAAGATTTTTCTCTGTTTTTCAGGCCAACGTGACTTAACCCTGGTAATATTTGGATTTCAACCGTGGCCGACGCTGTCCAAGAAGCTTTTAACTGTATACCAACATACAACGACAATGGTAAACCGTAAAAATTTAAACCGTAAACTTCGTAACGAAATGGTATGTTATATTTCACTATTTTCATCGTCTATCGCCAAACCTTCTCTCCGCTTTTTCGATTTAATTCTTAATAAAACACGCTTCTGTAATCACATTTCTTTCTTAAGCCGTTGCCTACACCACAATGTAGTGCCCAATGGTTTTAAATCTTCTTTTATTTTTAATTATTTTAACTCACAACACGTGGCTAGAAGTGTCATGGCGGCTTGTTATAAACACAGTCGTCGTCTTATGCGTATTACCATTCACTCAATGTCCCAACACGTCAACCAAATTGATTCTGATATTTTGAACGTTAAGACAAACCTCTCTAACGTTTGTCCTACCGTCATATATTCAGGCATCACCCAGTTTATTCGCTCGTTGAACTCGAAATTTTACACGTTTCTCAAGGCGAGTAAAACTTCGAAATTCAACACTCTTGTAGGCCCTCGTCCCGTTTCGAATTCTAACCACACTAACTCCACCAGTAATGTCAATTTAGTGGTCACGATTCCTCCTGATTTGCCCTTGTCTGACCCTGAGAGATCTGTCCTTGCAAAAGGTCTCAAATTTGTTCCCAACCCTGGGCCCATAGACTCCTTCTCAGTGAAGGAGGACACCGAAACTTTCTTTAGAAGACTAAGACTTAAGGCACATTTTCACAATAATTCCTCCATCCAACAAAAGGATGTTTTTGAGGCTGCTAATCCTAAAAAATCTTCCTGGTCTCCTCCGGAAGGCCAATTTGGCTCCCTTGATCTTTTCATTCGACAATGTCGACATGATATAGATCAGCTCCCACCTTTTAGGCCCAAAAGGCCATCTAATCTCAGCTCTAGTGAATTAAGTGCTTTAAAATCATTGCGTAGCCGGAATGATATTGTCATCAAACCTGCTGACAAAGGTGGTGCTTTGGTTGTCTGGAGAGCTGATTTGTACCGCGAAAAGGCTCAAAGGCAGCTAAACGACACTGCTTTTTACAGCAGAGTTGATGGTGAATTGACATCCCAACACAACACCACCATTCGATCCACCATCAACAACCTCATCACCACTGGGGAATTGCCTGATACAGCAAGCAATCTCCTATCCACCACTCCACGCACACCTGTCATGTACTTCCTTCCCAAAATTCACAAACCCAACAACCCAGGTAGACCTATAGTGTCTGCTTGTGGTTGCCCTACCCAAGCCATTTCATCCTACCTTGACCACATCATGGCGCCCTTGGTTAAGAATTTACCTTCTTACATCAAGGACACCAAACATGCTCTGAAAATTTGTGACCACATTAGTTTTCAGGGTTCACATCATTTCATCTTCACCATGGATGTCAAATCACTCTACACGGTCATCCCGCATCACGATGGTCTTCAAGCACTTAAATATTTCTTTGATCAACGCACAACTCGGGAGCCATCGACCACTACTTTGTTACGCCTGGCCGAGTTAGTGCTCACCCTCAACAATTTTTCATTTGATGGTGAGCATTACCAACAAGTTAGTGGTGTAGCCATGGGCACCAAAATGGGCCCTAACTATGCCAATTTATTTGTTGGTTATGTGGAAAAACAAATCTTTGAGCAACACACCGGTTTCCTACCTGACTACTATGGTTGGTTTATTGATGATTGCTTAGGCACTGCATCATGTTCGCGCGCTGACCTGGTTTGCTTCATTAACTATGTTAATGACTTCCACCCAGCACTCCAGTTCACATGGGAGATCAGTGAGACTAGTGTGTCGTTCTTAGATATTCTCATCTCCATTAATGGTAATAAGCTGAGCACTTCTGTCTTTTACAAGACCACTGACTCTCATAGCTACCTCCTCTTCTCCTCTCATCATCCTAAACACACCAAAACTTCCATTCCTTTCTCTCAATTTCTTCGTCTTCGCCGCCTCTGCAGTGAAGATGACGATTTCAATGCCAAATGTTTGGAAATGAGAAACTTTTTTGTTAATCGCGGTTATCCTTCCCACCTCTTAGACACTGCCTTACACAAGGTCTCCAACATTTCCCGTTCAGACACCTTAAGCGAACCTTTGGCTACCATTTCTAATGAAAAAGTACCTCTAGTTCTCACTTTTCATCCCTTCAATTTCAAAGTAAGGGACATCATTAGCCGCAATTTCGACCTCATTAAAAATGACCCAGAAACATCGTCCATTTTCTCTGAGAAACCCCTAGTATCTTTTCGGCATAGCAAAAACATCCGGGAAAACGTTGTTCACAGCTCACTGCAGCAAGCCTTGGTGTCACATGTTGGCACCAGCTCTTGCTGTCGTGGTAGGTGCAACACCTGTAAATACTTAGACTCCTCAATTTCAATTTCGGCTCCAAAACGTAGGTTCAACATAACCCACAGTTTCACTTGCACTTCCTCCAACCTCATTTACTGTATCTCTTGCAGTAAATGTCCCATGCTTTACATCGGAGAAACTGGAAGACGTTTAGGTGACAGGTTTGTTGAACACCTTCGTGATGTCAAAAACAATGTGCCAAACAAACCTGTTGCCAGGCACTTCAACAGTGCCAACCACTCCTTTTCCAACATGAAAATCTGTGCCATTCAGCCCATTACAGGTTGTAACGATACTCGTCGTAAACAAGAAATGCGCCTCATTTACAAACTTGGTACCATTCACCCTCACAGCCTCAATGAGCGATTCTCTTTCATTTACCTCACTCCACCACCATATTCCACACGTTTCCTTAACCTTTTTCTGATGATTTAAATAGTAATTTATAACCTGTTTCTTTGCCTATTTGCGGGTACCTGACCCACAAATTGGGTCAGCACCTGCACACAGGCTAAAATTACATATTAATTTATTTGTTTACTTTGTTTTTATTGGCTTACATGTGTTCACGTGATTCCCATTGTAGCTCTGCTATAAATACGCGTGACCACATGTGAGTTGTTTACTAATTTCTCCTGACGAAGGGCCTTCGCTCGAAACGATTAAATAAAAGAGAAGATTTTTCTCTGTTTGTCAGGCCAACGTGACTTAACCCTGGTAATATTTGCACGTCTTAAACCTCTCTACCATTTTATAAACTTATCGTCTTTTGAGATATCGTAATCTCTTGTATTAACTATTCTCGGGAAGCTTTACTTACAATTGGTTCGCGTGTACGGAATATACGTGTGCATAGCCATTCCCTGAATCAATTGAGGAACCACGGGATTATCGCGAAGTCAACTCGCCGTGGCAGTAGAGGCGGTATTTCGAAAGTGCGTCCAATCAAGCCTTCGTTGGGATTCGGAAGATACTCTGAGTTTAACTGGTCTATCATCGCCCAACCCTAGCGTGTTATTCTCGCTCAATCCTGGTGGGTCTTTGCTTCAGAAGAACAAGTTTGTGTTACCTTTTACACCATTTTCACAGTGTGATTATTTACATAATTTGGTTCGAGCGAACAATCTCAGGCGGCGAGCTGGTTCTTCTAATCTAACTTATATTTTAACTCAAGAATTGGAACCTCGCGTCCATAACAAACGTTCACCTACTCTCCCTGGCTTTTTACTGTCTAATGTTATGTCATTGACGCCGAAAATTGACGAAATCCGGCATTCGGTGACCAAAGAGAAAGTTGATTTCGCATGCTTCACCGAGTCTTGGTTGAAAGATTCTATTCCCGACAATGTCATTAACATTCCTAATTTCAATGTTATTCGTAAAGATCGCCCTAGCGATCACCACGGCGGTGTGTGTATTTATATCCACTCCTCAATACCCTACCAAGTCTTGGATATGTCCTATCAAACACCTTTGGAAGTCTTATGGATTAAGCTTAGTCCGTATTACTTACCAAGAGGCCTTTCCAGTATCATAATTGGGAGAGTTTACCATCCCCCATCCGCCAATGACGAAGTTATGCGTTCGTATCTAATCGACCAATCGTTCTCTATCGAATCCACACATACCAGCTGTGGAGTCATTCTACTTGATGATTTTAATTGGCTTGATATCCGAAGTATCTTAACCTATTTAAGCTGAAACAATTCGTTAATTTTCATACGCGGAAAGATCAAACACTTGACTTGGTTTTGACAAACATGCATCAATTTTATGAAGATCCGCAAAAACTTGCTCCATTTGGCTTATCTGATCATTTCACAGTAAAAGTTAAATCTAAGTCCAGCTTTGTCCACCCTAAAAAAGTTGTGTACTCCAGAGATCTACGACCAAGTGTTAGATCAGCGATTAGCTCTTTCCTTGGAAATATAGACTGGTCTATTATTTCCAGTTTTCCGACGTGCGAAGCTAGACTGGGTTTTTTTGAGAATATTGTCCAAATAGGCTTGGATAATATTGCGCCAATAAAACCACACGTAGTACACGATAATGAGCCACCGTGGATTAATCCTCACTTCAAATCACTGATCAAGCAACGTCAGAATGCCCTATCTAATGGGGATATGCCAAAGTTCAGATCTCTTCGAAATATTGTAAACCGTGAACGGAAGAAATGCCGGTCAAATTTTTTTAATTCCAAAGTGCAACAACTTAAAGAAACAAAGCCAAAGAATTGGTGGAAAGCCGTTAAAGCCATCAGTGGAATGGACCCCATTTCCTCGTCACTAAACCTCTCCCACCTTATAGGTCCCAACTCAACAGATTACGACCTTGCCAACACCATCAACAAAGCCTTCCTTGAGCCTATGAAATCCTTTGTACCCTTCGTCACATCAACAATGTCTACTGCTCATCCCACATGCCAAGATCTTTTAGTGTCCGAATCAGCCGTCTTCAAGAAATTATGTCATCTCAATCCTTCGAAGTCTTCTGGACCAGATGATTTACCAAGCTGGCTACCAAGCTGATTTACCATGCGGACGTTTTAACTTCACCAATTACCAGTGTTCTCAATGCATCCTATAACGAACAACTATTACCTAATTCATGGAAAATGGCCAACGTGTCTCCTATCCCTAAGACAAGTCCAGTTACTGATGTTAATAAAGACCTCCGACCAATTTCTCTCACCCCTATTTTATCCAAGATCGCTGAAGACTTTGTCGTTGACCAACATCTCAAACCAGCAGTCCTAAAAATTATCGACACCCGACAATTTGGAACGGTTCCCAAATCCTCTACCACTCATGCCCTTATAAGCGTGCTCCACAGCCTTTTTAGTGCTACAGACGGAACGGGTGCTCAGGTGAGATTGGTACTTTTCGATTTCCGAAAAGCATTCGATCTAATTGACCATCAGATTTTAGTGGAAAAAATCCAAAAGCTTGACCTACAACCTGGAATCATCGGATGGATAATAAATTTTTTAACCAACCGCCTCCAGAGAGTGAAACTTCCGAACCAGTGCTTTTCGGATTGGGCTGCAGTCCCTGCTGGCGTACCCCAAGGCACCAAGCTTGGTCCATGGCTCTTCGCGTTAATGATCAATGATATACACTTGGACTCACCAATGTGGAAATATGTCGACGATACCTCAATTCTTGAAATTGTACCGAAATATTCCTCAAGTACTATTCAAACTCTGGTGGACTCGTTCGAGACTCAAAGTAGTGCATGCAAGTTTGAACTGAACGAAAAGAAATGTCAAGAATTTCGCGTTGACTTCAGTAAATCCCCTGCAAATCCTTCACCTGTACTCGTACATGGAAAACCTTTAGAATTAATAAAAGAAACCAAGCTTCTGGGCCTAACGATATCTAATAATCTTAAATGGAATACCCATGTTGAGTCCACTATCAAGAAAGCTTCCAAGAGAATATATTTCTTAAAACAGCTAAAAAGAGCAAAGATCCCTAAAAAGGATATGGTTTTGTTTTACAGCACGTGTATCAGACCAGTTTTAGAATATGCCTCTCCGGTATTCCATTACTCGCTGCCAAACTATTTGATCGAAGACCTGGAACGCGTCCAAAAACGAGCACTAAAAATTATCTTTAATGGCCAATCCTACCTGGACAGCTTAGCAGAATCAAATCTCCAAACACTTCACGCCAGACGCCAGCTTCATACCGAAAGAACATTTGCCGATATTGTGTCTAATCAATCACATAAACTTCATCATTTGCTTCCCGAACTAAATAATTATAATCGTCTGAGAAATAATCGACTTTTTAATATTCCCAGATGTAAAACTAAACGTTTTAAAGATTCTTTCATAATCGCAAGTGCTTCTCGTTTTTGAACTAATTATTTTGAACAGTAGTATTAGCGTATATAATTCAGATTTTAAGATAGTATATTAATGTAATTTTAACAACTTACTCTTTGTAAAATTTTTGTAATTCAGCTTATGCTGCAAGGAAAACTCTATTAAACTATATATTTATTTTATTTATTTAATGAAAAATTCAGGCCATTCCGAGTTTAGGCCTGCCTAATGTAAACAGCGGCTAAACAAACTCGCGACCATGCGATTCGCACCGTAGATTACCTTTAACGCACAACTATGAACAATACATCAAACAAAAGCTATTGAAAAATGCCGTTTGAGGTGAAAATCTTAAGATTCTACCTAAACGGAAAGTACTTTAAAAATAGAAAAACTTTTGCCATTTCGGTTTAGTTTCCAAGAAAGATGATGGCGTATACGAGCCTATCACTATAGCTTTGTGGAGTTCTTGCAGAACGTTTACATATATCTGTACTCATATAATAAACTTCTTATTCACCTTGCCTGTTTGGTCTGTAGTAGTAAAATAGGACCAAGTGGCCAATGGGAATGCGATTTAGGCAAGTGACGAGTGAAAGTTTTTTTTTCTCTTGCTATTTTAGCCGATATGGGATTTGCAAGACTTTTCAACAATCCTCTCAAACCGTTGGCCGATCTTGATCCTGTCGTGGTCACATTTTGGTATCGCTCTCCAGAACTTTTGCTCGGAGCAAGACATTATACAAAAGCGATAGGTGAGATAATGTTCTAAATACATCGATTTCCAGGCCTAGGTAAATAACATCGTATGGCGTTATAGCCAGAAGAGAAAGAGGAATGGGAAGTGGAAGAGAGATAAAGATGAAGAGAGAGAGCAAGGGGAAAGGGAAGGAGAAGAGGAAGGGAAGCAGAAATAGGAAGAAGGGAAGCGGAAGGTGAAGCGCGAGAGAAAGAGAAAGAAATAGAAAGAGAAAGGGAAAGAGAAAGAGAAAGAGAAAGAGAAAGAGAAAGAAAAAGAGAAAGAAAAAGACAGATAGACAGACAGACAGACAGACAGACAGACAGACAGACAGACAGACAGACAGACAGACAGACAGACAGACAGACAGACAGACAGACAGACAGACAGACAGACAGACAGACAGACAGACAGACAGACAGACAGACAGACAGACAGACAGACAGACAGACAGACAGACAGACAGACAGACAGGCAGGCAGGCAGGCAGGCAGGCAGAAAATTCATTTAAACTCGGATTTCATCAATATATACATAAATTGCTTTTCTTGAATGCCGAGAACTATTTAAAAATATATTTAGTTTTTTTTCTTCTTATTTTGAAATATTATAAGATAACTTATTTAAAACACTATTGTGGGAAACTGAAGGTTGAGAGAGTTTTCTTAAACGATTTTAAGCGTGTTGCTGATCTTGTCAATAATCACAATAATCGAATAAAGGCTGAATTAAAGAATTATAAATTGCAAGAGCCACCTCTTTAGAAAGAAACGGACGTGCTTGCTTTAGTCCTGCAATTGCTTGCGATTTTTTTTTTTTTACACATGATCTATGTCTTCATCCCAGGAGAGACTTTCATCGATATGTACATCTAGGCATTTTTTATTTTAACACTGTTTAGTGCATGACCGTCAATGTTAATTTGCGAAGTGTTTCGGGTTTTATTTAGGTTATCGTCCGCTCCTATGAACATATGTTCAGTTTTTGTGGCGTTAAGACTTAATTTGTTTGCTAGTGACCACTGTTTTATATTGCTCAAGTCTTTATTAGTTGACTGAATTACCTTTCTTAGTGATCTGCCACTTGTACTAACATTAGTATCAGCTGCATACATTCTTGGTTTGAGTGATGCACACAGTTTGGCTGGAAGAGAGATGAAGAGAAAGAGGTAGAGAAAAGGGAAGGAGAAGATGAAGAGAAATAGGTAGAAGGGGAAACGGAAGGGCATCAGGATAATTATCTTTAAAGTCGCGTTAATATACCGCTCACCTGATGACGCCATGTGATAACAAGAGGGCACTCAGAGACTGTATTCTTTTCCTAAAGGGTTATGGAGATCCCAGTTTAACTCTTTCTTGTCCGAATTGGCCTTTGGTATTATATTCTGGCTAACGCCAGACGATTTTATTCACCTCTGGGGAAGCCCCCGGACAGGAATGAGTTATAAACTATCTCTTTAACTCTTTCTTGTCCGAATTGGCCTTTGGTATTATATTCTGGCTAACGCCAGACGATTTTATTCACCTCTGGGGAAGCCCCCGGACAGGAATGAGTTAAGTTACACCATAATGAGCGCAATCAAGCATTTTTTTAATGTTTCTTGTAAAAATATATCTTTCTTTAAATCTTCGCTCATTCCCTTTCCCATAGCCCTCAGCAGTTGACGTCATAGGGTATCTTATTTGTATATATATATATATATATATATATATATATATATATATATACACACACACAAATGGAGGTAGAGTGACTCAACAAATTTGACTAGGCATATTTATTACTATTTAGTTTCGTACCACGAGATGTGGCACTCTTCAGATAAAGCGGCCTAATGCCTGACAGCTAAAACTTACAATATTTTGTACAAACTGATGACGCTTTAACCCTATTTACCATGCAAGCTAATCAATTATCACCTTATCGTTATGTTGACACCACGTGGAAATACCAAATTTAGCGGTAACCGTAGCTTGGTACACAACAGACTCAACCAAGCTACGGTTACCACTAAAGATAACAGACCTCCACAAACGTATGTCGGGCTTACTGAAAACTCTTTTAAGACCAGATTTACGAACCCCAAGGCATCATTTAATTCTCACAAGAAACAGAACTCCACAGAGCTGAGTAAACACATTTGGGACTTGAAAAATAACAATGTTGAGTTTAATATTAATTGGAAAATATTGAAGCGAGCTAAGCCTTATAATTGCGCTTCAAATAGATGTAATCTCTGTTTGTGGGAAAAATACTTTATCATATGTAAACCTACTATGGCTACCCTAAACAAACGCAATGAACTAGTTTCTTCATGTAGACATGCTAAAAAATTCCTTTTAATTAACTCTTAACGAACTCTAGCTATTTTAAAATTACCGCTTAAGTTTGGTATTCCCACGTGGTGTCAACATAACGATAAGGTGATAATTGATTAGCTTGCATGGTAAATAGGATTAAAGCGTCATCTGTTTGTACAAAATATTGTAAGTTTTAGCTGTCAGGCATTAAATTAGGCCGTTTTATCTGAAGAGTGCCACATCTCGTGGTACGAAACTAAATAGTAATAAATATGCCTAGTCAAATTTGTTGAGTAATGCACTCTACCTCCATTTGTTTAATATGCTCTGGGTATCCATTGAGCACTCTGCCAAATGTTATTATAACGTACTCAACCTATATATATATATATATATATATATATATATATATATATATATATATATATATATATATATATATATATATATATAGTCTGGTATTGAGCAGTCTAACATTTCGTGATTCAAATTCAAAGGCTTAATTAACGGTAGCGTAGAAAGCAATCAACCCGTTTCTCTTTAATAATAGAATCGGAGACATAAGGCGGACAATAATTTCAAACTGATTAGTGATTGACCACACACAGTAGGCCCTTCTTGATACATAGGAATCTCGTTGAAATGTACAAGTCAAATATAAACGAACGGAGCAACAATTCAAAGAGAACTACCTTAGTTTACAAAAAAGGTCATGAGTGCGAGGAACTCCCGACGCGGCTCCGTTGAAATAATGGCGAAGCTGTTAAGCTAGATAACTCGTGAATTTTAATGTCTTCTGCCTCGCCGAAGCAACGCGGCGATGAGCCACACTCGACAAGGGCCTTCTTCGAAGGGAATCTGCCACAATTACAATTGTTCTAAAGTCAAACGAGTTAATACGAGACAGCCAAACCGCCAGAATCGAAAACGAAAGGAAAATTTATATTCCAAACAACTGTCAATTATCTTGTGTGCAACATCTTAACGGTAAATTTAAAGGGCCTATGAAACGAAATTGAAGTTTCTCTCATTTGAATGGTAGAGTAACATATTTTGCAGTTTTTTGTTTCCTTGCTTCGTTCTTGAGATATTTTAGTTTGTTTGATATATCAAACAAACTAAAATATCTCAAGAACAAAGCAGGGAAACGAAACACTGCAAACGATGTTAGCTAGTACTCTATCATAGAGTAACATAAAGTCTTTTGCAGTTTTTCGTTTTAATTTTTGTTTCATGGGCACTTTAATAGAAGGCCGGCCAAGGCTTCAAAATATTACTTTTGTTACAAGAAGGCAACCATGCTAAATCATATCGGATAGTGTACACTTTGAAGGTGAAGGTGTTGGCAGTCGTGATTATTGATTTATATTCTAAAATTTCGAGCTTTTTGAAAGCACAATGTGATGGATTGGATATCTGTAAAGCGATGCCTATTTACGTTTGTGTATTATTTAAATTACAAATTCAGAATACTATCCAATCACCGTGCCTGAAGTTCTGATTATTCTAATTCGCATAGCTCACAATTATAAACAAACAGGAAACATGGCGCAAATTCGCCTAAATATGACACTTAGAAGAACAGCCACAACAATCTGTTAACTTTTTGTTACAAGCAGGCAACCAGCATAGAAATGCAGCTTAGACATTGATCAAGATGACTAGGCCAGTTACCTTCCGTGTATCACAAGATAGTACTGTTGAACCGGTGAGTTAAATGTCTAAGGATACTATACTATACTATACTATACTATACTATACTATACTATACTATACTATACTATACTATACTATACTATACTATACTATACTATACTATACTATACTATACTATACTCTACTCTACTCTACTCTACTCTACTCTACTCTACTCTACTCTACTCTACTCTACTCTACTCTACTCTACTCTACTCTACTCTACTCTACTCTACTCTACTCTACTCTACTCTACTCTACTCTACTCTACTCTACTCTACTCTACTCTACTCTACTCTACTCTACTCTACTCTACTCTACTCTACTCTACTCTACTCTACTCTACTCTACTCTACTCTACTCTACTCTACTCTACTCTACTCTACTCTACTCTCTACTCTCTACTCTCTACTCTCTACTCTACTCTACTCTACTCTACTCTACTCTACTCTACTCTACTCTACTCTACTCTACTCTACTCTACTCTACTCTACTCTACTCTACTCTACTCTACTCTACTCTACTCTACTCTACTCTACTCTACTCTACTCTACTCTACTATACTCTACTATACTATACTATACTATACTATACTATACTATACTATACTATACTATACTATACTATACTATACTATACTATATTAGTAAAAATTTTCAGGTGACTATTTAATTTCTCGCGATCTGATTCGTCGAGGTTGACCGTCTCTGATGCTATAGTCACTGACTACCCAGTGACTATAAACTTTTTCATTTTCTTCAAAATGGCTGCTCGTTTTGCCGTAGTTACAGAAGAAGAAATTGAGAAAATTAAAGAAGATAGTATTCCACAAAAAAAACAAAGAAGCCACAAAATATGGTGTAAAAATCTTTCAAGGTAAAATGTTTAACTTAACGTTCTTTTTATCCGGGAAAACTGGTTTGTTGCACCGGTGAAGCGGTGATGTCCGCATAAGTTTTAATGTAAACAAACGATAACCAAAATAAACACAAAAACTTCATTTTTTAATAGACTGGTTTCATGAGCAAAATGAATTCAACACAGCATTTGAAAGCATGAGTATTGAGGAGATCAACAAGTGTCTGTCTAAGTTTTACGTCTCGGCAAGAAAGCAAGACGGAAGTTTTTATAAGAAACAAGTCTTTTGTCGATACGGTCAGCACTTGACCGCTACTTGAAAGCACCGCCTTACAACAAACGATTTTCGATATGAGACAAAGCATTATTCAGTGAAGCGAATAAAAACTCAGTTCGTACCTTAAACAGCTCGTTAAAGAAGGAAAGATAGCCGCCACAGTCCACAAAATTCCCTTGACAGCCGACACCATCAAGAAGCTGTACGAGAAAGGAGAGCTTGCTGATGTTGACACACAAAGTCCTCGAGCCTTGCTTCAAACTGCGTGGTTTTCAATTTCCATCTACTTCGGAAAACGGGGCAGGGAAAACCAAAGTTCACTAAAGAAGTCAATGCTGCGCCTGGTTACAACTGCATACGGCCAGGAATACTTTGAGTTAAACAGAAGTGAACCTGGTGTTGTTCTCACGACCAAAAACCACACGGGAGGCCTAGACGGATCCGAAGACCACTCCGACGGAAAAATATTTTCGCAACCAGACTCAAGAAGATGCCCTGTGGAAATCCTGAAAATGTACTTGAGTCATCTGAACCCCAATATTGATGGTTTATTCCAAAGGCCGAAAAGTGAGAGCTCGACGAAATTTAATCCGAAAGCTCATGATGTCTGGTACGATGCTTGCAACGTTGGCCACAATACGCTGGAAAACATGCTACGAAGGATGACTGAAAGAGCTGAAATCAACCCGTATCTCACTAACCATTCTTTGAGAGCGACAACCGTTACTGTTTTATCTGGAAACAACATCGAAACTCGGAAAATCAAAGCCATCACGGGCCACAAGAGCGATTCGAGCATCGAAAGCTACTGCGAACGACCAACACTTGACCAGTTCAAGCAAATGTCGACAGCTCTAACATCGTTCATTCATAGTGACAGAAATCCAGAATCTCGTCGCCGGTCTCTTGATTTATCCAAGGAGAAAGATGGGTCATCGGCTTCGATTTCTACACCACTTCCATGCCCATCATCCTGCCAACATTTGCCGCCGACTGAACATGAAAGCTTCTTCACGTCGCTTGGCTTAAATTCGGGTTCAATCCTTCCATCTGGGTCGTTCAGCAATTGCCAGTTTACATTCAATGTGAATATGAACAATACACGTTGATATGGATTATGTTGGAGAACATTTCTGCTTGATTTGTTTGGCGATATTTGCTTTTTCAGCCTAGCTTAATTTAATAACTGTTGACTTGTCTCTTTCCTTTCGAACTATGCAACAACACACAGCGCATGCATGTGAGGTTGTGACGTTAACTTATGCGGACTTACTTCCGGATGCAAATTATGTTATTAAAATAATTTATTTAGTGTGAATTTAATTTAATCAAGTTGAATTATTATTGGTAAGCACCTGAAAATAAAGCGGCTCAGTGAATATAGGCTTGTAATCACCTCGCCTTCGGCGACTAATTGTTCACTATACTATACTATACTATACTATACTATACTGTACTGTACTGTACTGTACTGTACTGTACTGTACTGTACTGTACTGTACTGTACTGTACTGTACTGTACTGTACTGTACTGTACTGTACTGTACTGTACTGTACTGTACTGTACTGTACTGTACTGTACTGTACTGTACTGTACTGTACTGTACTGTACTGTACTGTACTGTACTGTACTGTACTGTACTGTACTGTACTGTACTGTACTGTACTGTACTGTACTGTACTGTACTGTGCTGTGCTGTGCTGTGCTGTGCTGTACTGTACTGTACTATACTATACTATACTATACTACATCAATACTATACTATACTACAAAAGCTCAACTTTATAACAGTAGATGCATGGCGGTATAGGCAAATTACCAAAATAAAACGAAGTAATTTACGAGTATGAGACTTTCTTGTAGCTACCAGATCTAATAAATTTCTGATTCTTGGCAAGCTTACCTTTTTGTTGCCTTTCTTCGAAGTATTATATTTAGGTGTATTCACGCCATATTTCTTGTTTGTTTATGATTGTGAGTTATGCAAATTAGGTTAAGCAAATCTAGAGGCACGCTGATTGGATGGCATTCTGAATTTGTAATTCAAGTAATACACAAACGTAAGTAGGCATCGCTTTACAGATATCCCATCCATCACATTGTGCTTTAAAAAAGCTCGAAATTTTAGTATATAAATCAATAATCACGACTGCCAACACCCCTCACCTTCAAGGTATACACTATCCGATATGATTTAGCATGGTTGCCTGCTTGTAACAAAAAATGCCATCAACGGTGTTTTTGAGACAGTTTTATCAAGGTTGGCCGGCCGTCTATAATAGACCTTTTCAAGTTTTTCTCCGCCATAACGCAAGGGGTGCAAAACTATTGGGGCGAGCGCGCGGCCATGTCTATTTATCCTTGTTAAAATCATAGCGAAACCCGCGAAGCAAGAGGGATATCGCTTCGATTTTTCTTAAATTCGTCTTTAATCGTCGTTTGGATCACTTTCCTGTGAGCTGCTATGTTCGTTCTTTGATCTTACACCATTATCACTGATAACCAACGTGTATAAACGCTATAATACGAACGGTTCCTCAACTGAGGGGTGGCTGCGCGATTGTGGCGGACACGGGACACGACTGTTTGTCGATTTTAACAGGGACAAAACGCCTCACTGTACAGTGGGATATTGCGATAACAACGAACGCAGTCCAGAATGTTGGGTGAAGGGGTGTTGTCTTAAAATGTTGGTTCTTAATAGGCGGCCAAATCACCAGATTTCGGCAGAAACTTGGCGTAAAGCAAACATTTGTCCAAAATTTTCAACGCCAATAGTGTCGAATTTGTCAAAACTTACCAAATAAAATTGCTTCGTTCTTCAAAATAAATTACACTTTTAGTTCGATAAAAATGCAATCAATATGAAAGATTCTATCTTTATACTTTAGACTTTAAGCTGTATTTAAAGAGTTCCCGGTCTCGTTCCGCCCTGTATAATGCAAGTTAACGTGTGCATATTTAATAGAAGTAAACATGCGTAACCCGAAAGGTATCACTTTCCTGCGAGAAGGGGATCTAATGCAGTCAATACATAATACACTTCGTTTGATAACGAGAAATAGGATATTACGGACTTCAGATGATGAAGATGAACCTCTGGTTACTCTATGCTTGAAGTTCGAGTGATTTACAAGAGAGTTTGAAGTAAAGTTTTACATTGCGTTGCTGGAATCGTTACTCAGTCGTGCCCGTCATAACAGCGCAGCCACCCCTCATTTGAGGAAACTTTCGTATTATAGCGTTTCTACGCGTTGGTTATCAGCGATAATGGTCTAAAATCAAAGAACGAACATACCAGCCCACAGAAAAGTGATTCAAACAACAATTAAAGACGAATTTCACAAAAACCGAAGCGATATACTTCTTGCTCTACGAGTTTCGCCATGATTTTAACAAAGATAAATAGGCATGGCCGCGCGCTCGCCCCAATGGTTTTGCACCCCTTGCGTCATGGCGGAAAAAACCCCCTTGAAAAGGTCTATTGCACGCGCTTCAAGAAATACCAAGGAATCTTGGTGTTCCGGTTTGGATTCCCCCAGAGCGCTTTCCACGCGCCCGCAAGGGGACGAGAATGGACACCGCTCTTTTCAACTAAAACATGTGCATGTATCATGTTACAAACTAGAAACTGTACACCATTATGTTTTGTTTCAGATATATGGGCCATTGGATGTATCTTCGCTGAATTATTAACATCGGAGCCTATATTTCACTGTCGGCAGGAAGACATTAAAACAAGCAATCCTTATCATCGCGATCAGCTTGACAGAATATTTCAGGTCATGGGATTTCCTCAAGGTATTACCAGCGAACCATAGAGATCATAATATAAGTACTAGAGGTGGCACTGAGGTAAAAAATGCGAGGAATATTGGCCGCCGCCATCAGAGGTGAAAAGCTAGTATCCTGGCCCTTTGGAGACTCACCGAGCCAAAAATGCGAGGAATATTGACGGCCGCCGTTAGAGGGCAAAAACGAGCTAATATTCGTTGAAAACAAACCTTTTACTAAATTTTCATTACGATTTTTAAGAAAATAAAACTTTTAGAGTTTTCGCTCTTATTACTATAATAAATTCTTACCATAGTTCCTTATTAAGGCGTCTAATTATCTTTGTTGAATTTTTTCACTCCTTCGATATAAATCGTGGTCGCCATTTTGAAGTACCTGGCCGCGCGTATTGGTGGATACTAGCTTTTCCCCTCTAATGGCGCCGTTCAATATTCCCCGCACATCTGACTGGACTCAGCATACGAATGCCCCCTCTAGTACCTATATTATGGTTTTTATGCAGTAAATCCTATTTAAACCTAAGTCAAAAATTGCGGACATGAAATCTTTTTGGCGTCCGTTTCAGGCCTCCAATAACGGCAAATTTTGATACGCCTATATGGCTGTATCATAATACCTTACTAGAAATACATAAATGCAATAACCCCTCGCCCGCTTTTACAGCAACCCCCCCCCCCCCCCCCCTTGCGCCTCTTTTATTGGGGGAACTGGAAATAGTTACTCCTGTCGGAACGATGAAAATATAGTTTTAATTCTGGTAGAATATTTGAAATAAAAAAAAACAAAAACTTTTTTATTTGAGGAATCATAATATTTTCGCATGATATTTGCTGCCGAAGGCAGCTCACTAATCTTGACATGGGTTGCCTGTGTCTCATGTCCAGACCTCTTTGCCGAGTTATGTATGGTCAACGAAATCTCGATTTTAAGAGTTTATTTGTTGGCCGTTTTATGACGTTTTGTGACGTAGACGTTTCTTCCTACAACTTACATCATCACATACGCCAGAAGGATTTGCTCTTGATAAATTGTATGTACGTTTGAAGTTTGTCAACACCACGACGGCGATGCATTTCTGAACTGGCCATGCCACGAGTCAAGCCGACGTGCTGGTCAAATGTTCAGTGTTCTCGTTCACTTGTCAACTGTCCTTTTATACAATTTCAGGGAGGAGAGATTATCTTTTCGAGGTAAGATATCAATTTCTACAACTGACAACAAACTGTGTTTTTTGGTAGGAGATTTCACAGTTGTTTTCTTCTATCTTTAGGTGTATATTGCCAATATTGGTGTGGGTTCATTGCAATTGTGTTTGTGCTGATCAGCATTTTGATCAGGATCGGACGCTATTATACTATCTGCGTGTGTGTATTTTGACTTATACAAATTCTGAAAAATAATTTGATGGGCTCAATGGTACATTGCTCTAGAATTTTATTATAGTTCTAGATTTGTCGAAACATATTAAGCTCTTGGAATTGCATTGGCAGTTTTGCCACAGCATTAGAGCAAGAGACATGATTATTTAATATTTGTATATTAATTGTGATATCAAGTCAAGCGATAAGTTATAGTAAATTGTAGTTTTCAATTATATAATTAAAAAATATAGAAGAGATGTGTAAATACTCTGGCTATTGTAATTAATTTTACATTTTTGGACTTCCCAGTCTTCTTCGCAGGTAATTCTGTGGGGCTCTTATGGTGAAAAGGTGAGAAAAAATTGGATGCAGTGGGCAATCTTGGGTGGAGCGGGCAATCTTAGGTGGAGCGGGCAATCTTGGGTGGAGTGGGTAATCTTGGGTGGAGTGGGCAATCTTGGGTGGAGTGGGCAATCTCGGGTGGAGTGGGTAATCTCGGGTGGAGTGGGCAATCTCGGGTGGAGTGGGTAATCTTGGGTGGAGTGGGCAATCTTGGGTGGAGTGGGCAATCTTGGGTGGAGTGGACCATCTTGAGTGGAGTGGGCAATCTTGGGTGGAGTGGGCAATTTTGGGTGGAGTGAGCAAGAGGGATGTCACATTGGTTACGGACTGCAGATATTTGCCTGTGGAGTAGGCTAAAGGTTTTTGTCCCTTTCGAGGCAGCACTTCACTTGCGGTAGTAACTTCTAGTTCGTAAAATATATTGAAATGAAGAAAATTGCACGTCGCATCCCAGCTTTGAACTCGATCTCGTGTGCGTGCAACTACTGAAGCAGGCGTCAGAATTTTATCAAAATATTAGGGTTATACTTTACAGTTCTTTCTTGCCATGTTTACAAAGAACATTGCTTGGTATCTAAAAATATTTACATTTTGAAAACTACCCAAACTGCCTGGCTGGCTGCCACGGCTATATTCATTTGTGGCATTTTAAATTTATTTTAACTAATATAACAAAAACAACTTTTCATTTCGAAATCTGAATTGCTGAAAATGTTTTCACATACAAGTTAATAAATATTTTAAAGCATTTGTATGTTTTACCATGGATTGTACTATCCATGGTTTTACAAAAGAAAAAATGTTCCTTTTCCATATTTTATGCTAAATTATAAATAACCGCTAAGTCATAAGTAGTTTTACAATAAGAAGACTATTTAAAAGAAGATAAGACGCAGCCACAGGTAAAAAATAAAAAAACAGGCATTGGCCAGAAAAAAAACATACAAGGACACACAAAATATAAAACAAAATTAACAGTGATAGGATGTAAACAGAGAAACTCGAACAATTTTGCTACTAAATGTTCGGTGATTACTGAGAGCGACTGCTCTATATTTTTAATACCGTAGCTTAAACTTTTCGGCCTATATCTTCGTTGGTTTTCTATTTTGACTATTTCTTTTTCATTCTTTCGAGTTTCGGTTTGACGGGCTTCCTTTAGTCAAGACTTTATACCTAAAATATTTGTGTGTGTGTGTGTGTGTGTGTGTGTGTGTGTGTGTGTGTGTGTGTGTGTGTGTGTGTGTGTGTGTGTGTGTATATATATATATTTACGTTCTAATTCACTGCGTTCAAATGAACGTAAAGTATTTTCCCCTTTTATTACTATGAAAACAGACAACAGGTTATGGTTGGATTCACTAGCAGATCCCAACTATTTTAATAATCGCGAAATACGACGTTCGCTAAATCATCACACAATGTTATTACGTTGCAAAATGTCTCAAGAAAGTACAAATAATAATTTTACAATTATAGCCCCAGATAACTGGAAACTTCTAATCTGCTGTGCAAACTTTCCTGAACGTACATATCCTTAGCAGTGTCCGTTTTCCATCTTCCGTGTAATTTGAGAAGTCTTTCAGGAATGGAGTTGTTACTGTTTTGTACCACTGATGTTATACCACCTGACCTTAAACTGTGTAGACCATACTTCGTGGCGTCATAACCGAGAGTCGTTAACGCTTCCTTAAATATCTCTCGGCTTCGTGAATACGAAAGTGCACCTTTTCCCAACGAATAGAAAGATCCGCGCTTGTGGAACACCAATGGACGGAACAGAAAGGCCGGGCTGTCGAACTCGATGCTGGCAAGGCCCATGTACTTCGATAACACGCTTACGGGACAGTATTCGCCGCCGATTTTTTGAATGTAAACAAATTGTCCTTCACGATAAATATCCGTTTTGCTTTGTGGAACAAGTATTCTAAGATGGTCGTCGTGCCAATCAATGTGATCTGCTTGAATATTGTTCAATTCCTTAAACCTAAAAAATCCTGCAAAACCTATTGAACACATAGCTGCAATTCTTAAATCTTTTAGATTATTGTTACTTCTGCCAAATTTGTCTATTAACTTTTTGATAAGGCCTGTAGACACGGGTTTCTTCTTTTGGATGGGTTTGCTATAGGTTCTCTTCGCAGATTCTATTATGCTCTTACAAAAAGGACTGTCCAGTGGATTAGGATTATTATCAGGTGTAAAAGAATGCAACCACTTTAAAGCGGCGCTGGCTAGCTGAACTGAACTTACGGACTTCGAGTCGTTGGCTTTCGAAAAGAGAAACAACGCGATAACTGAAACGGGAAAGGGCAATGTTAGCGGAATTTCCTTTTCCTTGCACCACTGAAAGAACTTACTAATAACTCGTTCGTATGCTTTTGTCGTTGAGTCGCTACGAGATTTTAACACGACATCAACAAGACTTTCCAAACGTTGAATGACAACTTTAGGCGCATTTTCCCACGATTTGCTTGAGCATACAACCTGAAAGAGGGGAAACATTAGTGTGCGCAACAATGCTTGAATACGCTCAAAGAGAATTGCAATAATTTAAAGTCTGTACTCTGTAAGCCGTGCACAAAACAATATTTCATATTCTCTCAAAACGTTGAAGCAGCCAGCGCCGCTTCTGCACATATAATATAGGCCAGTGCCGCATTAAATCCTCTTTTAAAATATCCGACACTAACAAATTGTGGCCAGTGCCACTTGTTAGTTCGTTTCATGATAACCCAAAACCATTTCTTACTATTAAAGGCGATTTCAAATGAAATATGCTGCCAGACTGTACAAAACATACGAACAGAAAGTAGAACACAATTTAATTATCTCTGGAAGTCCATGTGAAAAGCTATCATTTGTCCCCAGAATCTGTCAGATCCGAATAGTGAATTAACATTGCGACCTTGCTTTAAAATATCTTGACCCTCAAAAACTTTACGATCTATGACAAACGCTCGAAACTTCGACATGATAACAGGCCAAAAATTAGCCGATGGCCAAAAGGGTACTACTATGGTCGTTGTTGCTTGCTGATGCCACATGTAATGCAGAACTCTGGAAATAATGGGAACTGGCGGGACAGCCCAACAAATCTCATTGGCTAAGTTTTGGATGAAAAAATCGACTCCGCTTGTATTGGGATTCCAAAATCTTGAGAAAAATCGTTGTAACTTACAATTGTAGTAATTCGCAAAACAATCAATCGTATACGGTCCCCATAGATTATTCAAATAAGCAAAACATGCATTCGTGATTTCCCAATCGTCGATATCGATAAGACGGCTTAGATAGTCAGCTCTAGTGTTCAAATCTCTCGGGATCCACTGAATATCCAAGTTAATAGCGTTTTGAAGACAAACGCTGAAGATACGAAGAGCAATATCGTGCAGCTCTAAACGCATACTTCCGACCTCAACTATTTTTGCTGCTGCCTGATTGTCAGTAAACCATTTAACGTGGGAATCTTTTATAATATCTTTAAACGATAGAATAGCAAATTCGATGGCAGCCAATTCTCTCCATGTGGAACTTTTAGCCCTCTCATGAGGTAACCACATTTTGTGACATACAGTAGCCTCATTCATTGTTATCAGCGATCCGCAACCGGTATCGCTGGCATCTGAGTACGCAAAACAACTTGGCGTTTTATACAAAAAACAGTTCCTTTCGTTGAAGACTCTTATATTGTCTCTCCAAAAATAAATCTCGCGTCTACAGTAATCATCTAATCGGAATTCTGTGTCCCATGTAGAGGCAGTAGCTATGGACATGCTACAATGCCTGGTCATTATCCTCGCTATGGTACCAATAACTGCCCCAGTGGAAATAATCTGCCCGACAAGAGCTGCCAATTGCCTTGCCGAAATTTTAAATGCAAATGCAATTATTTGCTCTATTGTGTCGAAAATTTTTTGAATTCGTCTTGGCACAATACTCAAAGTACCTTTTTGAGAGTTCCACGTCAGCCCCAACCAATCTAACGATTGTGTGGGTTCCCAAATTGATTTTTTATCGTTTGGGATAAAACCTGCGCGGATGAGATCATTTCTCACCGTTTTGGCATTAGAACTGCAAGTTTGCATACTTTTGTCTAAAGACCAACCGTCATCCAAAAATATAGCAATGATTATACCGATATATCGCCAGTGCTTTTCTAAAGGTTTCACCACTTTGGTGAAAATATGTGGAGCTGTCGATAGACCAAATGGAAGGACAGTAAAAACGTAAAAGGGATCGCTTTGTGCATTAGGAGAACGCCAAGAAAAACCTAAATACGTTTGATGCTCGTTGTATATGTCTATATGATGATATCCGCTTTTCAAATCAAAACTAAACATGTATGCATTCTGCTGCATGGTAATACGCCAAGGCTATTTTCCAATCTTCGTATTTGACTTTCATTTTCAACAAACACTTATTCACGTGCCTTAGGTCTAGGATTAATCTCTTTTTACCGCTCGCTTGGACAGCGACTGATAAAGGATTAACAACTTGAGGAGCAGTATGAATCTGGATAACCCTGCCAGAGTTAACAAGCTCTAAAATAGCTTCGTTGACAAAAACCACATGCTTTTCAGCCGATTTATTGTTCTTCAAATGACTGGTTCCGGTAATTTTTCGAAAGGCAATTTGTAGCCATGCTCTATAACGTCAAGGATAAATCTTGATGTACCAATTGTTCTCCAAAACGATACATTTCTTTTGAGATTTCCTTTCACGTTTTGAGTATAACCTATTTCAAACTCAAAATTTTTAGAGGATAATTCAGGTACCTGTAACAATTCATCGCGACTTGAAATTGGGTCCTGATTTACTGTAAGTATATCCACTTTGGCCTCCGTATTGGAATGGTCTGTTATTCCACGGTAATTTACACTGCCTTGCCCAGTGGCCGCTATTGTTGCATTTGAAACATCTGCCGTAGTCTTCATTAGTGCTTCTACTGCCTGCGAAAAGAAGATTGCTCTGCAGTTACGAATTTTAAACTGTGAAAGGGAGGGTGGGAGGGAATGTGTAGTTGTAGGATCAGCGAGTGAGAGTGATAATAGTGCGGCAGAAGGGCGTATTTATACGATACAACACAATGAAATTACTGAAGCCTTGCAAGGTATTGTGCTAAGCACCATCAATCTGCTAATCATATTCATACCAGCGGAAAATTCATATATATATATATATATATATATATATATATATATATATATATATATATATATATATATATATATATATATATAAACTAAAAATGCTAAAATTGCAGCCAGGAATAAACATATTGAAAGTATAGGGCTTGACACTGGCTAATAAAAACGTTAAGAACTACGTTTATTAAAAACTAAACAAGACGTTTCGACCAACAACTTAGGTCTTCGTCGGTTAAAATAGTGAATAACTGAGAGTCAAAACTGACTTTATAAAGGTTCAGAGGTTATGTAAATTAGCTTAAAAACGGTTAAAATGACTCGTAAACATCCGGTATGTCAATATGGTCGTTTCCTGAGTTAGGGATCCTTTGGGAATACCAAGCCTCTAAAAACAAACGTTCGTGGTAATTCCTAGCGTGGTTGATGACAAGAACATTGTCAAAATCAGGTAATGATCGTATTGTTCAGCGTGTTTAGCTATTTTTGAATATTTATCACAATTGGATACAGCTCGTTTATGTTCTTTTATTCTGGTCTTAAGTACTCTGTCCGTTTGACCATAACATAGCAGACCTCCTATAGGCCGCAACATGCCTATCCAGCAGAGTCGTGCTCTAAAGAATCTTAAAGAAGACCGTGATATCATGTTAATTTCTGCGGACAAAGGAAAAGCAATCGTGGTTATGGACTCCACTGATTATGAGACTAAAATTAATGACTTACTAAGTGACAAAGAAACCTACTTAAAAATAACAGACAAGCGAAGAAATCCAACATCAAAAGTCGACAAGGATCTCACTAAATTGTTACAAGAAATTAAGAAACTACCATCTGAACATAACCCGGACAATTGGGATCTCCAATTAGCGCTACCATTGCCAACCTTGTTATGGAGTACATAGAAGAAACTGCAATTTCCACCGCACCACATCCTCCTCGCTGGTACAGATATGTGGATGACAGCCATTCCTGCTTAAAGAAAGATTTTGTAGATCAATTCCACAATCATCTCACCTCCATTGATAGTCATATACAATTTACTTTTGAGGTAGAAACCCAAAATCGCCTTCCATTTTTGGACACCGTAACTATCCGAAGAAATAATCACGTACAGGTAGACGTATACAGAAAACAAACCCATACGGACAGATATCTAGATTATTCCTCCCACCATCCTACACAACACAAACGATTGGTTGTAAATACCCTCCTCGACAGAGCTGAGAAAATACCTTCTTCTAATAGAGGAAAACATAGAGAGAGAAAACACGTATTTAAGGTATTGAGGGAAAATGGCTACCCACGAAAATTCATCAAGAGTTGTGATTTTAAAAGAACAACTTCTCATCCTAATAACAGTAACAATAACTCTATTATTGATGACAGCAATTCCAATAACCTCGATCATCCTTCTAAACCAAGTTTTGTTGTATTGCCTTATATCAAAGGTGTCTCTGAAAAGATCTCGCGAATTTTAAGAAGAGAAAACATCAAAGTCGGTTACAAGCCCTTATCTACCCTCCATCACCAATTTCCTAAACCTAAGGATAAATTAGAAGTCGAGCAAATCAAAAGTGTCATCTACAAGATTTGCTGTTCTAGTTGTGACTTCACATACGTTGGTCAAACGGACAGAGCACTTAAGACCAGAATAAAAGAACATAAACGAGCTGTATCCAATTGTGATAAATATTCAAAAATAGCTAAACACGCTGAACAATACGATCATGACCCTGATTTTGACAATGTTCTTGTCATCAACCACGCTAGGAATTACCATGAACGTTTGTTTTTAGAGGCTTGGTATTCCCAAAGGATCCCTAACTCAGGAAACGACCATATTGACATACCGGATGTTTACGAGTCATTTTAACCGTTTTTAAGCTAATTTACATAACCTCTGAACCTTTATAAAGTCAGTTTTGACTCTCAGTTATTCACTATTTTAACCGACGAAGACCTAAGTTGTTGGTCGAAACGTCTTGTTTAGTTTTTAATAAACGTAGTTCTTAACGTTTTTATTAGCCAGTGTCAAGCCCTATACTTTCAATATATATATATATATATATATATATATATATATATATATATATATATATATATATATATATATATATATATATATATATATATTGGCTGTATATCAGGTGTGCTATTTTAATCAGGGTGGGTGGGTGTTGGGTGTTTCAAAAAAGCATGTAAAAGCGGGCGAGGGGTTGTTGCGTTCATGTATTTCTAGTAGCTATACCATACACTCAAAAGCTGTTTGTTATCTGATTTAAAAACACCTCGAAGTGAGTTAAAAAACTCGGCTCTCGCCTTGTTTATCAACTCACTTCTCGGTGTTGTAAATCAGAACGGCTTCTCGTGTACAGTGTATGTCGGTATAATTTTCCAGTAACAGAAAGGCTAATTATTCTGCTTTATTTTACCTTAGTTTTGACTGTTTTTAGATATATGTTGGCATGTTGCATAATATACTGTAAGTATTGAATATAAAAGAGTTTTTACTTGTCATTCTTTAGAGAAGGATTGGGAAGATATTAAGAAAATGCCAGAGCACCCAACTTTAATGAAAGATTTTAAGAAGAACAGGTGATTTATTTAAGTTACCGAATCATTAGTAATTCATAAAGAAAATTAAAAGGAAATGAATGTTAAACATGCAGGCTTTTGTCAATCGAATACAAATTTACACAATTCCTGATTTACATAAATTCTCCCACCGATTTTCTAAGCTTAAACAGCTTACAGTATATTATCTTAAAGGCACAGTGTCACCATGACGCAAACTTGAAAAACTTCGTCGAAAAATTCAAGTTCACATGATTAAAATTATGGTGAATATCACACACTTCAAAACTTGGACTAAATAGTCCGTAAGAAATATATGTTATTTACCGGCTGGGAGGTCCGTGTAGAGAAATATTTCCCGAGGTCTCAAAAACTGCCCGAGGCCGCAAGCCGAGGGTCGTTTTTGAGACCGAGGGAAATATTTCTCTATGTACGGACCAACCAAAACGGTAAATAACATTTTTTTTTTATTTATTTATCGTACGATTTATAATTTACATAATTAGGTAAATTAA
This sequence comes from Corallium rubrum, assembly GCA_964035015.1. Classification (NCBI taxonomy): domain Eukaryota; kingdom Metazoa; phylum Cnidaria; class Anthozoa; order Scleralcyonacea; family Coralliidae; genus Corallium; species Corallium rubrum. Next base: position 13,480,325 of record OZ036006.1, on the reverse strand, counting down.
CATAATTGAATTGCGTAATCGAAGTGACATTCACGTGATATCCAAAAGTCCAAAGTTTATCGTTCGACAATAAACAACTGCCGACATGCAGTCTGACAGGGAAGCTTGGAACCTCTTTTGTGATAAAAAAACCAAAAAACAGTCAAAACTTGAAGATCTAGTTACGAAGGGAAGCCAGAATACAGTCCTAGTGTTTTTAAAGTTTACTTGATAAAGATTCTTCGTCGTTCTTATTCGTCGTTTGCTCGTTTTTGGCTATTCGCATGGAAAATCGCTTTCAATACTGGCTGACTGCATGGAAATTGAAAGTGGGTCGTTCGAGTTTGAAGACGAAAATGCTTGTAATAAGCCATTTGTAACTTTTTTCAAAGACAAGACACGATGAGGTTGGCATGTGGAAAGTATTTGACCCTTTAGGGTAAAGACTTGTAGCGGTTTTGTTGAGTAAAGTTGGACAACAGCAAAAGGTTTCAGCTTTTTTGTCTTCTCGTGGTATGTTTTTTTTCAAATATACTTCTATATAGTTCCATTTACTGATTCAAAATACTGTGTTCACAAGTTTATGTATGTTTTGCCTACTGTTTTAAACTGTTCATACGTCGTTGAGCAATAATACTTTAAAATTTTATAAATGTCGCTCGCCGAAATTTTGCTTTTTCACAGTTTTCTCGTGTTCTTTTAAAATTTGCTGTTTTCACACGAAGTTGTCAAAGCCATTTGGATAATAAAACTCATTTGCATCCCCGTAGCTCTCTGTTGAATATATTTTTTCTGTGGCAAGCGAAATAGTTATGAAAATCGATCAATTTTAAATGACAGAATGAAAAAAAATAAACTTGTTTTTGTTTTTGTTTTGAAATCCGCAGCCGTCCGTATCGGGGTCCGTATCGTGTGATACGGACCGCTCGCTAAGCCAATCAGAGCGCGCGAATCAGACGGATACCGGACCGCAAAAAAATAAAATGCAGTAATGACTTACTCGTTTAACGTTTTAATATTATTCCTTTCCTTTATTTGCACACAAATATAATTTTTGTCTAAATTACCGCTTAATTAATAGTTTTGCACGAATACCTGACGCTGTGCCTTTAAATAGATTGATAGGTGAATTCGATAAGTCACATATAAATGGCGATACAGTTTGGCCGCGCACATATTGTATGTAATAATTAAAGCATGAGCAGCGATCTGTATCTGATTTACAAGGCGAGCTGCAAGCGAGCATGTAAGAATTTTACAGTCGAAACGGAAATACCTTCCCACTTTCGCTTCTGTACAGCGTTGTTGATTTCAATAACGATTGATCAGCTGTCTATTGCCCCAGCGCTTTCAGAAAAGCAGTTTTGTCCCTGTGTTTGGTCTCGCGGAAAAGATGGATGGATGACGAGCATTTTTCAACAATTGTATTCTACAAAGGGATGCTTTGCCCGGTTGGTAGATACATCTGCTCAAATTTGTCGTATAATTCATTTATTTATACCCGGTTACTATGATCTTATGTAACCGCCACAATATTGTTTAAAACGTTATTGAAATACACAATGGTTTACCGAAGCGGAAGTAGGATGGTATTTCCATTTTGGCTGGAAGTGATTATGTTTCATAAAAGCAAAGATATATCTTGCTGAAAACACGGATGCATCTGAATAAACATGTTTACCGATTATTTTGGAGATTCTAGCCATTTTAGCTGAATAAATCAAACGAAAAGTTTATGCAAACTAGATGGACTTGTATCCGATTTACAGTTTTCTAATAATTAGGGCTTTTTTCTCGTCTTTTCCTCACGAATTATTAATAATATTTTAGGTAATATATACAATATGAGCGGCCGAACAGGATGGGTATATTTACTTATCCAATTCACACATCTAACTGTTGAGGTTTCTCTTTGCGATGTAAGCCGTTTAAGCTGAGAAAATCAATCGGAAAAGACATATTTGCATCCGATTTACAACACATTCACCTGATTAGACATTTAGTTTTTTAAATTGTTTTTATGAATTATTAAGCGAAAAAAAATTTCTATGTTGCGTAACATATGCTCAAAATGGATGTCTGTAGATAGTGATCGTATCTATATTAATTCATAATTATCGAAAATACACATCTTTCGATATATTTCTCAACCTTCAAATGCATTTAAAAGGAATGTTGAATGTACAAGCTAGACAAAAATGCCGAAATATAGAGCTTTTCTGCGAGAACCAAAACGAAAATATTGTGTGAACTTGAGTCAATTTTGCCTGGATTACTGTAAATATGGCCGATTCAACTTTTTTTTTTTATACTTTTTTTTTTATCATACTCACATGTACATTCATAATTATGGAAACTTTGAACTACGGAACTACAGGTGTAAGTCGAGGAGTAAAAATATCAGAAATATAACTGGGGCCTTGAGTGATTGTTCAATCAATCACCTATACGTGATTGTTCAAATCTTCTCTGCTTTAACGTGGTCATATAGTAGCTGCATAGGTCGATAGACAGTTGTCGTAATTTACAGTGGTTCCTAAATTTAGAGTTTTTAATACATTAACATTTTCTAACTTAGTGCTCTAGATATTCCTAGAAGCATTGCTAAACAGTATTTCAAGTATGATGGTATATAGCTAAATTGTGTATTATAATAATCCTATACCAGGCGGAACAAGACGCTTGATTCTGCGCACAACCGCAATCTTTGAATATGCTCTCTTTAACATTTTGGTGATATACAAAATTATGGAAAATTTGTACCTTTTAATTTTTTTCTCAGTCCCCAAATGCAACTGAAAAGTATGTTGACTGAATCGACAATAGAGCTAAAATAGAGAAGTTTTGAGAGGGGAACTAAAACGAAAATTGTTTTGAGCGCTTTTCAGAAAAAATACGTGATACAAAAAATATTCTTCTCTTGTTACTTTGACCCAATTCAGTCAGGGTATAGCGGCAGACTGGTATTTGGAATGCACGAGTTAAAATCTCGCCCGAGTCGTCATTTTTCAGTTGGCAGTGTAATTAAATCTTGAAATCTTCTCTCCAGTTACAGCCAATCGCAACTTTCAACCTACATGGAAAAGTACAAAGTAACGCGAGATAGCAAGGCATTTCAATTGGTAAGTTGGACGCATTGTACTTTCGTGTGTTGTTGTTTTTTTCACTCTGCAACTTTTGAGAGAATGATTCAGCATGGTTTGTCACATACGCTCATTTGCCTCAGGCTAGACATTCAGTTAGTTACGCAGTCGGTCAATTGGTCGGTCGGTCGGCGAGTCTGTCAGTCAGTTGGTCGGTCGGTCGGTCAGTCAATCAGTTGGTTGGTGGTCAGTAAGTTGGTTGGTCGGTCAATATGTCAGTCAGTTAGTTAGTTGGTTGGTTGGTTGGTTGGTTGGTTGGTTGGTTGGTTGGTTGGTTGGTTGGTTGGTTGGTTGGTTGGTTGGTTGGTTGGTTGGTTTGTCAATCAGTCGGTCAATTAGTCCGTCATTCAGTTGGTCGGTCAGTTTTGCAATTATATACAGAACTCGCGATCAAGCCCTCGGCAACGCCCTCCATGGCTCAGTGGTCAGAGCATTGCACTATAATCGCAAGGTCGTGGGTTCAATTCCTGCCGGAAGGCCTGTGTAGTTGCATTTTTCGCAACTGGTCCCGGTTTGGTCTTAAAATGTATATATTCCACACTCGAATTTTCCCTCATCCAAAATCCTTAGAACATGCTATGTAATCGAGTGAAATGCCCAATATTACTTACAATATACCCAATTCTCTCCTGGCATTACCACATTATTATATATACAGAACTCGTGATCAAGCTCTCGGCAACGCCCTCCGTGGCTCCAGTGGTCAGAGCATTGCACTATAATCGCAAGGTCGTGTGTTCAATTCCTGACGGAAGGCCTGTGTAGTTGCATTTTTCGCAACTGGTCATGGTTTGGTCTTAAAATGTATATATTCCACACTAGCTTGTCCATTGGATCAATTGGGTTGATTCCATCCATTTATTTATTTATTTATTTATTTATTTATTTATTTATTTATTTATTTATTTATTTATTTATTTATTTATTTATTTTCCTGTTGTTTATAGCTTGGAAAGCTTCTTGTCATGGATCCAAACAAAAGAATGACTGCCGAAGATGCTTTGCAGGATAGCTACTTTAAAGAGGAACCACTCCCTTTGTCAGAGTGTGTATTTTCTTAGTACATGCACATAAATACTTTATTACTATAATAATGGTATTGAGGCTTATTATTAGTGATAAAATGTCCCCAAAAGCCGAGGGAGAGTTTGTGAAGGTCCCGAGGCTTGAGGGGCATTTAATCATTAATAACCGAAATGCCTTCCATTTGCTTTGTAATTACTTGGTCACCGAGAAAATAAACAAAAGAACGGACACGTGCGCGAAGACCAATAATTACCCCATAACTTGGAATGTTGAAACAAGATTGATTATACATTAAAGGATGAATTCAGCTTGGCAACAATCTTGATTGGGTTGTTTAGACCACACTCAATAGGAGAGAGACTCTCTTCTAACCAGCCATTAGAAGTTGCAGGTTCGAACCCTGTCTGGGGCTCAGAAATCTTCTCGGAGTAATTGAGCTTGAAGAACGTCCACCAAACGTCTGTTCGACTCTATTTTCTGTTAACAGTGTTCACATCACCCTTTGTTCAGCAGTGTACCAATCTACTAACGTCGCCCAGATGACTATTATGAGGGACAATTTCCTTTTTAACAGTAATTGGGACGTTTAGTCTATTTGTCATTCATGAATACTGGGTGAGGGACGTTTATAACTAGACGTCCAACATCCAGTATCCATGGGGGAAATACGATATTAATCGTCCCTCTTGAAACCAAGGATTTCGAAGTGCCCATGTAATCATATAGATAAACCTTCCAAACCGCACTGTAAATCTCTTGTATTTTTTATCAGTAATTGAAATTAGTTTATGGGTTCTATTCTTTCATGAGTAATATGAGAGTGGGTAGAGTCAGAACGTGGTAAACTGCCGAGATTATTTTTAATAACGAAATACTGACATTTTGAGCGGAGTCTAATGTGATGAAAGAAAGTAAAACAGGGCTTGTATATGGCAAAATGATGACGTAGATAAATAATAATCAATCAAATGTTCTGAGGGTAAACAAGTTGATAAAGAAATTGATACGAAAATGTTAACTCATTTGCTAGTTTTACAGTCGATTAGTAACCAGACTGAAAAAAGTGAGAGTGCATACTGTAGCTAATAGAATGATAATTGGATAAACATCACAAATTGATAATTGATTTATCATCACGAGTGAAGCTTAACAGCCACTCTGAAGATGTTGCATGTAGCGACGACACGTTAGTTCAATAAATATTTTCATTTTCAATTTCTTCAATATTATGGGCTTTTTCAAAGTAATTATCTGGGCTTTAATATTTTCAACAAAATCAAAATACTCATCAGTATGCGATAAACGATGTGATAAGTGGTTATGGCATTTTTTTTTTTTTTACCATTCAAGAGTGTAATGACTATTTCATCACATTGTATGCATACTATGTATGCAATGGATGTTTGCCAGTCAGGACAAAATCAGGACATGAATAAGTGTTAAGTAATATAACCATGATAAGTGGTTATCACATTCTTTTCCATTCAAGAATGTCATGATTATTTATCACATTGTATGCGTACTAATATATTGAATAAGGATTTTAGGTGACTCGACTTTAAGTAATTTTCATCAAATTCCGTGCATGCATGTGCGAGTCCGGAAAAACCTTAACAAAAAAAAAAAAAACTCGCTTGACAATTCATATGTGCAAGAATGTTTCCCAATCAGGACTTAATCAGGTGAAAATGACATGACGTATGGAAACTGCTGACGCCATCTTACGCCATTATGTGCGATGCGCGTGAAATACTGACGCCAAAGAAAACTACAAATTTCTAAAAGAAACCCAGTGTATTCTGGTATTCTATCTGGTGACCTATTCTGCAATTTTGTGCGATGTTTTCTAATGCTAAAATCTTCCTTTACAACAAAAATAAAAGAATTCCGTAATGCCAAAAAATGTTATTGAAGAAAACGTTATTTTTTGCTTTTGAAAAATATTGGCATTACAGATTTATTTTTAAAATGTTTCTATTGATTGTTTATGCTTGAAGGAAAAATCTGCAAGAAAAAATAATTAGGGGTCACCGTGGTTATTTTTCAAATACGCGAGGTAATACGCCATTTTTAAGAGAATTTGTTACGTCTGACACAATGCTATAGATAAGTTTTGTGGAAACACCACGTAAAATATTTATTTGCTATAAGCTTTCGGCCTGTTGACTCAGGCCTTCATCAGAGCAATAACAATAAGCTGTTGGCTCAGATCATTTATAAACTAAGCAACTGATCAATTAAATCGCGTAAGAATATACAATGGCGTATCACGTTAATTTTATTAATTAGAAAAACAAAATTAAGAATGTTCTTTGAATAGGGCACACCACGTGTTGTTTAATGACTGTCCCTCCTGAGAGTGTGATGTTTTGCAATCTCAGTAGATTCTCTTGTTCTTCGCGTGAAGTATTGCTTGTCGTAAGAGTGACGATTCTCCCACTTAACACGATGTTTGGCTTTTATGCAACATGTCTTGTGCTCCTTCAGGCGAGTTGAGAGATTCCTTCCCGTTTTCCCGATGTATACCAAGCCACATTCACACGGAATGCGATACACTCCAGGCTTAGATAAGCTATCCTCCAGGCTTAGATAAGCTATCCACCTCATCCTTATATGTGAAAAGTACTTATCTATATGACATTATCGCCATGAAAACTTTCAAAGAATTAATCACTCAATGTTACTAAAAATAACAGAATTCAAAATTAGAAATATTATTTTATATAAAACAGTATCTGTCACGTGAATCTTAGACATACAATGTATCGAGCCACCTTAACTGGTTTGTTGGAACAATGAAATGTGGGTGTGTCATGAGATAACTCTAGAGGACCCCATTTTCGTCACCCCCCAAAAAAATATCCACAAAATTTGCTGGACTTATTAATTTTGATTTTCTTTTTCATTTTTTTCAGTGCTTTTGGCTCGGATCCTATTCCGTACCCTAAGCGCGAATTTATTAATGAAGATGATAGTGATACGAAATCGAACAAGGTAAGTTAAGATTGGAAATACGTTAAACTGCCTATGACCCGAAAATTAAGTCGGTCTTATTTGAAGGAACACTTAAAATGACAAAGTAACATGTTTTGCAGTTTTTCGTGGCCTTGCTTCGTTTTTGAGATATTTCAGGTTGTTTAATATGGAAATTAAACAACCTGACGCCACATGTGCATAATTAGTTGTCAGAGAAGGTAGTATATCTTTGCTATTATTAAATACAATCACCAGAAAGTTTACATGTTTGGTGTTGCGGGAAAAACACATCCACTCGTTTCTTTCGAAATAATTTGGTTTGATATAATAGCAAAGATAGCTAACCTTCTCTGATAAGTCATGCGCTTGAACGAAAATTACGGATGAGTTTCGAAGTTTGAGTTTAGCTTAATAAAGTATTCTTCGTACTATAAGAACTTGTTAAGGTGTCCAAGAAACGAAATTAAGTTTGTCTTACTTGAAAGGACACTTAAAGTGAAGTAATACGAGCAACATATTGCTGCAACATTGTTGCGTTGCAAGTCGAATAGCGTTGTTGCACGTATTACCCCTTAAACATTGTCACGCAACAATAATTTTGTTGCAAGTTGAATCAGCATATCGCAGCAAGTCGAACTGGAGTCTACTTTTTTCAACATATCTTTTTTTTTCAACTTGCAACAAAATCATTGTTAAGTGGCAATGTGGTTATACGTGCAACAACGCTTTTCAACTTGCAACGAAACAAAGTTGAAGACAAATCTTGCCCGTATTACGTCACATTAAAATAACAAAATAACATATTTTGCGGTTTTTTTGTATCACGCTTCGTTGTTGAGATATTTCGGTTTGTTTGATATATAAATTTAACTACCTGACTTCACATACGCATAACGACAAATCGAAGAGAGAGAGAGATCGTTGTTATTATCAAAGAAAATCAGGTGAATATTGACATGTTTGGTGTGCTGGGAGAAGCACAAGCATACACATGTTTCCTTTGAAGTGGTCTTTTTTATAAAAGCCAATAATTATGTATAATCTTTTTCGATGAAGTCATTCATTATGCACATGTGACGTCAAAATGTTAAATTTGCATATCAAACAACCTGAAATATCTCAACAACGAAGCAGGGAAACGAAAAACTGCGAAAGGTGTTACTTCGTCATTTTAGGTGTTCAACTGACAGCAACAACTACGTTTTATTAAAGAAAATCTTAAATTAATACATAAATAAATTCATACCCGCATATAGCAAATGCTAGTTACAAGTGGGAGGAATGTTACCCTGGGTGCCATGAGGTTCTTCCACGCTCGTAGGTACAATGGAGATAGGGAAGGACGCCAGGTGGTAAATTCGCAGAGCGAGCGGGAAGAACATCTGGAACACCAAGCCGTTTCTCTGATCGCGCCAATGAAAAGGTTGTCTGGGTCAGTACGTTCCAAAATCTGGACGTAAGACGCTGATTGGTCAAGCGAAGGATTTATTTTAACAATAAGTTTCATTGGCTATCGCACATCTTGATTAATGACATGCGTGTAATATTAAACAATGTCTGGAAGGTGCCGTCATCAGCACTATTCAGCTGTGATTTTTATATATATATATATATATATATATATATATATATATATATATATATATTATCTCTCTGTTTTGGTCCTTTTGGAGCCTATACTTTCGCTTCACGTTGATATACAACTCACACTTTTTCTTTTGGATTGCCTTTGCTCTCTCGTGAAGATTTTTTTTTATTGCGTGGAAAAAGTCTCGACCCGTTACGAGCTCAACGAGCATCAAAGCGACTACCTTTGTTACTTTGTTATGCGTCTTCGTCATTGAAAATATATATAACAAACAACAAGATAGCATCGTTGAAATATATCCCGTAAGTATGTTGTTAGAAACCTGTAAGCTTTCATTTAAGTCGTTCAAGTTCCTGCGTCTAATATAATTAAACATCTGAAATTCTATATTAAACCGGACTTCATATGTAAATAAGTATTTATTTATTATTGAGTGAACATTTTGGACATTTGAAAAAGTTCCCTATAACCCAGAAACATCAGCCATACATCAAAGGGTAGCTTATGAAATTTATAACAACATACGTACAAGATATCGTTCAACAATGCATAGTTTGGAAGTTGTAACTGAGTGTCTGCATGCATGACAAGTAACAGACGACGGATTTGAAAGTTTATAGTGGATATCGGGCTGCGTCACGTCGCCCGAACTAAACTCAAACCAGTTTTATTAAATTTGATCAATTTTTCTTGATCTAATATGTATAGAAGATTGTCGAGACGATAGCATTATAACTTGTTTGAGAAAGACAAAATTGAGTTGACCCTGGATTGTTAAAATATCATCAGCCATACGGCCCTTGGGTACGGCGGTTTCAAATATCAAATCAAAACAGTGAAACACGGCTCCGGTGTTCCAGAGGTTTTTCGCGCTCTCCTTCCGAGTTGGCCCCTCCCACTTTACCGCCTCGCTTCCCCGTGTGTCTCTGTTATCCCCCACGAGCATCGAAAAATCCCTGGCACCCAGGATAGAGGAATGTTTAATTAACTGAAATATGAGTAGCCTGCGCGACATGCGTTAAAAAGGGGGGGAAACGTCTCACCACGTAGTCTAACAAAGAAGAGAAGCGCTTTCATAAAAGAACTTTCTCTTATGCTGATATAATATATCGATATAATGATTGTGCCCTGAATTTTCGAATATAAAATTAGATTTTTTGGCCCTTCCGAATAAGACAGGCCTGATTTTTGTTTCATAGGCACTTTAACTACCTTCTCGTGTTTTCTTTCAGTACTTTTGCAGGGGGGAACTTTGGATAAAAGGCTAGAAATACCCAGTGGTTAAGTCCTACCTTTAATTTTAATTTAGCAGTCACACTCTTACACATATTTCTGCACACCTTTTTTACACACTTTTTTATTAATTATTTTTACAGTCCACCCGGATGTTCCTTCCCGCGCGACATTGCAATATTGACAGCAACATTGCAATTTGGACTTGCAAAGAGTACACGGCGATTTCTTGGCAAGTTGCTATAAAAATTCGTATTTTAAATATCGAATTTCGCATAACATGAAGTTTACTTAGAGTTAATTGTTTTGACTTTCAACAGAACTTTATATTATGCGAAGTTCGATATTTAAAATGCGATCTTTTTAGCAACTTGCCAAGAAATCTCTGTGTATATATCATTTGCAATTCAACATTGCAATGTTGCTGTCAATATTGCAAGGTCGTGCGCGAAAAACAGCTGGTTTGACTGTAAGTTAACAAGTGCATCGGTCGTGCAGGTAGGGTGCCTAGCTCATCAAGGGGCTTCCACTTTCACAGCCAGAATACCGCTCTCATGACTTGCAAATCCCCGCAACCCAGCCATGAGCCCACACACCAGACTCAAGGCACCCGTCACACTGACTAGGTCAGTGGAAGGTATAGAGTCAAAAGAAGAAAGAAAGAAAATTTTGTTTGTTTGTTTTTGGGAGGGAGGGGGGAAGATACATACAAGCAACTTTCACGCTTCAATGAACCGTACTTTCCGCCACGCTACGTTGAGCAATACTCACCACGTCCAACTGACGACCACTTGCGCCTGCCTGACCCGCTAGAGACCGCTGTCCCGTTGTACTGACCGCTCTTAGTTGTTAACTTACTTAAATTCCATTTAACTACATTGATGTAATTTTCAATTTATCTGGCCTGCAAATAGCAAAACATAATCTAATAACATAATCCGTGTTTTAAATCTGATACAACACAGCTAGTTATGTCTTAAATATGACCTAACCCTTTTACTCTAAAGAGTGTCATTTGGCTCTTTTATCATTTTACTCAACGACGACGATTTGACTCGTCAAAGAGAGACTTAACACTTTGAAGCCTGATGTCGAGTCTTTAGTATTTCATTCTGGCTAACTCCAGACGATTTTATTCAGCACAGAGAGAGGTCAAGGCCTCAATGTATTAAAGCGTCTGGCTACAACTCGAAAGGTTGTGGGTTCGAGTTCCACGTGGAGCTCAGAGTTTTCTAAGTTAACTTACGAAAACTTGTTCAGTAAAAACAAACGAAACTTTATCAACTTCAAGTTGAAAAGACTATACTAATCAGGTATAACCTGCAAATTTTGTTTGGTTCAGACTACCGGCAGCAAACAAGATACTGGTGGCAATGGCGATCATCCTCCAAACAAGAGAGTGCGTATGTCCGGCGGAAATCAAACTCAAAAAAGCCACACGTCGTACACATATCACAGTTCAAACAACCATCAGTTGTCTCAACCACACCAACAAACAGTAACAAGTCAACAAAACCGACCCACAGCTTCCACTAGCCAACAACGACAGAATTCCAGTGGTCTTTATAGCTCTCCGGCTCAGTTCATAAATCAACAGCAGCAACAACAACAACAACAACAACAACAACAACAACAACAACAACAACAACAACAACAGCAACAACAACAACAGCAGCAGCAACAACCGCAGCAGCAACAGCAGCAAAGGAGGTTTTAAAGTGCCTATTGTGTGAAACGGAATTTAACTTCAGTTGGAAGAACACCTAAGATGATGAAAAATGGTTCCTACATGCCTTTCAAATCTTATCCCATTCTTGAGTTATTGCCTATGCAATCAAAGACACACACACGTTGTATGTGGGAGAAAATGGAAAATCGGTCATATCTTGGGATTGGTTTGACTAAGCTGAATCAAACGTTTGGAATTTTCCTTGGGGTATGGTCTGATTACATCTGCAACCTAATGCGTGGTTTCGTGTAGCTAAACCAATCCAAAGATATACTGATTTCCTGTTTTCTCCAACATACAACCTGTGTCGTCATTGCTGAAATTGCATAGCCCATAACTCAAGAATGGGATAAGATTTGAAAGGCATGTAAAACCCATTTCTCATTATCTTAGGTGTTCTGCCAAACACAATCTTATAAAAACAACTTAAGTGAAATTTCGTTTTATAGGCACTTTAAAGAGAATTAGCAATGTAAATTTGGTTTGTCTAATTTGAAAGAACTCGACGAAATTGTAATGGAAGACCTTTCGTAACTTTTCTGTATCATTTGGTTTTTTTTAGATTTTTCAGTGTGTTTGATATGTAAATGAGATGGTCTCTGACATCGTAAGCAGAGTACAACAGTTTCATGCATTAGAAAATCATTTATACCTCTATGATTGGTCAAGTTTTAATGTTCACAGCTTCAGGTGATTTTGTTAAACGAACTTGGAGATATAGCTGAGTTTGCTACGTGTGAAAATGCTCTACCCTGGTTATGACGTCGGAGACCATCTTATTCGCAGATTGAAATATAATTTAACAAAATGTTTGGGGTTATACACCATGTTTAATAACGATAAAAAACTTCACTATGCTATCATCCCATAAACTCGATTCTTCGTGAGAGCGTGACTGAAGTTGGTCAGTTATTTACAAACAATTAGTTCTTAGCATACGTCAACAAATTACAACAAATTCGTGAATATTTTATTAATCTCCTAGCCCTTGCGTAGGGCCGAAGGCCCGGAGCCCAGTGAAGGTGCTAATGACACGCGCGGAGTCATTTTACACGCGCGTGGACAAACGTGATATGCGAACAAATTTCTGTGATCTGAATATTTATTTATATGTATATACGCGTAGACGGACCAAGCGCGATTAAGATTGTGGGGCACTGTGGACAATATAGTTAATGACAAAAATATTTAAACTAACAACATAATATATTCTTGCCAAAAAAGTTGAGAAAGGAGCTTTTGGGAAACGTATGTCACTTTTAAAAGAACAGAAAAAAATCAACGTCTACGAAACTCGAAAGGAGGAAAAAGCAATAGTAGAACTTGAAACCCGACGAAGAAATAAAGGCCGGTGAAAAGTTTAAATTTTCGGTAAAAATATATAGCAGCCGTTATCAGTAATCATGAACATTTAGTAGCCGGACTGTCGAGTTTCCCTGTTTATATCCTATCACTGTCAATTTTGTTTTCCCTTTTGTGTGTCCTTAAAGTATTTTAAACGGATCCCTTGCATGTCAGTTTGCTTGCATGTTGTATTTTATATGTGTGTCTGCCGTGTTAATATCTTCTTTTAAATAGTTTTCTTTGTAAAAACCACTCGTGACTTGACGTAGCTTGTAAAACGTGCAAATGCTGTTGATTAGAAATATTTATTAACATGTAGGTGAAAACAGTTTCAGCACTTCAGATTTCGAAATGAAAAATTGTTTTTGTTAATAACTTAAAGGAATTTGAAATGCCATACATGAATATAGTCGTTGCATGCAGCCAGCCAGGTAGTTGTTTCAGTAGTTTTCAATCAATTCAGTGCCTTTGAAAAATGTTTTCAGATGCTGTAGCAATGTTCTTTTTTTGTAAACATGGAAAGAAAGAACTGTAAAATATAACCCTAATATTTTGACAACATTTTTAGACCTGCCTCAGTAGCCTGGTGGTAACATCGTCGGCACAACACGGTGATATGGTCGAGTTCAAATCCTGGAATTGGATGCGACCTACAATTTTCTTCATCTTAATATTTTTCACGAAATATCATCCTTATTTTATTTTTTTTGTTCCTCGTTTTTCTTCAAAAAATTAGAATTAATTAAACTGCAGTTTTTTGTTTCAAATATTCGACTAGAACTAAATCTACATTTTGATCGGCAGGAGTAGCTGTTTCCAGGCCCCGAATAAAAAAAGAGCGCAAGTGTTTTCTGATCGGATCAGGGGGTATTTACAAAAATTCATTTAAAAGCAGGGGAGCGGTTATTGCGTTTATGTATTTCTAGTTTTCAAATTCGTGAATATTGTATTAATTTTTCTTTATTTACATTCATTTTTTAACGTATACTAACAACTAATTGTTTGTAAATAACTGACCAACTTTAGTCACGCTCTGGCGAAGTCTCGAGTTTACGGGACGAAAACTCAGCGAAATTTTTTATCAATATTTAACCCTTGGTGTAGAACCACCAAAACTTTGTCATATTACGATACATACATACATAGACAGAGTAAATTTTCCGAGGGGTAAACGTACAAGGTCTAACGAGATACATACTTGTCGTAGTTGGAAGACTAAAACCAGTGAAAATGTGAAACTGTAGTATTAGGCCGTAGAATGATGCACATCAGAATATATTTAGATTTCTTTATGAATGTAAAATCTTCGTAAATGTAAAAACAAGTTGGAGACATTTTATAGAGACCTTTAGTATTGTAATTTATAGCATATGCAATATGCATGTCTGCTATATATATATATATATATATATATATATATATATATATATATATATATATATATATATATATATATATATATATATATATATATATATACAGAGGAGGTTGGACAACTGCCGCAAAGCATCATGGTCCTAACGCTAAAATTGATAAATTATCGATTCATTTGCATCTGACCTCAGACGAGGAATTAACTCTGCCCGGTGGACTAGATGCGCAAAAACGTTTGAAAACTCGTCACAGTTGATCCAGAATTGTTAAATCTGATAGTCAGAAATATACAAGAACAATTCGTGGTTATCATAGACAATTAATATGATCAGATTGCGCTTTATTTGGCGTATATTCGTGACAATGGCGGATGGCAATTCGAGACTACTCAAGTTCCTTCGGATTCGACGCATTTTTATTTTTATGTTACAATTAATAATGGAACAAATCAGAAACGAATTAGATGTTTACGACAAAGAAGGATTTGGTTGTGCTGTGCAACGTGTGATTCGTTACAACTGGAGAAAAGCGTGAGGTGAGAAATCAACATTATTTGTTGTTTAGTGGTTAATGATTTTCCTCTCAAATGTTTCCTATTCTATACTACCTTATGATGCATTTTCCGTGGTTTAATGTTTTGCATTCTGCAGTATTACTGTAAACTTCTATAACTGTTGTGTGTAACAATTATCTGGATCAATTAGATACAACTATCATCCTTGGTTTGTTTGGGGGGTTTTCCCCGGTTTTTTAACAAACAGTCTTGTTTCCTTTTATACTTTATACTGTACTTGTAGTATCCCAAATTTTATAAAATTGTGAATAAAGCTAGCTTAAAATTTTTTATTCAATAACAATCTTGTATTTTTCTTTATAATTAAGGTGAATGAAAAATCGGGATAATTTATTGGATTGCCTCCAGAATCTATTGATAAATTTGGTATATAACTGGACTGGTCAAATATTTCTATTTTATCAAATAAAGGGTATTTCCTGTATCCTCAATATATATATATATATATATATATATATATATATATAAATAAATAAGGAACTTGAATAAAATTAAAATGTTTTGTCTCAATATTGATCTTGGTAACTTCTATTCAATCAGGGGCATTGTTACCATTTTAACATTGGTCCAACATTTTTGCAGTGAAGCCAACCCCCCCCCCCCCTGCCAAGAAAACATCAACTTTGGCCATTTAGAGATGGCATCAGAAAAGTTACTGTATTAAGGTAGACATATGAATGAACTATAAGACAGACAATGTCCAGCCCAAGGGTGTCTGTCTTACACATAGTTCATAGCACTCAAAGGCAAAGGGATGAATAATAGCATTTGGATTGTATAATAATATGCAATATTTATTATATGTCTTGCGAGTCCGAACTGGCGTATTGAACGCTGATTGGCTAATGTGCGAGTCCGTACTTTACCGTACGGACTCGGTGTACGGACCCGCACAAAAACAACAAACTACAGCGAAACAATTTGTGAGCAAAATTAAACGAAATAGCGAAAAATGGACGGCCAATTCTATTATCCGGAGGAACTAACCGACGAAGATGATATATTAAATGCTACGGAGACAGAGTACATTAGAGAAAAAAAGAAACTGAGCCATTTTAAAACGCCGGGCAAACCTCGCAACCTCGCAAGACGTACTGTAGACGATAATATTTTCTCTAAATTATTTCTCGTTGTTGTGGAGACATATAATAAATTCCTTATTAACCTCACAAGCTCGGTCCGTACGGGAAAATATTTTGCTTGAGATCTTTTGAGTACAGACCGAGCCCGAAGGGCGAGGTCTGTACTCAAAAGATCTCAAGCAAAATATTTTCCCGTACGGACCTCGCGCTCGGTTAATAAGTACTTAGTATATGCATATGTTAAAATTTTATTAATTACGTCCACAATTATTATGCATTGCCTTACATAATTATACAACATGACAACATGCAAAACTTCAAACTGCATATTATTTGAATGTTATTTAGTAAAAGAGAATCCATCAATTTATCATTGTAAAAATCCAGTTCAGATTGGTGCTCGTGCCTGGGCACTCAGTCTGAACACCACCAAAGTAAGTTCTTCCAACACTTACATCTGTACTGTATCTCTTCACTTCCTGTAAAAAATGCAATGTGATATGGAGTTATTAACTCTTTCATGTCTTAAGAGTTGACTGTACAGCCAATACCTAACTATTGTATTCACTTCATGGGTACAAACCAAGGGGTGCCCCCCCCCCCCCCCCAACCACTTGGAGTCCCCCCTTATAATTTTGCAACAAAAAAGACCTTTATCAGAAGACCTTTATCAGAAGACATGTGCCTCAAGGGTCATTTTAAAACTCTGCCCTGAAACAAGGTACTTTTGAAAGTGTACACTTCCCCCTGGCACCCCATCAGCTTGCTTCCCACATCACTGACTCAGTTGAAATGGACAACTAGGGCAAAAGGGATAATAAATATTTGTATACTGAAAAACAATACGAACAACAAATTATAACAAATTTGCAAAAAATAAAAAAAATACTACAACTACAATATATTATTCACAATAACAATGACCAATAATAAACTACAAACAATCCACACATCAATTTTAATAATCATACTGCTGGCATGGAACACGTTATTTAATATATAAAAAATATCTATACATATCAGTTCTGTATACAGATATAGCAGATCTTTAAGAAAGTTAAGTACATTCTGTATGCAGGCCTGATATGGCCTGATATGTATGCAATTTTTCCAGAATATGATGGTGTTTTTTTCAGCGACGTCAGCGTTTTGGACCATAAAAACAGACAAATACCAAATTTTACTATGTAATAATTGTCCACCACTCATTCTACACTTACTCTAAAGAATAAAGCTCGAAATATTAGGAAACTTCCAAAATTCTTGAGAGAAAAACAGGCCGAAATACCATGGTCGGTTCAACGGCGAATATCTCAAAAACGGTGAGGGGATCGCCGGGGATCGCCTCCATAGAATCCAAGATTAGACATTTCTTCAACTTATTACGCAAAAATTAGAGAATTCGAACGATGGGAATTCGAGATTTTTTGGTTCGAAGATTGTTGACAAACCGGGTGTGGGGTCTTCGCTTAGCGCGACACGACCTACATAAACGATCAAAACAAAGTAGAAAAAATACATTTACCTTGCAAAATCCTGCAGATATGGATAGTCTAACAATATATGAAACCATATCACTGCTTTTTTAAAGAAAAAAATGATGACAACAGCGTAATATTCGGTATTCTGAGTCCAATGCAAAATTTTCAGCCGATCAACGATAAGAAAATAGCACAATTTCATTGGTCGACAATATCACGTGACAGTCACATGACAGCTGTCCGGTCTCCTCTGATATATATATATATATATATATATATATATATATATATATATATATATATATATATATATATACATATATATATACATATATATATATATATATATATATATGATGATTGCATTAAGCATGAAACACTGTGTAATGACTAGATGTTTTAGATAATTTTAAATATATCACTATACCAAGCTCTACACGGTGACAACCTTGTATTGAGCACTCTACTTCTGGGAGATTATCCATGTTTTGGATTATTTTACCTATATATATATATATATATATATATATATATATATATATATATTACACATAACTAGTCTGCTCACTTTGCCTTGAAAGAAGTGTCCCCCCTACAAGTTTCTACATGGATTTCCAGTTGCAGTAGAATGGTCTTAAAGACCATGGGGAGTTGCCCCGTGCCCTCCTGGCTACGCCACTGTGCATGTGATAACCTGTGCATGTGTGTGAATTAAGAAATACCTAATGGGTTTCCATGTTTGGATAGCCTGATCCAAACACTCGGGATGTTGCGAGACTTTCGAAAAGCGTAAAAAAACACGAGCCGCCAGGCGAGTGTTTTTTAGCTTTAGAAAGTCGAGCAACATCCCGAGTGTTTGGATCAGGCTATCCAAACATGGAAACCCATTAGGTATTTCTTTTACAAAATGACCGACAAGAAAATAACAGATTTTGCGAAAAAAAAGAGTGATAGGAATACATATTCTCCCGAAATTCATCAACTACCAATCACGTTTCGCCTATTTCCCCCAGACGCATAAACAACCAATCACATTTCGTCTTGTAACGTCTTGGTGACGAGCTGCAGGGCGAGCGAAACGAGAAAGAAAGTAATCCGAAAATTATTTTGCCGACAAATTCAACATTAAAGATGGGAATGTCAATAAAGAAGTGAACTCTGGCCATCGAAAACAGCGAATATTATTAAGAAAACGCTTAAACATTGCTAGAATCAACCGCCTCAGCGTCTGACCCGTGGTTTTAGAGCAAATACAAGAAAAATATTCTTGGCCGTAAAAAGCCACTGAAACTGAAGCTTCCGAAAATATATTTTCATCGCCAGATTTGGATTTTATGTCCAGAGCTCTTGGGTATTTTATTTCGTATCGGCAAAGTCTTTTTCTTTTACCAAGTGAGTTCATCAGCCAAGAAAATGAAAGGTATTTGTACAGAATGTTATTCTGTTTTAAGATCGTTTTCAAAACGTGTACTTTCCAAATCACGTTGTATTGTTTACCATATTAAAGTACGAACTACCATATATTTTAGCAAGTTTAGCTTGGCTCTTGAACACAACAGGGCCGCAAAACAATTTCATGCTTGGTTATAGTTCTCGCACAGTATATAAACATAGTGTTGTTGGTTTTTTTTAGCTTGGCTCTTGAACACAACAGGGCCGCAAAACAATTTCATGCTTGGTTATAGTTCTCGCACAGTATATAAACATAGTGTTGTTGTTTTTTACTGCATGAAAAAGACTCGAAGACGGTGTTTTTTGGCTTTAAGATTCGTTCAAGAAATTATTTGTCTGCTTGTAATTCGACATTTAGTTCTTCGCCGTCGCTTATTTAAAACTTTTCCCTGTTGAAGCCCTTCTGCACATACCTGTAGTTACCAATACTATTTTAGTAATTACAATACTATTTTATTTGTGTCATGCAGTACTAAAAAAAATAGATTAAAGTCTATAAAAGGCGTCACTCAAAATTGCTTGCAAATTTCCGTGTTTGGATAGCCTGATCCAAACATGGGTATTGACCAATCAGCGCTTGCGTAGCATACATGTTATTTTATAATTAAGAAATACCTAGTGGGTTTCCGTGTTTGGATAGCCTGATCCAAACACGAGGGATGTTGCAAGACTTTCGAAAAGCGTAAAAAAACACGAGCCGCTAGGCGAGTGTTTTTTAGCTTTAGAAAGTCGAGCAACATCCCGAGTGTTTAGATCAGGCTATCCAAACATGGAAACCCATTAGGTATTTCTTTTATAAAATGACCGACAATAAAATGACAGATTTTGTGAAAAAAAATAGTGATAGGAATACATATTCTCTCGAAATTCATTAACTACCAATCACATTTCGCCTACTTTTCCCCAGACGCATAAACAACCAATCATATTTCGCCTTGTAACGTCTTGGTGACGAGCTGCAGGGCGAGCGAAACGAGAAAAAAAGTAATCCGAAAATTATTTTGCCGAAAAATTCAACGTTAAAGATGGGAATGTCAATAAAGAAGTGAACTCTGGCCATCGAAAACAGCGAATATTATTAGGAAAACGCTTAAACATTGCTAGAATCAACTGCCTCAGCGTCTGGCTCGTGGTTTTAGAGCAAATACAAGAAAAATATTCTTGGCCGTAAAAAGCCGCTGAAACTGAAGCTTCCGAAAAAATATTTTCATCGCCAGATTTGGATTTTATGTCGAGAGCTCTTGGGTATTTTATTTCGTATCGGCAAAGTCTTTTTCTTTTACCAAGTGAGTTCATCAGCCAAGAAAATGAAAGGTATTTGTACAGAATGTTATTCTGTTTTAAGATCGTTTTCAAAACGTGTACTTTCCAAATCACGTATTGTTTACCATATTAAAGTACGAACTACCGTATATTTTAGCAAGTTTAGCTTGGCTCTTGTACACAACAGGGCCGCAAAACAATTTCGTGCCTGGTTATAGTTCGCTCACAGTATATAAACATAGTGTTGTTGTTTTTTACTGCCTGAAAAAAACTCGAAAACGGTGTTTTTTTTAACTTTAAGATTCGTTCAAGAAATTATTTGTTTGCTTGTAATTCGACATTTAGTTCTTCGCCGTCGCTTATTTAAAACTTTTCCCTGTTGAAGCCCTTATGCACATACCTGTAGTTCCCAATACTATTTTAGTAATTACAATACTATTTTATTTTTGTCATGCAGTACTAAAAAAATTAGATTAAAGTCTATGAAAGGCGTCACTCAAAATTGCTTGCAAATTTCCGTGTTTGGATAGCCTGATCCAAACATGGGTATTGACCAATCAGCGCTTGCGTAGCGTACATTTTATTTTATAATGCAGGTTTCATAACAATTTCAGTCCACCGACTCACTGCGATTTTGCATTAGCCCGAGTGTACGCCTGACCAGGCATCTATTATTATTACTCGAAATACATGATCGCAACAACCCCTCGCCCACTTTTAATATATACATTTTTGTAAACCACCCCCACCACCACACACACACTTTTTGGTTTTGGTTGGGGTTTTTTGTATTTAAGTCTACCTGTATTACAGTTTTTATATTTAGTCTATGTAATAATAAAATTAACAGCCTGAAAAATGTTGAATAGAAAGAGAGAAACAAACCAGTATAACATCAAAGAAAATTCATTGTCAAAGTTCACACGAGACACGACTGTAGTCATGTACTGTAGTATTAAGTATTGACACGCCGAAAGAGCATACAAAGTCAATATTAAAATAGAAACTATATATAGCTCTAAACTAAGACTATAGTCCTAAGTCTAAGACTATAGTCCATATAGTCCTAAGACTAAATTTATGACTATAGTCCTAAGACTAAATTTATGACTATAGTCCTAAGACTAAATTTATGACTATAGTCCTAAGACTAAATTTATGACTGTAGTCCTAAGACTAAATTTATATTATAGTTGCTGCCGACCCGTAGGGAGGCAGCACCCTATTCTTGACGTTACATGACGTTCTTGCGTTTTCGTGTCCAGTCCCCGGCCGAGTTATGTATAGTCGACATGATCTCGAACTGCTGTTAGGAATGGAGATGTCGGTCCATTTCCAGGGGGCTCATTAATTATTCAAGTCGTTTGTAAAATGAGGGGGTTGTTCAACAAAATTTCTTCAATTCGCCTCAAAGAATAAGATGGTTGTTCAACAAAATTTCTTCAGTTCGCCTCAAAGAATAAGATGTGTCTTAAAGTGTTGTCTTAAAGTGTTTTACCCGAAATTTTCCGTACATAAAGTGATTATATCTGTAAGTTTAGTTTATATATTCATTTATATAGAGTTCATTTATCGATGTGGTGAACCGGTTTAATAAAGTCGCGAATGTCGAGGGAAACAGGGTTCATTGTAAAATGAGGGGGTTGTTCAACAAAATTTCTTCAATTCGCCTCAAAGAATAACATGTGTCTTAAAGTTTTTTACCCGAAATTTTGAGTACATAAGACAAGTGATTATATCTGTAAGTTTAGTTTATATATTCCGAGTTCATTTATCGATGTGGTGAACCGGTTTAATAAAGTTGCGAATATCGAGGGAAACAGGGTTCATTATAAATATCGAGGGAAACAGGGTTCATTATAAATGTCGAGATTTATGATGATTCTAATATCATGTCAAAGTGATTATATCTGTAAGTTTAGTTTATATATTCAGAGTTCAACAAATTTCATAAATCTAAGATGACTTATGATGATTTTAATATCAATGTCAAAGTGATTATATCTGCAAGTTTAGTTTATATATTCAGAGTTCAACAAATTTCATAAATCTAAGATGACTTTATAGTTTTGGAACTCTGACTGAAACCATCGTTAATCAATTACACTACTGCTGCCACTTGAACAGCTGGATTACACAGAAATCGATTTTTAC
This sequence comes from Corallium rubrum, assembly GCA_964035015.1. Classification (NCBI taxonomy): domain Eukaryota; kingdom Metazoa; phylum Cnidaria; class Anthozoa; order Scleralcyonacea; family Coralliidae; genus Corallium; species Corallium rubrum. Next base: position 13,457,927 of record OZ036006.1, on the reverse strand, counting down.
TTCAACAAAATGTTTGTTACCAAATAATTTTATATGGATATACTTCGTCATCTGTAATGGAATGAAATCTTCTATATACGAAATGATATATTTGTCGTGAGGAATCCTGTGTAATGTGCTTCAGAGTTGTTTTGGATTGGATTGGACAATTTGCTCTACATGTTATGGATTTGCTGTATTATCACTGGACATATATATATGATTTATGAAATATCTGCATATATGGGGCAAAGAAAAGACTGTTAGGAAATATTTGATTACCAAAAAGTTTTATATGGATATACTTCATCATCTGTAATGGAATGAAATCTTTTATATACAAAATGATATATTTGTCGTGAGGAATCCTGTGTAATGTATTTCTGAGTTGTTTTGGATTGGACAATTTGCTGTACATGTTATGGATTTGCTGTATTCTCACTGGACAGATATGATTTATGAAATATCTGCATATATGGGGCAAAGAAAAGACTGTTAGGAAACATTTGATTACCAAAAAGTAAAAATTCCAGATGCAGCATCTACAGTACATCTATTAAACAAGAATAGTCAACAAATGACATGACAATGATTTATAGACATGTGTCATTCTATTTCTGATAGCATATTTCTATTGATGTTTAGAATTTCAAATCCATTATGGTTGGTACCAAAAATTCAGTGTTGACAATAACCCACTCCAATGTGTTGGTTTGTGATTTGTGAACTGGAAGTAGTTTTTGTACACTTTTCAAACCGAGTGTTGTAATCTCAATTTTGACTACAAAATAAATTGATACATACAGTGTGGCTTTGTATTTGTACAAGTTAATTTTGCATTCAGTTCATGTGGCAAAAAGGCAGCACTTTCCTTGCGATAGTAACTCCTAGTCCTAAGACTAAATTTATAAGACTATAGTCCTAAGACTAAATTTATAAGACTATAGTCCTAAGACTAAATTTATAAGACTATAGTCCTAAGACTAAATTTATAAGACTATAGTCCTAAGACTAAATTTATAAGACTATAGTCCTAAGACTAAATTTATAAGACTATAGTCCTAAGACTAAATTTATAAGACTATAGTCCTAAAACTAAATTTATAAGACTATAGTCCAAAGGCTATAGTCCTAAGACTAAGACTATAGTCCTAAGACTAAGAAACCATAACCAGCCGACAATTATAGTCCTAAGACTATAGTCCTAAGACTAAGATTATAATCCTAAGACTATAGTCCTAAGACTAAGATTATAGTCCTTTAGAAGACTATAGTCCTAAGATTATAGTCCTAAGACTCTAGTCCTAAGACTAAGACTAAGACTATAGTCCTAATAACAAGATGAACCAAAATAACAAATTTTCATTCAAAATAGATAATAGTGCCAAGAAAAGACACAATGCCACGTCCTAGCGTCCAAAGACAACTGTAGACAAGAATATTATTTATGTTGCATGATTTTCTTTTTCAAGACTCAGCTAAACTGATAAACATGAATCTCCTACCGTTAAACTTTCTTCTGCTTTTGTCACCACAAACACTGCCAATTCAGTCCATACTCTTTTCAGAATTCAGACTGTTTTTCTCGTTCGGTTTCTTTCGGTTTCTCCGTGACCAGGCATCATTCAGTTCTCTTCAAGATCTAAAAACCGTTTGTTTCAAACTGATTTCTTCATCGTTCTCCCTCGAGTTAAGTAGAATACACCAGAGCAGATTTCTTTACAGGCTTCGGCCAGTTTCAGAACACAGTGTCGTTTTCGGTCTACCAGTAACCCTGTTATTCGAATTCCGAACTGCGAAAGTTGCGGATTTCTTGACATATATATATATATATAAACATCTCGCAGAATTTCTTTCCCACTTGCGTGTAATTTCGCGTGTACTCCACGCGTGTCGAGATTAGCACCCTCACGGGGCTCCGGGCCTTCGGCCCTACGCCCGGGCTCGGGGATTATTATTATTATTATTATTATTATTATTATTATTTATTATTGTTGTTGTTATTGTTATTATGTTTCGAAATGGCAATCATTACGTCATCCCATCGGGCCTTGTGCGGCTGATGCGTGCTAAATGCTAATCTTCATGTTTTCTTTCTTCGCTTTCCTGATCAAGTTTTCATCATCAAGTGTTCATTCTTGGACGTGTTCAGTGTGTTCACAGACATAGTTATTGTTCGGAGCAGTTAGGTTAGTCTTAGTTGTGGATGACCGAGTTTATACGGTTGAGACGTGTTTATAATTATGTATCAATATATTAAATGGCCTACCTGCATTATGAAATTTAAATTCTAAGACTGTATATATAAAATAATTCTATATCCAGTCGAATGAGTCGATCCTTTTCTCCAACTTTCTAGCCTGTGCTACAAAATTATATATTTTATTCATTTTGTCGAAACTCTATCAAGGCGGCTATCAAATCGTGTTTATCTTTTATTATGGTGGAATTTTGATTCAATATATATGTATATTCTCAAATTTCTAGGTTTCTCTTCGTATTTTCCAATTCTTCGACTTCTCCCGCATTGGATGAGACTTTTAATTCTAGATCGGATCTAGATACCATGGACAAACGCCTTCAATAGCGCTCTTGATGACGTCAGGATTCATGTTTGTCCGCTTTTACCCACAATTCTTGCAGTCCCAACAATAGATAATGGATCATTTGCAATCATTTGAAAGTTAATTTTGGCTTGTTTGTCCGCATTTTTGGGCTATTCGTGTATTTATTGCAAGTCTACCACGTTTGCCGACTTTTTTGCTTTGTGCCCTTTGCCATCCCGTCGTCGATGGACTTGCTCAACGGGGCTTCTATTTTTTTTCTAATGCACCCGGTATATCAAGAAATAGATTGTAGCTGTAATGTACGACTTAATTATCTTGGACATTTTTTACACAGCGATCTTCGTGCGTTTTCTCTCTGCACTTCAATACCAATTATCGCTGATTCATGTTGAAAGACAAAAGAGCTTCCAAATCATGTATATGTTCTATTAACTATAATACTCATTGTCTATTATTCGGGGGGCTGAGGAGAAACTGGGGGGAGGGCTTTAATTTCTTTACTCTTAAACGGAGGGGCCCTCACAATCTCAAAATTACAAAAAGGAGAAAAGGTGGGCTTTAAAAAGTGGTTATATTTAATTATAAATAATATATCATACAAATATCGCAGTACACTACTGAAAAAAACCCCAACCAATTGATTTTAATATTAAAACCTGAACATGAAATTTATGTTGTTTTTTAAAAATAAATACACTTTAAACATTCACAAATTAGAACTAAGCGGTGGTCATTTGCCACTGGGGCGAATTGAAACGTCAGTCACTAATAACATCAACAACAGTCTTTCTCAAGACTACACTAACCTAGACGATCAATTTTCACAAACATGTACTAATCCTAGGTTCAACCCATTTTATTACTCATTGTATTGTTGAACAGCAATTTAAGGCTCGCCCCATGATGCTTTGCATCTCTCTAGTTTTTAAGAATTAACGAGATATGATTGATATGTGTTGTCAAAAGAACAAAGCGTATGTTTTGATTTCATCCCACAGAAATAGTTGTTGATTTCATAGCTTTCATCTTGTTCTGTTATGTCTTCCGCAAAATGCGCTTTTTAGTTCCATAAACTTAAAACACCAAGGTATTTTTAGTCTGCGAACTGTTAAGATACTGTGCAAGGACTGCATTCAGAAACCGTCTTCATCATATGTGATCTCCTGTCAAGCATGGTCGTGCTGAACTGACAATGGAGTTCCTTATATGGAAGTAAATTCTATCGACAGGTGACGATGAAGCGACTCACTAATTAAGCCCGAGCGTTGCTATTGGATGACTGTTTCATTATACAGAAAATACAATAGCGTAAAATTGCACAAATTTCCATAAACTTGAACAAAAACATAGAACAATCACTTTGGACGAGTTTCCAAACCATGTATGTGTTTATGCTATTATTGAACTCTCGAGACTACACTAACCTAGACCGTCGAAGCGTCAGTGACGAACATCCACAACAGTCTACTGCACTAACCTAGACGATTAATTTTCACAAACAAATAAAATGAAGCTTCTCAAACAGCACCTTAATACCAAATGTTTGTCTTTCTGCACGCTGCGGTATCTTTGCCTTCGCTATGCCAAACCTTACTTCCCTTTCTCCTGCTGTCTCATCTGCCCTTCGCTGTCTTCTTGTTTCCAATAGTAATTCGTCCATTTCATCATAGTCTCTAGAATTATATTGTCTGGAGACGCGGTGAACATCAAAGCGGAAACAAGGAGCTACAATTTAGGTTGAGGATGGCAAATAAGGTGCACAATCTTTTGTTCTATCTCATTAATATTTTATAAAGCAACGCTGCTATTGGTTGGTTGCTTCATTTACCAAAAATACAATGTGTTCAGCAAGCATTAAGGTGAAATAAGGTACGCAAACGTGAATAAAAACCTTTTCCAGACAATTTATTTCTAGCGACTATGATTTCATGGATAGTAGTATTCAAAAGGTCGCGGAAACTAAAGAAATATAATTGCGGTACGCCAGAAGAATCCGGCGCCGATGAGTGAGTATTAAAATCCGACCGGTGAAGAGGGTGAGTATGAATTGCGTGGTGCTCTCAGTCTTTCGCTGTCGTTTTCGTTCATTTCGTTGCTGCGTGCTTGCATGGCAGTCTTTGCTTCTAGTAATTCGTCCATTTCATTTTTAGTAAATAGTCTAAAACAAAAGAAACTGCGCGACGCCAGGAGAAGTCGAACAGGCGATGAGTGAGTATTAAAATCCGACCAGGGAAAAGGATGAGTACGAATTGCGTTGGTTAGCTAGGGAGCTCGTCCCAGGGCTCGCCCCAATAACAAAGTGACCGGAAGACGGTTTTAATATAACGAGTTTCCTCAGGCCTTTATTTTTCTCGCCTTCTCGCTCGCCCGCGCCTCTTCGCTCACGCTGCCGGGTTTAGCAGAAAGCAAGAACAAATAAAGCCCTGACATTCAGGTTAGTGATTGGGCGACGATTCGCAAGACTACATAACATGAACCTAGCAACATAATTTTCAGACAATCGTAAATACACAACAGTAATATATAAAGGCAATACTGATAAACTTATGTATCTTTACATCCACTGGTCTAGATATACCATTTAATGCAAGTCTACCTAGACTAGTCTGGACTAAAACCAGACGCGGGGAAAGACTATATATTTCTGTGGGAATGGGTGAAATCAAAACATACGCTTTGTTCTTTTGACAACACATATCAATCATATCTCGTTAATGTTTAAAAATAACAAAGTGGGCGGAAGACGGTTTTAATAAGAGTTTCCTCAGGCCTTTATTTTTCTCGCCTTCTCGCTCGCCCACGCTGCCGGGTTTAGCGGAAGGCGGGAACAAATAAAGGCCTGACATTCAGGTTAGTAATACTTGAAAGGAGCGGTTCGTTGGGTTCGAGCAGTATTTTCGTTGCATTTGTTGTCTATACAGTAGAGTGGAAAACGACGAATCATTGGGAGGAAGTCTTCAAATCTCTTTAAGGTATGCAATATATTTTATCCGTTGGAAACGATCTTCTTTCTAGTATAATATTTGTCTATTGCATAATGCTATTTCCTATTCAACCGAGGACTGATAATTTTATATCGATTATTTGCGTTTAATAATTATTGTGAAGTAATTTTGTCATGGAAATACAACAATAAAACAACACACAACAGTGAGGACAAACGCTTATACGGTCTGTCCCCACGAAGATTTAAATGTTTATTCAGTTTCCCTTTTCTATTTTATTTACAAACATTGAGATGGACAGTATTAAATTGCCATATCCAAAAAGAACTTCTCGCGAATATTGTATATTCTTGGATTTTATGTAAGTGCTTTTTGTCATTAGCCTACATATACTGGTAATTATTACAACCTGTGCTGTATGTAGTCTATTTAAATATTTACTGAATTATTAGAATTTACAGATTACAACTTAAATTATATACCTGTACCACCGATTTTGTGTAGACCATTGTATGGTTTAATTTATTTCAGTTGAATTATTGTTCCATCATTATATACCACTATAGTTTTAAATTTATTTGTATAGGTAATAGCATGGTTTAGGCTGCAATTCGGAAAAAAAAAACATGCACAAGTGAGTTTTTCAAAGACTATCAAAATTGATTGCTATTTGAGGTCTTTGAAAAACTCACGAGTGCGTGTTTTTTCAAAATTGCACTCGAAACCATGCTATTACTTATTAATAATATACATGAAAATGTTAGACAAAATGTTCTTCCAGCTACGAAGTTACATACCACTCATTGCTCCACTTCTCGAAGTTTTAATGGTTGAAAACTGCCTCATTTTGTTCACTAAATACGTCAAACGTTTTACTCATAGCATCTAACCTCTTCTAGTATTCTTGTAGCACTTTTATGACAATATTAAAGCAAAATTGACTCTGTATTTCATCGAAATGTTTTTCGACAACTTTATGTTTTGGTCGCCATATTGGATTTTCTCGTGAAGGAAAAACCATCCTTCAAAATCCGCATAGGCATTTCATTTGCTTTCCGGTAGATTCCGCTTGTATATTAGCCAATTAGAATGCTTAATACTCATTGAAATTTGCACTGTATTTCATTTTTCTGCACTGTATTACATCTTTTCTGCCGACCAATCAGGATGCAGTAATTTTGTCATGTATATTATTACACAGTAAAGCTTGATCTACTGTAGCTGTCAACTGCTTAACTGCTACGCATAAATGTGTTGTACATGGTTCTATTTTTCCTCACTTGAAGTATTTTATCATATATTATTTTTTCCTGCGTTAATTAACAGCATAGCTTGAACTAGCTGCCGAAAGACATGAAAATCTTGACAGCCCACTGCCCAAAGACGTGAACATCTTGACAATTTTGAAGTTCTCGCTATTGCTGTATATACATTTATGGTTTTATTTTTACTCAAAATATTATCATTATGTACAGTACTGCACTGTATTAAGGGACCGTTCATTATTTATCGGAGGGGGGGGGGGATGGGTGAGAAATTGCCAAACTTTCTTTTTATTTTCAGGTACCCCCCAAGCAAAGTTCAAAAATTTGGTAGCCCCCTGTTTTTATTTGACATAATTTCAGTCCCCCCCCCCCCCAACCCTTCAAATCCTGACATTCATTTTAAAATTAACCTCACCCACCCTACCTATAAAACCTCAAAATTCAAACCTAACAAACTTAACCTTAACCCTAAATTATAACCTTCTTAACCCCAACCTTAATTCACACCAAACCCACATATTAAACCAATTGTCACCTCAACCTCCTTAATCTCAATCATAATTATTACCCTAACACCTTAAACCTAAATTATAAACCATTCTCCACTACTATTCACCAACACAATACACCAAGGATGGTAAGTCACAACCAGGATCTAAATACCTGAGCCTTAAGGTTTACTTTAACTTTTATTTTATTTTACATTTTACAAAACGACACAAAATAATTCCAATTAAAGGCTTTTCTGAATGATTTTTCCCAATAAGAAATGTTTGTTTGTATAATAATGTTGATCATTAAAGACTTTTATCCTTGTTTAATACAAAAACTTCATGCCCCCCCCTTACGAACTTATAAATTATTTCAGGGTCCCCCCAAAAGAAGTAACAAAAATTTCAGGTTCCCCCATTTTCTCACCCATCCCCCCGCCTCTCAGATAAATAATGAACGGTCCCTAATTTATACACAGTATAAGCTTGAACTAGCTGCCGAAAGACACGAAAATCTTGACAGCCCACTGCCCAAAGACGTGAACATCTTGACAATTTTGAAGTTCTCGCTATTGCTGCATACAGTATACATTTACGGTTTTATATTTACTCAAAATATTGTCATTATGTACTGTACTGTACTGTACTGTATAATTACACAGTAAAGCTTGAACGAACTAGCTGCCAAAAGACATGAAAATCTTGACAGCCGCTCACCAAAGACGTGAACATCTTGACAACGTTGAAGTTCTTGCTATTGCTGTTAATTTACTGTTTGTACTTACTGTACTTTATTGTATGACTGTATTTACCAGTTTTTAATAATTACCAAATAATTATTTAATTTTACATGTACAGTACTATAATACAGCAGTTTAAAATTCATTGTGTCCACTACATTTCCTATTTATTTATTTAACTTTATTTTAGTTTATAGTATAAATATTGATATATTATAAATACTGATTATTAATTTATTATTCCAACCTATTATTCGTTTTCTTAATTAGGTTTTGGTCATATGTGGTTGGAAATCTGTTAAAAGTCTTAACAGTGTTGGTCTTTTGCATGCATTTGGGTTAATTGATAAGTTGCCAATGGACAGAAGAAACTCATTTTGTATTGCTTTGCCAATTGTGCAAATGACTTTACCAAGAGAGTACACATCACTTGCTTTGCTAGGAGGATGGCCTGTCAATACTTCAGGGGCAATATGTGATTAAATACTTGAATACTTCTTTCCAATTAAATTTTCCGTTTTTCTCACTTTTCCGAAATCTATAAGGTACCTTTTCTTCTTGCAGACTAGAACATTGTTAGTTTTGATGTCACAATGCAAATACCCCTTTTGATGAAGATGATCAAGTGCATCAGTGATGTCATAACACACACAGAACCAAAGCAATTTCCTTGAACTTGGCTTCAAAACCAAGTAGGCTTATGAACAGTCAAGGATTCCATGCCATGTCCAAGAAATTCCATTATGATAGCGGAGGGTTTGCTACTGACCTGAACCCCTAAAAAAAATGAGGCACACGTCTATGGGAGAAAAGTTTCATGTAATATGCTCCTTGGTAAACATCTGCCAAATCACTGTTGTGGAGCTCTTTCACCACCACCGGTATTCTCAACCGCAACAATGTCTTCATGAAACATTTGTCATAACTCCCAGATCCAATTATTTTACCACCAGTTACTGGATCCTCCAGCTCTTCAGGCATGATTTGTGAAACTGGAAACTTGCTAAGATTTTGTTGAAAAATCAAGATCTGTCAAATAATGGAAGAAGTTTATTGTTTAAAATATCTGAATAAAATTCTAACATTTTACTGTGTATGCTGCGTACTGCATAGCCAAGTGCCTACCATGTGGGGAGGGGGAGGATGTGATTTGTTGGTTAATATCAGTACTGAGAAATTATGGTGGCAGGTAGTTGGTTATTAGAGATATTTACATAATAACACATGCACACTGATTGGAGGCCAGTTCACTGGCTTGATTTGGCAAGATTGTATTTGCATTACATTTCTGTTAATTTTTAATTGTATTAATATTTGTATTATTTGTGAAATTAGGATCTTCATAACCTGTCGGTAATGTATACGTAGGATTAGTTTTTCCTCGCCTGTAAACACAGTTGACTTCTTGAACTTACCTAGATGTACCCATCTGAACCAGCAAGTCAACCAAATAACAATAATATTGTACAGGTATTTTTCTACTTTTCATTTTACAAATTATGAATACTGTAATATGTCATTAAACTTTGATATCAGTTCATTAGCTTTTTATGGGCATTTTCCATTACCAGCCGAGCAGCTATCTACATTATAGCTGATGTATTTATTGATTCTTTATTTCTTACCACATATATTTCAGATAAAATTCTGAAAAAACAATGCATTAAGAGAAAAGCAAGGGCCCTCTACACCTCTGGATACCCATCCATTTTGTATAAAATACCAGTAATAGGTCTTCCAACGAATTTCACTTAAAACTACATATATACCTTAGAGTTGATTGGTAAACTTTAACAATTAGGTATATTGAGATCAATATACCAAATTGTATAACGGTTAGTTCCCCACCACCTGTACATAAAATGTTTATATTTGTACTAAATTATTTACTGATGGGGTGATGCTCTAAATATGGTATATGACATTTTACATTAACTGCTAAAATCAAAGTTTAAAAAATACATTACAGTGTAGCCTGTGTATCCTCTTACCATTTCTTTCTTCTTATCTAGCAAATGACTTTTCATTTCTTTGTTTTGTTGAGCGCCCTTCTTCCACAACGTGGAATATTTTGAAGCAAGCTGCTTGGCCTTCTTATGATTTTCCGTGGCGTTTCGTTCTGCACGCAAAGCATTTTCCAACTCTTCATTACATTTCAACCTTCGGTTCGTTCTTCGATCCTCGCGTCTTTTGGCCCTCTGCTTTTTCTTTCTCAAGTTTCGCATCAAACGTTTCCCTTCGATAGATCGTGCCATGTTTGCCAACAGCGCACAAGCTCTGAAATTTGCGCGGGCTTAAGTACTTCCATATTTGGGCACGTTTACCATATTTGTTGTGCTAATTATTCCTACAATAGATCGAGGAGTACTGGATCGAGCACGTTGCCAAGTGTAACGAAATGCTCTGACTTTTAAAGTCTTTGCAACTGTCAACTGCCGTAAATGTAATATGGTTTCAGAATCCTTCCATTAGACGAGAAGTATTAAAGCTCTTTGGAATATTATTTGTGTTTTCATGAAACAGACAGTATATACATTACGGAATATATCATATCTACAGTACTTATATTAGTGTACACGATCACGTCGATCGGCAAGTGGAGACTGGAGAGTGCTGTTCAACAGTTCAAGGGACAATTGCTGCCTTCACGTTTATACTGTTGGTTTCTATAAACAAAGTCTAATGGAACTAGTTTGATTATTAGTACATGTTGTCGGTGGTTTTAAAGACGTTAAAAACATTTGCTCTTTCTGTACATAAGACAGGCAACTCAACAGTTTTAAACTAAAAGGTACGTAGCCCTATTATAGTATTTGAATATTTTCAGTAATTCGTTTAAATCGTGAGGCCGTTTATTACTCGGGCTACCTGTGGTAGCCGAGTCTAGGTTTCGGCTCTGTTATTTTTTTTTTGTGTCGACAAATTGCAATTGTTGCATCATCCCGATAGGCTTTGCGAAACCACGCGTGTGCTCCTCATCTTTTAGCCTGCTATAGCAGATCCTATTTTTCTCCCGCTTTGCGGGGAACAAGTAGGGTCTGCCGACCTGAGCGCCTAATTGAGTTCTGCCTATTGTGTCTCGTCAGCCAATCAGAATTTACTTTCCAAATCCCGGTAAGTGACGTAATTGTGAAAGTCCGCCACGCAGCCCACAGACAGTCCCACGTCCAGACGCAAATTAAATAATGGCTTCGACACCCAAAAAAATTATCAGCAATGGAAATGAATGTTTTCTTTGCAAAATTGTCATCGGAAGCGAAGAGCGGATCAATATATTTGGGAGAAGTTCTCTTAGTTTGTAGAATTGATTCGGCGAGCGGTAAATGTTAACCTTGGAGAGTTTGAAAAGTCAGGTGTATTTGTTTGCCAAAAAATGCTACAAACAGCTTTCTCGACTAGATAACCTTATTAAATCAACTGCAAAACTATGCAATGAAATCGCAAACATTTTCCGACAAAAAGGCCCAGTTCGTGTGAAAAGGATGGCAGCAGAACCACCACAATCATCAAGATCGCAGCCAAAGACATTGATATTCTCTTCTGAAGTTAGCCTCTGGTGCAATGTTTTCATACCCTACGGTTCCTTTTATTTCAACGAATATTCCAACTCGCTATTCCCTGGTGAAAAAAGCGTTTCCTTACCTTCAAGTTGATGCACTGACAAGTTCAACTCCCGTAAAAGAAAAACAAATAACAAGAACTGTGGGCGCAACAAATTCTACAGGTATAGTGAGAACTCTGGCTCAAAAGTTCGCATCACGGTTGAATACCCTTCTAAATCTGTGAGAAAAGAGTTAAGTAAAGAAATGGCACCCCTTGGTAAAGCAATCACATTTGGGTCAGAAGATCGTATAGCCCGAGCTGTTATGAAAAACGCAAAACTTAACAGGTCAGTTGTGAACTTGGTTCTCAAAAAGTTAGGAGAAGAATTAAATGGTCTTTGCTCACGCAAGAATCCCTCACTTTTGAGAAAAATGTCGAAGGACGACATGGTAAACTTTAGAGCGTGTCAAGAGCTGAAGGAAAGGACTCCACTTTTTTACGCAGTTCTAATGTCTTGTGCGAATTCTCGAGAAGACACTACATGGCTTCCCAGCGTAGTTGTGGCAGCGTCTGTACTAGTGAAGCAGAGAAATTTTCACATGAATGCCTTTGCAACCATTATTAGTTTCACGATTAAGAATAGATCTACAGAGGTAAGCCTTGCATGTAATTCTATTTTAAATTTTCTTTGGTTTTGACGACTTTAATATAGTGAAGGCTATTTATTATATTAGCCGTCAGATAACGAATCAGAATCGTTAAATTTTCGTTTTTAATTCTGGTCACGCAATGTGAATAATCTATAAAATTGCACGCTGAACCTATTTTACATGCAGTTTCGTGCAGTACTGACTTTTGCCAGGTTTTCCACAAAGATAAAATTCGCTTATATGACTCATTTTGGCGGCGTCAATTTCATGTCAGTTTAATTATTTGTTTCACATTTAGTGATAGAATGCTATTTGTTTGTATGGTTTGTATGATTGCAAACTCGTAAAAGTGACCAATTCGCTATTGAAAAGGACTAAAAATAAAAAATATATTAAAAGACGCGGATAATAAATAAGTTGCAAACAGTAAACATAAAAGTCTAGGTTTATTATTGAGCTGGTCGAAACTATTAAAACTGCGGCTTTTAACCCTTCCACACGCATTGTTGTTGTGGGAGAACTTCATTTTTTACTTGGGTAACGACAGATGATTTTAGTCGTCAAAGAGAGACGTCTAAGCAAGCTCTTTCTCTCCCTAATGACTTGCTGCTATAGGTCAAAGTGATACAATCTATATTAATGAATAGACAAACGTTCTCTGACCAAATATTTAAATTTAATTCAAGCTTTCCGCTGCCAGACTGCAGCCTTCAACAGGATAATAAAAATGAAATATAAAACCATATATACATACAAATATTATGGAACGCCTAGTAATCTGATACAATGTTAATAGCCTAATGAGTTATTTTATTTAGTATAATGCTATACTGTTCGGCTAATAGTTTTGAGTTATTGTCCGATTCAGGAATCAATGCCGTGTGCCAAGACTCTAGTGTTTTCCTTGTCCTGTAGGTTCCCTTGTCAATGACTTTGCCACCTTCGAAGTCGATTCTGTGGTCATTAGTCCACGCATGGTTTGCAATGTTTTGTTTCGTTTAGCGTTTCTAATGTGTTCCTTTTTTCGTGTATCAAAACATCTTCCGGTTTCGTCAATATAACTCCATTGTCATTCTTTGCAATCGATTTTATAAACAACATTAGTTTGTTTTGGTCGGAGGGTTTTTTGCCTTGGTTGTTCCGCCTACAACATCGAACAATTATGCTGTTTTGCCATATATAGGCCTAAAAGGTTTAACTGAGCCGCTCACTAGAGTTTTGCGGAAGTATGAGATCAAAGTCTTCAACAAACCAGTTAAAACACTCCAACAAGAATTCCCGTCACCTAAAGACAGACCTGACTCTGAGAAACAAACTAATGTTGTTTATAAAATCGATTGCAAAGAATGTCAACGGAGTTATATTGGCGAAACCGGAAGATGTTTTGATACACGAAAAAAGGAACACATTAGAAACGCTAAACAAAACAATGCGGGTTCAAACATTGCAAACCATGCGTGGACTCAGGGGCGGCTGCTGGAATTTCTATACCTACGTGAAACCCGGATTTCTAGGGGGGTCCGGGGGCATGCTCCCCCGGAAATTTTTTGAAATTTGGGTCTTGAAAATGGCATTTCCGGCATTCTGAGAGTACATTTGAACAGAAATTTAAAAGTTTAAAACATGTTTTTAATGACGCATTTGACCATTTTTATGGAATATAACGTGGACCACGTACATCTGCAGTTTCATTACACAAATACAGACCGGGAAAAGCCTGAATAAATTTAATAATTTTAACGTATGTAAAAAAAAAGTTCCGTTCCCCAACAACTTAAGAGGACAATAGGGTAGTTGGATATGGCTTTGGCAAATCGTTTGATATTGAGTACTCAATCAATTATTTACACGTGGTAAGAACGCAGTGCTCCCAGGTCTTCGATCAAGGAATTATCACCGACTAGAACAAGAGCTATACAAAACAGTTGCCAGATGCTTCGGATCTATAAAAATTTACTATTGACACAGAATTCAGAAGTGTGAAAAAATTAAATATCAACAAGGATCTATATGTTATTTGATATTAAACACTTGGCAAACAAGTGGTCAGATTACTCAAATAGTTGACTTGTTCAAGGCGAAGCGAATCATATCATATCATAAGTTAATGTATATTAAAAAGCGCAATCGTTATTGTTTATTCTTACGTAAATATAACTAATTCAAGTTTGACGGTCACTAACCGCGAATTCCCAATCACAGAACATTCAAGAAAGCTATAAATGGATTATAATGAAACCATACAGCAATAAACTCAAGGCCGACGCCGTATAAACAGTATAAACTATTTGTCCTAGTTCGATATCGACGCGAAAATATTAGCTTACAACTGAGCAGTATGTAAATCAGAATGTAATTACTAATGACTCGCGCAGAGATATGGTAGAGATAAAGTTATTCTACTATACTTGGCATATTTAGGAATATATGTCTCCGTTCCGAGCTCCGTCCCAATCTGCGCTATAGGCTCTCGACCAGAGCACTGTGACCAGAGAGAATAGAATTGGACTGTGTTTTCTTCGTCAGATCATGAAAGATTTGGTGAAGTAAGTTTTCATCATTGCTCTTTTAGAGCGCCTACTGTAGCACACCGTTCAATCACGCTTGTAGAAGCGATTGATGCCATTCCACGGATAAATTCAAGGCGCATACGTCGAAGCCTGGAGCCCGTGCAGCAAACCATGCTCAGTCCAGCCAATCACAACTCGTTATTTTACGCCTCGACCAATCAAATGCCAAGTACGTCGAAATACCTTGCCAAGCAGTTTCGACGTACTTGGCTTTTCATTGGCCTAGGTCGAACATTACGAGCGCTGATTGGCTGCCATAACACGGTTCGACGGACTTCATTTTCTCGACGTATTTCGCTCAGGATTGGTTTAAATTTAATATTACGAGTGGTGATTGGCCAGAATGACAGAATATATTAAGCCAAGAAATATATATCCGGATTTGTTTTAAATTTTGAATTTGAAACCATGGTGACCAGGAGAACGCGGTTTTCCGGATTATTTATTGTTCGGACTTTTTACCTTAGTCGCTCGACGGGTTTGACGTACGTTAAATCCGCCCCTGGGACTAATGACCACAGAATCGGCTCGAAGGTGGCAAAGTCATTGACAAGGGAACCTACAGGACAAGGAAAACACTAGAGTATTGGCACACGGCATTGATTCCTGAATCGGACAATAACTCAAAACCATTACCCGAACAGTATAGCATACTAAATAAAATATCTCATTAGGCTATTAACATTGTATCAGATTACTAGGCGTTCCATAATATTTATATGTATATATGGTTTTATATTTCATTTTTATTATCCTGTTGAAGGCAGCAGTCTGGCAGCTGAAAGCTCGAATTAAATTTAAATATTTGGTCAGAGAACGTTTGTCTATTCATTATGTATAATCCTGGCCGCGCTTCGTCAATTTTTCCACAATCTATATTATCGAAACTAATCAATTTCCCCCAATCAAAACAAATGTTAAAAATTTAGTTTCTGTTGATATACCCTGGATGCCAAAAACTCTTGAAGAGAATCTTATGAGTTGATTAGGAATTAATTTACATCTTGCTTGTCAGCTTGTGATTCTGTATTAATTTTTTTATTAATAATTCTCATTTTTTGAACTGTGAAGTACATTGTCCCGAGGGGGTTTGTTCATCGGCTATTATTTTTCACCGATTTTTCAATCATCATGTGCAATGTGATCTGTAGGCGTCATACCATTGAAAGGATAAGGTTATTCAATTAAAATTGAGACCGCTAAAATCCCCATGCAAGTGAGATTGTCAATCCAGCCCTTGAAATTCGCGGCGGCATTCGGCAATTGCCGACGTGATTGCCGACGTGAATAGCTAAAATAACCTATCACGACGGCACTTTTTTGCCGACGTGAATAAATTTTACGATATCGGCAAGAAATTGTTTATAATCGACGGAGAAGCAAGGTTGCTTGTCATCTTGATCGGCAAGAAATATATTTGACCATTGTCCAAAAAACACATGCTGTACGGTCAAAAGACAACTAAAGCACATCCAATAGCACGCGAACTTTTTTCGCTGATGTTATTTACTATAAAGCAAGTTTGCATGAAGTATTTTCGTCTCTTCAACAGTCTGCAATCCGAACCGCTGATCACGAACGTTTTTGTTTTGCCACAGGCTAAAGGAAAGCTAAAGGTGAGTACTGAATAGCATTTTTAAATAAATTTTAGTTCATAATTGAAAATGCCGCTGTATTTTGCTGCGAGTAAGAATGAAAAAATGAAATAATGATAGTTAAGCAGTACCATCGGGCGTTTTTTTGCAAAATAAAAGTAATAAAGAAACATTTTCCAATAATATTAAGGTTTTATTTTGTTTTGACTGCACAACTTTTTGTTTTGCCTTTTGGATTGTTGAATATTGATGTTTTGATTTTTTCCTTCGTACTTTTATTGAAAAAAGTGTACTGATGCACGTTCATTTGTCTGTGTCTTACTTGCACGAGTAATTTGCAATTTGAAGCTTAAAGCCACTGGCAGTACTCTGTAAATCAAACTGTTATACACCGGTACTTTGCTTTTCAATTTTACGGAAAGAAAATTTATAATTTTTTTTTGCGTAGTCACTGACTGTAACATACAGGCATGGTTGGACTTTCAACTGCCAAAAAGTGGAACTTAAAAGAATTTAAGTTTACATGTGGCGATGCAACTGATCCCGGAAAGGTCACAAAAATAGAATGTGCTGTCTGCAGCGAGTTTTACCATGAAAATGAAAAAGAGTTGGGAAAACTACAAGGGAAGGTGAAAGCACAAGTTCACAAATGGATGAGTGGGAATGATATGGTTAAAAAAAGCAATGCTGTAGACCATCTCAAGTCTAATGCTCACGCGACAGCCGTCAAACGATTACGAGAGAAAAGATCATCAACCCAGACAGAAGGTCAAAAAATCGCAGCAGCAACCAGCACGAGCGAAAAGACAATTGTCGAACACGTTCGTGTTTTGTCCTCAGCACAAAAGTCTCAATTGATTAAGAAATTCCAGCTAGTTCACTTTCTCGCTGTTAACAACAAACCGCTAAAATTCTATCAGCAACTCGTAAGGTTTGAGAAAGATGTCTATAAAGTCGATTTAGGAACAGCCTACCTAAACAACAACGCTGCCCAAAAGATCCTACTTTATCTTTCTAAATCTGTCGTTGCAGAGCATATCACAGAGCCATTCAATAATGGAGAAAGGTTGTACTTCAGCATTTTGTTCGATGGCTCGTCAAGTGCAAAAACTATGGATGAGAAAGAAGTCTATGTTATAAAAACATGCGACCAGGGAAAGCCAAGCTTTGATGTACTAGCACTCCAACAACCAGAAGATGCTGATGCAAAAGGCCTTAAGTCATCCCTAGATTGTGCCATCAACAAGGCTAAGTTAACCGTTAATCGAAAATTGCGTGAGATTGGTTTGGGGTCCGACGGTACAAACACAAACAAAGCACTGTACAGGCTTGAAAAGGAAGAGATAGGTGACCACCTAATATTAGTTCTATGCGTATCACACAAACTAGAACTTGCTATACATGATGCATTCAAGAAATCAAAATTAAGTGACGCAGCTGAGGAACAACTGGTCGTAACATACTATCCTTTTAAGCGAGCAAATCTTAAATGGCGTCTGTTCAAAAGGCATGCATTGTTAATTAAGAAATCATCTCGCCGTTACAAGCGGCCTAGTGGTACAAGGTGGGTTGCACATCAAAGTGATGCTCTCGGAGCTTTTTTGCATAATCTGGATCTACTTCTTGGCTACTTGAACAACCAAATCGCTGATCCATATAATACAACAATGAAGAAAGAGACTCCTCGTTTAGAAGGTGTCCTAGCCTCGTGCTCTGACTTGATCACACTTATATTTCAATGTGTAAAAGTTGATCTTCTGAAGTTGATTAGGCCGACATCGCTTATTCTGGAATCCGTCTCAATCTTATTGCCGGAAGCCATCTCGACAATCGGCGTTACACTGAAGAAAGTAAAAAAGCTAATGCGGAAGTTGAATGAAAACGGGGTGGATGCTTTACGAGATAAGTCCTTATTTCCCACTCTGAAGAACGAGTTTTTACCATCATTTGATTTTGACGAAGAAGGTATCAGTCTTGGAAGAAGCACTCGCAAAGATCCTGCTTACACTGGAGTAACAACATTTGCTGGGTACACCTTAAACCGTGGAAACCTAGAAAATGCGCTTAGCAAAGTTTACGATGATGTGATGTTAGTCCTTCCGGCTTTGGAACTTGCCCTGGATGAGCGCCTCTCATTTCTTGGCAATGATCCGATCCTTTCTTCAGCTGCAGTTCTACTTGAAACAACAGCTTATCAAAACCGCGATGAAGAAGATTTGGTGCAACCCTGCGAAGTGTTGGCGGAACACTTTCGACAGTCCCTTGAAGCAAACGGATATGTAAAACAACGTCTTTGTGAGTTTCCTTTTGTTCATTTTATAATTTTTTTTTTAGTTTTTCTATATCTAATTTTGCATATCCTAATCCCTATACTGATGTTTTTGTTTAAGCTCATGAAATCACTATTTTACATGATCACATCACGAAATTTTTACCGAATGTTTCGCCACAAAAGTGCTGGCAGCAGATCTTTCAGCTGAAAGACAGGCTCAACATTCACAACATCCTCCAGTTAGTGGAAATTGGGATTGTGCTGCCCATTTCAAACGCCGAAGTAGAGAGAGTGTTTTTATCTTTCGCAAAGATGATGACAAGAGATCGGTAGGTGATATTAACCCCTGTTAAATTACTGTAACAGTTTTGGACCATCTTTTTCCCGTTTTGTCAAATTTTTAATAAAAATTATCCTTTACCTTACGACCAGCTTGTTTCCATGCAAGAGTTTCTGCGAAGCCTTCTGTTATGAATTTAAAGGCTATATTTTTTCAGGCTCGCATTGAAAAACGATACGCAAGAGGCAATCCTTCGTGTTCGTAGTGACAACGATTTCAACGAAAGACGATATGACCGAGCAGTGAACATATTCATGACTGAGTTTCCCAATGGTGACATCATGCAGGGGAAGCGTCGACTTGCAGGTTACAAGCCACACAAGAAAAAGCGAACAAGGAAGAAGTCGCCAAAACTGGTGCCGTTGACAGATAGCGACACTGACTGTGACAGTAGTTCAGAAAGGCACGTTATCGAAGATGAAGAAGAAGAAATTGAGTCTAATATAAATCTTTCAGATATTTCTAGCGATGATGCTGAATGGACCTCTTCATCAGATTCGGAATTGAATAGTTAGGGCGGCAGAACAGTTACTAATATTAATAGACCGAAAAACAGTTTTGTTTTAATGTTCGTTTTTACTTTAACTTAAAGTTCTTAGTTAAGTTTAACTTGTAAGTAACATTACATATTAAAAGGTATACTTGTATATCTCTTGACTTTAAATTACTTTTAGGGGAATTTAACCCAATTAAAGGCTAAAACTAAACATCAACTGCTTTCAAAAATTTGCCGCCGTGAATTCCGCTATTGCCGTCGTGAAACAGAAAATAGGGAGCTTAAGCAAATGCAACGCGAACGTCAAGGACAACGTCCTTAATACAATAGATTTTTCCTCAAACAACAAAGAAAATTAATAATTTTTAGCCCCAAGAGTAATCCTTACGCCGTCCCCGTTCTACATACAACGTTATTCAGATCATTTTCACGTCTTCAGGACGACGGTAACTCTTGAAACGGCGAAACCTGCTAGTTGAGTTTGACTTCAAACTGTGCCACAAAAATCCTTTTAGAACTCTGAAGCTTTTGAATGTCGGAAAACATAGTTTATGTATTCAATACTACGCAAATGATTCATGGTTTCTGCTAGATACTGAACTTTAGATTGCCGTTGCCGTCCTAGCTTGCTTAAACTCCCTACTGACGGATTCACGACGGCAGTTTTTTGCCGCGGTGAAAAATTCTGAATTTCAAGGGTTGCAATCAATTGGGTCATTCCAGAAAAGATCCATACCTCCCCCACAGAGGAAATTTGTGCCATCTGGGGAGGGGAGGAGGGTAAATATACTTCTGATAATAGTAAAATATACTAGGATATCCGAAGGGGAGAGGGGGTCAACTTCACATTTCCTCTGTGGGGGAGCTGTAGATGTTTTCTGGAATGACGCATTCCTCTCCATATTCCTACTATGTTTATATTACAAGTGCAGCTGGCTCCCAGTTTAAACTGTAGACTGGGGTTTACTGTCATAATTATTACGTATACTGATTTCTATATTGAGATATTGTTATTTCCAGTAAACGATTATAACTATATTTATGAAATAATTTAATTTATATTCTCTATAATTGTTTTAAGTCATACTTGATAGTTTCAGCAAACTAAAGCTTTCATCATCAAACCGTGCAACACTAAAGCGAATGAGTGTACTTGGAGAAGACCATGACATTCTGCTGCATCAAATGCAAGAATCTATTTCTCAAAGACAGATGAAGATAAAAGAGACAGTATGTAGAAGAGATGAAATTGTTCAAGTATGCAAACAAAGTGATCATATATGTGATGCACAGTGTAGAAAAGCACTTGACAATATCACAAAAACAATAAAAGATCTCAACAGCAATGATGACCCTGGGTACAATGTTTCGTATGACAACATTGATATCAGGCGTGAAAGGAGACACATGTCAATGGCTGACCAAAATTTAGTCCTCCACTGGGTAAATCACCGTGTGACATTCAACGTAACAGAGTTTCTGGTAACCACCTTTCAACACAGCCTGGTTTTGGTGTTATGGAAGTACCCAACATCTCTCTTCTCCCTAGTCTACAAGAGCAAAAAATGCAAAGGCAGAATATCATTGTCCTGGTATCTAGAATACTTGTACAGCATTTTGAAGCAATAGCTTTCCTTCAAGATGTGTGTGTTAAATACATCCAACACAGGTACACCAAAGTAATGGCCAAGAAATCAGTTCAGGTAAGAATGATTTGTTCTCAGGTAACTCATTGTCTTAATTTAGTCTAAAGCAGGTCATTTGACGTGGGCATTATTTCTGATGATCATGTATTCATATTAAACTTTATACATGTTACTACATGTATCTTTTCAGGTTCCTCTTGGTGTCATTTACAAGAATGAAAATGCTAATGACGAGATGGTTGAAATTCTAAAGAAGTTTCAGGAGTACTTACCATACACTATGGATAAGAGGAAAAGAAGTTCGACCGTCAACTATTTTCTGGTGATCAACTATCGATTGAGAGAGAAATAAATATTGTTCATTCTGTGTCAAATGGATACAGTGAGGAGGACCGCCTTGAAGGCTTGGTATTTCAAATAGGAGATTGGCACACTTGTGTCAAATTTCTTGAGGTACGGTATTTATAAAGTAGACTTGTAGCTTTGTAGCTGATCTGATTAAACCAGTAAATTATTCTTTGGTAAATCAATTTTTAAAAAAATGAGTTAAAATAAATGTACTGTTGGTATAGTACATGCATTTCAAGAGAATTGCATAATTCATTTATTTAGTATTAAAGAAATGCAATAATCATCCCCATACTCAGGCACAAAATTCAAAACTTTCCAGGGGAGCATTGCCCCTGGACTCCCCTAGACTTGTGTCATCACTTTGTATAAACCCACCCCCATCCCCTTTCAAAAATCCTGGTTGCACCCTTAGCCATGCTGTCCATAAAATTAATACAGCGGATTCAGGTTGAGCATTTAACAGCAACATTTGTCACGTTCATTGCAACAGTTAATTATACGATGTTTCCAGGCAAAATGTCAGATGTTGCTGGGTGGGACTTACAACGTTCTGTCAAAAAATATCAGCATTGCACGTGAATTTTACTAAGAACTTGTAAGCCCGGCCCACCCAGCAACGTCTGACATTTTGCCTGGAAACATCGTATAATTAATCAGTTGCAACTAACCCGACAATTGTTGCTGTTAAACAGTCAACTTGAATCCACTGTAACTTACCAACTACAGGTTACAGTATAATAAATGTACATTTTATTAATTCTAAGGTTTTATTTCATCGATTCTATTCCACAAGTTCTGCAAATGATGCTAGTAGTATACAGAGTGGGGGTTCTGGCACGGGTGGTGCGGGTGGTGCAAAAAGCACCACCCATGACGCCACCATTTTAGTCTTATATTAATTCATGCGTTAATTAGCAGCGTAATCTGCAGCTCTTATACACGTTTGGTGGCAATAAGTGTTAACAATTTTAGAGAGTTATCGTTTACTTTGGCCTAGTTTGTAGAGGAACGAAACAGAAATGGATAGAGGCACTTTATATTTTTTATCTTAAACTTGGTTTGGAGGAATATAGCGGGTTTTTGGTTAAGTAATCCGAGTGTTATTTTCGAAGAGATGAATGTTGACAGTTTTGGTCGAATTATTGCCTGTCTAACCTTAGTCTATAACCTAGTAGTGATTCCTTGGATGAAGAAACAGTTCGAGAAGTCGTAAGAAGACACAAATCAATTCGAAAAGCGAAGAGCAAAGACTTGTCCATATATAACTGAGGTACATCATGGTTACTAGGCTTTCTGTTAATAAGAACGATATAAACAAGATTCTCGCACGTGCAGAACACAAAAGGGAAAGCTCGTTAAAGTTGCTAATGACCTAAATCTAACCGAATTTGCATACACTGTAGAATATGTAATTATTTATGGGGTTGTGAAAGGATAATAAGGGGTATGAACAGCGGACAAGTCTAGGCGAAAAGGTGATTAGCGTGTATTTTGCAAAAGACAGAATTCACAACAATCAGTTTAAAGTATTTATTTAGGCTTTGGTTTAAACTTACACATATCAAAACAAATTACGGTTACATATAAAAAGTTTTTAGTAAGGTCTGCTTCTTAGATTATATATTTAGGTGTTTTTATTTTAAAAGTAGCACGATAGTCTTTCTTGTCCTCTGATGATAATTGGGACACATCTTCTTTTGTCATAGGTAAATAATTTGATCTAGTCATCATTAGATGGTGTTCATACTCTCCTCTTTCACCCGGGGACATCTTTGCCAAGTCGCTTTCTTTCCACTCCGAAGAGCTTTTCCCAGTTATGAAAGAAATTATGTTTAAGTGTTGGTTGTTCAACTTTTGGAGGCGGTGTTATAAAATAAGAGAAACAGGAGGATGAAAGGGCTCGGAGCCTGAATCCGGGGGCTCGGAGCTCGAAGCCGGGGCTCGGAGCTAGGAACCAAGAGATTGGACCCCGGGACTCGGAGCCAGGGGTTCGGAGCCGGGAGCCGATGGCTCGGAGCCAGGAGCCGAGGGCTCGGAGTCAGGAGCCGAGGGCTCGGAGCCAGGAGCCGGCAGCTCGGAGCCATGAGCCGAGGGCTCGGAGCCAGGAGCCGGGGGCTCGGAGCCAGGAGCCGGGGGCTCGGAGCCAGGAGCCGGGGGCTCGGAGCTCGAAGCCGGGGCTCGGAGCTAGGAACCAAGAGATTGGACCCCGGGACTCGGAGCCAGGGGCTCGGAGCCGGGAGCCGATGGCTCGGAGCCAGGAGCCGAGGGCTCGGAGTCAGGAGCCGAGGGCTCGGAGCCAGGAGCCGGCAGCTCGGAGCCATGAGCCGAGGGCTCGGAGCCAGGAGCCGGGGGCTCGGAGCCAGGAGCCGGGGGCTCGGAGCTAGGAGCTGGGGGCTCGGAGCCAGAAGACGGGGGCTCGGAACCAGGAGTCGGGGGCTATATATATATATATATATATATATATATATATATATATATATATATATATATATATATATAAAATCTTAGTCTTAGGACTATAGTCTTAGTCTTAGGACTATAGTCTTAGTTGAAAAAATTCGATAAAAAAAGTAGACTCCAATTCTACTTGCTGAACACCCCTGGGGTAACCCCTGAACAATTTGGAGAAGGAGGAGGAGGAGAAGGAGGAGGAGGAGGAGAAAGGGGGAGGAGGAGGAGGAGAAAGAGGAGGAGGAGGAGGAGGAGGAGGAGGAGGAGGAGAAAGGGGGAGAAGGAGGAGGAGAAAGAGGAGGAGAAAGAGGAGGAGGAGGAGGAGAAAGAGGAAGAGGAGGAGGAGGAGGAAAGGGGAGGAGGAGGAGGAGGAGGAGGAGAAAGAGGAGGAGGAGAAAGAGGAGGAGAAGAGGAGGAGGAGGAGGAGGAGGAGGAGGAGGAGAGAGAGGAGGAGGAGGAGGAGAAGGAGAGGAGGAGGAGAAGAGGAGGAGGAGGAGGAGAAAGAGGAGGAGGAGAAAGAGGAGGAAGAGGAGAAGGGGGTGTTTAGGGGTAACCCCAAACACCCCCGGGTAACCCCCAAACACCCACGGAGTACCCCCAAACACCCCCTTCTCCTCCTCTTCCTCCTCTTTCTCCTCCTCCTCTTTCTCCTCCTCCTCCTCTTTCTCCTCCTCCTCCTCCTCATTCTCCTCCTCCTCCTCTCTCCTCCTCCTCCTCCTCCTCCTCCTCCTCCTCCTCCTCCTCCCCCTTTCTCCTCCTCCTCCTCCTCCTCCTCCTCCTCCTCCTCCTCCTCCTCCTCCTCCTCCTCCTCCTCCTCCTCTTTCTCCTCCTCCTCCTCCTCCTCCTCCTCCTCCTCCCCCTTCCTCCTCCTCCTCCTCCTCCTCTTCTCCTCCTCCTCCTCCTCTTTCTCCTCCTCTTTCTCCTCCTCCTCCTCCCCCTTTCTCCTCCTCCTCCTCCTCCTCCTCCTCCTCCTCTTTCTCCTCCTCCTCCTCCCCCTTTCTCCTCCTCCTCCTCCTTCTCCTCCTCCTCCTCCTCCAAATTGTTCAGGGGTTACCCCAGGGGTGTTCAGCAAGTAGAATTGGAGTCTACTTTTTTTATCGAATTTTTTCAACTAAGACTATAGTCCTAAGACTAAGACTATAGTCCTAAGACTAAGATTTTATATATATATATATATATATATATATATATATATATATATATATAAGCCCCCGACTCCTGGCTCCGAGCCCCCGTCTTCTGGCTCCGAGCCCCCAGCTCCTAGCTCCGAGCCCCCGGCTCCTGGCTCCGAGCCCCCGGCTCCTGGCTCCGAGCCCTCGGCTCATGGCTCCGAGCTGCCGGCTCCTGGCTCCGAGCCCTCGGCTCCTGACTCCGAGCCCTCGGCTCCTGGCTCCGAGCCATCGGCTCCCGGCTCCGAGCCCCTGGCTCCGAGTCCCGGGGTCCAATCTCTTGGTTCCTAGCTCCGAGCCCCGGCTTCGAGCTCCGAGCCCCCGGATTCAGGCTCCGAGCCCTTTCATCCTCCTGTTTCTCTTATTTTATAACACCGCCTCCAAAAGTTGAACAACCAACACTTAAACATAATTTCTTTCATAACTGGGAAAAGCTCTTCGGAGTGGAAAGAAAGCGACTTGGCAAAGATGTCCCCGGGTAAAAGAGGAGAGTATGAACACCATCTAATGATGACTAGATCAAATTATTTACCTATGACAAAAGAAGATGTGTCCCAATTATCATCAGAGGACAAGAAAGACTATCGTGCTACTTTTAAAATAAAAACACCTAAATATATATTCTAAGAAGCAGACCTTACTAAAAACTTTTTATATGTAACCGTAATTTGTTTTGATATGTGTAAGTTTAAACCAAAGCCTAAATAAATACTTTAAACTGATTGTTGTGAATTCTGTCTTTTGCAAAATACACGCTAATCACCTTTTCGCCTAGACTTGTCCGCTGTTCATACCCCTTATTATCCTTTCACAACCCCATAAATAATTACATATTCTACAGTGTATGCAAATTCGGTTAGATTTAGGTCATTAGCAACTTTAACGAGCTTTCCCTTTTGTGTTCTGCACGTGCGAGAATCTTGTTTATATCGTTCTTATTAACAGAAAGCCTAGTAACCATGATGTACCTCAGTTATATATGGACAAGTCTTTGCTCTTCGCTTTTCGAATTGATTTGTGTCTTCTTACGACTTCTCGAACTGTTTCTTCATCCAAGGAATCACTACTAGGTTATAGACTAAGGTTAGACAGGCAATAATTCGACCAAAACTGTCAACATTCATCTCTTCGAAAATAACACTCGGATTACTTAACCAAAAACCCGCTATATTCCTCCAAACCAAGTTTAAGATAAAAAATATAAAGTGCCTCTATCCATTTCTGTTTCGTTCCTCTACAAACTAGGCCAAAGTAAACGATAACTCTCTAAAATTGTTAACACTTATTGCCACCAAACGTGTATAAGAGCTGCAGATTACGCTGCTAATTAACGCATGAATTAATATAAGACTAAAATGGTGGCGTCATGGGTGGTGCTTTTTGCACCACCCGCACCACCCGTGCCAGAACCCCCACTCTGTATACTACTGATGCTTGTACTCTAATGGCTGATAGAAACTTAATCAACCGGCGCAATGTGAAAGAAGATCCACATTCTGCATACAAACCAGACAGAGATTTCGTCATCACAGAAGTTCATGCTCGTGTTGTTGTTGCTGCTATGAAGGTTCTTGGCATAGAAACTCAATCAAGCACTCAGTGGCTTTCTCAATACCAGACAAGCTTGAAGAACAAGATAACATTACCAAGTTAAAATATCTTCATAAAGCTGCAGCAAAAGTTGTAGATGAAATTGTGATTGATCAGAGTACATTTCCAACACTAATCAAGAATGCCACAGCTGTTCAGGAAGAGGAGTCCAGTGACAACCAACAACTAAATGCAGATGGGCGTTTCCCTTGTCGCTATCCTGAATGCCCAAAATTATTTAAGTATGACGGAAAAGCAAGAAGAAAACATGAAGCTGTCCATGATCCTCCAGTAGTCATAACTACTCAAGAATGTAGCAATACTCCAGTGGAAACAACACACAACAAACAAGAATCTGATAATGTATATAATTATAACTGTGCTCTACTTTCAGAGGGACTATTTTTTATGAACTTACTTGATGCGATTGGAGAAGGAGATGGAGAACGAATACCTAATGTTGCTGTTCAAGTCAGATGCACCACACAGCAATAAATATGCACTAGAATGTTTGTTTCAGCTCCTTTTAGTAACGGGTGTGCTTTCCAAAAGAGATTCACATCGATTTATTTGGAATAGGTCAGTGAATAACAATGGTGGTTTAGCAATGGACATCCCACTTGATCTTTCTGTAGAACATAGCAACAATTTTCTCACGCAGGCTATTAATCACCTTGGTGTAAATCTTACAGAAAATGCAGTGACGAGGATCAGCAAAGCAGAAGCACCAATGCGAAATTTTTTATTTATTTTTTTTGAGGTGCAATTAGGCACGATGAGCAGGCACGGGTTTGTGAGCTCCGTATTTTTTTTATTTGCTTTACTATACTTATCAGTTCTAAGGTTGTTGGCTTTTGTGGTCATCGCTTTGGTGAGGTTCAATTGTCGAAGGAAAATGTTTTCAGAATTGGAAGCAGTGCTATTGATCGTGAAATACAGCGAATTTCAATCCCGATTTTTAGGCCTGAGATGTTTACTAGGCATATTGAACGAACTCAGATTTGTTTCACTGTGCTTATCAACTACAAGGCTGTTGGTTTTGGCAGTGGTCCTTCTGGTAAAGTTCATTCTTCGAGAGAATGTGTTTTTAAAGGTGGAAGCCATAGAATTGAGCGACAAATACAGGAAATTCCAATTCATGGGTTTGGTCCTGAGGAGATGCTCAGCCATGCTGAACGAGTTCCGATTTACATACAAACTTGCACTGGAATTTGCATATTATATACACAAGAAGCACGCGACATGTTAAGGAAAATATCAAGATTAAAAGAGAAAAGAGTTCGTCGTCCTCGGGCTTATTACAGTAACAGTTGTGCAACTTTTAGAGTACTGATTAGAGCAGGAGACATAGAACTTAACCCTGGACCTTCGACAATGTTAAAACAAACTGTGATTCCTGTTCACTACACTTCTCGGCAGATCGTTTGTAAAAACCTGACTTCGTCACGCAGGAATGAAAATCTTCTTCCGATACCCCACAAGTCAGTTTACCACCGGAGTTTGGTATCGAATTCACCGCTCATTTTGGCTTTGATTAATGCGCGCTCCATTAAGTCAAAATCTGCTGATTTTATTGAGTTTGTGGTTGACTCTAAAGCTGATTTAATCGCGTTGACGGAGACCTGGTTAACTGCTGATGATACTGCAGCAAGACTGGAGATTGTTCCTGCTGGTTATGAACTTATTAATCAACCGCGGATAGGACGTAAAGGTGGTGGGATTGCTCTCCTCTATAGGGACAACATCGCTGTTACAAATATAAAAAATGGAGAAGAATCGTCTTTTGAGTTTTCTGAATCGCGTGTTAAATTCGGCTCATTTTTTATGAGACTAGTGATTGTTTACCGTTCACCCTACTCTGCCAATCATCCGGTTACTGTTAGAACTTTCTTCACCGAGTTTACGGCGTACTTGGAAACTATCATACTGACGGCAGAGCCGTTACTGATAACTGGTGATTTTAATATTCATGTTGACAATCTGATGATGTGTATGCTGCTGAGTTTCTTGACATTTTGGAATCCATGGGTTTTATGCAGCATGTGGATGGACCCACCCATGAACATGGTCACACCCTTGATTTAGTTATTACTCGTCAGTTTGACTCTACTATATTATGTCAGCCTACAATCGGTCGCTTCTTTTCAGACCATGCTGTTGTTTCTTGCTCTCTGAATTCAGTTAAACCACGCGCGTCTGTCAAGTCAATTACTTATAGGAAACCCAAGTCCATCGATTTGAATGTATTAAGAAATGATCTTGCCAAGTCAGCCCTTTGCACTGATGATATTACGGATTTAGATGATCTTGTTAGTTGTTATAACTCAACACTGTCCTCCTTGATTGATCGGCATGCTCCCCTACAGTCCAGACGAGTTGTTAACAGGCCACGTGTCCCTTGGTTTAATGATGACATTAGATCTGCAATTAGAGCAAGAAGAAGAGCCGAGCGCAAATGGAGAGCAACTAATAGTACTATTCACTTGGCTATTTTTAAAAAGAAAAAGAACTATGCTACACTTTTAATGAACAGGGCGCGCTGCACATACTACTGTGACTTTATTCATGAAAATAGTGCCAACCAGGGAAGACTCTTTAAAGCAGCAAAAACCTTGCTGACAGAGTCGAAGATATTATCTTTACCAGAAGGATCCGACGCTGAAGTTGTAGCCAATGATATCGGCAAGTGCTTTGTCCAGAAGGTCAAGAACATTCATGTTAATTTAACTAATAAAGCAGTTTTCGATAGATCTGATCAATTAATAACAGACAGTCACCCGGAAGCTTCTTTTTCAGATTTTAAAATACTCTCGACTGACGATGTTAGGAGTATTGTTGCTCGATCAGCGAAGAAGTCGTGCCCACTAGATCCAATGCCAACTTCGATAACTGTGAAGTGTATGGACGAGCTTCTACCTGTCATCACGTACATGCTCAATTTGTCTCTTCAGTCGGGATATTTCGCTAAACAATTGAAGGAGGCTTTAGTCCATCCTACATTTAAAAAACGTGGACTTGATTTGAATTTTGCGAACCTTCGTCCTATTAGTAACTTAACATTCATTTCTAAGTTAACGGAAAGTGCTGCTGCTTATCAGATGCAGTCTCACATGTCTGTCAATGGCCTGTACCCAAAATTTCAGTCGTCTTATAGGAAACAACATAGCACAGAAACGGCCCTGCTGAAGGTTCATAATGACATTCTTATGAATATGAACAAACAGCATGTGACACTTCTTGTTTTGCTAGACCTAAGCGCAGCGTTTGACACTGTCAACCATGACATTCTGCTTTCGCGTCTACAGTCTAAATTTGGGGTTAATGGAACAGTGCTGTCTTGGTTCGAGTCTTACCTGTCTGGAAGATCACAGCGTGTGTATGTTAATGGATCCGTTTCAAATAGGTTTTACCTTGATTCTGGTGTTCCGCAAGGATCATGTCTTGGTCCATTACTGTTTAACACCTATGTGAGTCAGCTATTTGACATTATCAATCGTCATCTTCCTGATGTACACTGCTACGCAGACGACTCACAGTTGTACTTATCATTTAGCCCTAAAAGTTTAGCCAATCAGGAGGCAGCTGTCAGTGCATTGGAATGCTGTATAGAGGATATCAAAGCCTGGATGTGCTCTGACATGCTTATGTTAAATGATGACAAAACTGAATTTATTATAATCGGGACTCGGCAACAACTAAGTAAGGTTAAGATTGATCATATTACAGTTGGTGATTGTAAAATCACACCTGCTGAGTCAGTAAGGAATCTAGGTTCCTGGTTTGATGAAAAATTCTCCATGGCAACCCATATTACTAAAATGTGTGGTGCGGCATTCTATCACCTTCACAACATTAAACGTAAGTAGTATAGGAAATGAGGGTACCGGCACACTTCTTTTTTTTTTTTCAAAAACAGTCCCAAAATGTTAGAATTCAGCAAGGAGGGTTGTTTGAGACGGTAAGCTCTTTTAAAAAATTTTTTAAGTATAAGAAAAGGGGACGAAAAGAGACCAAAACCAAAAAAAAATATTCTGGAATTCATCAAGAAAGGATGTTTGAAAGGGGGAGAAAATTTTCGCGCCTCCCAAAACCCATTTTCGTCTGCTTATACTTCAAAAAGTGAGAAAACGGCCCGTCCCTTTCAGACGCTTTTGTTGGATTTGATATGAAACACCCCAAAGCGATCAGGGTTGTGGTTTTAACACACATTTCACTTACTCCCCGATTTCTGTTCGGATACTTTTGTTTTGTGTTGGTACACATGTCTCCCCACAGTTATACCTCCGGATAACAGTCCGAGACATGGTATGTATGGCGTGATCATGGCTACAACTTTACCAACGTCACTTTTTAACAGTTTGTCTTTTTGTAATCATAACAATTTTAATATGGAGGAATTTGAATTTAAACCATTAGACCCAAATCATGACTCAGACCCAAATCCTGAAAATGGTCAGGAGGAAACAGATTTTGGGGGTGCTGACGCTCCGGAAGACTTTTCAGAGCGTAATAGTGCTGGATTTGGTCACTCTATTGATGACCCCACTGTAAATAATGTGTCAGAAGACAGAATTGAGAGGATAGGGAGAGGGGTCACATATAAGGACTGTAAGAAATTTTTTACAGAGATACTAGGGCTAGAACCACAATGCACGGATCCACTGTTTATTAAATATATAGTTTATAATAATATAATAGGTATATCCGAAGAGTCTGATAAGTCTGGTTTGGTAGTGGGTTATTCTGTGGAATATCTGGGAGGTGAGTTTAGGACAGTTGGACTGGCTTTAACTGAGGGGGGAAATGATATGCTAAGGGATGGCATTAGAACTGAATATGATCAGTGGACTAAGATCAACCTGGATAGAAAACTGAAAAAAGCTGGAATTGTAACTGCTATTGGTTTGGGGATGATTGCATTAGTAACTCAGGGGCGGATTTAGCATACATCAGACCAGTCACGCGACTGACGTAAAAAATCACAAGAATAATTGCGCAATCAGACAATATTTTAATCTCAAGAGTTCTTCGGAGAGATTGGGTTTCAAATTCGCTTTTATCTTAGTTTGCGAGTCAAGCAAACACCGAGCAGAGATGACCGGTGGTCAGCGTTCGCTTTGAAAGTTTTGCTGGATCTGCACCATGGCAACCACTTTTTTGCTGGATTTGCCTCAAACCTGATTGGCTCTCGCGTTGATTTCAAGGGTTTTGCTGGATCTGCACCATGGCAACCACTTTTTTGCTGGATTTGCCTCAAACCTGATTGGCTCTCGCGTTGATATCAAGCGTTTTGCTGGATCTGCACCATTGCTGAGTCAGCTGAGTACATCGAACTGATCGAAGCTTCTGTGTTTCAGTCATGAGTTCTGTGGTAAGCGTTTTCGAACGGGTTTTAGCTGTTTTTAACAGCAACGATGAAGACATACTTCGAACAATCTACGATGATTTGTCATCAAGTTTACACGATCGCCGATTTCTTTCAAGCGAGGAAAATTTAAACGCGATTGGAAGCATTTCGAGCTTCTTGAGCAGGAATTTTGGCGCGGAGTCATTTATTCCCAAGCATGCCAAACCAACGAAGAAAGGAAACTGGTCATGCACTGCTGTAAGGTAAGTTAAGGTCGTCTTGTTTCGTTTCAAATCGACAAACAGTCTAGTGTCGAAATACATGTGTTTTTGTCCAGTTTCAATATCGTACTATAATATCATTTTGCGTCCTAGTGGTCTGAGTTCAGAGTTCAGACATATTATTCAGCATGGCGGCATTAGCATATTTCACGCTTGCCAACCAGCAGCTCTTGTATGTGAATTTGGAATGAAGGATCAATGAATTGATTCTTAAGGCAAGGTTTAGTCCGACTTTAAATTTTATCGGACCTTTCTTTTCATGATTTTGAAATGAATACTGTTTACTTTTCAACTTATTTGTTTATAATCTTGCTCTGATGAAGATATATTTTAACCGCGTGGTCGTGAAATAAGATAACATATAATTTATTAACAGATCGAACATATCACAAATCAATTACTCAGGCGTTTAATATTGGTTTTAAATATTTGTTTAGATCTGAAGCTACTGGCAATTGTCTTTACAGCTCAGTTTCTTTGGTATTGGTAGGTAACAATACCCTTGTTGATGATTTGAGAGTGTTGACATGCATTGAGCTTTTCCTCCATGCTAATTTTTATTCAAACCATCCATGTTTCTTCGCTGCTGTTGCTGAGCATCAGGAAGATTTTGGTAGAAGTTTAAATAATCTTTTACCTTTATCAGTTTCCTTTGAATGCTTAGATTCAGGGTTGTCGGGGATGAGCTAGTGAAGAAGGAGGCTATTGTTAATTGTGGTAATAATAAATGGTCATCTCTTCTTTGTATTCTTGGTCTTTCTTCTGTTCTTAACAGAAATATAGTTTCCCACTACCCAGATTGTGGAGACCATAGGTGTAAGTTATTGTTTAATCGTAAAGTTAAACCCCGTTCTCCTCTGAAAGCAGTGCCAGTAGTAGATGACATTCATATTCTATTCTGTGTTGATGGTTTGGTAAAGTCTGGTGATAAATTAAAACCTAACCATTTTGTTCCTTTACTTTTTTGTCCAACTGGTCAAAAAAGAAAACAGTCTGAACATCCAACCTCAAGCAAAGTCCTTAAAGAAAACCCCATTCCAGACTGGTTAGAAATTCTAAAAATGTCAAACAAAAAATTTCCAGCTTTTTCCCTGGCGAAACAGCCAATTTTTTATACTACAATACAATGAGGTTATGAGACCAATAATTATATATAAATATATATATATATCTACTGTTTATCCGATTTTCTCCCCTAATTTATGGAGAAAATTACACACTAAATAACAGGCTATGACAAGGTCTTTGATACATTGAATAGTTAATTTTTTTAAAGCATGGGTGTTCGCACCTGTCTCCTTCAGCTAACTAATATTTTAATTAGCTTTGTAAATATATAATGCTGTAATTTTCTCAGTTTAAATGAAAATCTTTTGTAAAAATGATAAAATGTGCTATTAAAAATATGCTTTAAAACTTAACAAAGTTGGCTCAAATATGCTGTCAGATCACGGGAAATGCCATTTTAGAGACCCAAATTTCAAAAATTTTCCGGGGGCACATGCCCCCGGACCCCCCTACATATGTGGACCACATCTGACTGACATTTCCAAAATCCTAAATCCGCCCCTGGTAACTGGTCTGTCTGTAGGTCTAACCAGGAAGGGATCTGATATAGTTCATCAGGCTAAGAAATGGGAAAAGTTACATCCATCGGAGAGAGGAGACACGGTACCGTGGACAGAAATACAAACAGCTGGTGGTAAGGTAATTGTTTTCACTGGAGAGTATTTAATAGTGTTTATCATGGCGGCTGGATTATTTTCCTATCGTTACACTAAGAGAGAGTAATCTATAAACATAAGTGGGTGAAAATATATACCTTACCGGCTACGATCGGCTTTTGTTAGTTGTAATCGGTTTCTGTTGGGTACGATCAGCTTTTGCCAGCTACAATCAGCTTTTACCAGCTGTAATCGGCTTCTGTTGGCTACGATCGGCTTCTGTTGACTGCAATCGGTTTCTGTTGACTACAATCGACTTTTGCCGGCTACAATCGGTTCCCGATGGGGTTTCCGACATATCGTTGGGAGAGTGTCACGTGACACTAGTGTTGACATTCCATTGGGCGTTAGCAACCACGATTTTTTCAAGCTGCGTTGAAAATGAACGCGAAAAAAAAAAAAAAAAATCAAAAAAAAATCAAAAAAAATCGTAGTTGCTAACGCCCAATGGAATGTTGTTTACGAAGTTGTGTCGGTACCTGTCACTTTCCGACTTAATTTGCATATTTTCTACAGGTTATGTCTACCGGTTCCAGATGGCTACAGTCGGCTTTTGTCAGCTGTAATCAGTTTTTGTTGGCTACAATCAGCTTCCAGACTGCTTTGTTTACTGTGGGCTGTCGGTTCTGATTAAATATTCTTGTGTCCGTACGCGTAGGAGTTAATCCCGTCTCCCAGCAGGTATCTCTTATCGTCAAAGCATGAGAGTGACACCTTATTTATCTCATAACTACCTAACTCATGATTTACACTTCGAATGGTTTTCATTTTCTGAAACACTTGTTTCTTACCAAATAGCGTGTCTTTGTACTTCTCGTGTTTAATTTGTTTTTTAGTGACACTCTTTTTAATTCCCTTGGCGGTTTTGCCACCTGCTCCGTTGTCTTTTAAATACGAATACATTTTACTTCTGAGACCAACGAACTCAGCTATAGGAACGCCAGCCGCTTCGTCCTTCATCTTTCCAATGACTTTTTTGTTCGAGTTGTTGTAGTAAGGTGAGCTTTCTGAATAGTCCGAGTTATCGAAAATATTTTTATTGGCCCAGAAGTCTTTGTAAACGTCTTCTGTTTTGATTTCATATGTCAGGCTGTCCGTATCTGTAAACAACAACTTAGCATCGTTTCCATATTTTTCTAATATATAGTTGTAATGAAAATCGTACATCAATACCTTCGATAGATCTAGAATACACATACCGACATACGCCGGTCGGTTTAACGTAAGAACTTCCTTAATTTTGTGAACGGCAACAAGGTTTTCGTTGAATATTTTAGCGGACACGAAGGTTGGTTTGGAAGCCAACCTCAACAGCTTTTCTTCACACGTGACCAACCGGACGTCGACACGCTTTCTCAGGTTCTCCATTGTTTTACCGAAGACGCTGTTGTTCATTAGCTTGAAGAAGTCCTTTTCGAAGGCGTTCCTGGCAGCAGTTCTCTTCACCGTGTTGAAGTCGATGTACTGTTTCAGCCACTCCGATTGACTGAACAACAAAACCCGGTGAACTTTCTTCACCCTTATCCCAAGCCTAACGTATAGCTGTAGGTTTCTATAGTGGACGACATACCTTTCATTTCCCATCAGGTTGGTTATCAGCTTACTGACACCACCAACGCTGACACCGAACTTCCTTTTAATCTCAGAACAATACTCCGACAACATATCTTCCCGTATTTCCATCTTCTCAGGGGCTAATGGGTAGTCGTTGTGTAGATCGTGGAGTTCAGGAGGATACTCAAGATCAACCTCAAGTATCATCCCAGTTCGGCTGTCATTTTCCGGAAGTTCCCAGGCCAGGTTTCTCAGCTTAGATTCACTCATCCACTTAAATCCACCAGTCGGAAGGCACTGACTCATGGCCCAACCATACAGATTATTAGCGTCCAGATACATTATGTACTTCACAGCCTCGTCCTCACTATACCCCTTCATGTATGGGTTGTTCGCCTTCCCATATCTGTTGGCTATGTAACTAACCCCACCTCTCAGTCCTTTCTCGATAAACTGGAACATGTCGATGTCAGTCATCAGCTCCAGCTCAATCCCAGTCATTTTCAGCATAGCGTCCCATGCCAACCCAGGTGAGGTGAAGTAGTGACAGGGGTCCAGCTTGTAGTACTGAACACAGGTCTTCCTAAAGTTCTCAAAGACGTCAGCTAACAGCAACACATCTGATTTTAGGTACACGTCATGGTAGTCCCCCATTGTTTTCATCCCAAACGACTCCCAAACCTTTAGAGCGTGTTGGTAATCAGTGTCTGATATCTCCTCATCATTCAACACACTGTAGAACTCACTCTTTGGTGGTAACCTCATTTCCTCAAACCGACTGAAGCTATCCATGTAGTCATAAGGATAAACACCCTTCGTCCTCATTAGGTCCGACCGTGGACCAAATTCTTCAGCTGTGTATCTAAAGGCGTCCCCCGGGAGATTTCCCACCAGCCTATCCAATGAACTACTCATGAACTGAAAACTGTCCAGAAACACAAGGTTTTTACCTAACATGAAGGCCATGTACTTTTCCATATTATTAGGAATGACATTAATCTCCTGTCCAAACTTTCCGATCTCCCCCATGATGAGATGACTATCATAACCCCTCAGGTTGTGTAAGATGACTGGTATCTTATCAGTCATTCTGTGATTTCTGTTACAAAGCTGGTGGGCTGATCCCCGATACTTTCGTGTTACATGACAATGGTCCCGGACCCTAACGTCCTCTGCTGTGTACCCCCGACCACAGATGTGACACTTTATAGCGTCTCTGAAGTCCGCCCTGTCGGAATCAGTTAGAATCATATCCTGGTTGAAGTGCTCTTTCCGAATACCCTTACAGTACTCCACTTCTTCCAACATCTTTCCAATGAACTTGTTGACAGCACCAGGACCTCTGTACACCTGAACATCCTTACTGTATCTGTCGTCATAACAACAGACAACCTTATACCCATAACCACAATCAGTATGTTTCTGGTACTTCTCCATGTATGGTTTTCTCTCTTTCTCCTGTTGGTCTGACTCCGACACCTCCGGTCTGTTAACCTTTTCCGTGATCGCCTCAAAGTCAGCGTACACAACAAACGGAACATTTAACTGTTTGTGGAAATTACTGTACTTCAGCACGTTCTTACCAGGGTCAGGCATCCTAACGGCTTGTTTACCATTCACACTGATACACACAACCTTATGCCTATCCAGAACCTCCGCTGAACTGAAACATTGGAGACAGTAAACACAGAAGTGTTTTTTCCTCTTGTGTTTTGTTTTGTTGTACATAAACCTATCAAAGTCCTTGATGAGGACGTAATGTTTGTTGTTTTCGTTGGTTATGATCAGGAGGTTCATGAGGTCTGTGAACCTTTCCTCTGATACGTAAACCGGAAAGGTTAACCCGTCCTCATAACCAAAGACGTTGATACGTATTTCATTTTGTTTTTCCACCCGGTTGTACTGTTTCTGACTCACTGGGAAGCTGATTCCACTGTAATCCAGGTCGCCAACATGGTCCCGGTACCCGGATACCCTTTGTGAGTTTCTTGACACTGGAAACTTGTGAGCCAGATGACACCACATAAAACACCTGTCATCATTATTTTTAACGTTGATCAACCCCTTCCGACTATTCTTCAGCTCCTTAGGGAGGTCGGCATAACTGGAGCCTTCCAGTGGGCTGTACACAGTCAGATTAACGTAGTGACCGTCTACTGAGTTTACTGTCCAGCCAGATCCCTCGCTTATCCATCGGGCTATTCTAGCCACCACCTCCTCATTCGCGGTGTCAACGTCCTGACCGATCTCACCGCCGTTGATTATAGTCTTGATGTGGCTGTTGAAGTGAGCCGTCTTATAAGTTGTTCCGCCGGACACCTCCTTTTCAAGCGTCACAACCAGCGTTTCAGCGAACTTCAACCCCCTCATCTCAGCCAGCTCCCGACGTAGCAGCCGTACCACATCATTCCTGAGGGCGTTTACCTGTTCCAGTGGGTGTTGACTTACCACAGCACAGCTGAACGACTTAGTCTTACCCCTCAGGGCTCTGTCTAACTGATTTATGTCATAACCGATTAGTCTCTCGTAGAGACGGGGGTCTATATCATCGGGATAGTCAAACATGTCAGGGTCTAAGTTGTCGTCTTGGTGGATCATGACATCTGGGTCCATCATTATAACAGGGGTGATCACATTCCGTTAGGTGTCGCTCCAACCACTCGGTGCAGAACCTGTCCGGGGTACGATCCCAGCCAAGCTCCTTATACACAATCCCAAACAGATTGTTATCAAACAGATCCTTTGTTTTCCCCTCCCTAAGATCCTTCATACCACCCAGTAACCCAATCCCTCTTCTTGAGCACAATCTGATGATGTAATAATTATATCTGGACACATTACGACCTCTTATCAGACCCTTACTTCTCATCACCCGAAGAACCTTGGAAAAGTCGGATAAGACAACGTCAACGGCTGTGTCCCTGACAACTCTGGTGAGTCTCTTCCTCATCCAACTATTTCTCGAATGCTCACTTCTACGACCGGCCGCCTGGTATCTCTCAACAACATATCCATACTCCGTGTCACCACATCCTGGACAGGAATACATCTCAGTGCTCACCTTCACACGGAATCTGAGACAATCCTCACACCACAACTTCGTACTACATCTGGGTGGATCCCAAGCCGGGGCTTCGATCCCCATCTGCTTACAGACCCATTCAACGCTTGAAGACTCACAATCCTTCAGCCCCCTCGGTAAGTCCGACCAGGAAACAGACATTATAACTAAACCCTAACGAATTCCTTAACCCCTACAAAACAAACCTAGACATCAAATACCCACCAACCAAACCAACAGACCCAATAAACAGGGTTTGATACTCTTTCATCTCACTCGATGGTTTGTAATAGTCAGGCAGCTCAGGCTCTGACCGGGACGACCCGACGGCCTCAACCTGCTCCAACCTACCCCTCAGCAGATCCAGAGCGTGATTCGTTGTGTTGATGTCAGCGTTGGCGTCAGACAGTTCCTGCCTCAACCTCTGTATCCTATCCTTCCTAGCCACCTCACTCTCATACCATTTCTCCTTTGCCCTAGCCAGCTGCTCAAGGGCGTGGTTGTGTCTTTTAATCTCAGCTTCATATCCGGTGTGATTTAACTTTGAGAATAGGAATCCAGCGCCCGCGAAGGCCAGGGCGTTAAACAGTCCACCAGCAACCACACTAGCCACATATAACTAGACATAATACACTCCGTTACAAAGATCCGATAATAGAACGGATGTTACGCCTTTCCCAATACGGAATCCTGATTAGGTAATGACCGTTGTCCTTGGCGTACTCGTCTTTCATCCGATCGTGTTCCTTCTGTACCCTAAAGCACCTTTCTGCCTCTTCCTGAGTTAACTTACCCGACCAGGTGGAAGGGCTGAAATGTTGTTCACCATCATATTCAATCAGTACGAAAGTACCATCGCTAAGGGGCGCCGCGAAGTCATACCTCAAAAGACCACCACCCAACCCCACTAACCCATCAAAAGTCTTCTCCCTAACCGCCTCAATTCTGTTAACGCGTAAAGCATCCCACACATTCCTCTCTCCTCTAGACATAGGGGGCAGCCAACGTGTCTCAATCTCTACGCTCATAGTAACCACTGCGTATGGAACCCCCTTAGGCTACTTAGGCTTCGAAAAAGGGTCAACCGGCAGATACCCCTTCGACTGGGCATATTTAATCCCAACTGTGCTAATTCCAACGGCTAGAGCCAGCCTAACGGTACCCTTTACAGATTCAGGAGTACCCAAAGGTTCCCTCAGGACCTTCCTCGAAGCCATGGAGACTGCCACAGCTCCGCTTGTGATCAGGAGAGCGCCGTAGAGCTCGTTCATCAGTTCTTTTCGGTCGGTTGACATTATACTAACACATATTTCATTCGTCGAAGGTGTCTAAGACTGGAGGGGTCTGGACGGGGTTCTGTGGTTCGACAGTTCCTTCCATTACCTTCTCCTCATCAATGGTTTTCAGCCTCTGAACCTCCCTTCTCTCCTGCCTCATAGTGTAATAGAGTGAAGCCCCACCGATAACCAACCCAACGGTTCCGATTAGATATCCGTAATAGGCTGACCGACCACCAACCCCAGGACCAATCTCAGCCGCCAACCGCTTCCTGGCTTTCCTCTCCTTGGCTACCTTCGATATCTGAGCCAGCCGTTTACCAGCCTCCACCCGTTTCGGATCCTTGACTCTCTCCGTCTTAACCGCTGATGTTATCTTAGGGACTTCCGGAGTTTTTTCAGACTCGTCAGCCATCTATATACACTAATCTATGTTTCATCTGTGAGACCATCTATAGGAATCTCTGAGGTCGTCTCTAAGGAATCTATGAGGTCATCTGTAGTTGTCTCTGGGGTTGTCTTTAGGGAGTCTGTGAGGTCATCTGTAGGGGTTCCTAAGACCGTCGGCCAGACAACAACAGACTCAGTCACGTAGTACTCTCCCCTACGGTTCCTCCTAACACAATGTCTCATCACCCCGATAGCTCTTCTAAGGGCGTGGAAGATAAACAGTATGGGTCGTCTAAGTCTCCTTGGAATCTTCATATAAAATACAAGAGGTTTAGGGCCGTACCGTACACCTGGGGTATAATGACTGGGACAGAATCCGGTGCCCGACTGATCGCCCTCGACGGAAACATTGGTGTGGGAAAAACAACGTTCGCTATACCATTCGCTAGGAGGAACCACTATCATCTCATCGAAGAGCCGGTTGAGAGCAACCCGTACCTAGAAAGGTTTTACGCCGACCCTGGGAGGTGGGCGTATGAAATGGAGACTTGGTTTCTTGGTGAGAGAATCGACGCCTACCTAAGAGCTCTGGAGTTAATCAACGAGGGGGAGAATGTGATTGTAGAGCGAACACATCACAGCTGCCTGACTTTTACTAAAAACTGTTGGCGTAATGGGTGGATAACCGACGAACAGTTTTCTGATTATTCCAAGATCTTCCACTCACTAAACAATCTCCTCCCAACCCCTGACGCTCTACTATTCCTAAAAGCCTCGGTTGACACCTGTTACAACCGAATGCTCAGAAGAGGTCGGAAATGTGAAGCCGGTGTGACTAAGGATTACCTAGAGTGGATACGGTGGTATATGGGAGAGACGGTTGTAATGGTTTGGAACAAGGGGACTAAGGTGATTGGTCTCGACTGGGAAGACTTCGGTCCGGATGAGTCGGAGGTAGTCAGTACCCTCCATGGGATCCCTAGCGGATTTCACGGTTGGATGGCTCGTGTGGGTGACCGGGACGTCTACATACCCGAGATCGTCAGAACCGTTAGCCAGGCCCGGCAGGCTCAGCTGAGTCATACGTCCTATGATACCGTGTGATCATACTGTCGGAATGTGGACAGACCTCAGTCACAATGTCGTCGAGTACACGGACGTCGGATAGGAAGACAGTCTCATCGTACTGGGCTCCACGTAGGAAGCTTCTGATCTGTGTCAGAATCTTGTGGTAGCTAACGTGAGCGAATTCACAGTTCTCCAACCTACCAGGCATTCCCGACTTGGTCATATACCCTTGGATCAGAACGCCAGGACCGGCTATGGTTCCGAGGATCAGTGGGTTAGCTGTAACACCACCGGCTATTCCCCCGACCACAGTCAACCCAATAGAGACCGTCTCGAGGATCATCTTCAGTCTCTTCAGTCGGATGTGTTTCCACTTGTAACAGGTCGCTAGCCTGTGATAATACGAATAGAGCCGGGTTAGTTTGTCCACTTCAGCCGATTGGAGGTTTTTACCAATGTGGTTGAAGCTGACGACGCTTTTCCTCTTTTTCCCCATTCTAATTACAGGTCATATTCAACCATGGTCCTGTTACAAATCCTCTCAATCTCAGAATCCTCCAGACGACCCTCTACGACTTTCATACCGTAAAAGTTAATGTCTGAATAATACTTCCTGAAACTGTTTAACCCGAAGACATCCATATAAGATGTTCCTATCTGATCGATGTTACTGATAAAAAATGAGTCTTTCAGGGTCTCACCATTTATCCTGACGTGTGACACTCTAACTCCGGATAGCCAGTGGGCAGATATCAGGGCCTTCTCCCCAATGAACTTTGCTGGGATTGTACACTTATGAATCCTATGTGGTGACGACCCATCTATAAACAGTTTGTCATTCACCCCAGCTTTAAACCCAATGCTTTTACCGAGACTGTTGTCATTATTGGAAACAATCATTTCCCAGGTACCTGACGCCGATCTCACACTGTTCCTCTTTACCACGACAAAGACCGAAACATCGGTGAACATAAATCTGGGTATGCTAACGTGGAAGCCCGTTCTTATTGAGGACTCAGGGTAAAGGAAGTGGTGGTCGCCAGCAGTGTTAATCTGTGGGCTGATACTAGGGGGTCTCCAAAACATGGCTGAGTTGATTCTGGTCTCACCGTCCCTGTCTTCTATGTAATCAACAAAGGGAGGGAGTTTGGAAACCGCGTTCTTACTGGATCTGGTTACGTTCAGATCGAAGATAACTCTGCTGTCACGGGCCTTTATGTGAGATCTCAGTCTGTCGTTGAGTTGTTTATTAGTGATTGGTCTGCTGTAACCATAAAACAGACTCATATACTATAGGACAGATACCCAGACGCGGCTACAGACCGTACTCAACCATAACCCCCTTACAGATCCTCCCAATCTCGGGTTCCCCTAGACGACCCTCCACAACCCTCATACCGTAAAAGCTGATGTCTGAGTAAAAACTTTTTAAGCTGTTCACCCCGAGGATATTCAGGTAGGGTGTTCCCAACTGTCCGATGTCACACATAGTGTATGAGTCCCTTAATATCTCACCATTTATCCTGACGTGTGACACCCTGAGTCCTGATAGCCAGTGGGCAGATATCAGAATCCTCTTCCCGATGAACTTCGCCGGAACCGTACACTCACGAAACCTAGACGGTGTCATCCCACCGAAAACCAGTCTATTACTCACCCCAGCTTTAAACCCAAGGCTTCTACCATCGTTAACGTTGGCATTGGAAACAATTGTTTCCCAAGCACCCGACGCCGATCTCACACTGTTCCTCTTTACCACAACGAAAACGGAGACGTCGGTGCCCATGAATCTGGGAACGTTAGCCTGGAAGGCTGTTCTTATTGAGGACTCAGGGTAAAGGAAGTGGTGGTCACCGGCGGTGTTTAGCTGTGGGTTGACACTGGGGGGTCTCCAAAACATGGCCGAGTCGGTCTCACCGTCCCTGTCTTCTATGTAGTCAACAAAATGGAGTCTGGAGACCGCGTTCTTACTGGATCTGGTTACGTTCAGGTCAAAGATGACCCTGTAGTCAGGCCTCGTGTTAAGGACTTCTCTCAGCCTATCGCTGAAATGTTCATCAGTCACTGTGTCCAGTCTGTTGTAACCATAAAACAGACTCATATACTATAAGACGTATTTACTGAACAGATACCCAGACACAGCTGTGAGGACTAGTAGGATTTCCAACTCATTGTCTGGTCCCCCGTCCTGACCGGCGGGGCGTTGTGCCTTCTTTGGGGTTGGTGTGGCTGTCTCTAAACTTCGGTCGGTTGGTGTGGGCTCCAGGGGTTGGGTGTTGTCTAGTGAATCAAGATGATTTCCACCATCCTGATGAGTTTTTTTGGGGTCTGGATTGATGTGAGCCGTGAAGTAATTAATACCATGGTTCACACCAAATTTCATACTGTCATTTGCAACCTGTAGTTTGTTGTTGTAGCCAGCGATCGGATTTTTAAGAATTATAAGGTTG
Source organism: Corallium rubrum (assembly GCA_964035015.1). Lineage (NCBI taxonomy): Eukaryota > Metazoa > Cnidaria > Anthozoa > Scleralcyonacea > Coralliidae > Corallium > Corallium rubrum. The sequence goes on along the minus strand of OZ036006.1, from coordinate 13,414,115 downwards.
GATGGTAACAGCCAAAGACTTGGTGAGACTGCCAGATTTAGGACGACATTCGTGTCTGTCACCGCTCTATTCATATTGTTTATCCATGTAGCTGTGTTGTAGTTGATAATACTATCCTCAACCAGTTGCCTAAACACTTTCTGGGTCTCCAATGCACTCGCCCTATCACCATATATACTTTGTTTTGTCTTTGCCTGAGCACCAAGAATGGAATAAATAAACGTCTCTATGCTCTGATTTAGGAGTAGGAGACCATTTGAGGTTAAACCATCACTCCTCTTTGGTATGAATTTCTTAAAATCCCCACTAACGTCTCTTAACCTCCTGGTTCCTTTCCATTTTGTTACTGAGTGCTCGGGGTCTTCCGTGTGTTCTACCTCCTGCCACGTCCATCTCGGTGCCTTATCGTTTTCCATCAGGAATGTTGCACCATAGCTTCTCATAATGTCACTTATTTCTGAGTCTGATTTTACATCGAATTCTCTCATAATTCTTCTTATTGTGAAATACAGATGAAATCTCAAAAGTGACGTAACTTCCGGTGGAACGTCATCACTGGGTGTTAGATGAAGTAACGACACCCCAGAAGCATATGTAGCGACGTACGTCCCCACAAGCGCCTGGTAATACTTCTCTTTTAGGTCCCATTTAGAGTATGAGGAAGTTTTTATATCTAACGGTGGGAGGTCACTTTGAAAATACTCTGTCTCATTCACATAAACCCGAAACTGATTGACTGGATAATTCAGGACATACTCCGTTGGAAAATTATCATAGTAATAATATGACCCATGTGTTTTGTACATTGATCTGTGTTGTTTTCCTTTTGGGATTGTCTGAACGTGATCACCTAATAACCATATTTTTGGAAATCTAGGCGGTGGTTTATTTATTGTTAAATACTTGGCGTAGTCTTTATTGCTCCTGAACTCCGCGTCGCCAGTGTAGATGTATGAGTCACCGACAGGTCCAAAGAACACACCAGGTTCTGACTGACCGAAGACTGATTCAGTTATGAATTTAGTTCTATCGGCGTATGGGTATTTGGTGAAAAACTCTCTCAGGGTCTTATCCATATATCATAGGTTAGGTTATATGGACGCTGGGGTTGGGCTGGAACAGGAATTGAGAGATATCCACTACAATCCAAAAACAGGATATCAGTCGGCTGAACGATTGTACCAGAAGGCATTGGAGGAAGGTCTTGATGTGAGTAGGAAGGCAGTGAGGGATTGGCTGAAAACACAGGACACGTATACAAGGTATAGGCCGGTTGTGAGGAGACATAAGTTCAGACAGACGTTCGTCAGCCACCTCGGTGAACAGATACAGATGGACCTGGTTGATATGGGGAAGTATAAGAACCAGAATAAGGGGTATTACTGGATTTTGACAGCTGTTGAGATTCTGAGTCGGTATGCTTTCGCCATCCCCGTTTACAGAAAGGACACGAGTAATATGACTGGGGCTGTGAGTAAGCTGTTGGAACAGTTCAGAGACCGCTTTGGTGACTACCCCGACCTGGCTCAGTTCGACGACGGGAAGGAGTTTTATAACGTCGGTGTGAAGGGTCTGCTAAAGAAACGTGGTGTCGAACACTTCAGTACGTTTTCAGACAAGAAAGCAGCGATCGTCGAACGGTTCAACAGAACACTTAAGACTGCTATGTGGAAGTATTTCTACACGAAGGGGACTTATAGGTGGATTGATGTCCTGAACGATCTCGTTGAGGGTTATAACAACACAAAACACAGTGTTACCCTTCTGAAGCCTAAGGACGTCAGTAAGTCAAACGAGAATCAGGTCTGGAATACGTTGTTCGGTCATCATTTTGGTGATCACCCCCTACCTAAGTTCCGGGTTGGAGACACTGTGAGGGTGTCAAAGTACAAGAGCACATTCACAAAGGGTTATGAGGCTAACTTCACTGAGGAAATCTTCAGGATTACGAAGGTCATCCGTGGTGATCCAAACGTTTACGAGATTGAGGACGCTGAGGGTGAGCCGATTATCGGAAAGTTCTATGGGGAGGAGTTGTCGCCGGTGGATAAGAAGGATGACGTTTATAGGGTTGAGAAGGTGTTGAGGAGAAAGAGAGTTGGTGGAAGGAAGATGGTGCTGGTCAAGTGGTTGGGTTATGGTGATAAACACAACTCATGGATACCCGAAAGTGACGTACAAAACCTGGGTTAATGTATACCCGGGTAATGAGGCTAACATTATTCATTGAAAACGGTGAGAAGACTGTCTACTTCGAACAACCTATCATGGTGGCAGGTCCAAAACCACAGGTGATGCTGAAGAAAGCGACGGTATACTGGAACTACAACAATGTGGTATCAGGTTTGAACGATTCGGTGTCGTTCGATGGTGTTAAGACATCCGTTCCTGAGGGTTATTTTGACTTTGACGCGATAGAGACGTTTGTTAAGGGTTTGGCCGGGGGTCTGTTGGGGACGGTTGAGTTCGGAAAGAATGTTTACAACGGAACTTCTAAGGTGAAAACGTCGGAAAAGTTGAAACTTGGGAAGATGGGTCTTCTTTTGGGGTTTGGTGAAAACGATTTGATAAATGGTGGTGGTGGGTGGACGAGCAGTCCGAATCAGGTGGACATCAACAGAGGACTGAGGTATGTTAGGATCTCGTGTGACGCTGTTGAGAGTGAGAGAAGTTTGGACAATGGGAGGAGGAGTGATCTGATTGGCACTCTTCCGATAACCTCTGAGCAGAGTCTGAAAGGGAGTGTACAGCACTACACAGACATTGAGTCGAAAGCTGAGATCCGTAAGGGTGTTTATGGTAAGATGACCTTTAGGGTTCGTGGGAATAATGATCATTCAGTAGGTCGACCGGTTGGGATTGGGGCTGTTCTGCTTGAACTGTACATAGGTTAGTATATAATGGCTGAGGAAGGAGTTAATATCGAAATGGGTGAGCGTGGTGAAGAAGAGGAAAGGGAAGATGATATAAACGAGACGAGTTTCATAGATGATAACAATGAGGACTCCGGATCGGAAAACTCCCTATTCAGACCCTCTGACCCTGTGACCCGTATTGAGGATGGGGTGCCCGACGCTGGTAGTGATGTTGGGTCAATGAGAAGGTCTGTCACATATGATAAGAAGAAGATCTTCCGCGAGATGTTAGATGCTGTAATAAATAAGGGAGATGGTGAGGCATCTGAGGAACTGATAGAACACACCAGGTTCAGACTCAAAGACGATCGCGTCAACGGAGCGTGGTTTTATGATGTACTGATCATGGTGTCTGATAGGGACGGGATTAGGTATAGTGATAACCAGTCAGAAAAGGTAAAAGGGTATGTTGATCGTTTCAAGAAACTGTTAGAAAAAGCCAGAACCGAACATTACAATACGGCTGAGGGAGCGGTTGAGTAAATCGGTGGTAAGCCAACACTTTCTGAGGAAGCGGTGGCTGATATACTCTCACGGTCCAAATCAGAGATCGACGGTTGGGCTGAAGAAAGAGCGATAGACCTACAGGAACAAATGGAAGGGGTATTCATATCCAAACAGGAAGTAAGAGAAATCTCTGGAATAATCAACAAACAAGCTATTGATACGGATACGGGTACGGATACGGACCCAAACATGGATACAATTAAGTTTCTTGAGATAGAAGTCGACAACTACAGGAAAAAGGCGGAAAAGGAGGTCAATCCTCTCAAAGAATAACTCTACGACAACGTTAGAAAAATGGCAGAACTGAAGGCAGACAGTATAAGAATCAGGATTAATGAAAGACCTGAACACACAGAAGCCATGTCTATCTTAAGCGATGAGGTGGAGAACAATGACCTGAACAGGTTGGAACGTTTTAAGCGGTGGGCTAGGGAGAATATGGTTGGTCTGTCTGCCATAGCCATCACCATAGCTGGGATCATAACCACAATAGTTGTGGCAACCAGAAAGACTGTCTCGGGGGGAGCGAGGGCAGTCGGTGGTTTCGCTAAGGCACTCGCTAACCTGGGTAAGAGTTTGGGACCTTTGTTAGCACCACTGTTCAGTTTAGTAGCACAGGTTCTGACCTGGGGAGCAAAAGGAATAGCGTGGTTAGCCAACAATCTGTGGGTTCTTGCCATAGCTATGACGTGGTTATTGTATGACTATTGGAAAAACAGCAAAAACCGAAAATAAAACCTGTTATGTAGTATATGACCAACAGAAGTCAAACAGAGCTGTTACCTGGATTTAGACGGGCAAAAATGTCAGAGATTAAGGGACTCCGGACAAGACACACGATCACCATGAACCCCAACAAAGTCAACCCTGGTGAGGACCTCTACATCGACATACCAAAGCTAAAACCTGATAGTTGTCTGGTCCCGGGTAGCTTTCACTTACTGTTCGACTTCAAAAACATGAACACCAAGTCGTGGTTCCTAAACAATCTTTCCAGGCTTCTGGTCGAAAGGCTGGTTGTTAAGCTGGCCGGCGAGACTGTTTACGACAATACAGGTGAAAGTGTCCTCGGTGTGTACAAGGATCTCTGGCTACCAAAGAGTGTGAGGAATCAGATGGTTGGGTATGGAATTGGTCCAGAGAACCTGAGAAAGTTGATGTCTAAGGACGATAGTGGGGCTTCCTCTGGAGACGCTGAGAAGGTAGCTGACGCTCTAATGCTCACAATCCATGGAGTGAGGATGAAGGTGAGATTGGATAAGATCCTTGGGGACCATGGACTATATGCTCCCTTTGAGATGTACAACAACTTCCGCTATGTCATTAGCCTACCGAAAGCGAGTGACGTTATGGTGGCTCAGTCAAGTGAGACCGTTGATGGGTACACACTGGAAAACCTTGAGCTGGAGTATGAGACGATTGATAACACCGACATCGCCAGTGAAATAACGTCGCTGTACACAGCTGGTTGATCGTTGTCCTACGAACACGTCACGTTGATGAAGTCAACTGAATGGTTGGCTGGATCAACCCTGATCAACGAACACATTAACCTCCCACGGAAGTCTATGAAAGGGATTGTGATGATGTTCACAAATAAGATCCGAACTGATAGTGAGAAATACGTCTACCCAAACATTGAGAGCGTTAAGCTAACAATCGAGGGTGTACCCAACGCTGTCTTCAGTCAGGGAATCCCAAAAAGCCGATTCTACGGTGAGGCTAAAAGACTATTTGGTGGAAAGGAAAACACAGATCAGTTTATGACAATCCAGAAGTTCTACAAGGACGCCTTCGCTCTGGCGATTGACCTGAGAAGTATTGAGGATTGCGACAATGTTGGAACTGGTAAAAGGATCGTTAATACACAGTCCGGGGTTCTGATTGAGATTACTAAGAAGGCGACTGTGGCTAACGTAGTCTGTCGAATCTTTGTTCTGAGTGATGGTTTGGTAAATATGGTAAATAAGAATCTAAAATCAATCCAGTATTAAATGGACCACCCATTCAATATGCTGATCGTTGGTATGACGGCTTGTGGAAAAACCTGGTATCTCCTGAAGATGTTAGAAGATGAATACTTCGGGTTCTTCGACTACATCGTTCTGCTCTGTCCGACGTTCAGCTGGAACAAAACCTACACCACCTGGAAATACACCTCCGACCCGGACTTCATCGCTGTGGACTGTAGTCAGGACGACGTTGAGATTGTACTAGGATATGTTGTTCGGATATTCAAGGGATCCAAAACATTGATAGTCCTCGACGACTGTGCCAGTGGGCAACCCGTAAAAAACAGAACAAGTGAGTTGGTTAAATTAGCCTTCAGCGCCCGGCACTACAATCTGTCAACTATTGTAATCACACAACAGCTAACAGCTATCACAAAACCCTATAGGGAAAATATCAGTAAGTTGGTAACGTTCTACAACCCTAACAAAACCGACATGAAGGTCATCACTGATGACTACCTGGGTGGCTCAGACCGTGAAAACGTCATGGAGGTAACTAAAAAGCTAAAAGAAAACAAATACGCTAGGCTTGAGATTATGTTAAGGCATCCGTACGCGTATAAGGTGGTCATCCCCAAATCTGGTTTGTAGTAAGATGGCCGAAAAGAAGAGTAAGACGGTGAGAGTTGGAAAAAAAGTCAAGGAACCTGCTGCAGAACCAGCTGAGACATCTGTTGGGGAGCCAAAAACGGAAATACCTACTGAGATCCCCAACCTAGTCGATGAGCTCGTCAATGATCTGAAAAAGACTGAGGAAACCAGCCCAACACCTCCACCAACCGATGACACCAACAGTAAGAGAAGTGAACTGATAAAATTATCAGAAAACGGTGAGATAACTCAGTCAGTTGGCTACATCAGAAAAGCGTCGGTAAAGGTTGTGGACAAGCTATACGCTGAATATGAGGTCAAAAGGATGGAAAGAGCTAATGAATTCCTGACTGATATGTTAATCAGTAGACTCTCCAATCTTCTCGGTGGTTTGGACGCCGTAGAAAGCTCTGAGGAGCTAGACAACGAATTACAAAAAGACAAACTGTTGAAAAGTGACGTTGGTAAAGTTGTAGCCATGATCACGCCATACATACCATGTCTCGGACTGTTATCCGGAGGTATAACTGTGGGGAGACATGTGTACCAACACAAAACAAAAGTATCTGAAGAGAAATCGGGGAGTAAGTGAAATGTGTGTTAAAACCACAACCCTGATCGCTCTGACGTGTTTCACATCAAATCCAACAAAAGCGTCTGAAAGGGGTGGGCTGTTTTCTCACTTTTTGAAGTATAAGCAAACAAAAATGGGTTTTTGGAGGCGCGAAAATTTTCTCCCCCTTTCAAACATCCTTTCTTGATGAATTCCAGAATTTTTTTTTTTTGGTTTTGGTCTCTTTTCGTCCCCTTTTCTTATACTTAAAAAATTTTTTAAAAGAGCTTACCGTCTCAAACAACCCTCCTTGCTGAATTCTAACATTTTGGGACTGTTTTTGAAAAAAAAAAAAGAAGTGTGCCGGTACCCTCATTTCCTATACTACTAACGTATTAGAAAGTATCTGTCGCAGAATGCGGCAGAGACTTTGATTCATTCGTTTATTACTAGCAGGGTGGACTATTGTAATAGTTTATTGCATGGTGTACCTGCATATCAATTAGATAAGCTGCAAAGAGTGCAGAATGCTGCCGCTAGGTTGATTTTCATGGAGCATAAATTTTGTCATATTACCCCACTTCTTTCAAAATTACACTGGCTACCTGTTAGGGTTCGCATTAAATTCAAAATTTTGCTAATTACTTTTAAGGCTATTCATGGGTTAGCCCCTTTGTATATTAAGGATTTAATTTCGATCAAATCGTCTGTTACCGGGAAATATATTCTTAGATCGAATAAGGAGCTATTGCTTAAGCGTCCTTTATGTAAGACCTATGCTACACTTGGGGACCGTGCCTTCATGATATCTGCTCCAAAGCTGTGGAATGCTCTCCCTGCAGACATTCGTAACGCAAAGACTGTTGACTGTTTTAAGAGGCTTCTTAAGTCTCATTTTTTTAGATTAGCTTACGATAACTTCACTTAGCTTAGTTTTATATTCTTGTTATTATTAATATTATTTTATGTATTGTAATTGCTGTAAATAACTAAATGTATTATTTTATTGTACAATGTAATGCGCATTCGATCATCTCGTCATGTAGAATGCGCAATATAAGTTATTAAAATTATTATTATTAACAGAATGAGCAGATCTGGCAAACACAAGGCAAAACCTAGTTCTACTGACATGGATGTACTAGTCAAAAACCTAAAAGAGAAAGATGTATTTGAACAAAAGCCTGGCAGAAGCTATAAGCATTTCAAAAATTTTGAAAGAAATCCAGTTTCTTGGTTCAACATGTCTTTGATTTACAAATGGATAAACAAGCCCCAAAAAAAACATATCCAATGGAATAAGAGGACGCTGAAGTCAGTTTTCTTATAATTGTAATACAAAGTTAGTAATTGTTGCACAAAGTGAGCACCTAACTGTAATATGCCCAATCATATAATTTATATAGATGTAACTACAGTATTTCATTTTAGCACATTACAATTTACATGTACATGCAACACCAGTACAGTATACTATAAATAATTTGTGGACTTATGTTGCTTTAACAAACAAATTAGGGATGTGCCAGATACCACTTTACCGGATACCGGTAACTTACACTTGAAATTCAAACAAAACATGGAAACTGAAACAACTCAAACAAGTATATTTATTATATAATAATATTGCATCTAGTATTAAGTTATTCCTAAGCAATATGTTTACACTGCATGTCCAATAGTGTGGTCTGCATCACCTTTTCATACGTAACATAGCTGGAGGCTAATTGCACTTTTTATTCAAATTCCATTTTACCTCTCCCTCATTTATCAACATAACACGGCTAAAACTCCTATGTGGTTCCATTAACTAGACTTTAACTTCTAAAGCACTATCCAGTAAATATCCAGTAAACGTTTACCGGATACTACCGGATAGTGGAATTTTACTAGATACTGCATTCCAGATCCGGATCCGGCACATCCCTAAAACAAATTTCACTTTTATGTTATACTACAATAGGCTAATCCTATACTGTATTAGTTTATATGTTTATCACAGTCCAGAAACAAATAATTATACAACACTGGGAAGATTTTTGCATTTAAGATGTTAGGAACAAGTCAGTCTTACTGGGGTATACATGTCAATTTTCTAACATAGTACAGTAAATATATAGTTTCTGAAGTTTATGACATACATACACATACATGTAAGAAACCAAAAGTTATTCAAATATTAGATCAGGCAGTACAGAAACATGAATAGGTATATTACCTGATAAATTAGCATCTACAGTAGATACATAAGAGTTGTCTGTGAATGTGTCATCTAGTGTCAAATGACTGCATTCCAAAACCAAACCAAGTAGTTCCTCATCATTTGCTATCTCATTCCACTGCAATGTATCGTCATCATCATCATCCTCTGAAGAAGAAAAGCCAAATTCTTTGTTGTTGTCTGGTGTAGATATATATTCCTCCATATCTCCAAACACTTCATTAAATACTTTATAAATCTTCACAGCATGCTTTTTGTCCCAGATTTCCACATGATCATGTATGTCAGAAATTGACAAGATTTTGGAGCAATGTTCAATAGCTTGTAATACTTGATGTTGAGAAAACCCAGCAATAATTTAGGTGCAATAAGAACTTTTGCTGTTCCATCTTCTGTTGCTGCATTTTCAAGTGACTGAATTATTGCTTTGTGATGTGAAAAAAGTTTATTTTTCAATTGTGCTCATTCAGCAGGGGAGACATCTCGTGTTTTGAAAGGTGTATTTGATGTATTTGAGGCAACAGGAGATTTGACTTGTGCACAACAGTCCTCGAGCCCACATTCACACTTCAATGCACAGTTGTCACAACAAAGATGAATAGGCAAAGGGCTCTCAACTTCTGATTGTCGAGATTCAAAGAAACTGAGCAGAAACTTTCGACGACAATCTTCAGTTGCTACATATGACTTCATATCCTTGTCAATATGTTTCAGAAACAGGCTGTTATATACAAGAAATAGATTACTCTGAGTGCCATCTCTTCCAGCACGACCAGTTTCCTGGATATAGCTTTCAACATTTTTGGATGGTCCAAAGTGGACAACAGTTGTGACTCCCTTGTTATCAATCCTCATACCAAACGCAATTGTAGCAACAAGTAGACGAATACTTCCATCAGTTTGCTGAAAAGAATTTAAAATTTCTTTCTTATTTGCTTCTGGGGTGCATGAGTGGAGCATTTCCATCAAAACCATATGCTTGTTGTTTGGGTCCAGGCAATTTCTTTCACCTAGACTTTCCCTCAAGACAGCATACAGCAATGAACATTGTGTTATTGTTTGGCAGTAAATAATTGTTCTTGGACTGTGTTTGTGCTCTTCTCAATCAGCTCATCAGTTAACCATTTGAAAAAGTCATTCAAATTTTCATCTTTGTTGACATAATGTACTGAATACATTATGTTCGTCTTGTTGGGACTTTCAGAAATTACATATGGGTCAGTCATTAATAATATCTCAAAGATCTCTTGCTTGGTTTCTTCTGTTGCTGTTGCTGTAAGAACTAGGCTACAAATGTAGTAAATACAAGTGACCTTAGTTCACCAAGTTTTAAGAAACATTCACGAAATGCTGCATGTTTGTTGCTTGAAGACTTTCCCCTAAATAGAAAATGGTTTGACATTTCAATGCAGCCGTCAAATCTAGCATTTTCACTAATACAATTATATAAACATTGTACTATTATGGTCAGAAGACATGCATAGATGTATAAAAGCTAATATACTGTATATATTTTCTATTATTTACATATGCACATAGTATATTTAAAACAATATTATTATATACTGTGTATTCCGTATTGGTGGTGTGCATCTTACATCATTGTCACCATGTTGGATGAATTTGACAAAAGATTTTCATCATCTGCAATTATAATTTCATCCAACATGGTGAATATATCTTTGCCCTTCGAATCTCAATGGATTGGTTGCACACCACCTACATGTGTACCACCTACATGTATACCACCTTTACTGTATATAGTAAAGGCAGAAACCAAGTTCTGACTGCATATAGGTAACGGTATATAACTTGATTTGCAAACTGATTCAGGGTTCCACATTATTTAATTAATTATTATTAAACCATGATACCATGATGATACACATGTGTATACCCAAGAATCTTCCAATTGACAAACGAGAATTAATCGTCGGAGCCTGAGGGTACACTACAAAATGACACTGACACTTTTCGACACATAAGCGCTCTCTCTCGCATCTACATGCACACTTTACACCAGTCGATTATATACAGAGTGTATATTGTAAAAACAGTCTATTCAGGGCTGCAATATTTTATGCGGTCAAGCTAACCCAAACATTTGGCACGAATATTGCACGTGGTGAGAAATTTTGCCAGAAGCTTTGCATTGTAAGATAATAATATTCGTAACGCACATGTATTAAATTCTTGTCTTCGTAAACAATATATTTTATAAAAATTACATGGCTATAGCAAAGCAACTCAATAGCTGAAGAGCGACTTTGTTTGTAGCGAAACGACTCTGTAGCTACTAGCGAAACGAACGGATACCATTTTTATATACATCTATTATTATTATTATGAAAGAGACAAACAGTCTTCGAGACTACATAGTACTTACCAGTGTTTAATAACATGAGCTTCGTCTACAGCCACAGCACAGATGCTCTTGCTGTAAGCGTCGCTGAGCAGCATAGAGCGCCATTTCCCGTTTAACAGCCAGCTTTCTGGTGAGCCATAAACCACTGAATATCTGCCCGTGAGGAGATCGTTTTCTTCCTTTACGGAATAGACATCACTCAGACTGATAGCACTTATACCTATGGTATTCGGCCTATCAACCTGGGCCCTCATTAGGCTAACCAAAGGTGAAATTACGATAACGATGCTACCACCTCCCTCTGACAAACAATCGGAAACGACTGGGAGAACCTGATACACAAGAGCAGCCTGTTGGCATATTGACAAATACATCATTCTTTCCTTCCACTATCTTCTTTATTGCCTTATACTGAAACTCGGACAGACTTTTAACAGAAAATACTTCACAAACTTTTTTCACTGCTTCTTCGAACTCCATCTTGAATTTATAATTTTTTGGATATCGAAGTCAACAATTACGTCACTTACCGGGATTTGGAAAGTAAATTCTGATTGGCTGACGAAACACAATAGGCAGAACTCAATTAGGCGCTCAGCAGACCCTATTGTTCCCCGCAAAGCGGGAGAAAAATAGGGTCTGCTATAGCAGGCTACTCATCTATATGCGCCGCCATCTTCTCTGGTCGCTGTTGCTCGAGTGTTCGATGACCTGGTATCCTGGTTTGAAGCTTTTAGAAGATCACAAGTGACTTACTGAACACGGTTATTGATCAGCCATGTGGCTTACAACTGCGTTAATGTTAGATATGCTCACTACGCTTACAACTAACTGCAGACATTGATGGCAGTATTCTACACTATAAAAAGATGGTGAGCTATTTTATAAATTTCGATCTGGGTTAATAATATTCCGCCGTTTCGGTCAAGACATGCTGTGTTGACATTTCGTGCTGAAGAGACTCAAGTTTTAATACGCTAAAAGGGAAAACTTTGAATATATTGAGGTAATTTATCGTCTAGGTAATATACTGCTTACTGGCCGCTGGAGCGATTTCACTACGTTGGAAACGACAAGCGCACCAATGTTTTTGCCGGTCTTGTTGCTCGTTCAATCCAGCTTTTTCACACTAACGGCTGGCGAACTGCTAGCCAACTTACCTGGGTTGTCTAATCTACCGGATCTAGCACTGTAGGTTATTTTGTACTTTTTAACAAACGCTTAATATGTGCACGCTGTTGCACTGTTTCGTGCATAGGCTATGCCAAGTTGCATTGCTATAAGTAGCCCGAATGAACCCCTAAGCAGGCGTGTTGTTTAATAAGGTGATGATGTTATACAGGACAATTTTTTGTAACGATTTTTAACGCGTGATCTTGCCGCAAGTACCAAATTGATGTGTGTATTAAAACATGCGATCATTTGTGGACAATTTTTAACTAAATGTTAGTATTGCAACATGTTGCGTTAAAAATCGTCGCTAAAAATTGGCCCGTGTAAACATCACCTTTTGGGCCTTAAAATATCCTATGACTAAACCAACTTTTGGGCTAGTTACAGAGAAGTTACAGTACATATATTAGCTGAGTTAGCCCGGCTTACTGAGCTAACTGATGTGTCACGAAATTGAAGAATTCTTTCCACGGCTACAAGAAAATTTATACAAATATTTGTAAATTTTGAACAACATAGTTCTGTTCAGGGCACCAGGCTAACTCAGCTGATGACATGTACAGTAAACCGTGCAGCCCCTTAGCTTCGGAACTTTTTAAGAAGAGACTTTGCATGGCGAAGTTTGTTTAGTTTAGCAGAAATTGTTGGATCTGTAGCAATATTATCTGAGTTGGGTAGCTCCTCATGTTCAGCATAGAATTTCATCTCCCAATCTTTAATTTCTGTTCTTAATTTTCCATCTGCAGCATTTATCATACAATGAATACGGGCAACTTTATCCATGTAAACATCATAAAGACTTTTATCTTGAGGGAACTGTTTGTGCTTTTGCCAAGCTTTGTCAAATTGTACAACCTCAGGTATTGAGCCCAAAACCACCTGTGCAGATTGACTTAACCGGGAGGGGAAAATGTGCTTAATTTCACTATTGCCCCTATTTGCACTGTTGTTAATTTCCACTGGCAATATCGCATCAGCTGATGGTTGAGTAGAGGTGCCTAGAAAGTTATAATAAAATAAAAATCAGTTAGAATGCTAATCTCAATTTCATGTACATGTAGGCATGTAAATTGCTGTACTTTAAACAAGGAAAGTGATTCACATGTGTATCATCATCCTTCAACCCAATTAATGGCCAAAAATTTGTTTAATAAGTTTGATTATTAATTAATATATCAAAATATCAAGTTAACATTATATACCTCTTGTATGTTCTGTTCCGTTTTTAACAGCAGTATCATTTCCAACTTCAGTGAAAGTAACCACATTTTCTAATGGCCCTTGGTAGAAATCCTAAACAGGATCCTATAGGATCCTACAGGATCCTAAATATAACAGGATCTTAACCAGGAACCTGACAGGATCCTGAACTTAGCAGGATCCTAACCAGGATCCTGACAGCATCCTGAACTTTGCAGGATCCTAATCAAGATCCTGACAGGATCCTAAACTTCGCACGATTCTAACCAGGATCCTGACAGCATCCTGAACAGTGTTACTAGAGGAATAAACTAGAGTAAACTAAATTAGCTTTATTTATACTGAATAGCCATAGCAGTCATATTTAAGCTGTTCTCTCTGGAAGTCAAGTATTAAGGAGTATCTCTTATTGGTTCAGTGTTATTACAGGAGGAAGCTATGCAGGATCCTAATCAATATCCTGACAGGATCCTAAACTTAACATGATCCTAACCAGGATCCTGACAGGATTCTAAGTCTTACAGAAGCCTATAATCAGAATCTTGGTTAGGGAACTGAGAATCTTTGTTAGGGAACATCCTGAAATCAATATGAAGATCTTTTTATGAAGGATACCATTATTTAACCCTATCCAGACTGGGCTTTTTTTTACTTCTGGGACGGGGGGGGGGGGGCGGAAAGTGTCCGCGGTCAATATCTCCTGAACAATTTTGTGTATTCCGACGAAACTTTTACAGGTGAATGGTATGCCTTGTTCAAGTATGTGTTACACTTTTGTTGTCATGGCGACAAATTATGACGTCATTATGACGTCATTAATTGCAAACACCCAGGATTTTTAGAATTTCCAAAAAAAATTTTCTTATTGTTTTGTTAACATAAAAAACGTTGTATATCAAAAAAATAGTTTCTCTTTATTAAAAAGTGCTTACTTTTATTGTAACTATTATAAAAGCAAGCATAATAAATATTGTCGGCTGAAATTTAGTGTTGGTAGGTGTTCACGACTCAGCTGTAACTTTTTTTTGGAGTAATATTTTTTCACCAAATTTTCCACATATAAAGCCCATACATATTTAGGAAAAGTCATAAAATTTCAGAACCATACCTGTATTGGTTTAGGAGATATTAACCTTTAAATTCAGCGCGGGCACTTTCCGCCCCCCGCCCCCCAGTCTGGATAGGGTTAAAACTAGACATTCTAGGATCCTGAGTAGGATCATACCAAGAAAGTCTAGGTCCCTGAGTAGGATCCTAGCAAGAAAGTCTAGGATCATGAGTAAGATCCTACCAACAAAATCTAGGATCCTGAGTATGATCCTACCAATTAATCTAGCATCCTGAGCAGGATCCTTGTCCAAGTCCGCCTCTTTCTGCTGGGAGAGAGGCAGGTGGGTGGGAGGAAAGGTCGGCACTCAGCAGGAGCAACTCTAGACCCTACCAGGAAAATCTAGGATCCTGACAATTAATAGCAGCACCCTGAGCAGGATCTTCCTTGGAAAATAATACTGTAGGATCCTTCAGTCATTCCCAGACCCCAGTTAAGGTGGCTCCACAAAGTTTCTTGAAAAATGGAAAATACAAGGTTTGAGAGTCCAAAACACGTGCATAAACAATTCGGGAAAAGAATAAAAATAAATGTTTTGCATAGTTAAACAGTCTGACAATCAAAAACTGTTACAATTAGCCTTGCCAATTACCCTTCAAACTAATTTAATTCGAAAAAAACGAGTAATCAATAGGCCGATTTTAGAAAAATTCTGTAGAACGAGTAATTTTTTTTCCGGAAAAATCATGTTTGTTAATTTTTAAAAAATTTTGTTCTACAGAATTTTTTTAAAATCGGCCTATTGATTACTCATACTACAAGAAAAGTTTTAACGAAAGAAAAATTGGGGGTCACCAAAGTTTTTTTCGAATTAAACTAGTTTGAAGGGTAATTGGCAGCCATTTTGAAACGTCATTGTTGCCATAGCAACAACTGTTGCTATTTATTTGGTAACAGTTTTTGATTGTCAGACTGTTTAACTATGCATAACATTTAGTTTTAGTCTTTTTCCGAATTGTTTAATACCCCTATTTTGGACTCTCAAACTTCTCTCTTCGAGTCTTTGACAAATAAAATCAGACAGAATAATGTATAGGCCGTAATCTATGGTCGATTATCTTTCAGTTTCGTTGCCCACATTCGGGCACTACTTAAAAGTTTCCAGATATATAGACTTTTACTCACAGAAGACGAATTCACTTGTTGTCACTTGCAAAAACCTGCAGTTTTTTCATATTTAACGTTTGAATTTCAAAAATCTCCACTCGCCATAAACAAGAAATCCGCCATTATTCCTCACGAGACTTCATGTAATATACGATATAGATACAGGGGGGACCTGCGCGGCTTTATTTTTTTCCTTGAGACTTCATGTAATATACAACAAATTGGATTTTGTTAGTATTCGATTCGTGGTCATTTATGAACGTCTTTAAATGTAGTAACCTTCGTTTGTAGGACTCATTGTCTTAACATTTTCGAAAAGGCACAAAAGTTAAATGGCATCGTCTGCACATAATCTAAACAAAACAATATTTTGTAATTTGCTGTCATTGTTTCGTACCCGCATCACAGGGGCGTAAACAAAGGCTAACTTTAAGGCCCTGTTTACATGGAGGTAGGATGACTAGGAGGTTGGCGGAACGACTATCTTTTTGTTTACTTAAGCCATGCAACTCAGACGGGTCACGTTTCAGTTCGCAATTAGCGGTCAAAACTAGCGCTCGTTCAATGCATTGTCAACAACAATGGCTGACCATATGCCTCGATCAGCCTAGCTAACAGGCGACCTCTTTCGAAGATATTAAAAACTCTTTGTTTGTCCGCCAATATCAATTTGCTTAGTGGCCACGCAAATGTAGGGTGACCTTGCTAGAATTGTCAGCCCTACTAGAAAGATCACCGGTCTACATCATGTAAACGCTCGGACTAGGGTGACCCTTCTGCTAGGGCAACCCTTCTAGAAGGGTCACCTTACCTCCATGTACATTTTCTCAAACATTTTATCGCCAATACGATTTTCACGCATTAAGTCCTCAGTTGTTAAAATTTGTCTACACTCCTGAATCATGTGCACGTAGTCTAACTTCCACTTTCATTCAATATAATCATCTATCTCGTCATGCATGTCCGAACCGCTAATTTCTCCCCCAAGCTCTTCTTCCGATTCCTCATCCGTTGCATTTATACAATCCACACAGGAGCAGATATCAGTACACTTAAGTTGAGTTTTCTGGCAAGAACATCGCAGTGTTTTGCAACCAGTCTTACAACTGCATTGAACACACTCCAGCAGCGAATCTGGTGCTGGAGGACGGGTCATCCACACGATCTGTATCTGTCCATCAGACACTTGCCACCCATTTCCATTTGGAGGAGGAATAACCATTTCAGCATCGAGACATTGATACCTTATTATATAGCATGCTATCGGATATGAGCTTTTGCGTAATCTGATTGGTTCCCTACTACCAGGCTATCAGCTCATATCCTACTAGTAGAGGAAAAACAAGGTGGCGGCATGTTTTTTTAAACTGCCGAAAAGAGTTGAAATTGACGGATTTTTATACAGAAAAACATCAACACCCTCAAACCAATGTATAAAAGAACAACATTGTGTAATAATACATTAACAAATACACAATTTAGCATGTTAAATTGTAAAATTCACCTAAAAATTACGTCTTTTTACTTCAAAAACCCGACTAAATTAACGGGTTGATATTAATTTGTTGCTAAACAAAGAAACTCGCGGTTAAAATCAAGCTTACAATGCACATTTCGTAGGAGATCACCAGTAAAGAGACTTTTGATTTGCATAAGCATTTGGAGCAGTAAAAAGCATGTTCTTTTTCAAAAATAACCAACTAAGTAATTTAGTTTCACTGCCGAAAGTGTTTCAGTTTCATTTTTGCATGAAATCAAAACCTTTTTCGCGACAGCAATGCTAATATAAACAACTGACCCACCTTTTGACTTCATAAAGGTACCTTTTAATCTTTTTTGTTGATCTGTTTAACACATTTTTTGCCTCTCGAGCAACATTTATACAATATTTCGAAGCTGTTTACCGAACAGCTCAGCGAGAAACTCTATGTGAATGTATCATTACGCGTGGCGGAAGTATTAGTTGCCTATGCCGGAAGTTTGTTGTTTCAAACATTTCGCTGTAATTTTGTTTCTTGAACATTCGCTCTCGTTGTATACGAACTAATAGCCAACTCGGCGAAGCGCCTCGTTGGCTATACGCTCATATACAACTCGAGCTCATGGTATAATTGTTAAATATAGCTGCTTGATAATTTGCACGTAGTATGTGCTGGAGTAGACTGTCGCTCATCGGAGGTAATCATCGCCAGAAATCATAACCGTCTTGCGAAATAATACTCGTCCCACGCCCTTCCAACGCGCTCGGTATCTTACAAAACTTATATAGAAAACATATATGAAACAACCTTTATATTCGAATTATAACCTCCTAGTGTTGGGTAGGTAAAATTTGAACCTCGCACATGAATATTAGGCCTACGATCTATAACAAAATATAAAAATCATTTACCGAAGTGAAAAATTCGCGTTACCTATTTTGATGTGAACTTTCCTCATATCTGCGCTCGAGTAAATACGCCGAAAGTAGATGCTTATTTTACAAAAATAAAGGGAGTAGTTCAAAATTTGAACCTCGCACAGTGAATTTCATAACATCAACTGTACATTCGAAGTGTTCTTACCTCTTTTGGGAATAATTTGGCAATAACTTTTTTCAATACAATAATCACGCTTTCGACGATTTCTCAGTGACCACCAGAATCGCACTCCATATTAGCAATATTCGAGAAACGATATTTCGAAAAGTATTCGGTGTAAACAACCAAGCAATACATCAAATTGAAGCATGTAAACAGTAGATTTCACATCTTGGATGCCGAAAAAGATCTGAGCATAATTTAATGCTAAACAACGCTGATCAAAGTAGCGTATTACAGAAAATTTATATGAGCCCGTAACTAGTTTACATCAGCGGACCTACCCATTGGCGCGAAATTTTCCCAGCTTATTTAAAACAAGAATAGAAAATGTCAGATGTCTTGAATATTCATGCACTGCTGAAGTTCAAGTCAAGCATAACATTTTCGTCCGAGGCAGGGGCGTAGGAAGCGGGGGGGCCGGGGGGGCCGCGGCCCCCCCAATATTTTATAAAGGGGGGCTGGAATAGCTTTCGGCCCCCCCAAAAAATAATTGAATTTAAAAAAATTGCATTATAAGTGCGACTTCGATTGCGCTGATCGGCCAATTAATAATAATAATCCATCCTGACTCACGGATAGCTTACCCCCTGTTCAGACTAGGTGCCCGATCACGGTGCCCGGGCACGGGCACTAGTGTGAACACGACTTTTTCGCGGTGCCCAACTCAAACTAATCAAAACTGGGCACCGTGCGTTGAGGTCGTACTCGGGCACCGTGCTCGGGTACGGGCACTAATGTGAACACGTCTTCAGTGCCCAAAGTGGTGCCCACGCTTCTTACTCAATATTCTTTGTAATTCGGAAGCTTAAAGCGACAAAATAGCTGCAAAAGCCATGAAAAGCTTTCTGTGTGAACGCTTATCAGATCCAGGCACTGTGAATGTGAACAAATGGCCCGTACCCGAGCACCGTACCCGGGCACCGTAGTCTGAACAGAGGGATAGACTCACAAATTATAATGAAAGAATTAATGAAAGGGCCCAACGAAAGAGGTAGAGGAGACTCTGAAAATGCCATTTCCGACGATCTAGAGACTCCAAATTTTCAAAATTTTAACGCTCGGCGCCAACCATGATGGCGCCTCGTGGGAGTCGGCCCCCCTAACTTTATCAAGCTTCCTACGCCCCTGGTCCGAGGGGTGTCTTTCCTATATTCGAAAGCAGCAGAGCAACGAAGTAGTTATTACTTTCTGCCTCCCTTTCGAGATTTTACTCAGGTGGCACCAAATAAAAGTGGTTAAGAAACTTCCTGTGTCATTCTTGGATTTGCTGTACCTTTCGCAAAGTGTACCAGTTTGTCAATTAAGGCAAGAAGCCACAGAACGGGTAGAGCAGCGTTTAAGGGAATTGTGTAGCTCTGCTGTCAAATCATGTGTTGGGACAAAAGGAAATAAAAGGGGGAAAAAACTTGAACAGGTGAAGAAACTAGCAATATTTCGGCATGAGATAGAAGATGTAAACCAGCTGTTACGTAAAATCGACAGCCTTAAAGAAGACAAAGCACGATTACAAGAACAAGTAGACAGTCTTGAAGCCAGATGTGATAGTCTACTCCAAGATGTACTAAAATTAAGGCAGGATACACATCATACAGCTGAGCTTGAGCACTCACTGAAAAATGTCGAAGATGAAAATGATGAATTACAGGCACATGTACAAACCCTTGTGAACAGGGACTGCTGCAAACACTGTGAATCCTCATATGCAAACAAAGGAAGCACTTACGCGAAAGTCAGTTACACTCAGAAGAGAAGAAAATTGAGAGAGTTGAAGACAAATGCAGAAAGAGCCCTTTGGTTTCTGGAATCTTTTGGACTGAAGCTTGACAATCTCTCCCTAACTGACTTAAGTGGAGATAAAGTGAAATTACAATACACTTTTTCAAAGAAGTCAGCATACCAATTTCTTTCAGAAGAAGAGAAAGATAAAGTTAAGAATGTGGTATACATCATGGATAAATTCTGCGTCAGTGATGTAGCATATCATGAGTTCACCATGACTGATCAAGAAGGACTTCCACGAAGCTATTTAATCAAGGAATGTAGACAGGACCTCAACAAATTGTACAGTATCACAAGAACTCCTGGGGAATGGCCTGGTGCACAGCTAAGTTTTAGCATGGAACTTAAACACCAGTTTTCAAAACAGGTAAATACAAATATGCAAATATCCCTTGTATACATATTAAATTAAATGACCAATTTGGAGGACAACTTCAAAGTTCCAATATTCAACAGGGTAAATTATTTATGCGAATTCTTTTCTTTGTCCTCCAAATTGGGAATTTAATTTATGAATGCAATGGGTCTATATCATTTGCTTATAATTAATTACATAATGCTGATTTTAGTCTTTTTATTATGACGACATAGGCCTAGATGGAACAGTTGGGAGAACAAATGCCAAGCACTAAAAAAATCCAGATTAGTGGTGATGGTGCTAAAATGTCAAGGCTTACTAATTTTGTAGTTTTGTCATTTTCACTTCTCTCAGAGGGAGAAAAAGTCATGTCTGCCAAGGGTGAGTATATATAAACCTGAAAACAAAGCTTATATATATAAGCTTTGTTTTCAGGTTTATATATTAGGCTACCACTTAAACAAATGAGTGTAATCAGCAGTTACTCGAACGGGTTGATGTCATTTTACTGTTTTCACCACCAATCCTCACTGTGGCATTACATATTTTCCTTAGGTTAACCCTTTCACTCCTGACTTTCTGGGAGCTCTCCCACTGATGAGTAAAATCATCTGGCATTAGACAGAATAAAATATTAAAGTACGACAAATTGAAGTACGATAAAATATTAAAGTACGACAAAAATTACAAAATTTTCAGGGGCACCCCCCCCCCCCCCCCCTGCATAGATTATTTATGTCCTTGGCACATGTTAGATTAAGTTATACAGTTGGTACCTTGGTAACATCCACCACCTGAAAAAAGTTCTGGATTCACCCCTGTTACCACATATATAATGTGACTTGCAAACTATGAACAACAATTCTTTTAATCATCAACAGCTTTATTAGTAACAAAGTAACCAGTACACCTTCCCAATAATGGCCGACAAATATGGTTGGCTGGTGCTTGGAAACAAAACAATAAAAACCTCATAAAAGTTCACAAACTGAAACACATTGGACAACATTTATAAATACATGTAAATGCTTACCAGGCACAAGGCTTACCAGATCTAGACACAGACCGTTGCCCATTACAGTTGTGGCAATAGCAGCATACCAAAAACGTTAGGAATTAATTTCCTAACATCAACCAATTCATTTGATGAGTTCCTTGAATAGTTGATGAAATTTGTTGGCAAATTGCTAATTCTACCTGCTTTCCTGTTTTCAGTTAATTCCTAAGCACAATATGATTGGTCAATTTAAACAGGAAGTTAGCAATTCCAGGAAATTGTCAACATTACCAGGAATTTCTTACCAATTTAGAGAAACTCAACAAGTGAATTATTGAATTGTTTGAAGTTTGGACGTAAATTGCTCAACTATTTTCATAACCTTTCTGTTGCCATGACTGTAACATGTAAAAACCTGTCTGTTTATTTCAGTAATGAGGCCTTTATGATCTAGGTTTGTATGGATTTTTGACCATTGAAAGAAACCTGTATGTTTTAGAATAAATATGTATATAATAAACATATATTAACATGCAGTATTTTATGGATTAAAAGTATTCATCCAGTTGGTATACTTAGTGGGAAAGAGGACTACAGTGTATTACAAACTGCTGGAAAGAACTTTTCAAAGAAATTAATGATCTGATAGCTGCTGGGAAGATGCATGTCAATGGCAAGGAAATTAAATTGGAATTTTATCTTGGAGTGGATTACAAGGTTTGTTACTATTACATATATTATGTGTACAGCGATACACAAGCTTGGGGATGCCAATTAAATTTTTAGCATTCCTTGATATGTACTGTAAGCACATACTTTAATTTATACTTTTCTAGTTTCTGCTCACTTTACTGGGCATGAATGCTGCCAATTCAAAGTACGCCTGCATATACTGTAAAGTAGCATCATCTGAAAGGTATGAGCCATCATTTTGTATATTCCAATTAAGGCTAAACAGTCACTAACTGTAGTTAGTTACAGTTTTCAGCTGTGCACCCACAGTCATGTTTTTAATTTGCTACACGGTTTCCCAGAATACTTCCCCATTAACCACAACCTGCCCAAATTTTGTAGATGGGACATGTCAAAGCTTGAAAATTTTTATTGTTCTGATGATATAAAAAGAAATATCCAGGAAATGAAAGAGCTTTCTCTGAAAAGTAGCGGTGAGAAGTTTGGCTGTAACCATCCACCCCTTATTAACATTCCACTGGAAAATACATGTATTGTGCCTTACGAGCTCCATCTACTGCTTAGAATAACAGGTATGTAATATGAAAGGAATTTATAATTAGGACAAAAACTATATTTAAAAATATCAAGTACACATTGAATGACATACTTTGGTTACATGTATTTTATAGATATACTTGAAAAAAACATTATTAAAAGCACAATTAGGAGGGATAAAAAGGCTGAAATTTCCAACAAAGACATAGCAAAAGGCATTTATCAGCATAAGTTGTTATCGTCTATCAAAAAGTGCGGGGTCACTTTCAGTATCTGGCAAAAACCTGATGAGAATGGCAACATCACTGACAAGTGATGGACCAGTGTTATGGGGACTGATAAGAAAAAATTGCTTGAAAACCTACCTGATGCTTTCTCAGATTTTCTTCCACCAGACACTGTGGATACAGTGACTAAAGTATGGAAGGTAATAAATTTAAACTCACAATAATGCTAATTGTTTTTAACTGTCAGTACATTGACCAAACATTTAACATTTTCAGGATTTTCAGGATGTGTATGGTGTTTCGAACACGACTGTTTAGTGTTCCTTTATTATATTTCTACTATGAACATTCCTATTATAATACACAACTCTACTGTGATTCTGGCTATCCGAAAGCATGCAATGTATCATGCCTTCTCCCCAATCTCCGTGTCCGCGTCTAACTAAATGTCAACAATGACGTGATCATATATCATGATCAACATCTTCTCTTCTTTATGAAGTCTTTTTGTTTTACTTTATACAACGTTACTCATATCGTAAATATTAACTAGAGTTTGGTTAGTTATGTTTCAAACCCTAGTCTGGTGGGTTTCCGGACTGCTCTGCCACTGCGTCGTTATTGTAGTATCAGTTGAGGCAGCCGCTCTTGCTGTGTTCAGACCTCCAGTTGCTGTTGGTTGAATAATGGTTTCGTTGGCATTGGTAGCGGTTGCTGCTGGTATTTCCACATCTGTCATAGCTGGTTCTTCGTTGTCTGTGTAGTCGTCGTTGTCTTCGACGATGGTAGATCTTCGAAGGAATCTTCTGTTCCTCGTATTTGTGGATCCGTTACTTTGGACTTCGTAAGATCTTTTTCCGACCTGTCGAGTGACTCTGCCTTTTTCCCATTTCTTTTGTCCAGATCGTGTTGGCTGTATTCTTACCATGTCTCCTTTCTTCAATGGACTGAGCTCCCTGGCGCCGCGATTGTAGTATTTCTTTTGGATGTACTGTCTTCTGTGGATGCGCTCGTCAGCTTGGCGATTTATCGTCGGTTGCATTAATTTCTCTGAGGTTGGCAGTCGGGTTTTCGTGCGACGATTTAGCAGGCGCTGTGCCGGGTTGGTATCATGAGTAGTCTGTGGCGTGTTTCTGACGGAGAGGAGGGCGAGGTAGGGGTCATCACCAGATGCTTGGCAAGTTCGTATTATTCTCTTCGCTTGTTTAACGGCCGATTCCGCTTTACCATTTGATTGGTGGTGGTCTGGGCTGGTACGGATGTGTTTGAATCCATACTTCGTTGAAAAATCTTGAAATTCTTCGCTGATAAACTGTGGTCCGTTGTCTGTTACTACGGTATTCGGTATACCGTATCTGGCGAAATGAGGCTTGAGCTTTCTTATCACATCCGCCGATGTTTGATGGTGGCGAAGACAATCTACTTCGTAGAAGTTCGAGTAGTAGTCAACAGTAACAAGGTAATATTTTTTGTCGAATTCAAACAGGTCGCAGCCGACTTTTGCCCATGCTCGATGCGGGGTGTCGTGCGTAATGAGGGGTTGTTTTGGTTGGTTGTAGTTGTACGTGTCGCAGGTTTCACATCGGGAGATATGATCCTTGACTTCTTGGTTCAGATGTGGCCAGTAAATGGTTTCTCTTGCCCTCCGAACTGTGGATTCCAACCCTTGGTGCGCTGAGTGAAGCTCGCTTAGCATTTGTTTTCTTAGCGACCTCGGAATTACAAGACGATCTCCTCGGAACACGAGTCCATCTTGGGTTGCTAGTTCGTCTCGGATGCGGAAGTATGGAGCAATCGTCGGGTGTAACTCCTTTGGGTTGTCGGGCCATCCTGACTGAATGAATGATTTAACTACTTGTAAGTCTTGGTCCTTTCCGGTCTCGTCTCTGAACTGGTTCGTCGTGGCTTCGCTTGCTAACAGCTGGTTGATATCTTCTAGTTGGTCTGCTTCCGCGATATCTTCTTGGCTTTCACGGATTACTTCATCGTTACTGCAAGAACTTTCTAAATGGTGGCGGTTGAGGGTATCTGCTAGCAGCATTTCTGTTCCCTTCTTGTATTGGATTGTGACGTCGTAGTGTTGGAGTCTCATCATCAGTTTTTGGAGGCGTCGAGGGGCTGCTGTGAGAGGTTTTTGGTGAATTACTTCCAAGGGCTTGTGATCTGACTCCACTGTAACGGGGCGTCCGTACGTATACTGGTGGAATTGTTCAGTTCCGTAAGTGATGGCCAATAGCTCCTTTTCAATTTGTGCGTAATTCTTCTCGGCATTCGTTAATGCTCGGCTTGCAAATGCGATAGGTTTTCCTTCTTGGATGAGTGCGGCCCCTAATCCATGATCACTAGCATCGCACTGCAAGACCAGCGGCTTTACAGGCTCATAATACTTGAGAATTGGCGGTTTGGTAATCAACTTCTTGACTTCTGTAAAGGCAGCGTCGTGAGTCTTGTTCCAAACATAAGGCTGGTCTTTCTTCGTAAGCTGTCGGAGTGGTTCGGAGACTTGGGAAAGGTGAGGGAGGAACTTGGCAAGGTAATTAACGGTTCCAAGCACTCTTCTGACTCCGGCAACGTCGTCGGGCTGCTTCATTTCTAGGATGGCTTGTATCTTCGATGGGTCGGCCTTCACGCCGTCGGAAGTGAGGATATGACCGATGTATTGCATTGACGTCTTCTTTAGCTGAATCTTGTCGCTAGGGAAGCACGGATGGCGTGTGCTGTTACATCCATACATGTCCAATACTGTCGAACTCATACGGGTCGTAAAGGTTCACTGACGACCCGTAAGCTGAATTTTCAGTTCGTCAAAACGTCTCATGCTGTCCATTACAAATTAACTCCACCTCGCAATGCAAGTCACACCCTCACCCAAAAACCGTACGACCCCTACCATTCCTACCAATCGTACGGGTCGTATACGCCTCGTTAATACTTCATAACGATCCGTGTTTTCACTTCCTCACCGGAAAACGTACGCGACGACAATTTTGTCGATCCGTACGAGTCGTTACGGCTCGTATCTTACTTTTACGGGTCGTTACGACCCGTAAAAAGCCTCATTATATATTCAGTGTGGTCATGCAAGGTAGGCCACGAAAATGTTCTCGATCCGTACGAGCCATGGCGGGTCGTATGGTACTTTTACGGGTCGTTACGACCCGTAAAAAGCCTCATTATATATTCAGTGTGGCTAAGGTAGCCAACGAAAATGTCGATCCGTACGAGCCGTGATGGGTCGTATCATTGCTACTTTTACAGGTCGTTACGACCCGTAAAAAGCCTCATTATATATTCAGTGTGGCTAAGGTAACCCACGAAAATGTTGTCGACCCGTACGAGTCGTGACGGGTCGTATGTTACTTTTACAGCTCGTCACCACCCGTAAAAACCCACATTGTATATTACGTATGCCATCACAATTATCATGTTTGATTGCCTCGTTCTTTTAAAACCTCGAACCCCTAAATATATATCTCAAATGCCAATTATCATACTCAAAACCCAAAATATCTCTCGAAAACGCAATCTAGAATATTTTTTCGAATACCTAAATATATATTTCAAATGGCAATTATCATATATCATTGCCTCCTTCAAAAGTCAAAACCCAAAGTATCTCTCTCAAATGCGATCTACAATATATATTGATTATATGATTGCCTCGTTCTTTTAAAACCTCGAATACCTAAATATATATCTCAAATGGCAATTATCATATATCATTGCCTCCTCAAAACCCAAAATATCTCTCTCAAACGCAATCTAAAACATCATGCTATCATTGCCTCGTTGATTTAAAACCTCCAACCCCTGAATATATATCTCAAATAGCAATTATCATATATCACTGCCTCCTTCAAACCCAAAATATCTCTCCCAAACGCGCTCTAGAATATCATATATGATTGCCTCGTTCTTTTAAAACTTCGAATACCTAAATATATATCTCAAACGGCAATTATCATATATCACTGCCTCCTTCAAAACCCAAAATATCTCTCCCAAACGCGCGCTGGAATATCATATAATAATAATAATAATAATCTTTATTTCCATCACACCATTATTGGTACATAGGGTACTAATACAAATGTTAATACAAAAAAAAGTTATTCACCTAATAAACTAATTACCTACAGTAGAGTCATTGAAAATCTTGGTTAAACTATATACATATTTGGCTGTACATTAATGAAATAATTAATAAATATAATGAAATAGATCGTTTTTACTCAACAATTTAAAGCTACTATTAATATTTGATATCTTGTTTATGAAATTTTCTCGAAGATTTACTAATTTATCATTATTACAATTTGAGAAATAATGATATTCGTCACCTACATCCTTTGACTTACAAATGGGACATAATCGTAAATTGTATGCGATATTTGTATATCGCCCAACTTCACTTGGAAACTTATGTGCGGATACCCTAAACCTTGTAACCGCTTGACGATGCTTTACATTTTTGACTCGAGATAAATAGCTTTCAAATTCCAAATGTGGTTTCACAAGGTTTAAGATACGCAATTTACTACATTGTTGAGTCTGATCTTTCCATATAGTATTATATCTTTTACATAATTCATTTTTGATATATTTAGATAGATTATTAATATCATTTTTAGACATAACCACAGTATTCTCCCGATATCACACATATTCAACAAGAAATCAGTGAATTTAGCACTCTGAGAACATTACTGAATACATACACGAGCTGCCTTTCCTACTAATTGATTCCTATAGGTTGAACTACTCACTCTTAACCAGAATTTAATAACCAAAGTCAAAATCCGTACAATCATCGGCATTCTACCTAGTTCGGCAAGGACCGCTAAATTAGTAGACTTTGAATGAACTCCTAAAATTCGCTTACAAAATTTTAAATGTAGCTTATCAATATCTGTGATCACACTGAATAATTTCTTCTTGAACATATCAATGTTGGTTATTCTTCCCAAAACATACACTCCCCATACCTCGCAGCAATATAATAGAATCGGAGATACAAGGGTTGAGAATAATTTTAAGAGAACCTTAATCGAGACACTATCCACATTAGAGAAGTTTCTAAATATACTATTATATGCACGCAACGCCTTATAATGCAACAACTTTCGTGCAAGTTTAAAACTCCCAGCGTAATGACAAGTAATTCCTAAATAGCAGTACTCATCAACACACTCTATCATGTCTCCCCCAAAATGCCAATTTGAAGTAATATATAGACGCCTTTGAGATTTATTACCAAAAACTAAAATCTTAGATTTTTTTAGATTGATGCTTAGTCTCCACCTTTTAACATAACTCTCCAACTTATAAAGACTCTCCTGTAACCCAGACTCGGACTGTGAAAGAAGTACAAGATCATCTGCGTAAAGCAGACAATTCACTTTGGTATCTCCCAGGTGCACCGGTTCACAATCTTGTGAGTTAAATAACTCCGGAATATCATTTATAAAAACATTAAATAAAGTTGGGCTAAGGTTGCACCCCTGTTTGACTCCAATGCTAGATGGAAAGAAAGGGGTAACCCATGAACTCAACTTGACAGCCGACGTAACAGAGGAGTACATACTAAGTAAAACACGCACAAAATTCTTGCTGCAGCCGTACCGAATGAGTTTGAAAAATAAGCCTTCTCTCCATACACTATCATAGTCCTTCCGAAAATCTATAAAGCAAGCAAATAACGGCTTTTTGTGACTTTTATATGAATCAATTAAAGTTTTTAGCACAAGTATGTGATCAGATGTCCTGAAACCATGCCTAAAACCAATTTGATATTTGTTCAAAATATCGTTTTTCTCCAAAAAAGTATTGAAACGAGAATTCAAAATTAAGGTGAAAAATTTACCCAAGCAGCTGCTAATACATATCCCCCTATAGTTTTCAGGATCTAAACAACTCCCTGACTTATAAAGAGGCACAATATAACCTTCAGACCATGTCCGAGGAAAGACACCATGTGATAAGACTGAATTAAAAAGCTTAACAAAGTAAGGTGCAAAAACCTCCACCGCAACCTTAATTATTTCATTATTAATCGAGTCCCCAGCGCTCGCCTTTTTGCCTGCAAGTTTTTTAGCAAGGTACAAACTTCTTCCAGAGAAATCGGTGCATCCAATATCTCATCTGAGTTAACAGCCCAAAGTTGATAATTCCTAACAAATTGAGCTTCGTTGCTAGAATTTTCAGAAATCACCTTTACTTCGTTTAACTCCTTAAAATAGCTATACCACGTTGCTGGCGATATCTCATCGGACATACCAGTAGACTTACTTGATTTTATAGAATTTACTAGTTTCCAAAACTCATTCGGATTATGTTCTCCCATTAACTGAATTTTATTCAAAATTTCATTTTTGAAAATTCTTTTCAGACGTTTAGTAAGACGCTTGTAATCTTTTTTTGTGGAAAAGAACTTATGCCTCAAGAAAGGATCATCGGGGTATTTTGAAAGTAAACGACCTAAGTTTCGCACTTCCTTTTTTAGCAAGTGGCAACTAGTATTAAACCATTTTTGTTTTTGGACTGTGACTTTTTGTCTCTTTTTCGTAGAAAGTCTATTTCTTATTCTAACAACATTTTTTGAAGCATTAACTATAATGGTAGTAAACTCGCTCACTAATGAGTCAGTCTCCTGTGGCGACTTAAATATGCTATCCATCTCATTTGAGATATTGCTACAAACGAGATTTTCTCGGAGCGTATTTTTTAAGTCGTCACTCCAGACAAATGATGCAGGGAGCGATGATAATTGTAAAGTTTCCTCTGTTTCTAGTTCTCTTTGTGGCTCAACTTCTAGTGCAAAAGATAGAGAGCAATGATGTGAGAATTCTGTAATATCTGATACTGTGAAATGATGAATGGACTGCATAATTCCCGTAGACGCAATCGTATAATCTACCACACTGGCCCCATTATATGTTTGACAAGTAAATTGACCAATAAGGTCTCCCTTAAGGTCTCCCTTAAGGTCTCCCTTAAGGTCTCCCTTAAGGTCTCCCTTAAGGTCTCTCCTATGATTGCCTCGTTCTTTTAAAACCTCGAATACATAAATATATATCTCAAATGGCAATTATCATATATCATTGCCTCCTTCAAACCCAAAATATCTCTCCCAAACGCGCGCTAGAATATCATATATGATTGCCTCGTTCTTTTAAAACCTCGAATACCTAAATATATATCTCAAATGGCAATTATCATATATCATTGCCTCCTTCAAACCCAAATATCTCTCTCAAACGCAATCTACAACATCAAGTATCATTGCCTCGCTCTTTTAAAACCTCGAACCCCTAAATGTATATCCCAAATGCCAATTATCATACTCAAAACCCAAAATATCAACCCCTCGAATATATATCTCAAATGGCAATAATCATATATCATTGCCTCCTCAAAACCCAAAATATCGCTCTCAAACGCAATCTAAAACATCATGCTATCATTGCCTCGTTCTTTTAAAACCTCGAATACCTAAATATATATCTCAAATGGCAATTATCATATATCATTGCCTCCTTCAAACCCAAAATATCTCTCTCAAACGCAATCTACAACATCAAGTATCATTGCCTCGCTCTTTTAAAACCTCGAACCCCTAAATGTATATCTCAAATGCCAATTATCATACTCAAAACCCAAAATATCTCTCTCAAACGCAATCTACAACATCAAGTATCATTGCCTCGTTCTTTTAAAACCTCGAACCCCTAAATGTATATCTCAAATGCCAATTATCATACTCAAAACCCAAAATATCTCTCGAAAACGCAATCTAGAAGATCACTATGATTGCCTCGTTCTTTTAAAACTTCGAATACTTAAATATATATTTCAAATGGCAATTATCATATATCATTGCCACCTTAAAAAGTCAAAACCCAAAGTATCTCTCTCAAATGCGATCTACAATATATATTGATTATATGATTGCCTCGTTCTTTTAAAACCTCGAATACCTAAATATATATCTCAAATGGCAATTATCATATATCATTGCCTCCTCAAAACCCAAAATATCTCTCTCAAACGCAATCTAAAACATCATGCTATCATTGCCTCGTTGATTTAAAACCTCCAACCCCTTGAATATATATCTCAAATGGCAATTATCATATATCATTGCCTCCTCAAAACCCAAAATATCGCTCTCAAACGCAATCTAAAACATCATGCTATCATTGCCTCGTTCTTTTAAAACCTCGAATACCTAAATATATATCTCAAATGGCAATTATCATATATCACTGCCTCCTTCAAACCCAAAATATCTCTCCCAAACGCGCTCTAGAATATCATATATGATTGCCTCGTTCTTTTAAAACCTCGAATACCTAAATATATATCTCAAATGGCAATTATCATATATCACTGCCCCCTTCAAAACCCCAAATATCTCTCCCAAACGCGCGCTAGAATATCATATATGATTGCCTCGTTCTTTTAAAACCTCGAAGACCTAAATATATATCTCAAATGGCAATTATCATATATCATTGGCTCCTTCAAAACCCAAAATATCTCTCTCAAACGCAATATACAACATCAAGTATCATTGCCTCGTTCTTTTAAAACCTCGAACCCCTAAATGTATATCTCAAATGCCACTTAAAATAATCAAAACCCAAAATATCTCTCGCAAACGCAATCTAGAATATCACTATGATTGCCTCGTTCTTTTAAAACCTCGAATACCTAAATATCGTACGACCCGTAACGACTCGTACGGATCGACAAGATTTTCGTGGCCTACCTTAGCCACACTGAATATATAACGACTCTTTTTACGGGTCGTAACGACCCGTCAAAGTAGCATACGACCCGTTACGACTTGTACGGATCGACAACATTTTCGTGGCCTACCTTAGCCACACTGAATATATAATGACCCTTTTTACGGGTCGTAACGACCCGTTACGTCTTGTACGGATCGACAACATTTTCGTGGCCTACCTTAGCCACACTGAATATATAATGACCCTTTTTACGGGTCGTAACGACCCGTAAAAGTAGCATACGACCCGTAACGACTTGTACGGATCGACAACATTTTCGTGGCCTACCTTAGCCACACCGAATGTATAATGACCCTTTTTACGGGTCGTAACGACCCGTCAAAGTAGCATACGACCCGTTACGACTTGTACGGATCGACAACATTTTCGTGGCCTACATGTACCTTAGCCACACTGAATATATAATGACCCTTTTTACGGGTCGTAACGACCCGTAAAAGTAGCATACGACCCGTTAGGACTTGTACGGATCGACAACATTTTCGTGGCCTACCTTAGCCACACTGAATATATAATGACCCTTTTTACGGGTCGTAACGACCCGTAAAAGTAGCATACGACCCGTTACGACCTGTACGGATCGACAACATTTTCGTGGCCTACCTTAGCCACATTGAATATATAACGAGCCTTTTTAAAGTAGCATACGACCCGTAACGACCTGTACGGATCGACAACATTTTCTTGGCCTACCTTAGCCACTCTGAATATATAACGACCCTTTTTACGGGTCGTAACGACCCGTAAAAGTAGCATACGACCCGTAACGACTTGTACGGGTCGACAACATTTTCCGGCGTGGCCTACTTTAGCCACACTGAATATATAATGACCGTTTTTACGGGTCGTAACGACTCGTAAAAGTAGCATACAACCCGTAACGACTTGTACGGATCGACAACATTTTCGTGGCCTACCTTAGCCACACTGAATATATATTCTAAGAGACATCCCCCCCAACCCCCAAACCCCTCCCCCATGCACCCCTCTCACCCCCCTCACCCCCCCCCCCCTCCCACACACACACACACACATTTTCTTCCACTCCCTCCATATATACGGGTAGTACGAGCCGTAAAAACAACATATACGACCCGTAACGACTTGTACGGCTATAACACAACATTTCACGAAACTAACGACCCGTATGCTTTCCACAGTATTGGACAACCATCTGCTGTTAGGGCGCTGCCTCTCACCGCTGTAGTTAAGCCCAGTTGGACGGGGTTAGTACTTGGATGGGTGATCGTCTGGGAATAGCTCCGTTCTCGAACTCGAATTTCATGTGAGTAGAGTTTAGTTGGTCTCTCCTGTGCTTCGAGGGTTTTTCGCAGGGTTCTGCGGTTTTCCTCCCTCCGTAAAATCAACACTTAGTTCTTAGTTTATGTCGTGCACTTTTAACATGAGCCTCTGGCTCGGATGATTGGGCGACCACATCCTGTGTTTACGACGTTAAATAAATCATTACTCATTATTACTCATTACTCATTACTCATTACTATTCAGCTTAATCTGTTTGGCTCTGCATCGCTCGAATAACTTCTTAAGCTTCTCGTCGTGGTCAGCTACAGCATCCTGCATGGTTATTCCGTTTCCGGTTATGAGGATGTCGTCGGCAACGGTTCGTACGCCGTTCAGGCCGTCGATTGCTTGGTCAAGACGTTGTTGGAAAATTTCTCCGGCGGGAGAAATCCCGAAGGGCATTCGTTTCCACTTGAATCTGCCAAAAGGGGTGTTGAACGTCGTCAAAAGGGATGATTCTTCGTCCAACTTCACCTGCCAATACCCGTTTCGACAGTCAACTTTGGTAAAAACTTTCGCGTTGACGAGTTCCGGAAGTACGTCCTCAATAGTTGGCATCGGATGGCGACTTCGTTTTAGTGCTTTGTTTCTTCACTTCTTGCATATTGTCAATT
This sequence comes from Corallium rubrum, assembly GCA_964035015.1. Taxonomy (NCBI): domain Eukaryota; kingdom Metazoa; phylum Cnidaria; class Anthozoa; order Scleralcyonacea; family Coralliidae; genus Corallium; species Corallium rubrum. Next base: position 13,380,461 of record OZ036006.1, on the reverse strand, counting down.
GTTTGGGTTTCGTTTTAAACTCCTGAAACCATGTTTCGAACACGACTGTTTAGTGTTCCTTTATAATATTTCTACTATGAACATTCCTATTATAATACACAACTCTACTGTGATTCTGGCTATCCGAAAGCATGCAATGTATCATGCCTTCTCCCCAATCTCCGTGTCCGCGTCTAACTAAATGTCAACAATGACGTGATCATATATCATGATCAACATATGGTATTCTCAACACTTGGAGCCCCTCTCAAGAACAGATTGAGCAATTTTTTGTAAAGGTATGTAATGTATTACATGTACAGTGCATTTGTTGAGTCATAGTGGCCACCGGAAACTAAAATTTGTGTTTGTTTCTACCATTAACATAATTCTAGTATCATATTCTGTAGGTAACACGATGGGTGAACCTTTTTCTGTCACTTGCTGGAGTTGAAGACGGCTATGGAAAAGCCAACATTAGCCCATATATGCACATGTTGTGCTACCATATTCCATTCTTTTTAGCCTCTAAAGGAATAAAATGCTTCACAGGGCAAGGGGTAGAGAAGACAAATGATGTAATTCGACGACTCTACCACCTCAAAAGCAATAAATACGATGCATGTAAAGATGGACTTCAGGCAGTAAAAAGACTGGATGAACTGCAGGAGTTTGACCGACAACCTAGGAAGTATAGGCAATGTAACACAGCATATTGAGAAAATGAGATAATGGTGGAACGACAAAAAAGACCACGTCTTAGTGTAACCCTACGGGAAGATGATGAACTAAATATTGATCAATTAAATCAGGCAGAACTTAAAACCAAACTTAAGGAGATGAATGTCAACACACGAGTTAAGAATGTAGAAAAACTCAGACAGCTTTTGAAAGATGTCCTTTATGCTGCCCAATAAAGCAGCAAGGTCCTTTTAACATTGACCATTTATATATATTTATTATATAAAATAGAGTGTTTTATTGATTTTTCCACCACTAATAAAAGTGATAATCTCACATGTGTGATTATTTATGATAATTGCACATGTGACAATTATCGCTGAATCAGCATTATAGTTTAATGCAATTTTTGCTAGGCAATAGGACAATTTTTTTATATAACAAACAGAACAATACATGGATGCTTGGAAATATGAAATTTATTTCTCGTGTTGAACAGGATATCTCACTCATTCGCTTCACTCACTCATGAGATATCCTGGTCAACACTCGATATATACTTACCTATGTATATATATATATATATATATATATATATATATATATATATATATATATATATATATATATATATATATATATATATATATAATATATATAACACTTTTCACCTTCTAACAAACTACACAAAATCTTCAACCGACACAACGTACGAATTAGTTACAGCTGCCTTGACAACATGAACTCATTCATAAACAGACACAACAGGAAAATACTAAACAAACACACGAGACACACGTGGACGAACACAAACAACACAGACGACACGCGGCAGTGCAACTGCAGACAACCCGACAAATGCCCGACCGAAGGTAAATGCCTTACAAAAAGTGTAGTATACCAAGCCGAAGTTTCGACAGACAACAACGAACCAGCAAAGTACATTGGAGTTACCGCCGACGACTTCAAAACGAGATATAGAAACCACGCCAAATCATTCTCTAACAAAAAATACTCAACGGAAACGGAACTGTATAAACACGTATGGAAATTGAAAGCAGCAAAGAAACCATTTTCCATCATATGGTCGCTTCTTAAGAATGTTCCTGCCTACAAAGCTGGTTCCAGAAGGTGCAACCTTTGCCTCGAGGAAAAACTGACTATTATGAAAAACAAGAACAATTCACTATTGAACAAACGATCCGAACTATTCACCAAGTGCAGACATGAAACACGATACCTAATATCACACTGTAAATAGAGAGTAGCTTCACCAGATCTGTCAGTTGCCTGACGATCGCTTTACTGCGTGAAACTCCGAGTAGCACAGCAAGTCTACCGAATAAATAAATATATATATATATATATATATATATATATATATATAGGTAAAAAGTGTAGTACTGCGCAGGCAGTGTTTCGAATATAGTAAACTAGGAAAAGGTTGTAAACTGCCGGGAACTTAGTCCTACAGGAATGAACTACTTATGTTTCGAGCTGAGCCCTTCATCAGCTTGAAACGTCAATGAAGGGTTCAGCTCGAAACATCAGTAGTTTGTTCCTCTAAGACTAAGTTCTCAGCAGTTTCCAACCTTTTCCTAATTTATCATATATTTAACAATTAGACAACGAGCCCGAGTTTTCTATTTAACAATTAGTCACCAAAATCGAGGTGACTATATATCGCTGAATATTTACCGAGCCGCGAAGCGGCGAGGTAAATACACCGATAGTCACCGAGACTGAGGTGACTAATTGTTTTAGTATAATTTCAGAGGTTGATAAAAAACCAATAACGTTGAAACAAAAACTTTTAAACAACTGCTTTCATTTTAACAGTGGTGATTCTGTTTATTCATAGACGATGTTAGCAAGCCAGTCTTTGTCAGTAAATAATTTCAAAAAAAGAGTAAACAACATCCTACTTTGGAATTGAACTTGTACATACATTCAAGTATATGCTAAAAAGACTTTTATTCTGGTGTTTTGGACCCTGTGTTACGGCTTTTTTGCAGTTAATTCATGTTCTTCACTCATGACGAGTTTTTCGAAAACATCGCTACGACCAAAACCTAGCCAAAACATACAAAAAAATACGAAGAAATATAGAAAATATACTTCCTTACCTTTATAAAGTTTTGTTTTTACGATATTTGATATGTACAACATCTCAGTGATAAGTGTTTTCAGTATTATGCTCTTTTTTTTGTCTCAAAAACTACAGACCCCATTTTGAAAAAAAAAATCAACACTTCAATGAATCGACAAATTCTAAAATGTCATACTTCAAAATGACAACTCCGGGGGGGAGACTCAAACGAGTAAAGTCAGTGCAGTGTTGAATAAGTACCAATCTCTTTTCCAAAACTACTTTTGAAGAACAATTTCTTGTGATATAATAGTCACCGCGCTAGGCGGTGACTATCACCTCAGATTCACCGCTGAGCGGACCAATCAGAGGGCTGGAAAGCCTCTTTTCCACTATGAAATTATACTAAGAGCGAATAGTCAACGAGGCGAAGCCGAGTTGACTATCGCTCATAGAAAACGAGGGCGAGTTGTCTAATTGTTTTAGTATAAATTTCCCAACAAAAGTTAAATAAATTCTCGACCATAACATATTCTTTGAGTCTCGTTTAATACATTTTTTTAACTGCCAACAACAAACGTTCAACCGTCATTTCGGACATCTCCTTGGCCCGTACAGTAACCGATGGAAAAGTAAAGTTTTCTTGCATAATTTAGCATGGATTTTCATGTACAATATTGAAACAATATATATCCACTCATTTGATTTGTAAAAGTGACAAAAAGTTGAAAGAAACATTCAATTTAGCATATAGTTTGCATCACGAAATCTTGTCAACAGCAAGCGTAATTTTTGAAATCCGTTTTGTTTGCAGTTATTTCGTTTTAAACGAACACAGATAAACAATTTAACGATCTTACCATTAATAATTTCCATTCTAACCATTTTGTAGCCGTTTTTGTTTTCTGTAGAACGTCTTGCTTCGCCTAAATGTTCAATTGCTTCTTTCGTTTGCCCACTCCGTTATAATTTCGGCGCCATTGTTGCTTAACAGAACAACCGCTGGCTCTAATGATCATTGTTCTTGCTACACGCGTAAAAACGCACAGCCTGTTGCAAGTTGTCAACAGGCGTGAACAGTGTTGTTCGGAACAGCCGTGAACAATGCTGTGCTGCACCCTGTGAACAGTATTGTCAACAGTGCTGTTCATGCCTGTTCGAACAACAATGTTCACGGATGATGAATCAACAGGCGTGAACAATGCTGTTCTAACAGTGTTTATCATGCCTGATAACAATCCTGTTTTTACTGTGCCAACAGACGTGAACAATGTTGTTGCAACAGGCTGTATCGTATCAGGGATGTTTTCCTGGACGTAAAAAACTCCGGTACGAAAATTTACCCCAGTTGCTTCGAGCCTTCGACAACGAGCAAAGAGCTAGTCTCCTTCGCAGCCGTTCTTCTGGCGATCGTATTCTTCGATCCTATTTTCCCTAGGACCAAAGAATAGCACAGGCAGAAAAACAGCTGCGAAGGAGACTAGCAAATCGCAAGCTATCGAAAAACCCGACACAATACAGAAGAAACGGGTTCGAGATGGAGACAAAAAATAAAACTCTGCGATTGAAAACAACAGGTATGTAAAAACTTTATTCTGTTTAAACGTACATATCATGTGTTTTAGAACAATGAAAAAAGATATATGTTCTTTTATATGTATAAAAACAAAAACCCGAAGTAAACAATGTTAGGATGCAATATATTTGCTTGCAGTGGTGGATTTACTGGGGGGGGGGGGGTGCAGGGGGGGTGCAGCCGTGCAGGGGGTGTGCAAAAAATTCGTTCAAACAGTTCTGCAAACATATTTTTATCAACAGAATGTTTAAGATATTAATTTCGAGGATGCAAACATGAAATACGAGTGCGTCGAAATCTGTGATTTTATACTCATAACTCATTTGGGGAAATGGCATGTTTTCAAATGGATATTGTGGAAACTAAATTGAGCCCTTGGCTTCATTTTGAAATAGGTCTAAAAACAATGCTATACCTTTCTTCTATTCGGTCATGCCAAACTTGAACATGGGAAAATAGGGGCTCGTATGAAAAAGCTTTCTGTTTGAACCCTAGTCGTCTACAGGATCTTATTTGTGGCTTTAAAAATGGTTGAAACACTGTATTTGTTTGGATTAAATATACCTGATGGCTGATGAACGTTCTGGTTCGTAATTAGTTGAAACTGCCCTCAGAATGCTGCAAATTGAGTTTCCGAGCTTTAAAAAATCAAAAATTTTCTGGGGGGCATGCCCCCAGACCCCCCTAGGCGGCTCGCGCCCCCGGCACTCGACCGAAGTCTCGCGCCTTCGGCGCTCATGCTCAAGTCACCCTTGTGCTGTGCACCCCCCCTAAAATTCAGGGCTGGATCCACCACTGTTTGCTTGCAAGTTGCAATAGTCTTTATTCAAAACCCAAATTTCTCATTGCCAAACTACTCTGACTGTCTATGAGTTGATCTCCAGGTCGCAGTTTTGAAATTCTCTTCCAAACTATGTTATTTCTATTAAACGAGAAAACGAAACACAGTTGATTAGTGCCTGGAACTCGTGATTCGTAAACAAATTCTCCAATTTCTATTATTTTTCAGCCACATATGTTGAATGTAAGCAAATTCTTCTTCTAATTAATATATTTCTTCTTGTCTGGCAAAACTGAAATTTACAAAGTGAACTCAGTAATGAAGAAAAACAAATATCAGTTTTTTATAGTTGTAAATTGCTATCAGCTATGAATTATCCCCATGTGAAGCCAGTGCTATAAAGCAAAATACTTAAAACTTACATACATTATATCCTATTACCCTAGCTGCTTATTAAGCCCAAGTGCCATTAAGCTATATAAAAAGACAAATATCAAACATGGTATTTAGTTTCTAATAAATTAAACCTGTTTAATTAAATTGCCAATTAATTAATGTCTTATTTTTTCATGCATTTACTCACATGTACTTACAATAGCATCAATTGTATTTTGTTGCCATATCTGTTAATCAAGCCATGTACTGTATACTGTAAAGAAAGAGAAAACAAAGAACGCATTTAGTTCTTGAAACCTTGGTTGGGATTTTTCTGCCTTAGTGCAATGAATGTTGGTTGACAAAGCTAAATATTTCATTCTTTTCTTGTCTTTTTCCTGAAACATTTCCTGTAAAAACCAAAATATTTTCCTTGCAGCACTGCATCATGTTGTGCAGTGCTGGTGTATTTACATATTTTTGATGTATTTTTGGCTAAATGCTTATTGTATTTTTTAACAGAAATTTTGGAGTAATCTTGCAGTCATTTGGCACATCTAAAAGGAAATCTTAGGGGCTGTTTACATGAGTTGACTCAACCAAGCTCCTCTCATCAAAATTTTTCATAATGGCTGCAAGAGAAGTTTAATTTCAGTTCTCTTACAATTATTATGTACACTGATATTAAAGGAATGTTATTACCTGAACTGAAAGATGAGTCCAAATGGCTACAGGTACAGATTAGCATCCTGGAGCATACTAGCTAGTCCTAAATTTCTTGGGTATCTGATGTGGTATTCCCTGTATTTTAAATAAAAGGACCTTAAAATTAATTAGAGTAATGTACTGTGTAAAGCTTTGAAATTAGCTATTTTAATAGTGATGTGTAAATGGTTTTAAGTATTTAATACTGTATTGTGATTTGTGAATTTCTAACATGCAATGTTATAAAAAAATACTTTTGGAAGTTCTCCATGCACACCATCCCACCCCCACCCCCACCTCCTCTATGCATGCATCTAACCTTGGGCCTGATCCATATTTGTTTCTTGCATTATGTGAAATGCAATGCAAAAACATGAAGAACAAGAAACTATTTCTTAAAAGAAATAGCTGTTCGTTCCGGTCAGTGGTTTATGAGGGTCTGTTTCAACAGCAATGACGAATTTTAGCTCAACTAATTATTTTCCCCATGTAGACTGGCGCGACAATTTTTACTACGCGCCTGCGTTTCATACGACAAATTTAATTTAGACGATTTTTGTTTTGCATATAAACAAACTAGAAATATGCTGAAGCGAGAAGATTCTAATAAACTACAAAGAAATAATTTAAGCTTCGTCTAATAAAACGAACACACATTTCGGACGTTGTACCGTCTGATCATGACGGATTACTCTCCTCCGCAGTCCTGAGGGCAGGCTCTATTGATTATTTCAGGTTATTCGCAGTCGCATAAATTCGACTGAATTTAAATGTGACGTGCTAGCGGTCTCGCGATTTTCGTGAGAACACAATTATTTTGGCAACGTAAATCTTCTATTCAGTAGCAATACTCTTCTGACCGTCTATAGGAGGAAAATAAAACGTTACCAAAATAATTGCTTTCTCGGGAAAACTGCGAGACGCTAGCACGTCGCATTTAAATTTCATGCAGCTGATTTATTTATGACACCGCGGTATTTATTGAATAATCGCCAATAGCAAATCCATAAATTTCCAAGGCCAAAAGGATCAATATAAATTAGATCAATAACGGACTATCATCGTTTTCGTCGTCATAGGTCATAGTTTAATTCTCGAATCAGAATAATCCATTTAGATGGGCCACAAATGAATGATAACGAACTTCTAGCCTCAAACTATTGACATTGTCATTGCTCATGAAATAGCTATATTTTAAAATTATTAGACACGCGTGAAACAGTGCGACTGACCTTTCGGAACGCGCAGTTGCCATACATAACGAATGCATTCTCGAGTTCAACGAGGGGAAAGTTCCTACTTTCTACAGCACAAGATTGATGATTCGCTTCGCACGGGATTGTTTACGTCTTCAAATTACTCTAGATCAGCAATATTTTCACTTCGTTTTGGCGTTTAACCACGCCTCCAACTAAATTTTTTACGCGGAATTTTGATTTCATTGGGTAAGATCACAGTTATGTCAACAACACTGCACTACGATTGGACGATTTTCATCTGTGATGACAGTTTCTTTTGTGATGTCAATGGAAAGCTAATACAGTAACAGTTTCGTTCCTGCGGGGAACGAAACAAAAAAACTACACACATGCACCCTGCCTCCCAATAGGTTGAACAACTATTAACTTCCTTTAATAGAATGGCTGATTTTCTTCCAAATTGAATATAAATAATCTTCCACACCTCATACAAAAATGGCTGGACTGAATTTTATTGTTTGGCATAGTTTGCCAAGGAATCATTTTTAATAGTACATCATGTGAAAAGGCATTGCAACAATTAATATACCCACCTCTCATTTTTGACAAAAATGACAAAAATGTGGTCTATTCTGAAGGTGGTCCAAAAACCCAACAAGTGACATTATTATGGGGGCCACTTTTTAATATGGTCAGCTATGCATGAGCTTGAAGCTACAATGCTCTGATGATTACAGCTCATAATCAGGTAAAAAATATTAAATAGGAATAGAAATCATAGTTGTTACTTCTCATTATGTCAATGAGAAGGGTGACAAAATTTGTCAGAAGGAACTTATTTTCTACTATTAATATATTTCTTACTACAATATTAAACATATTAGTTATTTGGATAGTTCACACTCACCTTTATTAGTTGAAAAGAAAACCACTTTGTCTTCGAATAGAAAAAGTAAAAAAAATACTTCCTTGCTGCTGACACCATAACTTTTTTTGGAGCAGTTGATCTCTGATTTCACCTTTTATTAACCTCTTTACAATCTTTGTGTTTCTTCGTATTTAAAAAAAAAACAGCATCCACTTCTTTATAGTTTTCATATAGCTTTCTGTCAGTCTTCGCCTGTGAAGAAAACTGTCTTTTTTTCATCTTCAAGACACTGTAAATCCACACGTTTTTGGTACGTATTTTCAGCGACAAAAACACTTGCAGAAAGATGCCACAACTTGAAATTAACATTGAACTATTATATTTTTGAAAAGACGTGAAGTTTTGAGTGCTTTAATTGAGAATTCGGCTCTCTTCTGTTCGTTTTTCCATGCCAGATATTAGTGAAAGCGTTCACTTTGACACTTTCCCCTTTCTTTTATCGCTCACGAACTGATTCGCCAAAATAACCGCGAGAAAATCGCGTGTGCATACTATTTTTGTCCAACAACACTGTTCACGCCTGTTGAAACAACGTTGAACAACCATGTGAATCCAACAGCGCTGTTCACGCATGATAGCCGCCTTGTTACAGTACTGTTCAGCCATCATTGTTGCAACAACCTGTGCTATTTTTGGCTGTGTACACAGCCAAAAATAGCACAGGTTGTTGCAACAATGATGGCTGAACAGTACTGTAACAAGGCGGCTAACATGCGTGAACAGCGCTGTTGAACCAACAATATTGTTCATCATTGTTCCAACAGCATTGTTCAGCAATGATGAAGCAACAGTAGCTGTTCATGGCTGTTGGAACAGGAGAGAACAACATTGTTAGAACAGCATTGTTCACCGTCGTTATAACATGGCTGTTCAGCACTGTTACTACATCATGCCATAACAACCTGTTGTATCATGCATGAACAACACTGTTAGATTCACATGGTTGTTCAATGTTGTTTCAACAGGCGTGAACAGTGTTGTTGAACAAAAATAGTATGCACACGCGATTTTCTCGCGGTTATTTTGGCGAATCAGTTCGTGAGCGATAAAAGAAAGGGGAAAGTGTCAAAGTGGACGCTTTCAGTAATATCTGGCATGGAAAAGTGAACAGAAGAGAGCCGAATTCTCAATTAAAGCACTCAACTTCACGTCTCTTCAAAAATATAATAGTTCAATGTTAATTTCAAGTTGTGGCATCTTTCTGCAAGTGTTTTTGTCGCTGAAAATACGTACAAAAACCGTGTGGATTTACAGTGTCTTGAAGATGAAAAAAAGACAGTTTTCTTGACAGGCGAAGACTGACAAAAAGCTATTATGAAAACTATAAAGAAGTGGATGCTGTTTTTTTTAAATATGAAGAAACACAAAAATTGTAAAGAGGTTAATAAAAGGTGAAATCAAAGATGGACTGCTCCACAAAAAGTTATGGTGTCAGCAGCAAGGAAGTTTTTTTTTTCACTTTTTCTATTGTTTTCTTTGGTTTTGTTTCCAACTAAATAAAGGTGAGTGTCAACTATCCAAATAACTAATATGTTTAATATTTTAGTAAGAAATATATTAATAGTAGAAAATAAGTTTCTTCTGACAAATTTTGTCACCCTTCTCATTGACATAATGAGAAGTAACAACTATGATTTCTATTCCTATTTAATATTTTTTACCTGATTATGAGCTGTAATCATCAGAGCATTGTAGCTTCAAGCTCATGCATAGCTGACCATATTAAAAAGTGGCCCCCATAATCATTTCACTTGTTGGGTTTTTGGACCACCTTCATAATAGACCACATTTTTGTCATTTTTGTCAAAAATGAGAGGTGGGTATATTAATTGTTGCAATGCCTTCTCACATGATGTACTATTAAAAATGATTCCTTGGCAAACTATGCCAAACAATAAAATTCAGTCCAGCCATTTTTGTATGAGGTGTGGAAGATTATTTATATTCAATTTGGAAGAAAATCAGCCATTCTATTAAAGGAAGTTAATAGTTGTTCAACCTATTGGGAGGCAGGGTGCATGTGTGTGGGTGTTTTCTTCATGTTTTTGCATTGCATTTCACATAATGCAAGAAACAAATATGGATCACGCCCAAGGTTATATGCATGCATAGAGGAGGTGGGGGTGGGGGTGGGGTGGGGTGCATGGAGAACTTCCAAAAGTATTTTTTTATAACATTGCATGTTAGAAATTCACAAATCACAATACAGTATTAAATACTTAAAACCATTTACACATCACTATTAAGGTCCTTTTATTTAAAATACAGGGAATACTACATCAGATACCCAAGAAATTTAGGACTAGCTAGCATGCTCCAGGATGCTAATCTGTACCTGTAGCCATTTGGACTCATCTTTCAGTTCAGGTAGTAACATTCCTTTAATATCAGTGTACATAATAATTGTAAGAGAACTGAAATTAAACTTCCCTTGCAGCCATTATGAAAAATTTTGATGAGAGGAGCTTGGTTGAGTCAACTCATGTAAACAGCCCCTAAGGTTTCCTTTTAGATGTGCCAAATGACTGCAAGATTACTCCAAAATTTCTGTTAAAAAATACAGTAAGCATTTAGCAAAAATATGTAAATACACCAGCACTGCACAACAACATGATGCAGTGCTGCAAGGAAAATATTTTGGTTTTTACAGGAAATGTTTCAGGAAAAAGACAAGAAAAGAATGAAATACATGTATTTAGCTTTGTCAACCAATATTCATTGCACTAAAGCAGAAAAATCCCAACCAAGGTTTCAAGAACTAAACGCGTTCTCTGTTTTCTCTTTCTTTACAGTATACAGTACATGGCTTGATTAACAGATATGGCAACAAAATACAATTGATGCTATTGTAAGTATATGTGAGTAAATGCATGAAAAAATAAGACCTTAATTCATTGGCAATTTAATTAAACAGGTTTAATTTATTAGAAACTAAATACCATGTTTGATATTTGTCTTTTTATATAGCTTAATGGCACTTGGGCTTAACAAGAAGCTAGGATAATAGAATGTAATGTATGTAAGTATTTTGCTTTATGACACTGACTTCACACGGGGATAATTCATAGCTGATAGCAATTTACAACTATATAAAAAACTGATATTTGTTTTTCTTCATTGCTGAGTTCACTTTGTAAATTTCAGTTTTGCCAGACAAGAAGAAATATATTAATTAGAAGAAGAATTTGCTTACATTCAACATATGTGGCTGAAAAATAATAGAAATTGGAGAATTTGTTTACGAATCACGAGTTCCAGGCACTAATCAACTGTGTTTCTTTTTCTCTTCTAATAGAAATAACATAGTTTGGAAGAGAATTTCAAAACTGCGACCTGGAGATCAACTCATAGACAGTCAGAGTAGTTTGGCAATGAGAAACTTGGGTTTTGAATAAGACTATTGCAACTTGCATGCAAGCAAATATATTGCATCCTAACATTGTTTACTTCGGGTTTTTGTTTTTATACATATAAAAGAACATATATCTTTTTTCATTGTTCTAAAACACATGATATGTACGTTTAAACAGAATAAAGTTTTTACATACCTGTTGTTTCAGTCGCACAGTTTTATTTGCCTCCATCTCGAACCCGTTTCTTCTGTATTGTGTCGAGTTTTTCGATAGCTTGCGATTTGCTAGTCTCCTTCGCAGCCGTTTTTCTGCCTGTGCTATTCTTCGGTCCTAGGAAAAATAGGATCGAAGAATAGGATCGCCATAAGAACGGCTACGAACGAGACTAGCTCTCTGCTCGTTGTCGAAGGCTCGAAGCAACCGGGGTAAATTTTCGTACCGGAGTTTTTTACGTCCAGGAAAACATCCTGATACAGCCTGTTGCAACAACATTGTTCACGTCTGTTGGCACAGTAAAAACAGGATTGTTATCAGGCATGATAAACAATGTTCGAACAGCATTGTTCACGCCTGTTGATTCATCATCCGTGAACATTGTTGTTCGAACAGGCATGAACAGCACTGTTGACAATACTGTTCACAGGGTGCAGCACAGCATTGTTCACGGCTGTTCCGAACAACAATGTTCACCCCTGTTGACAACTTGCAACACACTGTGCGTTTTTACGCGTGTACACAGCCAAAAATAGCACAGGTTGTTGCAACAATGATGGCTGAACAGTACGGTAACAAGGCGGCTATCATGCGTGAACAGCACTGTTGAACCAACAGTATTGTTCATCATTGTTCCAACAGCATTGTTCAGCAATGATGAAGCAACAGTAGCTGTTCATGGCTGTTGGAACAGGAGAGAACAACACTGTTAGAACAGCATTGTTCACCGTCGTTATAACATGGCTGTTCAGCACTGTTACTGCATCATGCCATAACAACCTGTTGTATCATGCATGAACAACACTGTTGGATTCACATGGTTGTTCAATGTTGTTTCAACAGGCGTGAACAGTGTTGTTGGACAAAAATAGTATGCACACGCGATTTTCTCGCGGTTATTTTGGCTAATCAGTTCGTGAGCGATAAAAGAAAGGGGAAAGTGTCAAAGTGAACGTTTTCAGTAATATCTGGCATGGAAAAACGAACAGAAGAGAGCCGAATTCTCAATTAAAGCACTCAAAACTTCACGTCTTTTCAAAAATATAATAGTTTAATGTTAATTTCAAGTTGTGGCATCTTTCTGCAAGTGTTTTTGTCGCTGAAAATACATACCAAAACCGTGTGGATTTACAGTGTCTTGAAGATGAGAAAAAGACAGTTTTCTTGACAGGCGAAGACTGACAGAAAGCTATTATGAAAACTATAAAGAAGTGGATGCTGTTTTTTCTTAAATACGAAGAAACACAAAGATTGTAAAGAGGTTAATAAAAGGTGAAATCAGAGATCAACTGCTCCAAAAAAAGTTATGGTGTCAGCAGCAAGGAAGTAATTTTTTTTACTTTTTCTATTCAAAGACAAAGTGGCTTTGTTTTCAACTAATAAAGGTGAGTGTGAACTATCCAAATAACTAATATGTTTAATATTTTAGTAAGAAATATATTAATAGTAGAAAATAAGTTTCTTCTGACAAATTTTGTCACCCTTCTCATTGACTAACTCCACATAATTTTTAACAACTATGATTTCTATTCCTATTTAATATTTTTTACCTGATTATGAGCTGCAATCATCAGAGCATTATAGCTTCAAGCTCATACATAGCTGACCATATTAAAAAGTGGCCCCCATAATAATTTCACTTGTTGGGGTTTTGGACCACCTTCATAATAGACCACATTTTTGTCATTTTTGTCAAAAATGAGAGGTGAATATATTAATTGTTGCAATGCCTTTTCACATGATGTACTATTAAAAATGATTCCTTGGCAAACCATGCCAAACAATAAAATTCAGTACAGTCATTTTTGTATGAGGTATGGAAGATTATTTACATTCAATTTGGAAGAAAATCAGCCATTCTAAAGGAGGTTAATAGTTGTTCAACCTATTGGGAGGCAGGGTGCACGTGTGTTTTTTGTTTTTCTTCATGTTTTTGCATTGCATTTCACATAATGCAAGAAACAAATGTGGATCAGGCCCAAGGTTAGATGCATGCATAGAGGTGGGGGTGGTGTGGTGTGCATGGAGAACTTCCAAAAGTATTTTTTTATAACAATGCATGTTAGAAATCACAATACAGTATTAAATACTTTATAAAACCATTTACACATCACTATTAAAATAGCTAATTTCAAAGCTTTACATAGTACATTGCTCTAATTTAAGGCCTTTTATTTAAAATACAGGCAATACCACATAGAAATACCCAAGAAATTTAGGACTAGCTAGCATGCTCCAGGATGCTAATCTGTACCTGTAGCCATTTGGACTCATCTTTCAGTTCAGGTAATAACATTCCTTTAATATCAGTGTACATAATAATTGTAAGAGAACTGAAATTAAACTTCTCTTGCAGCCATTATGAAAAATTTTGATGAGAGGAGCTTGGTTGAGTCAACTCATGTAAACTGCCCCTAAGATTTCCTTTTAGATGTGTCAAATGACTGCAAGATTACTCCAAAATTTCTGTTAAAAAATACAATAAGCATTTAGTAAAAAATACATCAAAAATATATAAATACACCAGCACTGCACAACAGCATGATGCAGTGCTGCAAGGAAAATATTTTGGTTTTTACAGGAAATGTTTCAGGAAAAAGACAAGAATGAAATATTTAGCTTTGTCAACCAACATTCATTGCATTAAGGCAGAAAAATCCCAACCAAGGTTTCAAGAACTAAATGTGTTCTCTGTTTTCTCTTTCTTTACAGTATACACTATAGTACATGGCTTGATTGACAGATATGTATGGCAACAAAATACAATTGATGCTATTGTAAGTACACTGTATATGTGAGTAAATGCATGAAAAAATAAGACTTAATTAATTGGCAATTTAATTTAAACAGGTTTAATTTATTAGAAACTAAATGCCATGTTTGATATTTGTCTTAATTTTCTTTTTATATAGCTGCACTTGGGCTTAACAAGAAGCTAGGATATTAATAGGATATACATGTAAGTATTTTGCTTTATAGCACTGGCTTCACATGGGGATAATTCATAGCTGATAGCAATTTATAACTATAAAAAAATGATATTTGTTTTTCTTCATTACTGAGTTCACTTTGTAAATTTCAGTTTGGCCAGACAAGAAGAAATATATTAATTAGAAGAATTTGCTTAGCATTCAACACATGTGGCTGGAAAATAATAGAAATTGGAGTTTGTTTACGAATCACGAGTTCCAGGCACTGATCAAGTGTGTTTCTTTTTCTCTTTTAAATTTTAATAGAAATAACATAGTTTGGAAGAGAATTTCAAAACTGCGACCTGGAGATCAACTCATAGACAGAGTAGTTTGGCAATGAGAAACTTGGATTTTGAATATTAAAAGACTATTGCGACTTGCAAGCAAATATATCGCGTCCTAACATTGTTTACTTCGGGTTTTTGGTTTTATACATGTAAAAGAACATATATCTTTTTTCATTGTTCTAAAACACATGATATGTACGTTTAAACAGAATAAAGTTTTTACATACCTGTTGTTTCAGTCGCAGAGTTTTATTATTTGTCTCCATCTCGAACTCGTTTCTTCTGTATTGTGTCGAGTTTTTCGATAGCTTGCGATTTGCTAGTCTCCTTCGCAGCTGTTTTTCTGCCTGTGCTATTCTTCGGTCCTAGGAAAAATAGGATCGAAGAATAGGATCGCCATAAGAACGGCTGCGAAGGAGACTAGCTCTTTGCTCGTTGTCGAAGGCTCGAAGCAACCGGGGTAAATTTCCGTACCGGAGTTTTTTACGTCCAGGAAAACATCCCTGATACAGCCTGTTGCAACAACATTGTTCACATCTGTTGGCACAGTAAAAACAGGATTGTTATCAGGCATGATAAACACTGTTAGAACAGCATTGTTCACGCCTGTTGATCCATCATCCGTGAACATTGTTGTTCGAACAGGCATGAACAGCACTGTTGACAATACTGTTCACAGGGTGCAGCACAGCATTGTTCACGGCTGTTCCGAACAACACTGTTCACGCATGTTGACAACTTGCAACAGGCTGTGCGTTTTTACGCGTGTATACTACGCATTTTGTCATTGGTAAATTTTTTTAAGAGAATGACTTTCATTGGTTTATCCCAGAGGTTTATATCACCAATTATAAACTCCTGCAATAGCCAATGAAATTTAAATTTATACTAAATATATATATAATATATTGTAAATGTTATATATTGTCAGTATTACATGCTCTTTTTACAAAATATACACTCAACTTCTCAGCATATAATATGGGAGCTTTTTGAATTGTTCCATTATCCCCCAGAACAAAGTCTTTCACAGATGATTTGCTCAAAAATGGCCTTATTTTCATGGGGAAATCAACTGCTCGTCCCTCTCCATGTAAATTCATGAAGTAATACCAATGATCTGGTAAGCTGGCAAACATATCAAAGTCTTCCTTTTGAAAAAGATAGGCTCCTCTTTCATTCGCTGGTTCACCTCTTCCATGTGTAAGGTATCGCCAAACATCAAGACTGAACGGGACATATAAATGAGCATCCACTCCAGATGATTTTAGCCCCTGAAGTATGCTAGTGTGAAACGCAAAACAGCATTCATCAACTCGAGACATCTCTGGCTGTGGATGATCATACACTCTAAAAAAAGGTGTGTTTTGAAACACACTAAGGTGTGTTATTTTAACACACCTTATCAGAAAAATAATCAATTACACATCTTGGTGTGTTACAAAACACACCTTGGTGTGTTGGATAACACACCTATGTGTGTTGAATAACACACCCAGGTGTGTTATTCGACACACCTTGACATAACACACCTTGTTATAACACACCTTTGCATGAGGGAGGTGTGTTAATTTAACACACCTTTTCTGAATAACACACCTTAGCATTAACACACCTTTGAAAAAACACACCTTGTGACACACCTTTCCAAAAAACACACCTTTTAATTACGCACCTTCATTAATAACACATCTTCTTAAATACCATAATATAATAACACACCTTTTTAAAAACCATGTTTCAAAGAACACACCTTATTTATACCTTATATATTTATCAAGTGTGTACGCGTTGTGCGAGTGTGTGAGTGTATTATATATATGTAGTATTTACAATATGAGTGCCCGTGTTGTATTGGATATACAAGCTCGAGCCGAAGCTTAAAATACTCCAAGTCTTTGATGTTAATATGAGTAATATTTGTTCAGATTAATCAAGAAAAAGCTCATTTTAATGTTTTGGAGCGGAGATGGACCTTACAACCACTATATACAACGTCCTTCACGGTCATGATTTATTTTGTGTTTCATGAATTATTAATGAGTATTTTAAATATATATATATATATATATATAAAATTTACTCTGACAAAGGCCTTTGTCTTTGTCCATCTTTTTAAATAATTCTGCACTCTTCAAACAGAATAATTTCGGTAATAGCAACAAACGCTTTGGAATAACACATCTTGTTTTTTAACACATCTTTTTTTTTTCTCGTTTAAAACTTTATATCTATACCTAAAAGTGCATGAGGTAATACCGAATCAATATGTTTGTAATTTTGAAGGAAAGGCTAATAAAACTTTTGGTTAAGCCAGTGTCGTAGCTAGCGAGCGCGCATTGATACTTGGGATAGCGTCATCTCTAGATCTCGATTCTCAATTTTTTTCTCATCAGCGCGCCACGTTTGAAATTCGTTTGTGATGGTTTGCGATACAAGCTATAGAAACTTTTGGTAATAATAGACTTTTTGTTTGCGAAGAGATCAAGCAGACAGTATTCACTGAAGTAACATTATTCTTCTTACGGAAAGATTTAACTAAAAGCCGTGAAAATCCAGTTGAACCAAGAAAGTCCTAGAAGCTTCTCTCACACGAGGCTACAAGCATGCAAGGTAAGAGATTGAGTATTTATCGTTTGTTTTCTATTGCCCTACTTATTGTAACGTGAAATTTTCTCTGGCTGGTTCCTAACAAACTGTCAAACTCTCAAATCATTCTATCTTTTTTGCTATTCTTTAGCCACCGTTGCTTTCATGATAAGGATTATCTTATGTAAAACTAAAGCATTCAGACCTTGAGGTAAAAGTTATCTGTGATTGGCAGAATTCATCATCATCGATATGAGATATTAAATTGTTGGTAACAGACTAATAGTATGTTTTGTGTCTGTTTGTTTATGTGTTATTTTCTCTTGTTTTCTAGTGCATAGGGTAGAGTTACTTTGTTCAGTTGTGTTCAACCATCCAATTGAACTTGCTGTTATTGGTAAGTAAAATCCTTAAATAAGCTTAATATTCATATACTAGAAGTAATATTGGGCATTTCACTCGATTACATAGCATGTTCTAGGGATTTATGGTGAAGGAAAATTTGAGTGTAGAATATATACATTATAACACCAAACCGGGACCAGTTGCGAAAAATACAACTACACAGGCCTTTCGGCAGGAATTGAACCCACGACCTTGCAATTCTAGTGCAATGCCCCGACCACCGAGCCATGTAGGCAGCCGCCGAGAGCTTGATAGTGAGTTCTGGATATATTAAGGTGGTAATGCCAATTCTCTTCTGGCATTACCACTTTAATATATACAGAACTCACGATCAAGCTCTCGGCGGCTGCCTTCGTGGCTCAGTGGTCAGGGCATTGCACTAGAATCGCAAGGTCGTGGGTTCAATTCCTGCCGGAAGGCCTGTGTAGTTGCATTTTTCGCAACTGGTCCCAGTTTGGTCTTGGAATATATTCCATAATTTCCTTCTTCTGATCACCAAGATCTTTGGTAAAAGCTTCGCAGACATCCTTACGCTTTTTATATAATTTTCTGTCGCTACGCTAGATCCCAGGAACACTTGAAGGGCCAGAACGATTCTGGGCAGGACCTTATTACGAATGTTGCTATAGGCCTTCTCGTTTCCAGCCTCTCCCCAGTCTTCCCAAGAACCCAAACCGACTATGCGGCCAAGCTCATGGTGGAAACAAAAGGCCTAGAAACTAGGCTAAGAACACTACTTATCTATACCCTGGCAAGCAATTGCCGGTGACAACGATTGTGGGATAATGTAAGTAGTGTGGACATCTAGAGAGCATGAGGTGGTATAGGGCCAGAGTGCTGAAACTTCCACAATATATATATATATATATATATTTGTGAAATTCATTAATAATTTATGAGTTTTGCAGCCAATCCAATTTCAGAAATTACATCACATGTATACCCGTGTAAACCCCATACAAACTAAAACCAATGATGCTAGTTAGTTACAACCACTAGTGGATGTATACTCTTCTGATACAACCACTAGTGCTTGTAACTAATTAGCATCTCAATATCCCAAAGGGATTTTTACTATTTATTCATTTCACAAGTTGTTTACAACACTCGCGTCTTGTTGTATTGAATATACAATCACTCGCCTTCGGCTCGTTATTGTATATTCAATACAACACGGCCGCTCGTGTTGTAAACATTACATATATATATATATATATATATATATATATATATATATATATATATATATATATATGTAATGTTTACAACACGAGCGGCCATGTTGTATTGAATTATACAATAACGAGCCGAAGGCGAGTGATTGTATATTCAATACAACAAGGACGCGAGTGTTGTAAACAACTTGTGAAATGAATAAATAGTAAAAATCCCTTTGGGATAATCATATTGAGATGCTAATTAGTTACAAGCACTAGTGGTTTGTATGGGGTTTACAGGGGTATACATGTGACGTAATTTCTGAAATTGGATTGGCTGCAAAACTCATGAATTATTAATGAATTTCACAAATATATATATATATATATATATATATATATATATATATATATATATATATATATATATATATATATATTCGCTTACCTCAAAAGTCTGCAACAGGCTGTTTCATCTAAAAAGAATCTTCAGGCAGATCTGCCTGAAGATTCTTTTTTAGATGAAACAGCCTGTTGCAGACTTTTGAGGTAAGCGAAAATCTATATTTGCTCTAACTATATGTTATCGAGCACTCTTTGCGTTTCGTAGACCAAAACCCACACGTATATATATATATATATATCAGTATCATTGATATGCTAAAAACCCGTATCACACATCTGGATATTTTAGAAAGTTGACCAGTTTGATAAATAAGACACAAACTGGTATAACACTAGTTAATAATATTCATTTAGTATAATTTTAGTGATATGCAGATACTGCATATTCATTATACATTACTAAACATCCCTATATTCTAATTGTCTTCAAAATTGCAAGAATTTTCCTAGGAAAGTAGAATTTTCTGTCCAAATTGTTTGTTCGGTAACTGCAATCTTGTAGTTAGGAGGAATGTGTGAGTATGTGACCTTTGGAGGGATTCTTACTCTTGACCCTGGGAAGCTAACTGAGCTAGTAGCCGTATAGTAGGTCATTACTGAGAGCTCGTCTGTGACACAGTATATGGTGGAAGATTAAGTCCTAAATATAATTTGTATATAAAGTTTAATATTGACATTAATTTACACTCCAGATGATTTTACTCTCTGAAGGGGTGGTAGCAATGGTATTCAGTCAAATGATTATTATTCATTCCTGCCTTAAAGCCAGCCGAAAATGTCCCCTGAGTAATTCCATGCCATTTCAACACAGTCATGACACCCACCCTCTCCAAATTTCTTTATATTTTGCAGGCAGTTAACATTGTGTGGGAATAGTTTAAGTTCAAAATTTGAGCATCATAGCTGCAATAGTTTTTGAGATATCGCAATGCGAAATATGACCCAAAAAGCAAATAAGTGGGCGTGGCCAGTGCCAAATTCACCACTACCTCATTTTACATTTTGACTTGTAACTTCATACCCGTACATGGTATATCCATCAAAATTTGCACAAGGATGTATTTGTATGTGTATATTTCAAAAATTGCACTTTCATCTTTGTATCTGCAACCAGTAATTTGTTATGGCACAGCAAAAAGTCTAATTATGTGTTTCCGAAGACACGAAATATACATCATCTTTATTGGAAAATTTTTTATGGAAGCCATACAGACACAACAGTGATTTTTTCCCCACATCATATCCACATGCTATTCTACTTTCAGGCAAAATTTGGTGTTGGTTAGTTGCCTGCTTTTAAAATTAGAGCCCTCTAAAGTTGTCGTATTTTCTAAAGAACTTCAATAGTACATTTTGGATGTCTCTTAAGAATAAAGTACATTCATTGAGAAATGAGACCACCAAATAACTTGTTTGATTCTATCCTTCTTTTTTTACCAGTACATTATGTTCTCCAGGAGTACCTGTTATTTCTTGTATCAAATTGCCTTCGATCAAAACCTATGCAGTAGAGATCACTACTGTTTGTCCATAAATGCGCGTAAGACTTCTTGGTCTTTAGGATGCAGTTTGTACTGCCTCCCAGTGACTGTTGTTGGAACACCAATGTTACAAATAATATTCTCATCCGGAACCCAACAAGTATCATCTTTCACTGGCCAGAAATATGATCTTGCGATGCACTTTGGGTGCATAAACCTTATTTTTGCATTTCTTTGATCATTGTCAGCTTCTTCAATCAAACCAATCCATTTTTCTTCATCATACAAGCATACAACGAAAGAGTTCACTGAAAGTACAATTAGTTCACTGGCAGGGGTAGATAAAAAATTAAATTGTAGTGCATAGTTTTGATCCATTGATATACTTTTTGTACCAATGCAATAAGCAGAAAGCGGAACAAAGTGATGGAAGCTGCGTGTTCCTGGTACAGTTTTGGCATTTGTGTAACGCGGCTCTAAAGTCGTTCTTGTAATTGCCATATCTGCCTGTGAAATGAAAATGAACTCAATGCCTTTGATTTCTTCTTTGCAGAATGTAAACACTTCTTGTGCTGAAAGTAATTGCTTGTCATATGGTCTTTGCAAACTTGCTCTTGCTGCAAGTCTTTTGACAGTGCCACCTACACCATCGCACGGTGACTTACCATGGCTTGTCGCAAAGAAATTCCACTTGCAATCGATTCCCGAAATCTTCTTTATGACAACCACGCTTGACAAAAATGACATCGAAAACGCCAAAGGTCGCCATGCATTGCGCACAGCGGTTTTCCTCCAAAAAATAAACAAAATGGCGGGGACTTGCAACTGAGTTACTGCTCGTAGTGCGATTGTACAGTAAAGAAGTACGACAATTGTACGGCACTGCATCGTGATCGCTCAGAAACTGTTCGGCTTACTCCGGTTGTGTGTGTGTTTTTTTTTACAAAATAGTTTCTGACTAGAAGACCGTATGGTGTATTTATAACAAATGTTCGAAATGAAATATCAGATGACTTAGATCTGGTTCTCTACTCTAGTTAAATATGCTTGTCAGTAGAAAAACACTGTGTATTTTCGGTATTGTGCCATGCAATTATTTTTCTTTCACAGTAACGATCTGCTTCAAGTTGTGAATGATTTGTTTGACAGAGATTATCAGCAGTCCTGACAATGAGTGACAGGCAAATATCAATGTAAAACATTTTTGTACTTCCTGTACAGTATATTGTAGTTGAAGTATTCTAAATGTTTCTTGGCACCCCCCTGAAGACATCAAATTTGTAGAAGAAAACAATTAATACTTCAGTGCCTTCACACAGTAACTGAATATACAAAAAATAGTTGTTGTGAAAATGGGAAAATATTCACATATTTTCATATGGAGTAAACAATTTTGTTCTGAGCAATAAGTCCATTATATTAAGCAGCTTTTTTTGCATTATCAGCAAATGCATATGTAAACAACCTTGTGACACTAAATCAACTAAATGGAGATACATGTATTTCAAGGAAATACATATTTAAATTCAAGAATGGTGTATCATGGTAATAGCTGCAAATCATTATTATTCTACCATACCCTTTCCCTAAACTCAGCCAACCTCTTATCAAACCAATCAACCCCTTTCCCCAAACCTACCCAGTCAGACCCCCTCCCCCCCCCCCCCCCCCAACCCCACACACACATACACTCCTGCAAACTCTGCTTAAATTTTCAGTTTAATATATAAAACAAGACAGAGAAGAATTAGTATTTTGCATCTGATCACCGCACAGGTTTAAAAGCTGCTGTACTACAAAATCAAGAGAATAAATGTATACACATATATTCAGAACTCTATAAATCAGATAGTCCTCAGTAACTGTAAGTAGGTACAACACCAGCCAGGTGGCCGGTGACACTGGAAGAGATAAGGTGCCTTCATCTGGAACACAATTGTTTGACACTATAAACAGAAAAAGATAATATGAGATGTTTATAGATCGATGTGCATATTCAGCAAATAAACACAGCTCTTTGATACAATTTATATTATCATAAGACAATTGCATAATATAAATAGCTCTGTGTCAGTCTGTGTCAAAGACAAAGATACATGTAAGAGCTCAGTTGTAATTGAAATAGCTAGTGATTAAATAATCACAGAACAATTATTATGGGACAATGAACTTGGGTGGAGAATAACCGACTACCAGCTCCCAACTTGACCTGTAGCCAGTAAACCGAAGGTTGAGGGTTTGAATCCCAGCTGAGCCAAGTGGATTTTTCTCTACTTCTCCAGTATATGGTTCATCACTCGGACTAAAACCTAATATCATTATATTATATATATATATATATATATATATATATATATATATATATATATATATATATATATATATATATATATAGTACAATGATTAATGATAACCTAACTCACATTACTAAACCTTCGAGTTGTTTAATAAAAGAAGCATGGTACAGCTGGTTGTACATCAACAAATACACAGCTCTGATACACTTTGAGTATGAGCTAGCTCTGTAACAGTTAACTGCACAGCTAAAGCAAGCATAATAAAGACATGTTCTGCCATTTATATCATCGGCTAATATTATATGTAAATATAGGTCTGTGGCACAGTAAAAATAAAGCAATAATACATGTACACAAGCTGTACTTGTGCACCAGCCTTGCATACCTTTTCATTCAAACGCTCAAGGCGTTTAGCTTGAGTCCGGACTTCTTTGGTTTTTACTCCAATCGTTTCCGACTGCTGGCGCAATGTCTTCATATAAGCGCCGACATCAAAGGCATATTTCAGCGATTTCAAACACGAACTTCAAAAACAAAAAACATACGTTTTTCAATAAGCATCTTGGCTTTGCAAAATATTAAAAACAAGCAGTTAATATCCACGAATAAAGAAGTTATTTGAAGCGGAAAATCATCAACATTTACAGGCTCGCAGGCCGCGAGGGTAAGGACGACATTTTGCTCAACAGGGTTTAGATCGACGAAGGTTGTCGCGCCAAAACAAATGTTACCATGGCAATCTTGGTATCATTTTAATCCCTAAATATCCCCCATTTTCGCGCTATATTTTCCAAGAGATTCAAGGCAATCCTAAAGGGTACCTAAGCCCAGAAATAAAGCTAATTTTTCGATAATTAATTTCGTTACCAGTCTTCCAAAATATGCGCTCGGATATCGGAAAAAATTGCGACAAAAACCTCTGGCGTTTTCGGGGTCATTTATGACAAGCGTGAACAAAGATTTAGAAAATTCTTACAGTTTTTATACTGCCCAGCACAACCATCTGAATAATAATGCACTAACTTGCATTCTTCATTGACATGCTCCAGTATATAACTGACAGTCTCTTTCAGTATTTTGTAAACCATGTCTACATCGTGATTCAGGTCATCAGAAATAAAACATGAACATTGCTCATTATTCATTCGTATCCCCCATTTTTAAATATGTACTATTAATACAGGATAGAATCAAACAAGGTATTTGGTGGTCTCATTTCCCAATGAATGTACTTTATTCTTAAGAGACATCCAAAACGTACTATTAAAGTTCTTTAGAAAATACGACAACTTTAGAGGGCTCTAATTTTAAAAGCAGGCAACTAACCATCACCAAAGTTTGCCTGAAAGTAGAATAGCATGTGAATATGATGTGGGGAAAAAATCACTGTTGTGTCTGTATGGCTTCCATAAAAATTTTTCCAATAAAGATGATGTATATTTCGTGTCTTCGGAAACACATAATTAGACTTTTTGCTGTGCCATAACAAATTACTGGTTGCAGATACAAAGATGAAATTGCAATTTTTGAAATATACACATACAAATACATCCTTGTGCAAATTTTGATGGATATACCATGTACGGGTATGAAGTTACAAGTCAAAATGTAAAATGAGGTAGTGGTGAATTTGGCACTGGCCACACCCATTTTTTTTCCATTTCGGGCCATATTTCGAATTCCAATATCTCAAAAACTATTGCAGCTACGATGCTCAAATTTTGGATTTAAACTATTCCCACATAATGTTAACTGCCTGCGAAATATAAAGAAATTTGGAGAGGGTGGGTGTCAAATCAGTTTTTTTTGTGTTGAAATGGCATGGATTACTCATGGCATTACTCCCCTTCCTATGTTTATCAGCAATTTATGATTCCGCAGACACCCTATTGTAGGCATCAATGGGTTAAATGGAATGACTATTTTAACAAAGAAAAATTACAACAAAATCAAAATTTTAACTTATAAATCGAAATTTTGAGTTTTGTTGCAAAGTGGTTAATGTATACCTCTGAATATTTGATTTAATTAAATATTAGTTAACAAATTGTTGAACTAATTTTGTCATTTTACAGGACTGGACTGGTACACATTGAGTGATGATGCAAAAGCCAACTTCTCAACAAAAGAAAAGATGATTCCACTGATGTTCCCTGGTGCCACTGCTGATTGGATTGTTGTTAAGTACACTTTGAAAATACCAACATTCTAAATATGTCATTAGTATCCTAAATGCTGAATCATTGATGTATTTTAGATATAATGCAGAACCACATACATGTAACATGGTTAGTGGTTAGTCTAGGTTTTTGCTTATAAGTGGATTTTGCATATAAATGGAAAGGATGAAAACTTTATATATATTAAGCAATTTTTCCATATTAGCACTTTTGTATATAAGCGCAGCAGTAACTGCATGTAGTTACATCATACCTTTATTATAAAAAGGACAATTTATAATCATTTCATTTTTATTTAGCTTTACTTGTATAATACCTTTATTAAGGCCAAACTGCATGGATTTGCTATTTTTGTTGTATTAACTTAAACTAAGCCATATTATATAAATAGCTATAACCATGTAACATTAGTGTTTATTATTTAATAAATATATTTATCATATATGCGTTCTGGGTATTTACCATATATTTTTTTATTTAACACAGCTGAAGGTGTGTTATTTATAACACACCTTGTTCAACAATTCTACTGCAAAGGTGTGTTGCATAACACATCTCATGGTGTCATAACACACCTAATGGTGTGTTAAAGAATATACCTATAGTGTGTTATTCAATACAACTGAAGGTGTGTTACATAACACACCTTGGTGTGTTGAATAACACATGTTGGTGTGTTGCAAAACACACCTTTCTAAAAACACACCTTAAAACGTGTCAAATTCTGGACAAGCAGAAGACACATCTTAAGGTGAGTTATTGAACACACCAAGGTGTGCTGAATAACACACGAGTTTATCTAACGGATTGTGCTACTCGGCCGATAAACTTTAAATTCCGTCTTTCAAAGCATGAATAGTACTGTTCACTCGCTAGGACTTATCCGCCGGATAAGCTATCCGAGCTTCACACAAAGACCAAATTAGCAAATAACCAATTACATAAGTACCTTTTCACGTCCATTTCTCCTTTCAATAATCCGCTCTGCTTCGAAAAACTTGCTTGTTGCCTTTTTTGCCGGTTTTCTTTTTTTCTCCAAATAAATATTGCTCATATTGTGCAAAGCAGAATAAGAAATCGCTGGCACAGAATAAGGATCAACCAAAAGTCCAACTCTCTGTCGGCACCTTTGATGTAAGCGTCCTCGGGAAATGTCGGCCTCGCGATCCCGGCGCCATTTTGAAAGTAAGTGCAACCGGGAAATTATCCCCCTCGTCCTTACGACCCTCGGGCTCCTGTAGTCAATTACTCTTGGCCTTCTTGTGACCTTTTAATTAACTTTATATTGTTATCTATATATATAAATAATATTTAGTTAAGTAAATAAGTAATTTACTTTAGAAAACGATTCTTTGGAGATATAATTCTTTGACCACGACCTTATTAAAACTTCAGTGAGCGGATACTACGGGTAAAAGTCCGTGGCAAAAAAGTCCTGCACTCATGAAGCGGGTTTTACATTTCTCGATTTTGCCGACACATTTGTTTATAGAAAAAGATAGCTAACAATTTCGGAACTACGCATTGTTGAAATACATCGGGTACGTATGTTGTTAGAAATTTTATAAGCTTTCATTTGGTATATAATTCAAGTTTTAGTGTTACCTGTAACTTTTTAAAATGTTCAAAATGTTCTCACCATTGCTCGTAAAATAAGAATTATATAATGGAAAATGGACTCCTCACAAGTGTTATAGAATTTTGGATTTTGTTTTTAAATACTAAACGCACAGCCCTGAGCAAGATATTAAACAAAGGATACTGTCAAGTGCTATTCATGTCAGAACTTTTAATTTTCTTGCTGGGAAGTATTTTAAAATATGAAAAAAACATTATTATTTTGAAATGGACAGTCTGAAATGGATGAATTTCTTAAGTTTGTTTTGCCTTTTGTTGTTTTGGTGTTTGCTATAACCTCAGAAAGACTTCTGGCATGAACCTAAGATATTTCTTGAACAGAAGCTAATTCAAATACGAAAGGAGTGGAAACGTTTGCAGACTTCTAATTGAAGTTGAAAACGTTTTTGGTGCAAATTAGTGATCATACTTTTGAATATATGAAAAAATATTAAAACTTTTATGGTCAATGGTCAGAACATTTTGAACATTTTAAAAAGTTACAGGTAACACTATGATTTGAACTATATACCGAATGAAAGCTTATAAAATTTCTAACAACATACGTACTCGATGTATTTCAACAATGCGTAGTTCCGAAATTTTTAGCCATCTTTCTCTATAAACAAGTGTGTCGGCATTAATCGAGAAATGTAAAACCCGCTTCGTGAGTACAGGACTTTTTTGCCATGGACTTTTACCCGTAGTATCCGCGTACTGAAGTTTTAATAATCTCGTGGTCAAAGAATTTCATCTCCAACGAAATGTTTTCTAAAGTAAATTACTTATTACTTAATAAATATTATTTATATATGTATAGATAACAATATAAAGTTAAATAAAAGGTCACAAGAAGGCCAAGGGTAATTGACTACAGGAGCCCGAGGGTCGTAAGGACGAGGGGGATAATTTCCCGGTTGCACTTACTTTCAAAATGGCGGACTGGCGCATGCGCATAAAAATAATGGGACACTTTTTTCCGAGAGTTGGACTTCTGGTTGATCCTTATTCTGTGTCGCTGGCTTTGCACCTCGTGTTGCTATACTATCCGCCATGTTTCTGGGTATTACTGCTGACCGGTGCCGACTTTAGGGAGTCATCGCTGACCATTAACGGCGGGCGCCACGGTTATGATTTCTGGCGATGACGTCATCGGAACACTTTCCCGGTTTAAATAGCAAGAACCTGCACTTGTTAACGTTCTCTGACTTCTTGTCGCCATACAACAGGCAAACGAACCTGTTCAGCTGGGTCACTAGCTCATCTGATGGAGGGAAAGAACTTCGAAGTGAGGAGAATGTTGCAATGTATCGGGGATTGTGCTCGAGAGTGACCCACGCCGTTCTCTTTCCTTTTCCATAAAATGAACTCGTGCTGTCACTTGCTAGCAGAAATATCGTATTATTATATTGGCAACACATATTTTATGTCTATCCGTTTCATTATCATTCATTTAAGCATTACAGCTCGGGTGCGCTATGTTTATTGTGTTATAAATTACTGTATATAAGCCAATATCTTATCATATGATATGAATGATATCGCATGATACTACGAAGTTCTTGATAAAAAATAGATCATTTACTCTGAAAAGGCTAGTTCTACCTTCTAGCAAAAATTCATCAAGAAAAAACTTGTCTTTTTTGTACAGACCTTGAAAAAATACTAGATTACCTGAAAAGGCATGAAAGCCTGGTAAGCATTGGCAAAGCTCTTCGCCCATCATATCTGAAATAACCTTTATGGGTATCACTCGAAATTGTTCCCTGTTCCAGTCATAAGGAATATGTCTTTTCCAATGGCTCGTTGCATTGCAATGCAGAGTATGAAGACGTCGGTGTCAGGCCGGACTTTTGACGATCACCCTATCGTTAGTACCCGCGGCGTGTTTTGCATGTAATAACAGACGAGTGTCTGCCTCCTCGTGATTACTTGCTAGGAATGGTAATTCATTGCATACCACACGATCTTCGTTTGACGTACCAATGGAGAAATCCTATCAAGGACTCTGTTTTCGCCTAAGCTTAAGAATTTCTTCCATTGGTTCGGAACATTCTGATCTTTGTTGAATATATGGACTTTCTGAATCCTTGCATTCTCGGCTCTTCTATTTCGCTCAGAGCTTTTTATACTAATAACAGGGTACCTGTCTGATACAAAATCGAGTCTTGTAGCATTCCACCCACGAGCCAATTTTAAGATCATATTGAAAATGGAATCACATAACTCGCCAAAAGTTTTCCATATGCCCTTCAACGTCTGAAAAACAGCCATAGCATCAATGATAAGAGCGTCGTTATGATATCGTTGTTTGTCGAAATGGTCAGAATGACCATGCCCATCTTAAAAGAAAAGGGTAGACGAAGCACACATTATATATTTGAATTCTAAGAATACCAATCTGTCAAAAGGTGAACATTTTAACGAAATTTTACTGTACGTAGGGAAATCTGTTGAAATTAAGTCGTCCGACGTGCATTAGCAGCAAGACACGTATTTCGTGTTGCTAATGCATGTACATACATGTAGGACAACTTGTACCCAATTCCAAAACAAAATATTTGTACGACAAACCTTCTATCAAACAACTTGGATTTTGCTGTTTTCACGAGACTTCCTGATGTTGTTGCCAGTGAAAGAGGGTATGAGCCAAGACTATAGGAAAGCACTTCCTCGAGATCAACTTTACGGTTCTTCGCGATAAGTAACAGCCGCGCAAACAGGTTTCTGTTCATTTTCATATTTATTTCATTCCCTTTGCTGTCCTTTATGTTTACCCTTTTGCTGGACGGAAATGTCGTTGTCTTATTGCGTTTCAATTTAACAAAGATATCTGGATTTTCCCCCAAAGGATTCTTGTTGGCAAATTCCACAAATTGTTCTTCCCCAAGTTTCTCCGAATCCAACAGCTTATCTGCAACGTCATTCTCAACCACAAATCCACTTGCCAAACTAACCAGTTTCTCTTGGTCCGCTTCGAATGGGTTGATCAAGCTTGACACAGTAGTCATTACATTATTCACAGATTTCTCATAACGTGTGCATCTCGATTTATCAAGGTCTTTGCGGCTTCTGTAACGAGATAAAAAACAGCCAAAGAGTATCCGAACACCCTCTTATGCTTGCATGTATATTTCGTTGGGAGCAGTGTTATTTCCATGAGTTTTGTTTGTCAATATGGAGTTTTCACCTGGTACAAACAAGGCTTAGTAAACATGATAACGGAAAGATTTTTTCCCATATTGATTGAATGATATAATAACAACTGCAAAGTGATCGCTTCAGCTTAGTTCGTTCAAAGAAATTAGTGCAATGGATACGCTCTTATATAAAATGTTAGTGATACTATATTTTCTAAAACCAAAGATAAACATCAACAATACAGTACCTTGGTTGAGCGTCTGCCCCAGCCATGCTCTTGCATTTACTTGTAATCGCAGCTCTCTCGGACTGTGATAGTAACCATCGATGGACTGATGTACGGTTCAACGAAAATCCAACAAGACCACCCTTGGTTTTTTAGTCACGGTTTATCGTCTGTTCTATTGTTTGATCGCAAGAAACTGCAGAAAACCCATGATCACTTTGACGCTGAACTGCAAAACTTTCCGATACTCCTGGCAGAATTTCTGTTAAATTAATAAAAAATATCAGTCTACAGTAAATTTCATTTTATTCAAACCATTTATAGTAGATATTATATCGTTATTCGTCTGACACTATTAACAGATAAAAAATGATCGCAATTTTCAGATTTAATTATGTATAAAGACAACTCTGATAATTTTCAACACCTTTGCTACATGTAATCAGTGACCAGAATGCTAGATTTAGCAAGAAGACTTATTTGCCTGATAATACGAACCTGGGTGTGTCTTGTGCAGTGCTGTCATCTCGAAACAATATGCAGTCCCATACCTAGAATAGTTAACGCGATTACAAATGAAAAATCATGGAAGCATACATCTAAACGCTGCTAAATGAAGATCCCAGTTAATTTCTCTCGTGGCTCTAATGAACATCAATAAGACACCTGTAGAAAAAAAATACATTGAGAATTCTAGGCCAGATTTATGTATAATGTACTGTAGGACAGTCACAACCAAGTACTTAACCATGATCACTCTAAGACTGAGAGGTTATTTTTTAACCATCACTAACTAGTAACTACATGGTGGTTCAGTCACACAGCAATGCACTGGATAAACCTATTTCGCTTTCACAGAACAATCTAACATCCATCTGACATTCATTAAAATATTTACCTGTCATTTAATGTACATGCTCCAAAATTCAAATGTTCTCTACTTCTGGGATGATTCCTGTATGAATGCATCATAGCTGTCAGAAATCTTTTTCATCTCTGGGCTGTCAAGACAGTCATAGAATGTTAGTTCAGGAAAGGAATCCATAATGTTGAAAACTGCCAAACAAATTCCTTGCTTTTCTTCTGCATCCATGTAATCTAGGAATGCTTTGAATCTGAGCCGCTGCATTGCTTCGTACATCATTTTATGGCACATAACAGACCTGTTGTAGTGCTTGCCAGACGAAACACTGTTAATGGACCCCTCTTTAACAATGCCAGATTCTATAAACACATCCTGCAAGACACAAAAAAAATTTTAAAAATCAATGCCGGTACATACATGGCTTATCAAGACACTTGGATGTATTTCGTCAGAACAGATCCACAAGACATACTGCAGTTTTTAGGGATGCGTCCTTCTTGCACCTAAATTCATCCTTTCTACATAAATTAATCAACATGACATAATGCTGAAACAGAAAGTTCTGTACTACTGTAAACTGCTTAAATTAATTCGGCTACTCATTAGAAATCCATTCATTGCATCTCACTGAATGTCCTGAATAATCAGGAAGCTTTGACTTACCTTTAGGCCTCTTTTTGCATCATTTTTTGCAAGCGGAAGGTTCTATAATTTGAGGCATCAGCATTTTCCACTTGTTCAACTGTTTTCACAAACTCTTCTTTAATCTTTTTCATATAAAAAATATTATCTTCATTAATTATTTTCACTTTAACAAACTCTTCACAGAAAATGTCGAATGATTTTTTATACTTGTGCTCATGTTTTGTAAGAGTTCCACTATCTGGATTTATTTTCTGATGTCTAAGAAAGGAAGTGTATTTTTCATAGCATCGTCTATGATATTTCACTTTTAAGGCTACACAATCCTTATCTTGAATTTATAACAGAATGCTTTCATCTGCTTTCAATGTTGCTGCTTTTCTTAACTGACCTCCATCAATAGTTTCAGCTGAAATCAGTTTATCCAGTTTCCGCTTTCTTCATGTCTATAAAATAGAATAATATATATTTGAATATCACATTATTCAAAAATTTGGGGAAAAAGCAAACAGACTGTATTTATTTATATATTTCTTATTTAATTTTTAGTTTAAATTTTTATCATATATCTAAATTAAACTCAAAACATGCCATCACCACTCACCAGTTTGATATATAAACTCGGTGATGGTGTACAAAAGTCAAAACATGTACACTATTCTTGTTCACTTCAATGGGGTTCTCAATTTGGCAATAATGCCAGGGGTGGATCTAGGAATTTTTATACCTTAATCAAATTTGTTGAAGTCCGCACTTTTAGCGCATGCGCCCCCTGGGACATTTTCAAAATTTGGGTCTCTGACACGGCGTTAATTTCACGCACTTTGACAGCAATCTTGCGCACAATTTTAAGTCTTAAAACATGTTTTTAATGGCGCCTTGTGTCCCAAAGTATGATGCACATTGTTACGTTACGTATACGCATCATTCTTTCTGAAACCTTATTTATAATTCTTTATGTAATTTTATATTGTATGTCTAACAGCCTTGGTTCGCGTCATTTGATACGCAACATAGCCACAGGCTAATGAGCTAATTCATTTGCGCTTTGTTAGTATCAAATCAAATATCTCTGTCGACGATTTACTCCCTTATATCTGCTATCACGCTACTTTAACGCCAGTGTGGTTCTCATTATCTACTCTAAAACTTATAAATTACGACTGTTTGCCGAGTTCAAATGAGCACACAGATTTTACACAAATACAGGGAAAACTCCATGCCCGTAGCAAGACGTAAACCCTGAATAAATTTAACAATTCTAGCAATCTTTTATATCGTAGAACGACCATAAACATGGGAATAATGAATCGTGTTGCCAGATATTTCACGTATCTCAAGCTGCCTTTCGAAAGCGCAATAAAACAGCTGTCAGCTTGTAAATTCAATAAACTTTTATAGGCTGATAAATTCATAAACATTTTCGCGCTCCGAGACCAGTTATGACCTCAAGAATTGAAAGCAATGCAGCACTTTTGCGTCGGACAGCTTCATCAACGCCAATCATAATGAATATATAAAAACATTTTAAATTAAACTTGCCGTGGACTTTTTGAGCGATAGAATGCCCTTCACGACTACGTGTTGAGATATTAGGTAAAGCAGTCTTGAGAAAATATTCTTCTTTACCGAGAACTCGTCTCGACAAACCATGACGCTTTCAGATGAAATCGATGCATATATTTGTCACAATAACACCTTGTTGTTGCTTTCTAAAGCTGATCGCGCGCGATCAAATATGCTTGCAGAAGCCATGATCGAGGCAAACAGATCGCACACTTGGTGGCCGGCAAGTTAGGCAGGCAGTCAAGGTTCTGCATAGCCAATCCGATGTTCAATTTGAGGTAAATCAGGCAAGATTTGGAGCAAGCCGTGTTCAACCAATGAGAATGGCTAAATCGGGTCAAATACGGCAAAATGGCTGCCAGATACGGCAAACCAATCAGTGCTCAGAATTTACCTTGTTTTGACCAATCAGAGTGGCTAAAACGGGGTAAATAAGTCAAAATTGGCTGCCAAATTCGGCAAACCTAATCAGTGCCGCCAGGAGGTGTATAAAACGTCCGCGCGCCTTCCCGCAAATGGTCCTGGTGACGAATTAGATTTTCCGCGATTGTTCTCGCTGCTATTACGTCGTTTTTAACTGGACTTTTTTTGCAATCGCTATTTTTTTACCTTAGTCGTCTGACTTATTTGACTAATGCTGGATCCGCTGCTGAATGCAGCACCATTTCCCTAGAAACAGCCTGATTTTTACAATTAGTTGAATAACATAAAATAAACATTAATCAACTTACTTGCTCGCTATAATATAATTTCTTATTCTTGTAAATAATGAAGACAGGAAGTAGTATATGGTTCTTTGGTCTGACAGCAGGGGTATTAGACGAAAACGTAGATCGCAAGACCTTTCTTGGAGTTGGCTCAGTTTCTTGATCAGCTTGAGTCGATGTTTGCGGTTCTTCTGATATATTTGTTTAGTCTTCTCACATCGTGCTTGTGCTCGACTTAGCAAAGTTTTGTTCGTGAATATTGAGTAACATTTCCGATGAAAAGCAAAGTTCTCGAACTGGGTAAGATTCTCCTCTTCTTTGATGCCAATAACCTGAGTTGTTCGCACAGCGGTATCCCTCTGACGGCCATCAAGTTCTAGCCATTGCCTTCGACAATCCAGAAACCTTTTAAACGAAACCTCAGTAAACCTCGAAAGCGAACTGCTCTCTTCTTCGCAATGAATTAAACATAAACCTGCGGTGTCCACTCCATGTTTGTTCAGCCAACATGAAAAATAAAGACGCGCAGATCCCCCCTGTCAAGAGGCTGGAAATAGATCTATAACGTATATTACATGAAGTCTCACGGGGAATAATGGCGGATTTCTAGTTTACGACGAGTGGAGATTTTTGAAATTCAAACGTTAAATATGAAAAAACTGCAGGTTTTTGCAAGTGACAACAAGTGAATCCGTCTTCTGTGAGTAAAAGTCTATATATTTTGAAATTTTCAGGTAGTGCCCGGATGTGGGCAACGAAAATCGTTTTCTAAGCGACTTTTGGGGCAACAGATTACGGCCTAGCAATGAAAGGGCCGTTTTGGTCGGCTCAAGAAAGAATTACTAAGAACGTAAGAAGCTTGTAAAATCTTGCAAAATCCAGCCAAAAAATCTTGTAGTACAATATTACGTCTGATATACAATTTATCGATCTATCGGCGCATATGCGAGACCTGGTACTAAGTCTCGTAATTGTCACATGATACTAGCGCATAAAAATTTAAATTGTGAACCAGTAAGAATGGTCGTTAGCGACGTTTAGATGACGGAGAGACAAAGTTTCTTACAATTGGATCAAACTTTTACAACGAATTAGCTTTGTCGACTTGGTTGATGAGGTGACTAACAAATATTACCGCTTTTCAATGTATATATACTCGAAATTTGGACTAAGACGTGCCATAATGAATATCATTCAGCGCAGTGCCGCAGATTAGTATAAATATAAACCGACGATTATACTCAGGCAAGGTTAATAAACTTTTTTTATTCCCGAGATTTAGTGCCATTTCTTTGACTGCGTGTGCTAGATGCGGCTTACTTTTGGTGCTTGATAGCTAATATAGCCAATAGCTTCGCATAAACTTCAATTTCAAGATAAATTGTAACTAAAAATCTACAGTTTAAAACCAGTCACAGTTGTTGTTCGAATGTTCTCAGGATGTCGCCGCTTGATAGCGACGTAGGTGTACAATATAATTCAGTTTGTAACTGAGAAAAATTAGATTTGACTAGTCTTTTGTAGTTACAGCCTACAGGTAACCTAATTGGTGCCTAGGCTTGCTGAAGGTTGTCCATCTGATGAAACTGATGAGTGTAATAGTCTGGCATTGGGCAACAGTAGAAATGGGGTTATTAATTGTTGATTTGTTGCTGTCAAGGTTTGCTGATGGAGCTTCCTTTGACAAGTACATGTAAAATTGTCTGGAATTATAGGCTACAGAGTAAAATTACTATGGATACAATATTAATAAAATAAAGTAATATAATAGCTCAGGGGAGGAATGGGATACAGTAAAATGCCCTGTACCATGGCCAGCTAACAAAGTTTTGAATTAAAGTTATTTTTAAGCCAATCAACAAACCTGTATTTCACTGGAAATACTCAAAAAATTGAAAACAGTGGACTTTCTCATTACTTTGAGGTGTGGATAAATAAAATTGTGTCTGATCACTGCCTCACTCTACTTCGGCTTAATTGTTGGATGGTCACTGTAAAATTTTGCATGTTTATTAGTTTTAACTTCTTGTCTGTGGATGCTTCCATATTTCAATTATTTTGATTTTTTACCAGCTTTTGTTTTATATAGCCACGACTTTCTAAGGGCTTATAACAATTGGTATTGCATTGAAATTGTTAATGTAGTTACAGTAGATAATAATTGGAAAATATGGAAGTATAAATCCGTTTTGTGGAAACACCACGTAAAATATTTCTTTGCTAAGCTTTCGGCCTGTTGACTCAGGCCTTCATCAGAGCAATGACAACAAGTTGTTGGCTCGCGTCATTTATAAACTTCGCAACTGATTAATTAAATCACGTAAGAATACAATGGCGCATCACGTTAATTTTATTAATTAGTTTAATAACCATGTTGTCATTCTGATCAGGAATTCTTAACACTTAGCTTGCAGAGGAAGAGAAAGATTTCCACTCAAGCATAACTGCCAACATTTCTTCAGGTAATGCTCCTCTTCTTTGAATTTGCTTGGTCTAAAATGATGCAAGTGTGGCCCTTCATCATGCTGCTCTTCTTCTCCTGGCCCATCAAAGAATTCTATGTTCCCTTGATGATCTTTTTTCCACCATACTCCTTCACCAACATAAGTAATCACTTATTTTCTCTAAATGAGCTTGCCAGGAACTGCCATGCTCATTTAGAAAATCTAAGGAGAATGTTGTATTTGAAAATGATGGCAATGACATTGAAAGCTTAGAAACTTCAGATTGTTGTTTTGCTGGTAATGATTGGTGATTGCATGACATTGTAGAATTAAATTTTTCTTCAGCTTGCACTCTTATAAAAACATTCCCCACAATCTGGTCTGGGTGATAGGATGATGTTGTTTTGGAAATGTTCTTGAGAGTGTTTAAGACCCGTTCTTGTCCTTCAACATAACTTGACCTTCCACTAATTATCCTGTTTTGGATCCACCATAAAATTTTCGGCTTGTTAATTTCTTCAAGTTAAACCCAATAACTTCTCTACACAGGATGGAATGATACCAGGCCAGATTGTGAAGGCGTAGAATTTGCTTTGGTGATCTTTTCTCTTCTGAGTTGTAGGCAATTGCTTGTATTTCGACTAGTGTATCTAGAAGGCCTTGTGCTTTGAATGAGATTTTTCCTCTCGAATGATGAGCTACTTTAATGAGGGTGCATCGATAGTCAAATGTTCTTTTAGTATTCTTATCAGCAAGGGAAACATTAACAATTTCATCAATAGTGGTAGCTTCATTGACAGGGAGATGTTGTGGTAATTCTGTAAGCATGTTCTGTATGTGATTGCCAATGTCATGTAAAGGCTCAAAGGGCAAAATTTCATATCTTTGGCAATTGATTGACTGTAGAGTTGCTGCTAGAGCTGTATACAACAATGCTGGTACCCGTTGCACACCGTGCATCTCTTCAGCCAAAAGCTTCTCCTTTCCTTTCCTGGTGTCTCCCTCATAAATTTGCCTCGATGCCAGTTCTTGTGTCAGCTCTGCTACTGGAAGGCACTTCCGTGGTGCACTGATCTTATCATGAGATTTTTTCCGACTGATAATTCCTTTCAGAACCAGTTTCTGCTTGTCTTCCAGTGAAACACTCTTGTATCGCAGGCTGTGATCCATCTCATATACTCGATGTGCACCGACTCCACAGACTGAACAGTAGTATGCACCTCCTTTTTGTTTCCCACTTTCAAACTGTCTGGCAGGAGCATCCCCATGAAAAAATCTCATGATATCAGTGATTTCATCTCCCTGGGTGTTCTTGACTTTTTCATTTAGCTCATGCAGGCACTCAATCCTTGTGTCCACATAAGCTAATTGCTCATAGTCAGTGCCACTGCATCGAGCAAGAATGTAAATTTCAGGAGTTTCAACCATGGCTTGAACATCAGCATGTTTATGGTATTTTGCATAATATTCATCATTTGTGTAAAACACGTACAGCAGAATCATATATGCAAGCTACCATAAAAAACAGATGACTGTGGTTAGCAATGGTGGACTGGTCATGCCATATTTTCAAATGACGCGTTCTCTCAATTTTCTGTAATCTTTTCTTCATGTCTTCAATGCTTTCACCTTCCTGGTACTCATTTATGGCTTTTAATCGCTGCGTCAACTCATCATTTGACATCAGGATGTATTCCTGGTTCACCATGGTTCTCATCAGTTTCTCATGCTTGTCAAGTAGTTTCTGGCGAATTTCCAGTAGAGGATGTTTACGGCCTTGGACATGAAACACTTTCTTTATAATGTTGCCATCTTCTTGCAGAACATGTTTCTCGAACTACAAAAGATTTCAACAAAAATAATTTAAATGCATGTTCATAATTTATTATCACTCAATACCATGCATACATGTGAATATATAATTATGTATACATAATTATATACCTAATTACCTATATTATTATATACATGACAAAATTACTGCAATTTGATTGGTTAAGACGAGTGCAATAAATCATTAATTGCACTCCTGGGGAGTGCAATTAATGATTTGAAAAAAAAAATGGCGGCTCGCTTTGTAAATACAAGCGAGTCTGACATTCACTTACTTAACACAAAAGCAGAAAATGAAAATACCCAAAAAAGCACTGCCAATTGGCTAAAAGTTTGTCAGGAATGGGCTTTCTACCGAAACTATGATGTTAATATGGAAAATTATCCACCTGAAGAGCTAAATAAAACTCTGCAAACGTTTTACGCCAGAGGTGCAAACAAAGAAGGGTCATGAATACGAGCCGGAGAGTCTAAAAGTCATGCAGGCTGCTTTCGACCGTTACCTCAGAGAAAGAAAATACCCCTACTCAATAATTCGCGATGATAAATTTGAGGAGTCAAAGCAAGTCCTCGAAGGAAAGGCTAGGGAGCTTCGCAAAGAAGGCCGCGGTAAACGGCCTAACGCTGCCAAGCCTCTTACTCTACAAGAAGAAGAAATGTTATGGCAAGAAGGAAAACTTGGCAACTCCTCTCCGCATATTCTAACAAATACAATGTGGGGTTATTCACTCAGCATTTTGGGCTGCGAGGAAGACAAGAACATCACACTATGGCTGTTGAAGACTTCTCGTTCGGCGAAGACGACAACGGAAATGAATACATCACTTTTCACGAAAGCCCGACGAAAACTCGCCCTTCACATCACAAGACGACAGCAGCTTCCCAAAATGTTTGTAACCGGCGTAGAAAGGTGTCCAGTCGCGCTATTTCGGGAATACATCAACCAACGTCCACACGATATGCGCTACGAAGGTCCATTTTACTTGACGCCATTACCGAAAACAACACCACACAACAACGTTTGGTACAAGCGAGTGAAACTTGGCGTGAACTCCATTGCCAAAATCATGAAGTCGCTGATTGCTGATACATCCCTCGAAGAAAGTGGTAAAAAATTGACAAATCATTCCGCCAGAAAGACACTTGTCAAGAAACTACGAGCAAGTAACGTAGAGCGATCGTCGATAATGCATGTCATGGGCCACAGAAACGAGCAGTCACTAAACGACTATGATGAAGGAAACGAAGTCGAGCAATGCCATACATGTATCTCAGATTTCATAAGCAATACCAATGCTGGTCAAAGCCACCAAATAGAAACGATGTCTTCGCCACAACAAATACCAAAACAAGCTTTCAACTATCCACACTGGGCTTCAACGTCAAGCAGTTCATTGAGTCGATCCGGTCCAAGCAACGAATTCTACAACTGTGATGTCGTCTTCAATATAAACCAAGTTACTTCTCCCAAAGCTCAAAAGCGTCCATTCAGAAGAGTAATTCTTCAAAGTGATTCCGATTCCCATGAATAAACTCCTAAAACTCCCTTGTTAATGTTGAACTTTCAATATTGAACAATTGTTTGTTGACGAATCAAGAACTTGCGGTTCGTTTTATATCGCTGCTTCGCTTGGATATTTCGCTTAAATATTTGAACTTCATATAAATCGTAAACCATTTATTGTTGAGCAAGACGTCTATAGTTATTTCTTGTATATATTTTAGATGTTTAAATAAACCAGATCTTGTTTATTTCAACTGTCAAATGATACATGTGTTCTCTGCATTCACATGACAACAATACCGGAGGGTAATAGCTATAATTTTGTCATGTATGTAATAAATAAACAACGGCGGCTCGTGCAATTTTGGCACATTTTTCAAATATCACTCGTAGTGTTAATTATTAATTGCACTCCTTCCCGTGTGATTACCTATACTAATTATGTAACTTTTTTGGTACAATTAATTCTCCAACACTGTATTCCCCTTCCAGAACTTTTGTTTTTAGCTGTTTTCTTAGTTCCTCATTTGTACTTGGTGTTGGAATGCTAATTTCACCTCCTGCACCCTTTCTCTTTTTCTTTCGGATCCTTGGAAAGTCCTGGTCACCATTTGATTTTCTTTTGAAGCGATTGGTGTCAACTCCGGCAGATTCCACATAATCTTTAGCAATTTGCCCACCATTTCTTGCTCTTTCTCCTTTTGTGTTGGTGATGGCATACTTAACAGCTAAGCTGGACCAATTAACTTGACAGTATGTTGTCATCATATCCCTGTACTTCTCTTTTCAATGCATCTTTGTCCCAAGTCATTTTGTCAAATCTACCAACAGCATTTTTTTTGGTTTACCACTGTTCGAGCTTTCATCACGTCTTTTAATTGCTTCCTCCTTGCTTTCAAATGCCATTGCAAGACGTTCACGCTGCCTGGCTCTAAATGACTGACGGTTCCCAAGGCATCTATAATATCATAATTTTAAAAAGTATATGTGTGTATATTATGTACAGTATACACACAATTAATGTATGCTATCATGCACTACCTAGCTGTATAATCCGGTTATGCTTAAATGTTTATTTATTTTTTATTATTTATATTTTTAAAACATATTTTTATTATTTAATATATTGTTTATTACTTATTAAATATGTTTAATTATTTGAATGGTAAATATTATATTTTTCAAACATATTTTTATTATTTATATTTTTTATTACTCAGGCTACCTGTGGTAGGCCGAGTCTAGGTTTCGTCTTTTTTTTTAGGGGGTTCCACAAAATTGCATTATTGTATCATCCCGTCAGGCCTTGCGAAACTGTAAGGCTTGTTGCGTCACTTGCGTGCTCGATTTTTTCGAGTTCTTTTACCTTTGATATAGTTGGGTTGAGGTGTTTTCCGACGGTATTGGTGAATTCATGAGTAGTTTATCAGTGATGTTGCTGACAAGGTTTATCCATGAAGACAGAATAGACGAGTTTATTACAGACGCGAAAAAATGCGCGCCGTGTTGACATCAGTACCTATGAAGTTTGACTTGAGCACTAGAGACACAACAAAGGGCCACAATATATCAAAGAACATATACGTACAGTTTACCTAGTAACGGCTTTCTCCTTGTTTGAATAGCTTTACCTTTTGCAAGTGACCGAGTTATAGCTGATCAGTAATGTGGCTGGCAATTGTCTTCATCATAAACATGCTTTAAATACAAAGGCTTACATGTGTTTACAAAATATGTGTTTACTATTTCAAAACGGGTTGGCCCTGGCATTGCTGCTTCATAGTCCAACAACTATAAAATGCAAGTATAATATTATTATTAAGCACCGAATAATATGTTGAACTGTTCAGCGCATGTCTAGATATCGCGTAGGTGTCGCGTGTCGTATTACATTTGAAAACGTGTGTTTCAAAACTTGTTTAAATATTTTCCGTTTGTCCGAAATTAAATAAATTCTATATCAAAATGATCGCTTGAATCTGCCGAATCCGACACTATAAGTTTTGTCTACTAAATATATTAGATCCGTTGTTTAATTCTCGGGAAAACGGCCTAGCTTGTTGTTTTAATACATGTACATTAGCAAACCTTCGGCGCTTCCTGCACTGCTGCAGTTCATATAAGACGATAAATTCTATTTATCAAAATATATGCAATTATGCATTGCCATTGCCATATAGTCTTGCTAAAGTTCGCATTGGCTACGCCTAGCTTTCACAAATCAGTAGCCCGAGTGAACGCCTGAGCAGGCGTCTTGTCTCCGAGCCGGGCGACGGGCCGAAGGCCTGGAGCCCGGTGATGGTGCTAATCTCGACACGCGTGGAGTTCATTTTACACGCGTGTAGTACACGCGAAATTACACGCAAGTGGGAAAGAAATTCTGCGAGATGTTTATATATATATATATATATATATATTATCAAATCCACAACTTGCGCAGTTCGAATAGCAGGGTACTGGTAACTAACCATTAAATTATTCAAATTATTTAAATTTACGTCAGCAAATTATAATTTATAAGTTCGGTTGGATTACAAAATAGTTTTTCAACGATCATGACGAAAGAAATCTTTGCCAGAAAAAATGGTTTCAGCAAAAATGTACATTAATATTACTATGAAAAAAGACCAAGGAAAGAAGGCTAACAAGAGATGTGGCAGCGAGAAAAAGACAACAATAAATACGACTTAAAACCACTGGAAAAATCCTAAAACTAATACGATAAAGACAGAAAACGATGCCGACCGAAATGTAACTGAAAAAAGAAGGATGTGTCCTGCTCAGGTGCATTAATGCCTGGGTCCGAGTTGAACATGACGCCAAAAAACACATTAATTTTATAAATTCAATAAAAAATTAAGAAAGTAAACTACGAATCTCATTCATGCATTTATGTGTGCCATAATAGTTAACAAAACTTGTGTATAATTTTGGTTGCTATGGCAACCGTTCACGTGACTATATTTATGGTTAAATCGCTAAAAATACTCCAAATATATATTCGCTGACCGCGGGAGCGTAAAACGTTGATAGGTTATTGGGAAAATGCTGCTATGATAACTCTGGACGTGATACTACTTAACTCTGTCTAGAACCCAAAACATTTGTAATTAGAAAAGAAGATAAAGCCTGCACTAATACGGCAGTTGTACTGGAGGTGAACTTTTGGGAGATAAAAGTGTATTCTTAGGGTAATATGTTCCATGTTCTAGATGGAGATTCAAAGTTCGATATGTGTTTAACAAAACTTACGTGATAGAATGAACAAATAAAGATAATTTCCCTTCCCGCAAGCCGAACGTGTTCTTTGCGCGATAAATGTTTTGTCGAGCGCCATGATAACGCTGAGCCCCTGCTTTCGTTATCCCAGTTCAGCGGAAAAGCACATAAAATCAAACTGTCACCATGGAGATGGTGTTCAACGAAAAGTAAAAACAACATGGACGACGCAAAGGCAACTTTAAAAACTAAATTGATATTTACTATATTGCATGTTAACTAAACTACCTATAGTGAGTTAGTTGTACAATGCCTATTATAAAGGCCGTGTTCAGTAAGAAAGAGAGTTTCATTAAAATATACAAGCTACAACACACTTATTTATAAAGAGCATGTAGAGAATTTTAGAATTTTAGAATTTTAGAATTTTACTGCTATCTTTGCAACCACCAAGGAGAATTTTGCAATCGAGTATCAAGGCTTTCGAAAAATTCTTCCTGATTTGCGCAAAAGTTTAGTGGGTGGAACAGTCGCAAGATACAGGAACGGAACCAGTACACGGGCGCCTTCAACATGAAGAGCTGGAAGGCATTGACTTTGGCACAGCAAGGGCAGCACACATTCCAGAACTGTAATGCGTGTCGCGATCACTTTACCAATATTCAGGCCTTATTCCCGGTAAAAGCAGTAACGTTTGTTGCTTGTACACGCAAAGAAGACCTTTCATCTACCACTAAAGAAGACGCTTTATCCGCACTTGAAGAAATTGCTTCAAACCAAGCATTTCAAAATCCCCCTAAAAAGTCCACCAAACGACAATCTACCGAACTTGCAAGAGAAGTACACAAGAAGCTAAATCCATTCTTTAAAGACGGATATAAAATCTCCATGGAAAAGGCATTTTGTAATGTCAGTGAACTAAACATTGCCCCAAAGAAATCCAAAGCTGAAAAGAAAAAAAGAGACCAGAAATTACTACAGGAAAACCAAAAAAAA
Organism: Corallium rubrum; assembly: GCA_964035015.1. Lineage (NCBI taxonomy): Eukaryota > Metazoa > Cnidaria > Anthozoa > Scleralcyonacea > Coralliidae > Corallium > Corallium rubrum. The sequence goes on along the minus strand of OZ036006.1, from coordinate 13,336,049 downwards.
TGTTGAAGCCCAGTGGGAGAGCACATCTGTGATAAGGTATTGTAGAAATTTTATAACCCCACTCCCCCCCCCCCCCCCCCCCCCCCCAACCAAGTCTCTTGTAAGTAGATAATAAAATATACCATATTAGTGTATACCTGAGTACTGCACAGTATACATATATATATATATATATATATATATATATATATATATATATATAATCTGGTACTTGTAGCATAATTATAATAATTTATAAATTATAATTAAATGTTCTTACTGTAATTCTTACATTTAACTTTAGATGTTATGGCAATAGACAATCTTTGAATGGAAGACAATCTTTGAATGGAAGACAACGCGAACGACTAGGAAGATGCCATAAGAAGACAACAACAATGCCCCAATGAGTCTACAAAAAAGAAGAGTCCTATTGGTGATTTTAATAAAATGAAATGGGATAAAGAGGGACTGCAACAAGAAGTAGAAGAGTATGAAGATGGCACTTTTATAAACTGGTCCGAGCTAGCCAAACGATATAATGTCCAAAATACACATGGTGATCTAGCCAAAAATGGTGGGCAGATAATTTATGAGTGCCTGGCATCAATGGGAGTAAATCTTTCCAGGTTTAAGAAGCGAACATGCAACAATGAAGGCCCAACAGTCCGAAAAAGACTTCGCCGAGGAGCAGGAGGAGAGATCTCAATTCCAACCCCAGAAACAAATGAAAACTTGAAGGAGAAGCTAAAACAGAAGGTTTTGACTGGAGAGTACAATGTAGGACAACTGATTGTACCCAGAAAGGTAATTAGAAGCATAAATTATATTCATTTGTGTACTATATAAAGACACCTTTAAGTAACTTAGTAGTTTGGTGGGTTAATTGGTACTTATATACCGTACAGTTAAAGTACTGGTAGTCAATAGGATAACTAAGGCAGTCTGACTGCTAGCTTGTGCCACAGACAACTAAACCCCCGGGGTTTAGTCATCTGCAGTGCATGCTATATGACTGCATGCCTGTACTCTAATTAAGGTACAGCTTGAAGTCACAATTCTAAGCTGCAGGCCAAAACCTAGTGCCATGCAGGCGTCTAATTCCCCAATAATCTGTACACATTAAGTACACGCAATTAAAGTAGCCAGCATAAAATGCTTGCCTTACCTATAATATTAAATGGGTGGAAAAGGTTAAATTAATTACTGTATAGTGTAATTATAATGTATGACAATAGTACAGTCTGTTACATAATTAAGCCCAAAATTTAATTTCTCAATTTTTCATATCACTTTAGTATGAAAGGCTGGTATTGGATGAGAATGGTGAGATTCACAAAAGCCATTTCTTTGTGGAGGGACGCAAAAATCCTATGAAAGAAATCCAAAGAACCTTAAATGAACACCAACAGTATCTGAGAAACATATCGGATGAAGAATTGTTGTGCATGCCACATGCAGAAGTGGAACGACGTTTGGTGACTTTAAGTGAATGGCACCCAGAAGAAAGCCTGGAAGTGATGAGAAAACGCCTCATGAGCATGGAGCGTACTCGGCACATCAAGCTGTGGCATGATCTGTCAACAATAGCCAATCATGGTCACATTGTCTTTATGGTTTCTTGCCTATATGATTCTGCAATTTACCTTACAGATAAGGAATATGAAGAAAAATATGGTAAGAAAATCAATGTTCAAAGCAATGTTGAGTCTCCACAAGTACATATTGTTGCCAGATCATCTAACTCTGCAGATGTTGACCAGTTGGCCTATGTAGATACAAGACTAGAGTGCCTGGAAGCATTGTCAGATTCCCTGGAAAGCAAAAATGGCATTCCAATAACAGATCCTGCTAGACAATATGAGTGTGGACAACAAAAGGGTGGTCATTATTACTGTACTGTTTGTGGAAGCATTGCCAGTCGTGTTTATCCCTGGTGAAAATCCTTGCCAGGATCCTCAAGGATCCTGTAAGGATCCTTGCCAGGATCCTTAGGATCCTGCACCAGGATCCTTAAGGATGCTTAAGGATACTTGTAAGGATCCTGAAGGATCATTAAAGATCCTCAAGGATCCTCAAGGAACCTTCAGGATCCTTACAAGGATCCTTCAGGATTCGCAATCCTTGTAAGGATCCTCGGCAAGTTCCTTGAGGATTGCCAGGATCCTTGAAGATCCTTGCAAAATCCTTAAGGATCTTGAGTAATCCTTGCAAGATCCTTAAGGATCCTTGCAAGATCCTTAAGGATCTTGAGTAATCCTTGCAAGATCCTTAAGGATCTTGAGTAATCATTGCAAGATCCTTAAGGATCCTTGCAAGATCCTTAAGGATCCTTGCAAGATCCTTAAGGATCTTGAGTAATCCTTGCAAGATCCTTAAGAATCTTGAGTAATCCTTGCAAGATCCTTAAGGATCTTGAGTAATCCTTGCAAGATCCTTAAGGATCCTTGAAAGATCCTTAAGGATCTTGAGTAATCCTTGCAAGATCCTTAAAGATCCTAATAAAGGAATTTAATAGTAATTTAAGAAATGACAACTATACCGTATAAATGATTTACAAAACATTTAATAATATATTATATTGAATTACAGAATGTGACTAAGTTGTGTATGTACTATGAGTATTTTAGTTGCCTATAATGTTCAATCTTATATTGATTTGTATTATAAAAATCATGTTTCGCACCTGGTAATTTTACATCCTAAAAATATGCATCAATAATGAACAAAAACTAGTCAATATAATTGTTAATCATATACCAAATCCTTAGTGCGTTTAGATGTTAGGTTCACTTGGTTCTTGCTTGCTCAATCTTTGTTTTGCATATCATCATTTTTGGTTGCAAGTCACAACAACTTGCTGGTGGCTTTTATTAAACTGATCTCCATACTACTCCACATGCATGGTAACAGAAACAATAAACAATTAAGTTTTAAAAGCTCAAAAGAAAATGTTAATTATTTAAAAATAGTATTGTGTAGAGTCGAACCCATCTTTTAAGTGACCACTGGATCAAATTATCAAAATATTACCAGGGTTAAGTCACGTTGGCCTGAAAAACAGAGAAAAATCTTCTCGACGTTTCGAGCGAAGGCCCTTCGTCAGGAGAAATTAGTAAACAACTCACATGTGGTCACGTGTATTTATAGCAGAGCTACAATGGGAATAACGTGAACACATGTAAGCCAATAAAAACAAAGTAAACAAATAAATTAATATGTGATTTTAGCCTGTGTGCAGGTGCTGACCCAATTTGTGGGTCAGCTACCTGCAAATAGGCAAAGAAACAGGTTATAAATTACTATTAGTTATTTTACAATGAACTTACTAATTGATCTATTGGTCAATCGTAGTCAGAGGAGCCAGAAGGCTGCCCTTTCATTGGCTGTGGTGATAATAAGCCACCCTTGAAAAATAAGCCTTTAAAAGGTGAGTGTGTAAAATATAAACAACATAGTGTAAACTTCCAATAATAAGCCCTGCAAAAATAAGCACTCCCAAAATAGGCCTTCTTACAAAATCCTTCCAAAAATGAGGCTCAAAGATAAGTTTAGAAAAAATTAAGTCCTTTTAAAAACTATAAGCCCAGGGCTTATTATTGAAAGTTTACAACAATTTGACATCGTGCCCAAGTTGCCCATTGATAGTAGACTGATGACAAGTTGTTTGATTGTTTTAGTATAAACCAACCAGTTGGACAAAATATTATTTTAAAGAAACAAACTGAAACCTCAACAAAGCAAGACTTTTCTGCCATTTGATTTGAATTTAAAAATTGACTCTTTGCTATACTACAGTGATCTGTCACCAAAGATATACAGTGAATAGCTCAGCCAATCAGAAGAAAACAATTTGTAGAGTCCACTAGTCGTTTTGTGTTAAATTCCACACACAGTATATATTAACAAACAATTAGTTATGTATTCATCAAAGAAATCCATCCACATATATTAAGTATGCTGAGGAAACCCATTCACATTCCAAACTCCAAAATTAAAGCTGATAATAAATTGTCCTTTACTGTATTTGTAAATCAGAGCAAAGTCCTTTACTTCGTTTACAATTACCTCGGCCTTTCCTCTTGTTTTGAGAGATCGAGAGAAAAATTTGTTCACTTCCACTTCATTGTACCCGCTGATGATGTTAAAAAGGCTTGTTACACTCTTTAGTGCGGTAAAGGAAATCACTGTAGCCTTCTTGTTCCCTGAAATATAACAGTTTGGTTCGTTGAACTCCTCTAAAGAGCTCGACTCTATAGCGGATTGGAGAACTTTAAAAATGGGAGATGGAATATCTCTTTTACACTCCCCGTTGAAGGGATTGCGTATCTTAAGACGACCAGTAAGTCTTCTATTAATCATAACCAACCATAGTTTGCTTTCACTGTAGAGAACTGACGAACAGCTTATTCTTGTTTCAAGCACTCTTCTTATCGTTGCTGCATAAACTGTATATGTAGAGACCACAGACCCAACGTTGTGTTGACGGGTATTAGTTTCGTTCGACGTTTTGTCCAAATTGGGGGATATATATTGACCTGCTGCGGAAAAATCATGTACCTCAGTCTCCATGGCTTCTTCAGGTCCCTTTAAATCTTTGTTTTCCTCATTTTCTTGCAAATCGTCTGCTTTATCCATCACAAGTTCTAGGACTTCTTCGAAGTTTAATTTCTTAGCCGCCATCTTGTTTCTTACGTTAACGTGCTCTACCGCTGACCTCATATTTGAATCTCGTGGCACTTTTCGGGCTCTCATTTGCAAACCGCAATTTGACATCTTCCAAAGTTATAAGGTTTGCTGCCATCATTCAGTTAAAACAAGAAATCAGAAAATAATCTAAGCTCTTCGTTTGAGTCATGAACGCTCGACATGAGAGTCGTTAGAAGAGAATGTGATATATGAAGCCAATGGTTTTGAATCACCGCGTGCATTTACCGAGTTTTGATTGGCCAGCGGCCAGTAGCGGGTAAGGAAACAGTCAGAACAAGTCCGTGTGTCAAGGTATCAAATTATCGTGTTCTTTTTCATCTAGTATTTTTTTATTTTTGCGCAGCAACGAATATTTAGAATCTGTGTTAAGTAAAAAACTACATGACTGATCTTAGTTGATTCATATTTGCTGAATACCACTGATTTCCACGGTTGCCGTTTGGTGGTATGTACATGCATTCGACCCGCTGCTATTGCTATAAATAACAACTGAAGTCACTGAACACTGTATAATACGCAACGTCTACAGAATGCTGATATGAATAAACTACGGAGTATGAGTTTGCGAACTGTATTTTCATTTTTCCAAGATCATAGAAGATCTTACAAGATCTTTCAAGATCTTGAATTCAAGGTCTGAATTAATGTGTTAAAAATAGTAAACAAATAATACTGTATTAAATTTAATAAAATTAAATTATTCTATTTGAATCTGATTCTTTTTAGGTGTACACATTGAGTGAAATTTTTCAGAGAATCTTTAAGTTTAATCTTGATATTTCTTGTAAAATAATCAAAAATGATAAATTACTAGGGCTTTAAATTTTAGGATCCTCATGAGGATTTTTGAGGGAAGTGCATGACTATATTTAGATAAATATGCTAGAGATTTACCAATTTACTCATTGGAAATTTATTTCCCTTTTTGAATGACTGAATTCCTTCAGGTAATTTTACACAATTACACCAGCTATTCTTACAGGATCCTGCAAGGATTATTCAAAACTCCTCACTGGTCTTGTGATTCCTGACAGCATGACCAGTAATATTTAAAATTCCTCAAAGATCCTGCAAGGATTATTTAAAATTCCTTAAGGATCCTTGCAGGATCCTGACCTTACAGGATCCTGCAAGGATTATGTGAAATCCCTTGCAGGATCCTTGCAGGATCCTGACCTTACAGGATCTTGCAAGGATTATGTGAAATTCCTTGCGGGATCCTGACCTTACAGAATCCTGCAAGGATTATTTAACATTCCTTAAGGATCCTTGCAGGATCCTGACCTTACAGGATCCTGCAAGGTTTATATGAAATTCCTTAAGGATCCTTAAGGATCCTTGCAGGATCCTGACCTTACAGGATCCTTGCAGGATCCTTGCAGATCCTCAAGGATCCTCAAGGATCCTGTAAGGTTTTTCACCAGGGATGAACTGGACTATGTCTATCGGTTAAGCCACATCTCTCTCAAAGATCGACAGCAACAAATTCTAAAAGGAGTCTGTGGCAGAAAAAATTCCATTGACAAGAAAAACAAGCCTCTTGGAAATCTGGGTAAGAAGGACATAGAAAGAGAACTGTTTGTATTGGCCGATCTCCCCCATGCAGGACCTTTACGTGGCGTTGTAAATTGAATTGTCTTGAAAAGCTCCTTTTGCAAATATTACAAGCGTTAGGCATGTTCACACAACAACTCTCAAATTACTTGTGAAAATTTCTGGGAGAAAAGTAAGATTATATCCTTGAGTATCTTCTCTAATGCGTGTGGGATACCAAAACGGACCAATGCGCTTGCGTAGCTGGACGTCACTTGGACGTTAGTTAGACGCTGCCTCTAAGGGATTAACTCATGAGTAATTGAGTAACTCATGAGTTACTCATGAGTAAATGAGTAACTCGTGAGTAAATGAGTAACTTATGAGTTACTCAATTACTCATGAGTTAATCCCTTAGAGGCAGCGTCTAAAGCCGTGTTTACACGGCCAAAATTTAAGCACGCTTAAGTTAAGAGTGCTTAAAATGCGTCACCTTGGTGCGTTTACACGGTCATTTAATAATCCCTTACTAAAACACGTACACCATTATTCAACATGGCGGACGAACTATGTTTTTGGTTTCGGAAACTTCGTATGGGTAGCGTGCGTCAAAGAACAACGGAAGACATCGGTACACGAGAAAGAGTAATAGCCAAAAGAAAGAAAGAAACAAAGGTACAAAGAATAGCTAGATGGAAGCTTCTACAGCAGGCAAAAATGCATTTTATCGTATTAATAACACCGTATTAATAGCAAGCGTTTTTCAATCCCGTTGCGTTTACACGGCCAAGTTAAGCGCGATTAACTGATCGTGCTCAGTTTAATCCACCTCCTTGAGGTAGTACAAACTAATCGCGATTAATTTACGCCGGTCTGTTTACACGGACATTTTAAGCCGGCTTAAACTCAGATGTGGCTCAGATCCCGCTTAAATTTTGGCCGTGTAAACACGGCTTAACTAACGTCCAAGTGACGTCCAGTTACGCATGCGCATTGGTTCGTTTTGGTATCCCACACGCATTAGAGAAGAAACTCAAGGATATAATCTTACTTTTCTCCCAGAAATTTTCACAAGTAATTTGAGAGTTGTTGTGTGAACATGCCTAACGCTTGTATTATTTGCGGAAAGAGCTTTTCAAGACAATTCAATGTAAAACGCCACGCAAAGGTCCTGCATGGGAGAGATCGGCCAATACAAACGATGTATACTGATTCTACATTTAAGCATTCTCAATTTGATGGAACCGCATCGAATTACCAAGACAACAAAAAGACGTACTCCATATAATTAACACATCCCTTTGGGCTCTTGGTCTCTGGGGGGACCAAGACTGGGAAGACAACCTTTGTCAAAGAATTGTTAACCAACGCCCAAATCATGATCGACCCTGTCCCAGAAAATATACTGTCTGAAAATATCGAAACAATTAAGAACACACATCTCTCGTTTGGTATATGACATACTTCTAAAACTTGACATACCTTACACTATAAGGGAAAGGTAATTTACTACATGTTTAAAAAAACAATATACAGTAAAACCCCGCATAAAAGAACCAGTGGGTTAAGATCCACCAGCCTGAAACTTGGGCAATTAAGCACCCAAAATACAAGAACCACTTCAGGCTGACAAATGAAACTGGTTCTTAAAAAACCTTATTAAACTTTTATCTGAATTAGTAAGCAGGTACTAGGAAGAAAACAAAATACTGTAATCTTGCTAGCAGGAATTATGTCTTTCAACCACACCATGCATGCATTTATTTTATCAAAACAGCAATCAATTCACAGCATAATTCAACTTGCATAACTATATTCAAAAAACTTACATCATGATGGCCCTTTGCTCACTCAGTACTTGATGGGTATAAAATATATGCTATGCATCAACCATATTAACATGAACAGGAAAAACAAGTGACAATGTCCAGTACAAAAGTGAAGAAGTAAGGAATCTAACTTAATTTTATGACATCAGTAAGTTTCCAGTTGCTAGATATTTCAATATTCTTGAGCTTTTTAAGAAGTTGTTCCAGATAACCAGCATTTCCAATAAGTTTATAGTCCACTGGTATTTCTAGACCTTTGCCTTCCCCTTCATTGTATTTACTCCCAATGCATTCAGCCTCAAGTTCACCATAGTCCACTAAAAATTTGTGAAAGGTTTTTGACAATTCGATTGGAACATGCCCTACAGTGTAGCCATCTTCATTCTTAACTACCACAGCATATTTGTCATATTCATTGTCGGATTCCACTTCACAGGTAAGTATCTCACCAATGTAAACAGTTGAAGTTTGAAAATATGCATGATAACCACGGATGCTTGCCTCTACATAAATTCCATACTCATTTTCCATTCTTGCAGAGAAATGTCGGTATTTTAGTATATTTTCTTTGAAAAACTAGCAAGAAATATCCAAGATGGCGGAACGGTTCTTACAAGAGTGTCTGACTCGTACCCAGTCGTCTGACTCGTCTCTCTTTCATGGCATTCACATGATCATATCTTGCCAATCCAGTGCCATTGTAGCTACAGTCTATGCAAATGAATCGTACATTATTCGATTGTGGTATCAAAAAGTCAGTAGAACTGAAAGATGGACGGCTTTACGACATCACAGAAACATTAGGAAAGTCAGTTGAACTGAGCAGTAAATCTTTGAAATGCAACATCTGTGAAAAATCGTTTACAGGAGAGCAGTATCTTAACATTCACGTGCGCCTAAAACATGAAATTCAGTCTGCTGCTGCGGCTGGTAACACTCATCGTAGTTTAAGCCAAGGACCATCTGGAGTGTTGCAGACAGATTCATTAGAGAATCTTGACAATCGTCAATCTGAATCAGGCAAAGAATTCAATATTAATGGCCAGTCAGGACAAGGCCAAAGGCCACAACAACAGGAAAAGCGAAGAGGAAGTTCTAAACGGAACTCGTACACCCTGGACTTTAAAATAAAAACTCTTGACTGTTTGGATCAAATCAAAACCAAGGGCAAGGTGGGCAAATTTTTAGCAGTTGCAAAGGAAAGGGGAGTCAGCAAATCCTTCGTGACAAAATGGAACAAAGAAAGAGACCGATTACAAGAACAACTAGTCCTCAACAAATACAGGAAAAACACGGGCCCAACCACAGCTGCTAGACGAAAGCGGAGAATTACTGATAACCGATCAAAACATATGGAAAAGTACTCTCGGGCATCAAAACTTCTGGTATCAGAATTTAAACTGCGTAGAGCAGCAGGCAGAAAAGTTTCTAAACTTTGGATTACGAAAACAATGAAATCTAAAATCGAAATGTGTTACGGTAAAGAGGCAGCAGAAAGGTTTAAAGGCAGTCAAAACTGGTTTCAGCGATTCAAGAAACGACATGGCATTGTGCTCAGACGTCGCACAAACAAAAAGAAAGATTCTGCAGATGATGGTAGGAGTACTATACAGAAGTTTCACAGGAATTTGAGGAAATCTTCAAAAACACAAAGGAGAAGAAACAGGTCTTCTATTATTAATTATTTTTAATTATTTTTATTATTTATTATTTTTTTTACCAATTATTTTAATATGTAATCTTAAACCGCTCTGATGATGTTGCGCTGCAAGCAACGAAACGTTAGCAATTAAATTTCTTATATATATTATGTCTTGTCTCAAAGTCATTTGCTGGGCATTAATTTTTATCTTTAAATTAGGTCTTCTATTGATCCAAAATATGGAAGATGGCTACCCAAGAACAGATATAACATTGATCAGGTGCCCCTTCCATTTGTAACTGGGCAAGAAACAACTTATGATACATTGGCTAGCAAGCAGGTATGGGTGTCACAACCATCGTCTGGCTTAGATGAAAGGCAAGCTACCCTACAACTTTGTATACGTGCCGAAGGTGAACAAAATGTCAAGCCAGCCACCGTATTCAGGGGAAAGGGGAATTGAAGTATCTTTGAAAAGGAACAGTATGACAAGGGAGTTGATGTGTTTTACCAGCCATCTGCTTGGATGGATACAGAGGTAAATATGCAGTGGGTCAAACAAACACTTGTTCCTGGGATTGGAAAAGACAAAGATGACAAGGTTATCTTTGTTGATAATGTTGGTTTCCAGCAAAGCAAGACATTTCACCAAGCATGCAGAAATGAAATCAATGCATCAGTGTACATGCTTCCTGAAAATCACACGGATAAGATCCAGCCAGTTGACGCAGGATGTGGAAAAATAATGAAAGCAAAAATAGCCGCAGAAATGGAAAGGTGGTTGGAGGAGGACCAAAATCTAGAAAAATGGCATGACAAACTCTCAGCCAGAGACAGAAGGATCCTTATGACAAAGTGGACAGCAGAGGCATGGAGGGAGCTAAGTAAAAATAAAGAATTTTTTAGAAGATTGTTTGAAAAAACTGGCTGTTTGTTAACAGCTGACGGTTCAAATGATGATAAGATCTGCCCCCAAGGGCTAGACAATTACCAAGTCCAGTTAAAGTGCTTATAACCCCAAAATGGGTTTTTGGTGATTCGGATAGAGCTTAAAAAGTTAGTTAATAAGTGCTAGATTAGATTTTGATTTAGACTTTTAGTTTCGGAGATATAACGGCTCAAACATGCAGATTTGGGCCTTTTCGAGATAAAAAGCCGCGCCTCCAAAATAACACCGGAGGCCTGGATCCCAGGAACGCGTCTCCAGAAAATTACTATAGATTGTATTACAAAGAGACAACATCACAGCCAAAATCTTACAATTATGCCTGAACGATGTGTCGTTTTTGGCTGTTCTGACACGGCAGATAGCGCGAAGGGTATCTATGTCTATCAGATACCTTTCTGGGGCGATAACACGCCTATTTTGGTAAAACGGAGGAAGAAATGGGTGGACTTTGTTAAACGCAGAAGAGACAAGTGGGCACCGATACGTTCGTCAGTTGTGTGCTCAAAGCACTTCACCGAGGACTGCTTTGAGTACGGATCGGCCACAGTGATGAAGTACAAGACCCCTAGACTCAAGAAGGATGAGCATGGGGTGTCAGTATTTCCCACAATGGACAAATTTAACGAGGGAAGCTCGAAAAGTGAACGCACGCAGCGCATGAGTAAGCGCAGGAAGGTAAGCTGTATATTGATGTTTATACGATCACAATTTTGAATAATTAAAGTTAAATTGCGCCACTGAAATTTGCATATATATATATTGTAAGTATGGAATTGAAGTGTTTCAACCTCTCATTAAAGACAGCAGTTCAGCTACAAGTATATATTTGAACACGAAAATTCCTTCAACAGATGAAAATATGAGACAAACATGCCTTCATGAGATGAAATTTGATATTGGTTCAGTTTCATTTATGACATATGTTTTGGTTTGTGTTTGATATAGAGTGAAAACGAACCAACAGTGCCCAAAGATGATGCAGGTGCTTCAACTTCATCAGCTGGGTATATGGAAGGTTATATGAATGAACCTGGCAGTAGTGATATGGAGACAGAAACAATGGTGAGCTTGCCTGTCATTTGTGTCAACTTTCAAAAACCCAAATACATGTCTGACAAGTGACACAGACAGGCATTAACATGCTGTTTCCTGTCTGTGGTTTTTTGTAAGGTTCAAATTTCAGTATGGTAGCCTGTCTTTACTCAACCTACTATATGTATAGTAGTACTGTGTCATGAGGCAAATTCAACACCTAATGAGTAAAATAATTTGGTAGAACAATTAAGATATAGCCACCATATATATTGTATACTGTACCAGTTCAATGTATGTGAATTGTTTCAAGCTGATAATGTACGTATATAACTGACATTTTTTGTAGTCTTCAAGACCAGCTGGAGAAGCAGAGGTGGGGCAATGTGAAAACTGTGAATCCATAAAGAAGGAAAACAGAAGATTACACAACGTCTGGCTGACCACTAAACTGAAACTAACAGCTGCACGTAAAGAGCTGAGCACTTTGAAAAGGGATAAAAGTAAGCATACTATACTTATTTACCTCGTTATTTTATGTAAGTAAGTTGAAAAATTCTTCCCTGCTGTAGAATTCTAAAATATAATACAGTATGGGTCTTTCCATGTTTATATATTTTCCACAAATTAATGTGTTACAGTACTGTACAGTGTGATCTGGTTAACCCTACTTTGTTAGTTTGTTACATACTATGTCTAATGCCAGACAATTCTATACTCGCCAACCTGGGAAGATTATTGCAATTTAATAATTAATGGCAATTGTTAAATTTAGGTGTAGGAGGAGATGATAGTGCCAGCCAGCCTGAAGCAGATGACTACCTCGAAAGCGAGGAAGACTCCAGCCTGTCTGAAGAGGAGCACTCAGATGAGCCGTTCGATGTTGGTGCAGAAACAGACACAGACACAGACACAGACACAGACACAGACACAGACACAGACACAGACACAGACACAGACACAGACACAGACACAGACACAGACACAGACACAGACACAGACACAGACACAGACACAGACACAGACACAGACACAGACACAGACACAGACACAGACACAGACACAACAGATACAGAAACCTATGAAGACACCACAGTGCACCCTCAAAAGTAAATGTTAAATACATGCCAATTTTATTTTTTTGTTGTAATGTGGATAATATTTGTGCAATTGCACGTCCATGTTCTGCTGAGTCTATTTATTATTTAATATTTCAGGGTTACCATTAAGGATTATGATGTTAGGACTGAGCCAAAGTTCATTGTATTCCTCACACAGCTGTTGTCCCTCTTCCAAATTTGCCGTATATGTAAATCTGAGAAGACCGTTGTAGAAGTGAATGCAAATGGTACAATGGCTGAAGTGATTACAACATGTGTAAACCCTCATTGTGGAAAGAAAAGATCCTGGTTTAGTCAACCTAATTTTCCTGGGACTCAGATTGCAGCTGGTAACCTGTTGCTCAGTTTTGGGACAATTGTTCTGGGGCATCAGCAAGCAAGGTTTTTAGAGTGTTCCATCACATGGGAATGAAATGTGTTTCGGTGTCAAGATATTATATATATATCAACGAGTATGTTTGGAGTGATGATTATTATATTATGGCTGAAAATATTGCTGTGAATGGATATTAGGCACTCATGTTTCCTTTTAGGCACCTTACTTTTCTTGCCTAACTAGGCTAGGTAACCATACTGTCGATATTTTCTTTATAGGAAAAATTATTCCCATCAATTTACCTGCATTGGAAAAAGTACCAGGTGGGATTGGTTGATGAGATAAAAAAACGTGGAGAACTTGTCATTGCTGGGGATGACCGACATGACAGTATGGGACACCGTGCTAAGTTCCGTGCATACACTGTATTTTGCTGCACCGTGCCATTCATCATTCATTTTGTCTTGATGCAGGTAAAATGTGGGTAGATAAAAGTACAGTAATTTATGTGCAGGTTTTCTCAATGCATTTTTGCTTGTACATGTAATAATCATACTAACAGTTCTCTTTTTCTGATTTCACTAGAGAAATGAAGTTGGCAGTAGTCCAGCAATGGAGTATGCTGGGTTTATGAGAAGCATGGAGTATTTGCTTGGTTTGGGCCTGGCGTTGAAGACATTTGTGTCTGATAGACATTCGGCTATAGCCAAACATATGAGGGAAAAGTTGCCAAACATCAAACATTACTTTGACATTTGGCATCTAAAGAAAAGTATGTTTCTAATTACTGTTACAAGATGCTAACATTACTTTAACTGTGTTTACCCAATTACTGTAAGACAGATACATCTAATTCCCTTGATAAGTAAAATTATTTAGAGTGAGAAAAATATCTGGCATTACCTTAATGGGTTAATAATATCCTTTCTTTATAGAGATTACTAAGGTATTGACAAAGATCTCCAAAGTTAGTGGGTGTGAAGCGATAACCATCTGGATAAAGCCTTGTACAAACCACCTATACTGGAGTGCCAGAACAACAATAAGTGGAAATGGTGAAGTCATTTGGGCGAAATTCACATCATTTCTCAGTCATGTAGTGAACAAACATGATACTTTGGACAATCCCCTGTTCAACAAGTGTGCACACGGTGATAACATTCAACCACGGCAATGGTTAGACAAAGGTACATTAACTTGATTAAAACCTATTTTTGCTCACTATTAAAGAAATGGTACCCTGAGCAGAGATGATATCCAGGATTAGGAATACATCCAAAAATGCTCCCTAAATATTGTTATGACATGCATGTTATTTTTAGATTCCATTGCATATGAGAAAATGTGTTCAGCATTGACCAACAAGAGGCTAATGAAAGGAATCAAGCAAGCGTCCCCTATTGCACAGACAAGTTGTTTGGAGGGATTCCACTCCGTCCTAAACCAATTTTCTCCGAAGATGATCGGTTATAGTTACAGGGCAATGTTTTGTAGGTGGGAAATTTAGAAGCACTAAGGTTTCATCATTACCTACATTTTGCATGAATAAATATGACATACACCTGTATAGATGACTGAATATAACATATTGTATGATTGTGTTCTTCTAGACATGCAATTGCTGCCATTCACTTCAACAATAATCTTTCTCGTGAAACAAGAATGAAAGATGGTAACGAGCAAGTTAATGTAACATACCCAAAGTTCATGAATGGAGTAGCAGTGGTCAGGAACGTTCCTGTAAAGCAAAACTTTGGTTAGTCCCCCTGATACTATTGTACTTGCCTTATTCATTCAATTCTCAAAAGAAGGCTTTTGAGGATAATGATTTGAGTCCATTACACTACCATGCACTCTATTTTGTTATTTTAGTTTATCTAACACATGGAGATTTCAATACTCAATGGAAAAGTGTTGGGCATGAATAGGGTTGATGAGTTTGATTGAAAGCTAATACACTGATGTAACATTTTTTGGTTATAGACTATGTACATGACATTTTTGATACCATGGTAGATGGTATTTTAAATGATAAGCTTGAAGCTGCAGAAAAGACACTCAAGGAGCAAACACCTCTTCCCATGAATACCATGCTTGATAAGCAGCCAAGAGCAGAAGCAATTCAGAAGAAAAAAGCAAGAGATACCATGCAACTTGAGGATGTGCCTCCAACAAATCCAGGTATTTAAATTATTATATTAAATCCAGGTATTATATTAAATCCAGGTATTATATTAAATCCAGGTATTATATTAAATCCAGGTATTATTATGTTTCAAAGATGCAGCTTGAACCAGCAAGAAATAATCCATTAGCAAAATTCATGAACACCACAAACCTTTTGACTTCAAAACAATAGTACAGTACATTGACAGGTTAAAGTTGACAATATGCTATTTGTGACATTTATATTATTATTATTAGTTTAGTTTCTGATGTTCCATCCAGCAGTCAGGGATGTGGAACCAGTGGCAGTACCAAGCCCAGAAGTACACCAAGATGCAGATTGTGCAAGCAGCCCATGAAAGGGCACAAAAATGTGCTAAATTGCCCATGGAATATGAAAGATTGATGTATAAACAAAAAAATATATTTCTATACAAATCAATGTTGATCTTTATTGTACATTTTGTGATATTCTCTAGTGTTAGTTTTCATTATCATCATTGGATTCTAGTTCATCATATCCAGTAAACTGTTCAACTTGTTTTGGTTTATGGGTTGATCGTATAGCATTATATGCACAAGAAGGCAATGGTATCCTCTTATCTCTCAATCGACCATGTATCAGTCTGGTAAATTGGCGGTATGCAACCACGCGAAGAAATCTAAATTGACAATATAGGTGATTTACACGTTGTCTCCACATGTACAATAATCTGAGTATGATCTTTGCTTGAAACATCTATTTAGACAGCATACAAAACTGAACATTCAATATTATGCACACTTAGCACTGCTCAAACCTCAAGTGGGACTGCACTCTGGCCAATTCAATGAACTATACTGTATATACATGTAATTTTGCTACATATTATGTAGTTTGCTGTATGGTTTCATGACCATGCAGGTGTATTATAAAGTATAAAAAAGTGCAGTATTTACCTTTCTTTTGAGCCACTTTGCTTATACCGATGACCATCTCGGGTTTTGAAGTTATCAGCAGCTATCTCTAGTGACCATCTGTTCAGGCAAACTGCTGAAAATCCAGGATGATCCACGATGCATTTTGGTTCCTGACTGCCAGAGTCATCACACAAGGTCGCCAGACTTTCCACACACTTTTCGATTTCTTTACAACACCAGCATTCTTTCAAATTCTCCAGAAGCTCAATGCTACAGTTTCCACAAATACACCTAGTATACAGATTATAAAAAATAATGTATCCTAGTCGTATCTATAAAATAATTGCAAACACGTGTATTAAACTGTAAACACTTTTATATGATTCAGATATAGTGGCAAAATTTATCGTTAAATTACCATGAATCTACGGGTTTACGTCCAGTCCAACGAAGTTCTAATTCTTCTAGCCTCATATTCTCTTCTTCCCGCTTTCGTTCGTACTCTGCGAGCCAAATTTCATTCGCAATGGGTTCGTCAAAGTATGCCTCCATGCAATCTCCATGTCTATATTAGGATCGACTTGGTCCCCTTCATCGTCAACTTCAACTTCGAAATTTGAAGCGATTTCTTCGCGTTCACCCTCCATTTCATATGGTAATTCAAGCTCAGGGTTGCTATACGCACTCGAGAATGAATTTGAACTAGACATTTTCTATATTTATTGAAAAATAGCTGGTCTTTCAGTTCGACTAGAAGAAAACTCCATTGATTTTATTGTAGAGTGAAATCGAAACCCCGTGAAGTTAGCTGCCAATTCGCCAGCTGCCAATTCACTGCCAATTAAGATAGCTGCCAATTCAATTTCGCGATGACGCTTCCAGGGGGGAGCGCTCGAGCAGCAGTCGGCTTCGCAGAATAATCGGTTTCGTCGGTCTTTTAACTTGTTCAATCCAACTTTAACAAAAAATAATAACTCACAATCGATAATTTAAGACATTTACGTGCATATAAACAATACTTCTTCAAGTAAACTTATGTTTTAAGAGTGCTAGACTTTAATATATTCTCCTTCGAATTAATAACAAACTATTAGTCTGACAGCCGAGCAGTAATTTGTCGCTACAATGTTTTCTGATAGGTAGATGGGAAATCCGAAAACAGCGTTAGATTCCCCGTAAAACTCTGCATCGATCAGTATGAAGCTCACCTTTACAATTTTAAATTGATTGATTTGACTCAAGTCCAAAGACAATTTTTCTGTTTACGCGCGTTAAAGTGCATGACGTATCAAAATATAGTGTTACACAGTCTTTTCACGCTACAAAATTTTCTGATCAGTAGATGGGAAATCCGAAAACAGCGTTGGATTCCCCGTAAAATTCTGCATCGATCAGTATGAACCTCACCTTCACAATTTTAAATTGATTGATTTGACTCAAGTCCAAAGACAGTTTTTCTGTTTACGCGCGTTAAAGTGCATGACGTATCAAAATATAGTGTTACACAGTCTTTTCACGCTACAAAATTTTCTGATCAGTAGATGGGAAATCCGAAAACAGCGTTGGATTCCCCGTAAAATTCTGCATCGACCAGTATGAACCTCACCTTTACAATTTTAAATTGATTGATTTGACTCAAGTCCAAAGACAATTTTTCTGTTTACGGGCGTTAAAGTGAATGACGTATCTAAATATAGTGCTACATAGTCTTTTCAGGCTACAAAATTTTCTGGTCAGTAGATGGGAAATCCGAAAACAGCGTTGGATTCCCCGTAAAATTCTGCATCGATCAGTATGAACCTCACCTTTACAATTTTAAATTGGTTGATTTGACTCAAGTCCAAAGACAATTTTTCTGTTTACGGGCGTTAAAGTGAATGACGTATCTAAATATAGTGCTACATAGTCTTTTCAGGCTACAAAATTTTCTGATCAGTAGATGGGAAATCCGAAAACAGCGTTGAATTCCCCGTAAAATTCTGCATCGATCAGTATGAAACTCACCTTCACAATTTTAAATTGATTGATTTGACTCAAGTCCAAAGACAATTTTTCTGTTTACGCGCGTTAAAGTGCATGACGTATCAAAATATAGTGTTACACAGTCTTTTCACGCTACAAAATTTTCTGATCGGTAGATGGGAAATCCGAAAACAGCGTTGAATTCCCCGTAAAATTCTGCATCGACCAGTATGAACCTCACCTTTACAATTTTAAATTGATTGATTTGACTCAAGTCCAAAGACAATTTTTCTGTTTACGGGCGTTAAAGTGAATGACGTATCTAAATATAGTGCTACATAGTCTTTTCAGGCTACAAAATTTTCTGGTCAGTAGATGGGAAATCCGAAAACAGCGTTGGATTCCCCGTAAAATTCTGCATCGATCAGTATGAACCTCACCTTTACAATTTTAAATTGGTTGATTTGACTCAAGTCCAAAGACAATTTTTCTGTTTACGGGCGTTAAAGTGAATGACGTATCTAAATATAGTGCTACATAGTCTTTTCAGGCTACAAAATTTTCTGATCAGTAGATGGGAAATCCGAAAACAGCGTTGGATTTCCCGTAAAATTCTGCATCGATCAGTATGAACCTCACCTTTACAATTTTAAATTGATTGATTTGACTCAAGTCCAAAGACAATTTTTCTGTTTACGGGCGTTAAAGTGAATGACGTATCTAAACATTGTGCTACTCAGTCTTTTTAAGCTACAGAATGTTCTGATCGGTAGATGGGAAATGCGAAAAGACCGTTGAATTTCCGATAAATTTCTGCATCTGCCAGTATGAAAATCTCCTTGTGATGACCAATGACCAATGAACACACGCATAGCAAACGGGGTATTATAACCTTTTGTTTCAAAATATTTTTCTATAAAAATATATTCTAGATCTATGTCGCTTGAATTCTGCACTGTACTTTGTATTGTTTCGTATTAAAATCGCTTCAGATTGTCTCTGAGTATTTTGTACTTTTTAATAAACGATTATGTGCACCCTGTTGGCCTTGCACTGTTCCGTGCATAGGCCACAACTCAGCCACGAAATAGCCTATGCATACTTACAGGCTAGGCCAAGCGGCCATCAGAGGCCGTGGAAGCGGTGGACATTGGGGGCATATGCCCCCCCCCCCCCCCCCCCCCACGTTTCTCAAAATTGGAAAATGTGCCCTTTTTCTCAAATAAAAATTCGCTTTTTATAAATGTTGCATGTGGTGGTTAAATTTAACTGCGGTATATTGTCTATCCCGGGAAGAATTAATGTACCCTTTTCCTAGAAGTATGACATTGCTATTTGCTGTATAGAAAAGAGTTACTGCGCCGCGTTTGTCTGAGCGTTGACGTAAAAGAGTTATTTGTAAAATATGATATAATGTAAATTTCCAGCACATTGGGGCTAATTGAAGTATTCTATTTCGAAAAGAAATGCCTCTGACCAAGAAATTATGCAATTATTTTGAAAATAACCAAGGTGCCCCTTTTTGGCGGTGCCCCCCCCCCCTCCCACTTCTCAGGCGGCCTCCCATTAATCAGTACAGCTCGAGTGAACGCCTGAGCAGGTGTCTTGTTTTTCATATTTTTTACTGAAACCTTGCCCGTTATTTTCTCATGGTTATCAGATTGTACTGGTTTTATTTTAGTTAGATTATCACTTATATATAGTTTTCGAGCTATTAATTTTAATACGTTGATTTTTCTATCATTGTTAAACAGAAACGATTTCAAAATCTGAAACAAGATCATTTTCACTACGTCCATGCATGTAAAAAGAATATTATTTTACAATCATACAGAGCGTAAATTATTGTTTTCTTTTTTGTTCATGAGCTTTGAAATTATATATTGAAACCATTACTGGTCGCTTTAGTCTTTGGGAGTATCATTTGTTTTTGCTGTGTATATGGGACGACTGGAGCATGATACAAGTTTTTTTTATTGATTGAATATTTTCGAATAAAGATTTGTTTTTTTTGCTTTATCTTGACAGTCCGATTTTACTGCACTATATTTACTTCGGTTTGATGACAGAAGCCATTTATGAGAACTACATGAGACGGGGGCGTTATAATATTTTAAGAAAAACTAATCGGATGCTTATTTGAAAGAGAGGGTATGTGATTTTGTCATGATTTCTTGATTTTTCTCTCGATTTTTTTATTCGATATTTAATTTGTGATTTTTTTGTTATTTTCTGAAGATTTACGTGATTTAAATCAGTGATTGGCCCATCGTGTAAAAGCGTGTGAGGAGTTTGTTGCGTTGATGTATTTCTATAGTTAAATATACTGTCTTGATATGTAATAAAGAATTTTTTTTTTGTTATAAATTTTGTTTTTTGGCATGGTTTGTATTTATTGTAAAAACTATTCTTCCCTGTCAAATAAAATTGTTTTACCTGATATTTAATTAGTTGCCCATCGTTGCTTGTTTTTATCATTAGCTATAGGTAGAATAAATGCTAAGGAAGTGTGTCGTGTCGAGAAAATTTTATTCGTCTCGGTAAAAATCGGAATGTCAAATAATATGGGAACAATAGCATATTAAACACCTTAATTTTGCTGAATAGTGGTACAACTCTGAAATATTTTATTAAAATATCGATATTTCGAAATATTTAAAAAAAAAATTTATTCGGAAAAAAACAACATTGCACAGATTTGCAATACGCGTAAATCAATGGTTGGTTTGTCCTTCTGCGGAAGCCGCTAGATGCAGTTTGTGTGGTATACAATACAAAAACAAATATTTGAATAATTTGATCCGGAACATTGTTTCCATTACTTGGGGGTGTTGCTAAATTTAAAGCTTCATACTGATCGATGCATAATTTTACGGGGAATCTAACTCTGTTTTCGGATTTCCCATCTACTGATCAGAAAATTTTGTAGCGTGAAAAGACTGTGTCGCACTATATTTTTATACGTCATGCACTTTAACGCGCGTAAACAGTAAAATTGTGTTTGGACGTGAGTCAAATCAATCAATTTAAAATTGTAAAGGTGAGCTCCATACTGATCGATGCAGAATTTTACGGGGAATCCAACGCTGTTTTCGGATTTCCCATCTACCGATCAAAAAATTTTGTAGCTTGAAAAGACTGTGTAACACCATATTTTGATACGTCATGCACTTTAACGTGCGTAAACAGAAAAATTGTCTTTGGACTTGAGTCAAATTAATCAATTTAAAATTGTAAAGGTGAGATTCATACTGATCGATGCAGAATTTTACGGGGAATCCAACGCTGTTTTCGGATTTCCCATCTACCGATCAAAAAATTTTGTAGCTTGAAAAGACTGTGTAACACTATATTTTGATACGTCATGCACTTTAAAGCGCGTAAACAGAAAAATTGGTTTTGGACGTGAGTCAAATCAATCAATTTAAAATTGTAAAGGTGAGCTTCATACTGATCGATGCAGAATTTTACGGGGAATCTAACGCTGTTTTCGGATTTTCCATCTACTGATCAGAAAATTTTGTAGCGTGAAAAGACTGTGTCGCACTATATTTTGATACGTCATGCACTTTAACGCGCGTAAACAGTAAAATTGTGTTTGGACGTGAGTCAAATCAATCAATTTAAAATTGTAAAGGTGAGCTTCATACTGATCGATGCAGAATTTTACGGGGAATCCAACGCTGTTTTCGGATTTCCCATCTACCAATCAAAAAATTTTGTAGCTTGAAAAGACTGTGTCACACCATATTTTGATACGTCATGCACTTTAAAGCGCGTAAACAGAAAAATTGCGTTTGGACTTGAGTCAAATCAATCAATTTAAAATTGTAAAGGTAAGCTTCCCACTGATCGATGCAGAATTTTACGGGGAATCTAACGCTGTTTTCGGATTTCCCATCTACTGATCAGAAAATTTTGTAGCGTGAAAAGACTGTGTCGCACTATATTTTGATACGTCATGCACTTTAACGCGCGTAAACAGTAAAATTGTGTTTGGACGTGAGTCAAATCAATCAATTTAAAATTGTAAAGGTGAGCTCCATACTGATCGATGCAGAATTTTACGGGGAATCCAACGCTGTTTTCGGATTTCCCATCTACCGATCAAAAAATTTTGTAGCTTGAAAAGACTGTGTCACACCATATTTTGATACGTCATGCACTTTAACGTGCGTAAACAGAAAAATTGTCTTTGGACTTGAGTCAAATTAATCAATTTAAAATTGTAAAGGTGAGATTCATACTGATCGATGCAGAATTTTACGGGGAATCCAACGCTGTTTTCGGATTTCCCATCTACCAATCAGAAAATTTTGTAGCTTGAAAAGACTGTGTAACACTATATTTTGATACGTCATGCACTTTAAAGCGCGTAAACAGAAAAATTGGTTTTGGACGTGAGTCAAATCAATCAATTTAAAATTGTAAAGGTGAGCTTCATACTGATCGATGCAGAATTTTACGGGGAATCTAACGCTGTTTTCGGATTTTCCATCTACTGATCAGAAAATTTTGTAGCGTGAAAAGACTGTGTCGCACTATATTTTGATACGTCATGCACTTTAACGCGCGTAAACAGTAAAATTGTGTTTGGACGTGAGTCAAATCAATCAATTTAAAATTGTAAAGGTGAGCTTCATACTGATCGATGCAGAATTTTACGGGGAATCCAACGCTGTTTTCGGATTTCCCATCTACCAATCAAAAAATTTTGTAGCTTGAAAAGACTGTGTCACACCATATTTTGATACGTCATGCACTTTAAAGCGCGTAAACAGAAAAATTGCGTTTGGACTTGAGTCAAATCAATCAATTTAAAATTGTAAAGGTAAGCTTCCCACTGATCGATGCAGAATTTTACGGGGAATCTAACGCTGTTTTCGGATTTCCCATCTACTGATCAGAAAATTTTGTAGCGTGAAAAGACTGTGTCGCACTATATTTTGATACGTCATGCACTTTAACGCGCGTAAACAGTAAAATTGTGTTTGGACGTGAGTCAAATCAATCAATTTAAAATTGTAAAGGTGAGCTCCATACTGATCGATGCAGAATTTTACGGGGAATCCAACGCTGTTTTCGGATTTCCCATCTACCGATCAAAAAATTTTGTAGCTTGAAAAGACTGTGTCACACCATATTTTGATACGTCATGCACTTTAACGTGCGTAAACAGAAAAATTGTCTTTGGACTTGAGTCAAATTAATCAATTTAAAATTGTAAAGGTGAGGTTCATACTGATCGATGCAGAATTTTACGGGGAATCCAACGCTGTTTTCAGATTTCCCATCTACTGATCAGAAAATTTTGTAGCTTGAAAAGACTGTGTAACACTATATTTTGATACGTCATGCACTTTAACGCGCGTAAACAGAAAAATTGTCTTTGGACTTGAGTCAAATCAATCAATTTAAAATTGTAAAGGTGAGCTTCATACTGATCGATGCAGAGTTTTACGGGGAATCTAACGCTGTTTTCGGATTTCCCATCTACCTATCAGAAAACATTGTAGCGACAAATTACTGCTCGGCTGTCAGACTAATAGTTTGTTATTAATTCGAAGGAGAATATATTAAAGTCTAGCAATCTTAAAACATAAGTTTACTTGAAGAAGTATTGTTTATATGCACGTAAATGTCTTAAATTATCGATTGTGAGTTATTATTTTTTGTTAAAGTTGGATTGAACAAGTTAAAAGACCGGCGAAACCGATTATTCTGCGAAGCCGACTGCTGCTCGAGCGCTCCCCCCTGGAAGCGTCATTGCGAAATTGAATTGGCAGCTATCTTAATTGGCAGTGAATTGGCAGCTGGCGAATTGGCAGCTAACTTCACGGGGTTGAAATCGATGTGTTCCTGGGATCCAGGCCCAACTTTCGCAGGCGCAACTTTCGCCTTTATATCAACTTTGAGCCGTTATATCTTCGAAACTAAAAGTCTAAATCAAAATCTAATCTAGAACTTATTAACTAACTTTTTAAGCTCTATCCGAATACCCAAAACCCCATTTTGGGGTTATAAGCAGTTTAAAGACAAGTTACATTTATAGTTTATATGATTAACAGTTAAATTACAGTTCATTTACTAGTTTCATTATATACAATAAGAGGTTTAAAACTCTAAACCAGGAACAATTGTTTTTGACTGGAAATAAGAACCATTTAAGAACCACTTCAGCCTGATTTCTTTCTAAGTACCCGTTATATAAGCACCACTTCAGCCTTAAGTCAAAATTCACTGGTTCTTTTATGCGGGGTTTTACTGTATTTATTATATGACGTCACAATTGCATTATGTTACATATACAAGTTAAGTTTCCAGGTACGATTGAGTGATAAACAACGCGCATGGCGATGTTCCTGCGCCAGGAGAAAAAATTTTCAGAAATATAATTGTCAGAAATTGTTTGTGACACAACGGTGTTTGCAGAGAAAATATATATATATTTTATTAATATACGCGTTATTCATTACATAACAAAGTATTTAACACTATAATTGCACTACCCCGTCTCATATAACCAACGCAATCCTTTATGTCAGCTTAATGTCAGACATGGCCATTAGGGTAAAGTTCAGTAGTTACGTTTCATTCAAAAATACTCCACACGCTACATTATGCTGTGAAATTTATACTTTAAAAGGTTAAGAGCACCAATATCATTTCTTAAAGACACACTTTACCGTAGCTAGGAGTATTTCCTACACACTTTACCACACTTTACCACCAAACCATCTAAATATAGAGTCATAATATTATTTGCGAATTTCCGGACGGTAAAGTGTGGTAAACTGTGGTAAAGTGTGTTTAACTTCCCCGTAGGTATGGTAAAGTGTGGCGATTCAAAATGCTTTTGTGCTAATAACTGTGATAAACCTATTTCTTCCATGATAAACTATACATAAACACTGCTATTCAAGTAGAAGACGAGCAAAACATGTTGCGCATGGCGCCCGTCCTTCTGCTGACTCTGCGGTATTTGACTCTTGAAATTGAACACGTTCCACCTTACAGACATCATTTCCGTTTCTTGGTCGTCGATGCTCACTTCACGGGAGCCTAACTCCGCATAATCTCTCTCTGAACTCGTTGACAAATCATCGCTGTCATTCCCATGTTTTTATTAAAAGTAGAAAAGACACACGCGTTTGCTAGTAATGCCCCAGCTCCAAACCACGTGAAATACATTTAACATCGGCATAATCCAGAATCTATTGCAATTGATTTTATAGCTTTCTTATAAAGTTAAATTCAGGGATGAGCAAAAACGCTTGCATGCATATATGCGCACGGCATTACATGCATGCATGCATGTAACAATTATATGTTCACTATGATAAGTTATTGTTCATGCGCATATATTCTGATGAGATAACAGTAGATAACCCCCCCCCCCCCCCCCATATAGCATACAAAGGGATGCCGCCTCATTAAATATTCAGCGTGACTCACGCATGACTCACGCACCATGACTCACGCATGACTCACGCCTGTGACATGATTGGGCAAGATTGGAATAATTATAGTATACATGAAGCTATATGCGCTCGGACATTACGATGTTAGGATTACACCTGGTCTGGTCGGCTATAAGTTCGTTGGACGAATCTACACTTGTTCGAGACTTTAGAGAAAGATTAGAACGTTTGTTGAAAGCCGTTTAGAACTGCGACATGAATACTCGACGATCTAGAAACCGTAAATGTGAAGCCTGGGGAAATAAAGTACATGTCGACGAAGTGCTGTTTCCATTGATAGAGACCATATACACAGACGCCATCGCCACTGAAATCGAGAAATTATGCGAAGAAAATTGTTGTAGTTGTAAGATTGATCACCCCAGTCAGCGCCAGCATGATTGCCTCATGATGACCGAGGAAGAAAGATGGGAATTGTACTGCAAAGATGCCATTGCATTTGTAAACGATAAACGATTGATTTGGGATGAGTTTATTGAAGCGACAAGAGTACTAAAGATCAGGTGTCATAAAGACGCTCTTGAACGTTTAAGACATTTAGAAAACACGTCAGAGTCTATATTGTATGCACTGTGGCAATTTTATAGTAATGCGGAGAATCCAGAAATGAAATGTATTCTAGGATATCTTTCTTACTGGAGAGAAAGTAATAAATGATTTTCTTGTATAAATGTTGTGTTTTATCTTAATATGGCTAATAATTGTAGATTTCAAAGCAAATCCTCGTTATAAGCGAGGAAATCGTAGGAAGATAGAATGAGGAATCACTTCGAGAAGTCATGGAAAAGAACGATTTTAAGTGTCGAAATATAAAGGCAAAGCGATTTATTACTTTGAAAGCGTTGCTACGCTTTCTGTTACTAAATGTGATACTTGCGTATTTATGCTCAGTGCACGTGCAGGACACAAAAGAGAAAAATCGTTAAAGTTACTAATGACCAAAACATAACAGGATTTGCATATAAGTAGAATATTTAATTCATTTCAGGGGTGATCATGAGTTTTGGGGGGATAATAAGGGGCATGAAGAGGTATTAATGCATGGGCAAGTCTAGTCGAGAAGGTCATTAGCGTGTATTTTGCATAAGACAGAATTCACAACAATCGGTTTAAAATATTTATTTATGCTTCGGTTTAAACATATACATATAAAAAGTTTTAGTAAGGTCTGCTTCTTAGATTATATTTAGGTGTTTTTATTTTAAAAGTAGCATGATAATCTTTCTTGTCCTCTGATGATAATAGGGACACATCTTCTTTTGTCATGGGTAAATATTTTGATCTAGTCATCATTAGATGGTGTTCATACTCTTCTCTTTTATCCGGAGTCATCTTTGCCAAGTCTTTCTCTGTCGGGTCGCCCAAACTTTCCCAATTATGAAAGAAATTATGTTTAAGCGTCGGTTGTTCAACGGTAGGAGGCGGTGTTACAAAATAGGTTTTAGGTGTAGCAGGGAAACCCCACGGAAGATCGTCAGTTTCTTGCTTTATCTCCGGTGTCAAATTTGGTGTACTTTTCCGAGGCTGAATTTGAAGACTAGTCAGAGGTTGAGACTGATTTTGCATTTGGTTTTGGAAATTCAGAAAACGTCCTAGCTGATTGGAGTAAAGTATGTTCTTTTCTTCAGGTGTTAACTGTGGCGCTTGTACAATATCTTGCATTTTTTGTTCTGTATTGTACATGGCATTAACGATCGGAGGTAATTGATAGGATTGCTTTTGTATGAAGCTACCCAGCTGTTGCTGCAGGCTGGAGCTGTTTTCTCCAGGTAGAACATTGGTCTTGAGGCGGTGATCGTCGTCCGTAGTCGGCTTTAGATCAAGCATTAAATAACCATGAGGGCGACTTGTGGCTTCCTCATAACTCTTCATAAATTCATGGACATGACCTGGGTTCACCTGCCGTGCCAAGACAGAAATTTGTTGCTTATCCCTCGGAGACTTAAAGAGCACAATATAGTGTGCGTTGAGGCTGATGTTTCTTGTTTCTTTGCCTTGATGAAATATATTCTGAACAATATAGATGATAGATAAATTCCGGTGATGACTACCTTTAGTAAATAGACTAGCAATACGTTTATCTCCCCCAGATTGAGCCATAAGATCATCGAGGACGATCAGGTTACGTTGAGAGACTTCAAGAAAATTATCAGAGTCAATGTCGGAAGGTATACCCTCGTAGAATTCGATGCCTGGTATTGTCTTGATCATTTCTAAATACATGGGCTGCCATTGTCCATAACACCAAATGATACGTTCGGGAGGAGGATTAATCGTAGTTTTGGCGTTTTCCAGAAGCGTTTTCACCCATACTGTTTTACCACTCTGTGTGCATCCAGCGACAATGCAAGTAAATGGATGCTGCATGACTGTTGCTCCAATGATAACTGGGGAAACATGCCCAGTATTACTTTCCTGATGGGAATTTTTAATATGGCGTTGAAGATTGCCTCCTCTCGAAAACGTTTTTCCACAAGTGTTACAGATGTACGACATGTTCACTCTTTGACGTTTAGGAGTAAAATAATTGTTTCAAAGCATATTCGGACAATTTATTTCAATTTCCTCCCTATTTCTCTTTCCTTTTATCTTCCTCTTATCTTTCCCTTATCTTCCCCTTATCTTCCTCTTATCTTCCTCTTATCTTCCTCTTATCTTCCTCTTATCTTTCTCTTATCTTCCTCTTATCTTCCTCTTATCTTTTTCTTATCTTCCTCTTATCTTCTTCTTATCTTCCTCTTATCTTCCTTATCTTCCTTATCTTCCTCTTATCTTCCCCTTATCTTCCTTATCTTCCTCTTATCTTCCCTATATCTTCCCTTTATCTTCCCTTTATCTTCCTTATCTTCCACTTATCTTCCTCTTATCTTCCTCTAATCTTCCTCTTATCTTCCTTATCTTCCTCTTATCTTCCTTATCTTCCTCTTATCTTCCTCTTATCTTCCTCTTATCTTCCTTATCTTCCTTATCTTCCTCTTATCTTCCCCTTATCTTCCTTATCTTCCTCTTACCTGCCTTATTTCCCCAATTTTCAGTCCCAGACCCCTCAAGGATATCTGTCACAAATTCAAAATATATAGATATGCTCTGGCGGAATTCCATCATTTGCAACGTTACTTTCATTGAGTGATGTTTACCAACGAACAGAGAGCATTTCTTCAGTTTTTGTGTCTTTCAAAACCGGTACAACAGCGAGCTGTTTTGGAGTCTGCGAGTCCTGAGCAGGTTCGATCTATATGCGAGTGTGCGCACAATTTATGGCAAATGCACTACCAACTACCTCGTCAGGTGATTGAAACACTTAGCCCTTACCAGGACGATCTACACATTTTGGTTGATCCCCGACGAAGTTTTAGACGAAAAAAGAAAACACTGGTTCAAAGCGGTGAAGGATTTCTAAGCCTGTTGCTTGGTCCTGTTTTAGAAGAACTCGCAGAAATGGTATAAAAGAACTAAAAGTTGCTACGATAGTCAGTTTAAGCGTGAACATCATGGAAGAAACAAGTCTCGCTAATTATCGCGTCCAACAAATAATATCACATTTACACTACGAAATCGATGAAGAGAAAGTGTCTTCTCTGCTAAACAGTTTGTTGATATCCCATAATCTTCTCACGTGGAATTCAAGAGGGGAAATAGTATATAACGGAAAAACTATATCAAGAACAAATATCACTGATTTGATAGAATATTGTCTAACAGAATACGATGCCAAGATTCCCGAGCCCCTTGGTTTAGATATTTTCGTTAAAGGACTAGCAAATTTGAAAATTGATAAAAGTCTCATTGAAAATGTTCAAGTTTTGACCATGCTGGCACGTCACGAACATCAAGAGCCGGAATCCGAAAGCGAAGACGAAGAAACTGACTCCGAAACTGAACAAGAAGAGTCGGACGCGGAGCAACGGAGTGGAGAGGACTCGGAGAGAAATGAAGAACTTACTGGAGAATGTGAACACTGTCAAAGTATTGCACGTGTTGTATATTTACTTCAGTGCCCTAAATGTTCATGGAAAGATTTCTATCAGGATAACAATCATCATTGTAAATTATGTAACTTAGGATCTCCCTTATCTTTTTTACATTCAATTGGTTTCTGTACTGCGTGTCCCAACGCCTATATTACCGATGGAATTAATGAAAATAATTTTGAACCAAAATAAAAATAGATAATCTTCAAACTCAGCCTCGGAAAAATACACCAAATTTGACACCGGAGATAAAGCAAGAAACTGACGATCTTCCGTGGGGTTTCCCTGCTACACCTACAACCTATTTTGTAACACCGCCTCCTACCGTTGAACAATCGACGCTTAAACATAATTTCTTTCATAACTGGGAAAGTTTGGGCGACCCGACAGAGAAAGACTTGGCAAAGATGACTCCGGATGATAGAGAAGAGTATGAACACCATCTAATAATGACTAGATCAAAATATTTACCCATGACAAAAGAAGATGTGTCCCAATTATCACCAGAAGACAAGAAAGATTATCACGCTACTTTTAAAATAAAAACACCTAAATATAATCTAAGAAGCAGACCTAACTAAAACTTTTTATATGTATATGTTTGAACGAAAACCGAAATAAATCTTTTAAACTGATTGTTGTGAATTCTGTCTTATGCAAAATACACGCTAATGACTTTCTCGCCTAGACCTGCCTAGGCGCTTAATTCTCTTAATTTCCCCTAACGAGCTTCTCTTTTGTCTCCTGCACGTGCACTCAGCATAAATATGCAAATATCATACTTAGTAACAGAAAGCGTAGCAACGCTTTCAAAGTAATAAATCGCTTTGCCTTTATATTTCGACATTTAAAATCGTTCTTTTCATGGCTTTTCGAAGTGATTCCTCATTTATCTTCCTCGCTTATAAACGAGGATTTGCTTTGAAATCTACAATTATTAGCCATATTAAGACAAAACACAATATTTATACAAGAAAATCATTTATTACTTTCTCTCCAATAAGAAAGATATCCTAGAATATATTTCATTTCTGGATTCTCCGCATTACTATACAATTGCCACAGTGCATACAATATGGACTCTGACGTGTTTTCTAAATGTCTTAAACGTTCAAGAGCGTCTTTATGGCACCTGATCTTCAGTACTCTTGTCGCTTCAATAAACTCGTCCCAAATCAATCGTTTATCGTTTACAAATGCAATGGCATCTTTGCAGTACAATTCCCATCTTTCTTCCTCGGTCATCATGAGGCAATCATGCTGGCGTTGACTGGGGTGATCAATCTTACAACCACAACAGTTTTCTTCGCATAATTTCTCGATTTCAGTGGCGATGGCGTCTGTGTATATGGTCTCTATCAATGGAAACAGCTTTTGGTATTCGACAACGGACACTTCGTCGACATGTACTTTATTTCCCCAGGCTTCATATTTACGGTTTCTAGATCGTCGAGTATTCATGTCTCAGTTCTAAACGGCTTTCAACAAACACTCCAATCCTTCTCTAAAGTCTCGAACAAGTATAGATTCCTCCAACGAACTTAACCGACCAGACCAGGTGTAATCCTAACATCGTAATGTCCGAGCATATATAACTTCATGTATACTATAATTATTCCAATCTTGCTCAATCATGGCACAGGCGTGAGTCATGCGTGAGTCATGCGTGAGTCATGCATGAGTCATGGTGCGTGAGTCACGCTAAATATTTAATGAGGCGGCATCCCTGTGTATCCTATATGGGGGGGTTATCTACTGATAACCTCATTTGCATTTGTGTGCACATGACTTTAAAGTATCCATGAGAATTGTTTTTAGAACATTTTTCTTAATTCGACGCAACTCATAATAATGTTTTGTTGTAAACTTTTTGTATTTTACGATGTATTTTTTATTCAGACAATCATTGACAAAAATAGTTGGCACGACACTGCGGAGTTGTGTTGAAGTCCTATATTGCTGGAAAATTTTAATTTTTCCCCTGTTTCCTCCCATCCCCCGTCTCAATGTTGGTCCCATTACGATGATAGAGTATCGATGGGTATCACAACACCATTAGCACATCATTTAGTTGCTATACAACATTGAAATGGGGGAAGGGGGGTCCGCACCTAGTAAACGTGTAATGCGTGCCAACCATTTTGTCAACGATTGTAGGTAGATAGGTAGGTAGGTAGGTAGGTAGGTAGGTAGGTAGGTAGGTAGGTAGGTTTAGTAGGTAGGTAGGTAGGTAGGTAGGTAGGTAGGTAGGTAGGTAGATAGATGGTTTATTGAAAAAGACTTTGCAACCAATAGGATGAATGACGTCATATCTTACACTTTAAAATATATACTATACATATATATATATATATATATATATATATATATATATATATATATATATATATATATATATATATATATAAATCTAAATTTAAATCGAAATCGAAATCGAAATCGAAGTGGAAGTGGAAGTGGGAGTGGGAGTGGGAGTGGGAGTGGGAGTGGGAGTGGGAGTGGGAGTGGGAGTGGGAGTGGGAGTGGGAGTGGGAGTGGGAGGGAGTGGGAGTGGGGTGGGAGGGGAGTGGGGGGGGTGGGAGTGGGAGTGGGAGTGGGGGGGTGGGAGTGGGAGTGGGAGTGGGGTGGGAGTGGGAGTGGGAGTGGGGTGGGAGTGGGAGGGGGGGAGTGGGTGGGGTGGGAGTGGGAGTGGGAGTGGGAGGGGAGGGGAGTGGGAGGGGTGGGAGTGGGAGGGGGGAGTGGGGGGGAGGGGGTGGGAGGGAGGGGAGGGAGGGAGGGAGTGGGAGGGAGGGAGGGAGGGAGGGAGGGGGGGGAGGGAGTGGGAGGGGAGTGGGAGGGGGTGGGGGTGGGAGTGGGTGGGGGGGAGTGGGAGGGGGTGGGGGGGAGTGGGAGGGAGGGAGTGGGGTGGGAGTGGGAGTGGGAGGGGGTGGGAGTGGGAGTGGGAGGGGGGGGGGGAGGGAGTGGGAGTGGGAGTGGGAGGGGGGGAGGGAGTGGGAGTGGGGGAGGGTGGGAGGTGGGGTGGGAGGGAGGGGGTGGGGAGGGGTGGGAGGGGGGGGGGAGGGAGGGAGGGAGGGGGGAGGGAGTGGGAGGGTGGGGGGGAGGGAGGGAGGGAGGGAGGGAGGGGGGAGGGAGGGAGGGAGTGGGAGGGGGGGGGGGAGGGAGGGTGGGAGGGGAGGGAGTGGGGAGGGAGGGAGTGGGAGGGGGGGAGTGGGAGGGAGGGAGTGGGAGTGGGGTGGGAGTGGGAGTGGGAGTGGGGGGGAGGGAGGGAGGGGAGTGGAGGGGGGGAGGGGGGGGAGTGGGGTGGGAGGGAGTGGGAGGGGGAGGGAGGGGGGAGGGAGGAGGAGTGGGGTGGGGGAGTGGGAGTGGGGGTGGGAGTGGGAGTGGGAGTGGGAGTGGGAGTGGGAGTGGGGTGGGAGTGGGAGTGGGAGTGGGGTGGGAGGTGGGAGTGGGAGTGGGAGTGGGAGTGGGAGTGGGAGTGGGAGTGGGAGTGGGAGTGGGAGTGGGAGTGGGAGTGGGAGTGGGAGTGGGAGTGGGAGTGGGAGTGGGAGTGGGAGTGGGAGTGGGAGTGGGAGTGGAGTGGAGTGGGAGTGGGAGTGGGAGTGGGAGTGGGAGTGGGAGTGGGAGTGGGAGTGGGAGTGGGAGTGGGAGTGGGAGTGGGAGTGGGAGTGGGAGTGGGAGTGGGAGTGGGAGTGGACGTGGACGTGGACGTGGACGTGGACGTGGACGTGGACGTGGACGTGGACGTGGACGTGGACGTGGACGTGGACGTGGACGTGGACGTGGACGTGGAAGTGGACGTGGATTTGAACGTGGAAGTCGACGTGGAAGTCGACGTGGAAGTCGACGTGGAAGTGGACGTGGAAGTGGATGTGGAAGTGGACGTGGAAGTGGACGTGGAAGTCGACGTGGAAGTCGACGTGGAAGTGGACGTGGAAGTGGACGTGGAAGTCGACGTGGAAGTCGACGTGGAAGTGGACGTGGAAGTGGACGTGGAAGTCGACGTGGAAGCCGAAGCCGAAGCCGAAGCCTAAGCCGAAGCCGAAGCCGAAGCCTAAGCCGAAGCCGAAGCCGAAGCCGAAGCCGAAGCCGAAGCCGAAGCCGAAGCCGAAGCCGAAGCCGAAGCCGAAGCCGAAGCCGAAGCCGAAGCCAAGCTCTATAGGTAGGTAGGTAGGTAGGTAGGTAGGTAGGCAGGTAGGTAGGTAGGTAGGTAGGTAGGTAGGTAGGTAGGTAGGTAGGTAGGTAGGTAGGTAGGTAGGTAGGTAGGTAGGTAGGTAGGTAGATAGATGGTTTGTTGAAAAAGACTTTGCAACCAATAGGCTGAATTACGTCATATCTTACACTTTAAAATATATACAATATATATATATATATATATATATATAGGAAATATTTGCAAGCAAATAGGATTCTTATGTCTTCTATCTGTCTTGTTTATATTGTAATTGAGAATGTAAATAACGCAAACCTTATTAATGAGAATTAACATGACCTAAGGCAAAGAGGTGGTATGTCCTTAAGAATGGTAAAGATCCAATTGCAGCTACCTCCTATGGGTCTTAAGCTGTTACATAGGTATCACATTCAAGAGTGCAGTCTCAGTAATCGCTGCTCGTCGCAAAGACAGGTATAGACGAACGATTTCAATTTTATTTTTAAACCTTCAAGTTGGTTTTGGTGTTCTTCGTCTTCAAGGTAAGAGTTGTTTTGAATCTTACGTTGCTATGTTGTTCAGCGTTTCTTTATTGTTTTTCCAAGGCAAGGGTGTCTAGTTATGCGCTTATCCTTATCTTTAGCTTTATGCTAAATTACATTCAGGCAAAAAACGTTTATAACTTGCCTACTGAACATGCTTTCTAGTTTATTTGTGCGCATCTCTCCGTTTTACTTAAGCCCTTTGCCAACTATTCAGTACTGACTTTTTGCCCGTCACAAGCTACATAGAGAAGTTCGAAGTTGGGCTATATTATTATATTGCCTGTATGGTTATGCATAAATTATGATAACATATTTTTGTGCCCGTGATTCCGATTTTTGTTTACTTCGCATGCGTATTGGACGTTTTTGGCGCGATCTAGCGGGATTTTCCTTGCTCGTCACTGAATTAAATTCGTCGCATGAAACGAATTCGAGTTTACGTTACGTCGACCAGTCGACGAAGCTAACTATGAATTAAATTCGTCTGAATGAAATGCGACGTATGAACCAGACCTAATCCTTGGCTTAATACAGTTTACACTGATATGAAACTAAGAGTCAAATATCTACATTTGGTCTGTACTCATCACGCGTTTCGGTTATAATTGTTCGCACCTCTCCGCTTCTAAAAATAATTGCTATTTTCACCAAGTAAATAGTTATCTGCTCTATATGAAGTCACAAGTTACTGGAGTAAGTTCGTATGAGGCTATTATAGTGTCGTCAAACTAAAGATCGTGACAATCAAGTTAGGATACAAATGATCGCCAATATCTGGTCGTCTGATATCCCAGTTACAGTACGTAATTTTGGTGTTTGATTGCACACTTATGGGGCTACGAGATTGAACGCTTAAACGCCACAAAATATACCTTATCGTATAATACCACGCGAAGTGCATGTTGTTATAATAAACACATCCTTCCGACTTTTTGGGAAATCACCTTTTGATAATTATCTCTGTTAATTCCCACAATTCTGCTTCTAGTGTTATGAACTATGAGCGTTTTCATCTTACGTCGCGGCGGCCATATTGGTGCGCCAGAGCAATGTGATGGCGGCCATGTTGGTGTACGGTGAGGGAATTGTCTCTTTCTTGTTCAAATATTTCGTATTGTTTCACTACCCCAGTGGGTCGCCGATCGCGTGGGAGCAAACGCTCTATACTATCCGTCTGGCATTGCTCAGCCATTTGGTGTTGCAGGCGTATGGCAATTTGCAAGCGATGTAATTTTAAAGCTTATACCGTATTGTTAAACCTTGCGATCTAATCTGTATTTTGCACGCAATGTTTTACACTTTTTGGTATGTCCAGTTACTGATAGGACTAGAAGTTTTTATCAAAAGTGATTACTCGCCTGTGGGTCAGGGCGGCTTTTCTGTACTGCCACAGTTGATTGGTGTACAGGATATTTGAGATAAATTAGATTATACTACAACAGCGGCGACGTGACGCCATCAACAATTTTAAAGTAAGCCATTTTGCCGCAGTTGTCTTATTACAATACAGGTTGGCATTTCTGTAGATCATTGCCAGGCAGAAACTGGTAAGAATACGAGAGCGGCCCTCAAAACACTTTTCAGTTTCAATTAGCACTCTAGGACTCACTAGCCAAGACGGTTGCACGATATCCCTATTAATTTTATGCTTATTAAAGGAAAAAAGCGGCCATATGCTATTCTATACTACGGAAGTTTGAAGGTGTTTGTTTTCTCTCAATGCGGTAGGGCAAAAGCAATCTATGATCCAACTGTTTTATTATACAATAATCGCTCTATCTGTTTTTCGCGTCATTTGAACTAATTTAGTTCTTAATAAATTCAATCTAGATTTTACAGGAAATTTTACTATCATATACTTTTGTCTCTGTAATAAATAGGGATTTAAGATCATCTACGACGTCAACTCAATGACGATGTCCTTTAAACATAATAATTATTTTTGTAAAACAAAGAGACTGAATAATTGTGAGTCCTAATGTCCCTAATTCGCCGTAGCCTGTTGTTCTCGTTCCTCACTTTACGGTGCGGTATCGTTCCAGCACTTGTTGGCCGTTAACTTTATGGCGTTTGTCCTCAACTGAGGTTTACTTATTAACAGATTTTGGCCACCCAAGGGCCGGTGACGTTGCGACATTAGCTGTCTGCCATGCTTGTCTCTGCAAAGTAAAATTTATATTCCTTCACGTTTCTCTCAATCTACTAAAAGTTTTGCTTTACTATCATCATTAGTATTACTACTACTACTATCATTCAGTTATTATTATTTGATTATTGTTATTATTATTATTATTATTATTATTATTATTATTATTATTGTTATTATTATCATAAATTTATTACTGTAAATGTAACTACATATCTTTTGTCTTTGCCCATTCAACGAGGCATAATTGCTTGTTATTCATGAAGCTTACATGTTGTTATTCAGGCTTCATTGCATGTTTTGACTAAGGGCTTTGCCCTCTCCTTGTTGTGATGACTTTGCTACCACGGCATTAACCCTGTATAGTCCATTGGCCACTTTAATAATTTTATTCTTGCTGACGCCAAACGATTTTATTCAGCATATGGGATGGTCTTGGGCTAGAAGGGGTTAATTAATTACGGAAAAGCAATATTTGCTCTTGCATGCAATTCGAGGGTTCCTCCTCGCTCTTTCTGTGATGACTTTGTTCTCACAGCCGTGTTTATCGAGCTAATTGCTTCTACATGTTTTGTTGGGGCTTTGTCCTCACAATTTTGTTTTGTGGCATACAAGGGTTAGTGTTGACGCTTCAACACTAATGTTTGCCATGTAATAACAGTAATGTTTGCCATGCTTGACCTGCCACAACCTTTATTGGTTTTGTCCTAACTTTTGTTGGGTTCGTTCCTCACCTTAATTGGCTGAGGTATTGTTTTAACCTTTTGGTTAGGCAATTTTTCTCCATGTATTTGGAGTGTGTTCCTCATGTTATGTGAGGTTTTGTCCCAACTTTTGTTGGGTTTGTCCTCGCCTTAATTGGCTGAGGTATTGTTTTAACCTTTTGGTTAAACAATTTCTCCATGTATTGGAGTTTTTTCCTCATATGAGGTTTATTTATTAATAGATTTTGGCCATCCAAGGCTAGTGATGCGGCGACATTAAACTGTCTGCCATGCTTGTCCTTGCGAAAAACTATATAATCGCAGGTCCTCTATTTAAAACAGCTATGCTTCTGGCAGCTGACAGAGTTAACCTGTATAAATAAAGGTTATTGTTATCTTTCGCGTTTTGCTAAATCTACTCAACGTTTTGGTTTACTATAGATATTATTATTATTATTATTATTATTATTATTATTATTATTATTATTATTGGCGGATGTGTTTTAACCTTATGGTTAAGCGATTTGGCATCCATTTATTTAGAGTTTGGTCCTCACTTGAGTTGCAGTATTCTCCCAACATGTGTTGGGTGATCTCATTAAATTTTGAATCCAGGGCTTGATCCTAAACATTTTATGGTGTTTATTTTCTTTACACTAATTACATATATGGCACCCTCATTTTTGTCTTTGCCTTTGAGGGTGTCAAGTGAATTTTCTGGTTGTGAACCATCTCATGCACATATGTGAATATCCTGTACCTTGGATTAGATTCTGCCGTTTTGTTTTCTTTTGCCTTACAGAATTCCGTACTCATCTCACCCAGAGCTTGATTACCAATTTTTCCGAGTGCCTAAATGGTTGATCTACACGGTTGAGTCAGCATTTGGGGGACAAGATTTCAAATATATACATAATCAAGTGTGTCACTGACGACGGAGGGACAAGCGGAACAACAAATATTACAAATATTCAGCAAACTTTGTCAACTTAGTCTTACATTTAGAATCTTATTTATAGCACTTAACAATTTTCAGGAACAGATGTAAGGACTCTATATAATTTTATTAATGCTTCGTGGGGAAGCTTGCTGGTTTTATCTTGTCCCCACTCAGGTTTTCCTGTCAACTGGCTTTTCCCCAAAGGGTTTTTACCAGCAGCAGGTTTTTTCCTGGCTTCCCTGATTTACCAGCTTGTATAGACCACTTGCACTTATTTCTTGGGTGGATGTCAACTACAAACTATAGTATCTTCATTGATTAATTTCTCGGTTAATTCAATTTCTTTTTCTATCTATGTAACAAGTGATAATATATCGAGTAAATTAATATTGTATTAATATTGTATTAAGTTATTCAGGGCTCACATTGATAACAGTTCTTTTGAACTGACGTGACTACCCTGATTAAATAAAGTTTGATTTGATTTGATTTGATTTGATTTGATTTGATTTGATTTGAACTTTTATGTTGTCCTCCAGATCCACCGTTTTTGACGTAAGGAGCAAGAGGTGTATATAAATACGTGTTATGGCATACTCATAACGATTTAGTAGTAAAATAGGAGACTGTCTAGCAAGGGCAGCAGTCTTTCCAAGGCCTTGTAACAATTAACTTGACCAATTTTATCGAAAGTTTGCAGTTTGTGTTCACTGGAGAACGGGATTATCTAGCAAGGGCGGAATCCTTTAACCTCCTTGAAACAAACCGAGCTAGGCTAAGCCAAGCTGACAGAGCTGTCTTATTGCAGTGGCGCACATCCGTTTAGGTTAGTATTTTAGAACGAGTAATTTTTGTTTGGCAACGATTGCAATCTTTCATGTTCGTTGATGCGTTATTGTATGGTTGCATATTAGGTTACTGTGATTTCCTCAAAAAATTCATCGCACGAAGATATATTCATTAGTTCAACGCGAATTGCGCTAACAACCTCATGTCTCCGTATCAGGGGAAATGCTTTACAAGGCTGAGTAGCGCCAGAAATCTTGATTACACTGGAGAGATATTTTGAAAGTTTTGTATTATAAGCGCTAGACGCTATTGTGACAACTGGACAATTTAGACAGCTTGTGTCACGGTGTATCTTATCAGCACTGCATTTGCCTGGGGTGGGGCGGCATCATTATTGCATAATGATCCTTTGGCGTTTTATTGCCCTCACCTTCACTGGGCTCAATCATCAGTTTGAATTATGGAAAATAATTATATAATTTAATTATGACTTCT